>CM071597.1:67492880-68742880 GCA_036435485.1 Saposhnikovia divaricata | reverse complement strand
CTAATCATTTAACTCATGCATGTAAGAAACCATCTGGTAGTGTTGCTAAACCGTTCTATGATTGCTCTGTGCCTTTAAGACATAGAGACTCTCCCTTCTGTGATAAATTTGATTGTATGCCATGTAACATGAATGTAATGACTAGTTGCTTTAATTTGAGAAGACAATTCATGGAAGGATGCATCAGTCACAATGTTCACACACACTACACAAGAACAAAGTCTTCAAGTCCTCCTAAAGTTAGGAAGGTGCCTCTGTCACCTAAGTCTAAGAACCCTGATTCTAAGACTTCTAACAGTGACAAGAAGACTAACATCAAGAAAATTGATAAGCATGCTGTTTATGATAAGAATGTTGCTAAGCCACATGGACCCAAACTTGTTTGGGTACCAAAGGAGAAGTAATACCTTTGTGTTTGCAGGGCAAAGAAAGTGAAAGAAAGGTCATGTGGATTTTGGACAGTGGATGCTCAAACCATATGACTGGTGATATGGCCCTGCTATCACAGTATGAGGAGAAGGCTGGCCCAATGGTTGCTTTTGGAGATGACAGCATTGGCAACACACTGGGATATGGCAAGTTGGAAATTGGGAATGTCATCATTGAGAATGTAGCACTGGTCAAGGGACTCAAGCACAATCTACTAAGTGTTGGTCAATTTACTGACAGAGGCTTCAAAGTGAATTTTGACAAAGATGAATGTTTGATCACCCACAAAAAGACTAGTGACTTTGCTCTATCTGGAGTAAGGAAAGGAAGCCTGTTTGTAGCCAATATGAACTCTGCAAACAAGGACAAAATTTGTTACTTTTACTCAAAAGCATCAAATGAAGATAGTTGGCTGTGGCATAAGAAGCTATCACACTTGAACTTCAAAGGCATTAATTCTCTAGTCAAAAGAGAGTTAGTAAGAGGCATGCCCACACTTGAATTCTGTCAAGAAGGAGTGTGTGAGGCTTGTCAAAAGGGAAAAATGAAAAGATCAAGCCACAAGTCAAAGACAGTGACATCAATAACCAAGCCCCTACAACTAATTCATATGGACTTGTTTGGGCCTGTCAATATTATGTCACTAGAAAGGAAAAAGTATGCTCTGGTGATGGTTGATGATTTCACAAGGTATACATGGGTAGAATTTCTGGCATCAAAAGATGAGGCTCCCCAAGTAATCATTGAGCATATAAAGAAAATTGACAAGGAAGCAAAGGCCAACAATGCAAGTGTGATTGCATTAAGGAGTGATAATGGAACAGAGTTCAGAAATGCCATGCTTGAAGCATTCTGCAAAGAAAATGGTATTTCTCATCAATTCTCAGCTCCAAGGACTCCACAACAAAATGGAGTTGTTGAAAGAAAGAATAGAACTCTGATTGAGGCTGCTAGAACAATGTTACTTGATGCAAAGATGCCTACATGTTTTTGGGCTGAGGCTGTGAGCACTGCATGCTATATCCAAAACAGAACCCTCATCAACAAAAACACTGGAAAGACACCTTACAACTTGATGACTGGAAAGAAGCCCACCCTAAAGTATGTTCATACTTTTGGAAGCAAATGCTTTGTGTTAAAAGACAACTCAGAATATGTTGGAAAGTTTGATGCAAAATCATTTGAAGGAATTTTTCTTGGCTACTCTATGGAAAGAATTGCATACAAAGTTTATGTCATCACTCAAAAGAAAGTTATGGAAAGCACAGATGTGACATTCGATGACAGCAAACTACCTGGATTAGAAGAAGCCAATGATGAAGATAAAGATCCTTTGAAGTTTGACAATCTAGATGATTCTGATGAGGAGATTGAAACTGAATTTGAGCCCACAATTCAACAAACTCAAGTGAATGAAGAACCTGTGTCAACCAACAATGAAGAAACAAGCATCCAAGACACACCTGTGATTAGTGGAGACTTCACAGGGGGGGGAAATGTAAATGATCATGATCTGGATGATGAAGCAACATCAAGGCTGAGAAATCAATCTGAACATACAAGGAAATGGGATATATCACATACTGCAGATCAGATAATTGGAGATCCAAATACAAGAGTGAGAACAAGGAGAGCAACTCTAAATGAATGTCTCTATGGTTGCTTTCTATCCCAAGTTGAGCCTAAGAAACTTGAAGATGCATTGTTGGATCCTGATTGGATAATTGCTATGCAAGAGGAGCTAAACCAATTTGAAAGAAGCAAAGTATGGGAACTTGTGCCTGCACCAAAGGATAGAACCATTGTTGGAACAAAATGGGTTCTAAGGAATAAGATGGATGAAAATGGTGTAGTCATAAGAAACAAAGCAAGGTTGGTTGCAAAAGGATACTCTCAACAGGAGGGCATTGACTATGATGAGACTTTTGCCCCTGTTGCCAGACTAGAGGCCATCAGAATTTTCTTGGCATTTGCTGCACATTCTAATTTCAAGGTCTATCAAATGGATGTCAAGAGTGCATTTCTGAATGGGGAGTTGGAAGAAGAAGTATATGTGCAACAGCCACCTGGCTTTGAGGATCCACAATTCCCTCACTTTGTCTACAGATTGCTTAAAGCATCGTATGGAAGAAGAAGTATATGTGCAAGCTCCTAGGGCATGGTATGACACATTGTCACAATTTCTACTTGAGAATCAATTCTCTAGAGGCACACTGGACAAGACACTGTTTTACAAGAAACATGGTGATGATATTATTTTAGTTCAAATCTATGTGGATGATATCATATTTGGCTCTACAAATGAGAAGCTGTGTCAGAAATTCTCTAAGCTCATGCACAGCAGATATGAGATGAGTATGATGGGAGAATTAACATTCTTTCTTGGGCTGCAAGTGAGTTAAAGGAAGGATGGCATTTTTATAAGCCAAACCAAATACATCAAGGATCTATTGAAGAAAATTGACTTAGAAGAATGCTCACCTGCAAAGACACCCATGGCCACTGCCACCAAGTTAGATGAAGATAGTAAGGGCAAGAAGGTAGATATCTCAATCTACAGAGGCATGGTTGGTTCTCTACTCTACCTCACTGCCAGTAGGCCAGACATCATCTTTGCAACATGCTTGTGTGCAAGGTTTCAATCAAATCCAAAGGAATCACATATGATAGCAATAAAGAGGATTTTCAGATATCTGAAGGGCACACCAAACTTGGGGTTATGGTATCCTAAGGACACAGGGTTCAATCTGGTTGGTTATTCTGATGCTGATTATGCTGGATGCAGAGTGGATAGGAAAAGCACCTCAGGTAGCTGCCAGTTTCTTGGACAAAGGTTAGTCTCTTGGTACAGCAAGAAACAACAATCTGTGTCAACTTCCACAGCTGAAGCTGAGTACATAGCTGCTGGAAGTTGCTGTGCTCAAGTGCTTTGGATCAGAAACCAACTTAGAGATTATGGACTTGTGTTGGAAAGAATTCCAATCATGTGTGACAACACAAGTGCAATCTCTATAGTTTCCAATCCTGTCAATCATTCTAGGACAAAGCACATTGACATCAGATATCACTTCATAAGGGAGCATGCAACTAATGGAACCATTGAGTTACATTATGTTCCCACAGAGAAACAACTAGCTGACATATTCACTAAGCCATTAGATGAAGCCACCTTCACAAGGTTGGTTAGTGAGATTGGAATGCTGAATTCTTCAAATTCTGGCTGAGTGAATATATCAACTAGATTGTTGCAGCAGTAAATACTTACTTTATCAAATGCTCAATATTTCTAAAGTAAGTATTGGCTGGATTATGATTTATAAATATTCCACAATGCTGCATATGTTGAAAATCATACATCTTTAGCTTGAAATTTCTGTGAAATTTTGAGAAAATCACTATTTAATTTAGTAGAATATTCTTCAGTGAATATTTCTGGTAAATTTTAAAAGATAGTGAAAATTGAATTTTATGAGGGAAAAGTATAGTTCGATAAGTCAGACTTCTCGAATGGTTCATTGTTTTGTCATGGCTTGAGTTCTCGAATAGGCCTATCAAGAACCCTCCTGAGTTCTCGAATAGTGTCTTTTGAGAAATCGAATAGCACACTTTGAGTTCTCGAATAGAGTATTTTAGTTCTCTAATGATGGAGTTCTCGAATACTGTATTTGAGTTATCGAATCATTTGAAAAGGCTGATTTCTCGCTGACACTTAATCGCTTTTTAGATTTATATTCAAAATTTCATTTCGCTCATAAAAACATATTTTATTTAGCTTAGAATTATTTTCTGAGTTAAATAACTGCCAGCTGTGAGTTACAAACTGCTTGAGATATCGAATAAGCCTTTCTTGACTTATCGAATAGTTGTTTTATACTTCTCGAATGACTGACTTTTCGATACAAAACCTATATCTAATCGACAACTCAAGTCACTCACATATATACAATTCCACAACTGTTCAAATCATTTCATTCGATTTCTCGGGCAGCTAAAGTTCCAAAACCTCTATAAACCCTAACGTCGAAAGCTAAATTTTTTCTTCAACCTTCATTCTCTTCACATCTCTCTGTGTAACAATGGCAAATACCCAACTCACAATTCCTAAACACACCAATTTCATAGCAATAACCAACGATGTTGAAGCACCCAATGCAAACTTTAAGTGCTTCGTTCGATGGATGGTTGAATCATACATCAAGGATGCACTCTCAGCTAACCCAACTCTGTATCTAGATTTACTAGAACAGTTTTGGAGAACTGCTACTGTGGAGGTCGTGGCCCTAGAGAATGCAATAACTTCATACGTAATCTATTGCAAGATTCAGGACAAGGAAATCACCATCACTACTGAAAATATGAATCAAGCACTGGGGTTACAACAAGGAGTGTATGACAGTCAAGCAACTGATCAGGAATTGGAAGTTTTCTTTGATTTTATCAACTACTCAGATAGAATCAAGCTTGGAAATTTGAATAGGAAGTACTTGAGGAAGGAATGGAGCTATGTCTTTGCCACTCTTCTTCAAGTCTTCACAGCAAGGAAGTCTAGCTTTGATCAAATCAGCACACCTGTTCAACAAATAGGATATGCTCTAGCATATGGGAGAAAGATTGATGTTGGTTTGATCATAATGCAAGAATTGTATGGGAGACTTGGTAAGAACTCAGCCAAGAGAGGTAATGAAATTTTCTTCCCTCGCTTTATTCAATCTGTACTTAATTTCATAGATGTTAAATTGATTGAATTGCCTGGGTTAGACAAAAATAGAATAGGCTATCCGAAATCCATGACCAGACTCATTTTTGGTAGCTTGGAGACTAGGAATGATGTGGATGTAAGGCTCAAAATAACTCCCCTTATGGAGAGTTTATTTAGGACTTACCCCCATAACATGCCAATATGTGCCTCAAAATCTGAGTTAGCTAGGCCCAAGCAAGTAGAGCAAAATGCTAACCCAGGGCCTGCTAACCAACCACCTCAGCCAAACACTTTACCAAACACAGAGACAACTGCATCATCCTCTCAAAAGGGTGATGTTAGTAAAAAGAAGAGAAAACAGGTTGCTTCTGAACCTTTAAAAATCTTAACTGAAGCAGCCTTGGCTGTAGAATTAGGCGTAGCAAGTGAGGAACCTGAGTCCCCATTACTGAGGCCAAAGAAGAAGAAGAAGTCTAAAACCACCTCCTCAGTCACCCAAATGGCTGAAGTTGTAAAATCAGGGGCAAACAGCTCACTAGGTGTATCCTCTCAACAGGGTGCATCTATAGAATCAAGCATTCTCCCCAATGCACCTACTTGTACAGAGTCAGCACATGGGAGTGATAAGGCTGGCATAACACTGAGTGGAGAGCACATCACAATTGAAACTCCCTCTATCTCTCAGGGGGATTTGCCAAAATCTAATCTACAACACACTTCTCTTCCAGAATCTACCACTCATATTTCTTTGGAGCCTGCAACTCAAGCAATTGAGGAGCAAGGCATTGATCATCAAGAATTCTTTTCTCTTGATGAGCCAATGGATTCAAGTGACTTGGTGCATGACACCTTGCTCACCACCCAGGTACCACATTTAGATGGTCAGGGAATGCATGCTGGGGCATCTCCTAATGACACCATCACAAACACAGAGGATTCACTAGTTTTAACTAGAGACTCTGTGCATGTGTCAACTACTGTTGTAACTCATCCCACTTCTGTGGAGACAACAGTAGCAGAGTCTTTTCATCCGGTTACAGAAGTGGCATCTGTAACTGAGGAGTCTAGCTTGCCTAGCTCTAGCTCTCACTTTTTGTCTCAATGGCTGAAGCCTGTGCAACATGACAGTGCTTCAGGATCAGGGTCTGTTCCACCAAAGATGTCCATTGATGCTCTCCAAAGCTATGTTGTGGATCAGATTCCTGAGTTTGTCAAAATAGCCCAGAACCTTGTCACCTCCAACATCTCAAATCCAGATTATGAAGCCATCCTACTATGCCATAGGGATGATGTGGAGATGCAGAAGGCCAAGATTATTGATGATGCTGAGAGAGATGGCAATGTAGATGCCTGGATGCAAGGAAAGTATGATGTAACTCTCAGTGAAGCACTTCAATATCTTAGAGAGGAATACATCACTTCACTGGGTTCAAATGCAAAATCCCTGTCCCCTAGTGAAGTGTATGAAGCTGTCAATGATTCTTACAAGGGTTTCCTCAAGGCTGCACACTATCTTGGCAAGGTAGTCAAAACTGAAGTCAACAAGGTGAGTGACAAGACAGCCACTTCAGTGGAAGAGATAAAGAGGGCCTTTGATGCCAAATTTCCTCAACTAGACAGTGTGGTCAAAGATATCAGACACTTCAACACCACCTGCACCAAGATGGATAATGGTCTAGCTCTCCTTAAAGATACAGTCACAGGTCTAGGAAGCAAATTTCAAATTCTATCTGATCAGACTACAGATGCCAATACCATGCTTAGGACACTCTTTGGAAATCAATATGGAGACAAGCTGGTAACTGAGGTTCCTGTGCATGAGCTGTCTAGATTTGAAGTGCAGAGACTTAAAGAACAATCCCTGTCTGGCTTCAAATCTACTGCATTATTCAGTAAGGTAGATGCACTTGAAAATGAGGTAGCTACTCTCACTCAGTCCAATGCTCATCTTACAGACAAGGTACAGACTCTCACTGAGCAGCTGAACACTCAAGCCACCACCACAGATGATGTTCTTCTGCATCAACAATCATTGTTGTCTGCAATGATGAAGCACATGGGTCTCCCTCTACCTGAAGAATCTTCAACCCCAAAGGTCAACACTACAGCCTCTGTGCCTGACAATAAGCCTAAGGGGGAGAAGAGGACATCAAGGAACTCAAATACAAAGGGGGAGAAACCACCAGTAAAGGGCATCAAAATCACTGAAGGTGCTCATCAAAGAACTTCAAAATCTCTAATTCATGTGCCTGGCAAAGGAAAAGACAAAGTTGATGAGCCTCCTACTTCTCTACCAGTTGTCACTCTACCAACTGTGCACATCACTACTTCCAGTGGTCAAAAGCAAACTATCACAACCACAGTGGTTGCAGGGAGTATGCCATCTGATAAACCTTCACTCTCCATATCTAAAAGTGCCAAGCCTGTAGAAGTGAAGGTGGTCATTGAGGCCAAGTTACAAGAAATTGCAAACTCAAATGTTTATCATGATGATGCATTCTTGGAGTTTCTGAAAGTCTCAAGAGAACAGGCTGGTGACACTCAATTGTATCTAAGGAGCTTGAAGGATCAGATCGATTACTTCACTGTGGTACCTAGAAAAGTTAATAGCTCATGGCTCAAGGAAGTAATGATGGTAGCAGAATCCAGAATCTGGCATCTAACCTACAAAACTCTACATGCCTTGAAACATTCAGAGATAGATGCACTGATAGAGCTCATAGAGAAGAGGAATGTAAATAAAACAATAAGAGTCTGTATGATGACTTGAGGAATGACCAACCTTCAAGGCTGCCAGAAGTGATTAAGAAGCCATGGACCATCATCTATCAGTCTGGCACCAGAATTGAAGAGATTAAACAATTGGTCATTCCCAATGATCTCACTTCTCGAAATCACAGACTCATTATTGCCTTCATTGATCTACTGCAAAAGAAAAAGGGGACAAGTACTGCTGAAGAGATAGAGGCACTGCACATTCTTAGATCATTCATTGCAACTGGTGTAATTCCAGAAATGGCCAAGTCTAGGAGGAATAATGATGATGAAGATGAAGACAGGAGTGATGGGAGGAGAAGTCATCACAGGAGTAATAAGGGGGATGAGGATAAGAAGAAGAAGAAAGACAGCAAGGATAAGAAGGATGATGACCAAGGCAAAGTCTATGAGAGGAAGAATGGAAAACAGAAAGCCTTAGGCATTGCTAGCAGTAATCTCACCATAACAGAAGACTCTAAGTCTAGGGTGAATGCTGTTAGTAATGACCTACCAAAATCTAATCCCATGGCTTCTGCAACTGTTTTACCACCTCAAGAAGAGAAGAAGATTCAAGTCAAGAAACCATCTGTACATTTCAAAAACCATACTGCTAATGGAATACTACAATGGTCCACAAACAAAGGTCACATGCTACTGCCAGGCAACCATGTCAAAAGGATCAAATTCAAACAAGCTGCAAGGAAACCAAAGCTATCCAAGTCAAGGACTCTGAAAATCTATCCAGGCTTAAAACTCCAACCACTAGATGAAGATTTTGATGAAGACCAATTGCAATTCTTACAAGCTCAAAGAATCTATCATGTTGCCATTGTTGATAACTGCCTTGAGATCAAATATACTGATGGAAGGGAGGAGAAATTCAAACAAGGAGGATGTCAACACTGGGGCAAACTACATGACATAGAAAGAATCATTGCATTGTTGAGCTCAGAAGAAAAAGTGGAAAGAGTATGGAAGCTGGAGCTAATTGATTTTGTGAAGATGAAGAGAGATCATAAGGAGAAAATCAGAAAAGAGTGTCTTGAGAAATGGCTAGCAAGGGAGAAAGAAATTGAGAGACTGGAGATTGAAGCAGAAAAGCTAAGGGCAAAAGGATTGTGTAGAGTTCAGTTTAACCCCTATGTGGTGAAGTATAGGAGGAGAAATGGGGATCAGGTCCACATCAGAATGAATCTACTCAACCACTATCCTGTAAACATTCTGAAACCGGTACTTGAAGATTTCAAAGACTCAATTTTGCTTGAGGAACTGGATGCTATGACAGAAATATTAAAAGCTATGGATGAGCATACAAGGAAGGAAAAAGAAAGAAGACAGAAAGCCTATGATGATTTGCAAGCCAAAGCTATGGAAACGGAAACTAATGACAATGGCCAGTACTTCATTATAGGCTGTAAGATTACTCACCCTGTAGTTCTACTCACATTGCTGATTAAAATTCATACATGTACTGTCAAGTTTTATCTTTATGTATGTTAGGCTTTTTATCAGACATGAAATTGTGACTAAGGGTCTTACTCACAATTTGGGGGAGATTGTTAGTCACAGAGGCATGCCTGAATACATCTAATAACAAGCCTAAGTATGTGTAATGCTATGCATTGCCTACATGACCTCTTAACTGAGGGAACCTCTAGTTGTAGAGTTTCTATTTGTTCTGTACTTGTAATAGGCATCAAATTCTAGTTGTGTTACTGTAACTATAAAGTCAAGAATAATGCTTGAAAGAAGTTCCAAGGTTCATGCCTCAAGCAAGGAGATAAAGACTGCCAAATAATCACAGTTAGGATTTGAAGAAAAGAAGAATTTGCCTAAGTACCAATTTGAGATGTACATTTGTCTATTCGAGAAGTCTAGCATTCGAGAAGTCAGAGATTCGATATCTCAGAAGACACTATTCGATATCGCGGAATACACTGTTCGATATCTCATTCGATATCTCAGAGATTCGATATGTCTATCACTCTATTCGAGAACTCATGGAGTCAACAAGTCAATGATCTATTCGATATCTCAAGGACTAAAGAAGCTATTCGACATCTCAGGGATTCGATATGTCAAAATGCTCTATTCGATATCTCAAGGAGTCCCAGAGAAGAGAGCTATTCGAGAAGTGATTCGATATGTCAATATAACACTATTCGAGAACTCAGAGTTATCGATTAAGTCAATTCGAGTTCTCGAATCTATCACTTAGCCACTTCTCGAATACATTCGTGGAGACAAAATACTGAAGAATTGTACAAGTCAGAAACCTGCAACAAGCCAAGACGCTTTATTTGACTATGTACTATAAAGCAGATTGGAAAGCCTACAAAGAAGCTTGGAGAGATAAGACAAAGGGACAAGGAGCTAAAGAAGTGTATCTGAACAGGCTTTGCAAAGTCAAATCTGTAACCGTTTGGACTCTTACTCAAATAAGATAGACAGACTGGAAAGTATTTTGTTTACCTACCTTATTTGTAGTAAGTAGGTGTATCCATGTCTATAAGGATACAGCCTCACTTCCTTAGCTATATATATATATAGAGAGAGAGAGAGAGTGATAAGTTTTTCAATATACATCTCAAGAAATATCTCTCTAGGAAAAACGAAGCTGAGAATACTACCATTTGTATTCACAGATTGTAGCAAAATCTTTATCTAATAAAATATTAGATTAAAGTGATATTGTGTTGTGTTTGTCTTTGTTATCTGTACTTACATATCTCACACATTCAACACATATCTTGCTGCAAAGATTCAAGAACAAAGAAAAGTTCAAGAATCCATTCACCCCCCCTCTGTATTCTTTTACTGTATTCAATACTCAACAATACCTTCATCTCTTCTTCTTTAATAAGCTCTTATATCGGATCTCAAAACGAGACCATAAAAATCCGTACAAGGATTAAAATTCAAACAACGATTCGAAATATTACAACACCTCAAAAAGAGGATATATTTGACGACGGTCAAATTTTTACATCGAGCTTGATTTGATTCCTTTCTATCACCTCTAGTGTTTCGGGGAAAAAAATCTAAAAGCCTTAATTAAAACTTTAACGCACTTACTTTGGCCATTAATATTTTATTATTGTGTGGTGTGTTTAATTATTCGTACGTGTGTGTTTATCTTTAACGCGTAATAGCGTGGCGAAAGCCGTTTATATATTTTCCGCACTTTTTCTTCTCGTCCTCACACTTGTGAGTGATTTTACTTTCCGCACTAATTTAAACGCGTAATAGCATGGCGAAAGCCTTTTATATATTTTCCGCACTTTTTATTCTTGTCCCCACACTTGTGAGTGATTTTAAATTCCGCACTTTTTATTCTCGTCCTCACACTTGTGAGTGATTTTACTTTCCGAACTAATTTAACACATAATAGCGACCCTCGTTTAATCCTATAGATAAGCGAGCTACTTTTCTGTACGTGTGCGTTTATTTGTGTGTTGTGTTTAATTGTCCAAATTATATTAAAGTGCAAATTGTTAAAGTAATATTGTAACACTCTCGTTTAAATATATACGAATAGTCTAAAACAAGACTATATCGAACGAGGAGTTGTTTATCAAAGATCCTTAAGCTATAAAGCTTTTACAAGGACTTGATTTATACATTACTTCGAAATTAGACGTATTTTCAATAAATAAGTAATTTTAAGTGTACTTCGACATTTACAAAAAGTCGAACAAAATTATACGATTATAAACCTTAAAAGCCTACGATCTTAAAGGACTTAAACATTTCAAACTCCGAGATATATCTAAATCTCATTAAACGGAGTATTGTATTAAAAGTATTCTTCGATCTACAAGTCATATCGAATACAAGAATACACATAAAATCATAAGCAACTAAAGCTTATTGAACTTATCTCACTTAATATTAGCATAAGAATATTATAGTCACTCTCGGACATATTTGTCCAAAACCTCTCTGTATATTACGGTTTGTTTCGTAGATATTGTTTTCTAAGTTTTGCAATGAGGTGATTCTCGTTCTAAGACCCAAGTCCTAGGCACTAGCGAGGAGTTAGTGGCCTTTGCACCGTGAAGAAGAGGAAAGACCCAAGACCTTTCATCTAAGATCCAAGACCGGCAAAAACGAGGAATTCAAAGACTACATCAAGGGTTCTACATCAACTTTGAAGAAGTAGTGGAGAGTTGTTGTCTAAGATAAGTTGTATAGGTTTTCACAATGACTTTGAGGGTGTAACGGGGAGTTACGGCCCAAGACGAGTCATGTGGGTTTTTATATTTATTGTGAGGTAGTGTCGGGGAGACACAGACCAAGTCCAATATTTATAAGGTTGTAAAGGCTTCTCCGCCTACTAAAGAAGCGATTTATATTTAAGGGAAAATCTCGAGTCCGGAGAGGAGCTCGGGGACTGGAGTAGGGGTTAGCGAATCCATTAGGGGTTGCGCCATCGCGAACCAGGATAAAATCTCCTGTGTGGTATTTTCTTCCCTTATCTTTTATTTCTGCACTTATAAATTGCATAATAACTCGGTAAAAGATTTAAAAAGGGATAAATATTTTTAAAAAATGCCATAATAATTTTTAAATTGGATATTAAGCTATTCAGCCCCCCTTCTAGCTGAAAATATCCCTCTTACGGGACCTAACACTAACTTTTTATTTCTTCTAACTGCATTAGTCTTCATATTTACTGTCTTCGTATTTACATTCCTTGTTGTATCTTTCTATATTGTTGTTTCTAATTGCGATTCGTCCCCATTTTGCAGGTATGTCTAACAAAAGTGGCTCGCGCAGACCTCCCCTTCTTGGCGAAGGGTGGAAATGTGGTCGTGATAAAGCCCTCTACAACAAAGCCTTTAGCCACTACTCCTCAATCACAGAAAATCACAGATCTCTTGAAGGATTCCCGGGCCAAGCACGATGCCGAAATCATTCATCAACAAACCCAGGCACTCTTGATGAGTATGCTTCTAAGAGATCCAGGAAGGAGGGGCCTATGATGCTGAACCCTCGTCCTCGTGCTACTGCGACCCCTGTCCACCATCTTTTCGTGAATCATGGATTTGTTCATGCAACTGAAGCTGAATGCACGAACTGGGTTGGCGCGGAACTTGGAGAAAATGCTGATGCGGTTACTAAGTGCTTATCTGAGGCCTTCATCCGCCAAGCCTCTCATCTCAAAGAGCTCAAGAGCACCTTGGCCACCAATACGAGGCTGGAGAAAGAGGTCAAGGTCCTCAAGTTCAAGCTGGAGGAGGATAAGAGGTCGCTGATGGAGACCCACAGACAAACTCTTGAAACTGAAACTGCGAGCCTCCGATCTGAGCTCAAAAAGACTAACTTGGAGAAGATCACTCTTGATAAGTCCTTGAAAGAGGCAGAGAAGCTGGCTGAAGATGCCAAGAAGAAGCACGAGGAGGAGATGGTGAAGCTGAAGAAGGATCTTGAAGCCGCCCAAGTTGATCATGACGCTGTTGTTGAGGCCGCCCAGGTCGAGTTCATGAAGGGATTTATCAAAAAGATCCCTGACTTCGACTGGGATAGGCTCGGGCCTGGAAATGCTGAATTTGCACAGTCTCTCCGCAAGGAGATTGAAGAAGAGGCCGTAGAAGAGGCCAGGAAAGCAGAGGCGGCCAGGCTCGTAAATGAAAACATCACAGCCAACCCAGATGGGGCCACTACATGACTCATAATTTTTGTAATCCACTTTTGAACTTGATGTTAAACTAGGGATGCGGGCACCCTTTGAATTCTTCGCAAGGTGTAATATTTTTTTTGATAACCCTCTTTACCTGTCTTGGGATCGCGTATGCGACCCTATAAATGTGAAATATTTGTCTTCGTTTCATCATGAAATATTTTGTGTCTGCTTTATTTTCTTTTGCATACTTCAAGTAGCTTGACTTTGTATATGCGAGGTCATTTTCATAGTTATTGTTGCTTTAATCCTTCTTTATGCTGAAATATTGATAAGTAGATCAGCCTCGCAGATGCGAAACTTCCTTTATAGTTCAATTTGTAGCTTGCCTTTCTTGACATTTGTAATTTAATTTTGCTTGTAGCTTTTAAAGTGCGATCCCTCTCTTTGGGACCGTGATATGCGATGCCTTCCTTCCGAGGTCGCTGACACGACCTCGAGAATAAGGATAGACCTCAAGTTTCTTCAATATTTGATTTTCATCTTTAAGTAGATATGCTTCATACTAATTAGACTTTGGGGACGCTCCCTCAGGTCGCAGTAAGTGCTACGCTCGCATCGTCTTTGACCTGAGGGGGTTCGGCATCGCATACACTGTGCTGGCCTAGTCCTGAAAAATTAAAATACTGACAACCAAAAGTAAAGTTGCAAAATTTTTGAAGAACGAACTCATATATTAATAATAGGGACGAGGCCCAATTGTCAATACATCATAAAGAGAAGGTGTCTATATGATCACTACCCCCAAGTACTTTGTATGAATTTATTCATGTTAATTAGGAATAGTTAGAGACTACCAGGGGCGAGGTCTCTACTGATAGTATTTCCTTAGATGCTCTACATTCCAAGCTCATTGTATGACCTTTTCATCCATATCTGTTCGATAATAGGTCCATTCATTGATAACAACATAGATTTTATAGGGCCCTTCCCAGTTAGCCCCAAAGACTCCATGACCTCGGACCTTAGTGTTAGGCATCACCCTTTTAAGTACTAAGTCCCCCACTCGAAGAGGCTGTACACGAACCTTTCCATTATAGTACCTCGCAGCTCTTTTTTTATATGCTGCGAGCCTTAACCGAGCCTCCTCCCTTGACTCCTAAATCATATCCAAATATAGTATGTGATTGACTTCATTTGCCTCAGGGGTGGGCACCATGGCCTCGCATCCATATGTCAAAGAGAATGGGGTCTCCCCAGTAGTGCTCCTAGGGGTCGTGTTGTATGACCACAAGACCTTCGATAGCTCCTCAGGCCAATTACCCATGCTTTCTTCCAGTTTGGCCTTCAAAGTGTGTTTGATTATCTTATTTATAGCCTCGATTTGGCCATTTGTTTAAGGATGGCTAACAGCAGAAAAGCTCTTCTTGATCCCTAAGTTCTCACAGAATTCCTTCATTTCCTTGCTGTCAAATTGTTTCTCATTATCTAATATTAGCTGATATGGGATCCCGTACACACAATTGCCCTGTACACGAAGTCTTTCAATTTCTTGGCAGTGCTGGTTGCAAGAGGCTCAGCTTCGGCCCACTTAATGAAATAGTCTACAGCGACCACTGTGTACTTGACCCCTCATTTTGCTCTGGGGAGCTCTCCAATAAGATCGATTCCCCACATGGCAAAGGGCCATGGGATCATGAGAGAAGTGAGGTGAGCAACCGGAGCATTACTGAAGTTAGCATTTCTCTGACATTTGTCACAACTTCTAGCGAACTCAAAAGCATCCTTTTTCAATGTAGGCCAGAAATACCCTTGGCAAAGAATTTTTTGGGCTAGAGAACTACCACCCGAGTGATTGCCACATATGCCTTCCTGGACCTCCCTTAAAATGTAGTTGCACTCTTCACCATCCATACACCTCAAGAGTTGGCTGTTGAACCCCCTTCGATCCAAAACTTCATTATAAATCACATAACAAGCCGCCTGGTATCTATTCTTCCTCGCTTCTTTCTTATCATGGGGTAAGGCCTCATTCTCCACGTATTCCCATATAGGGGTAATCTATGTTGGCCCGTGGTTCGCTATCTCCATGACAAACTCCTGAGGAACACTAGGTTTAATCTGAACTTCCAACGGAATTACTCCAAGTAGGGTAGCCTCGCGACGTGACCCCAACTTTACGAGGGCATCTGCTCCCTGATTTTTTGCCCTTCTGATAAATTCCACCTTTACTTGCTTGAATGTTTTCATTAGCCTTTGAACACATCTAAGATAGAGCTCAATTTGAGGCCCCTTGGCCTCCCACCCACAATGAACATGACCTTTGACCAGCATAGAGTCACTATATACGTTAAGATTCTTCACCTGCATTTCAATTGCGAGCTTGAGGCCAATGATGAGGGCCTCGTACTTAGCACATTGTTAGAGGCCTCGAATGCAAAGTGGACCGTGCTTCTTAACTTGCGACCCTCAGGGGTAACGAACTTGACCCCAGCTCTAGCTCCTTCCTTATTTGATGCCCCATCGACATAGAGCTCCCACCACCAGGTCGAATTCTGTTCACTGGCCTCACTGGCGAGGCTAATGGTGTAAGAACCCAGATTTTTGGAGGAATTAAAACTTTTATTATGTATTGATGTAGGAATGAATAATGGTTACGACTCCAATGCATCAGTGATTTTAATGAATGATTATATTTAATGGATTTGGATTCAAGTGTTTATATGCTATGAATGCTGCAATTGGTTTGCAAGGTAGATAAGAATAATCTATCGTCAAGAAAGTAAGCTATGATATTCCAAGAAAGAAAATATTCTCATGTCATCCAAATCGATATCTAATAAAATTCAAGTAGCTCTGCAAAGGAGACTGAGAATGCTCGAGAAAGCACCAGAACACTTTCTAAGTACAAGGAGTAAAGAGAGAATAAACCATGAATAGTGTTTTTGGTGGATTTTGGAATATTATCAGACGACCCTATATAGAAGTATTCAGAGTGGATTTCTGAGTTCATATTGATGATCTATGGACAAAGTAAGTGTATGTAAATGATATCAGATTCTGAAAAATAGCACTTTTATTTTCCCGAGATTTCCCTAGACACTGAAGGATTTAATAAAAAGATTTGAGGAATTTAAATTCAAGGATTATAAAGGAGGATTGAAAATGGTAGTATAAATATCAAGAAGGTTTCCGGTAAAATACTAACAAGAAATACTTGAGATATTCCTCCAAACGATCAATGAAATTGAGCAATAACCGGACAAAGGAACAAGCATAGAACCAAGAGATAAGCATGTGCAAGTGGATGGAATCAAGGAAACAAGTTAGTTACAAAGGTAACTAGCATCATTAGAAGCTAAGCAAACAAGTTAGCCTAATTACTTCATCTCACCACAAAACACTAACACTTGGCATAGATGATGCATTAGATGACCTAATCACATTATTAAAGTGGATTTATACTAGATATTATCCTAATAATTCACTTTTGTCAATCAACCAAGCCAAGCAAAGCAAAACAAACACCAAGAACACACCAAATGGTGCTCTCGGCCTAGCTCATTTCCAAGGAGGGAAATCACACTTCCAACCATCCAAGAATTCTCATATTAATTAGGTGAGTTCTATATTTCATAATTAAGATATCCTAGAAGTTTGAGATAAAACAAACATCTCTAGCATAGTTAATAAAATCATCAAAGTTGATGATGAATAGTAACTTTCAAGAACTAACTTTATTTTCTTGATTTTTTTGGATGATCTAAGCTTTATTAAGGTATTCTAAGGGCTATACAAGGCTTACTAAGTTCATACACACTCCAAGGAAGGTATATCTCTCAAGAAACCCGAGATCTTATTTTGAGTTTTTATGATTATTGGATGAGTTTTGAAGAAGATGTTGTTATAAGCATGTAAGCATGATTATGTGGTTGTTTTAGTAGATTTAAAAGCCATGATTCAAATGATGGTTAAGTGAGATGTTCTTGGGCTTGTTAAAATGAATAACATGTGTATAAGTTGTTGGATTGATCATGGTATGATCTTGGTGAAGTGGAAAATTTGGAAAAACATGTAAACATAGTCGTTATAATGCCCGATTTTACAATACCTAGTTGTGTGTATGATTTTCGGACCAAAAGCCCACTGACCTTAAGTCACTACTGCCATGACATGTTAGCTTATGTTTTAAGGTTCGTTTTGGCATGAGAATCGAAACAAATGGATTTAAGGTTTAGGAGATATGGTCGATTTAGTGAAAGTTGTTCGAAACCGTAAGTGTGAGTTTGTAAATGTAATTAAAACCCCTTAATTCAGTGGCAAATCTTGGTAATTAAATATTAGAGATCATAAGGAAGGTGTGAGAGAAGACCTTATGTCAAAAGGATCGTTTTTCGATTTTATAAAAATATTCGAATCGAGGTTAAGTGCAAAGAAACCCTTTGAGGCACACTTAGTATAACTTTGAAAAACCACTTAGAAAGCGGGCAATAAATCTTGAGATATAATCTTTCCAAGTAAACGACCGACCCTAGAACTTATATGACTTAAGTACCTACCAAGTGTAAGTGTAATGACATGCCTTGATAACAAGCAAGTGTCGGATCATAATGGGGTTAATAAGAGTTATGTTAGGACGTGCCTAATGAGTTAACTTATAAGCGTGTTTTAGCTTAAGTAAAGTACATACTTAGCTTTTCAAAGTGTTAGGTGATTAACCTTGAATAATTTTGGTTATTGATAGATCACCGGACCGACCCGAGACACGCTACCCCTACATCACTTCCAGGAAAGTTTCAAAACCTTTTAAAAACTGTTGTTGTGAATATATATATATATATATATATATATATATATATATATATACATATATATATATATATATATATATATATATATATGTTTCTTGTTATACATAGGCCATAGTATGCATGCCTGTTTTCGAAAGTATATTGTGATACTTGTTTTACGAATTGATATTGGCTTATAAGCTAGATATGAGATATATTAGTTATAAGCCGGATGTTTCGTTAAGACCCTTAGTGAAGGGCATATGATTTTCATTCTTTAAATATAGACCGGGAGTCGGTATTCCTGTATATCTTGTGATTATTTTCTGAGGAAAATATTAAGTAAATGTTTTTCATTATTTCTTTAAGGAATATTATTTCGAATATTCATTTAGAGTTTTATTTATTTAATGAATATTATCTTAATTATTCATTAAAGGATTTGATTTATTTAATGAATATTATTTTGAATATTTATTCAAAGATTTATTTATTTAGTGAATATTTATATATATATTCATTCGAGGATTATTTATGAGCAATATTTTTGATTAAAAATATTCTTTAATTATTTATGATTTAAAAAATATTATTTGATTATTTATTTAATACTTTTAACTAGTTTTAAAGATGATTTCTCTTATTCAAAATTATCTTTGACCCTCAAAAAATTATGTAAAATATTTTTGAGTTTTATTATGATTATTTTATCAAGGGGAGGTTACAAAAACTTTATTTTTCCATTTAAATCTATCTTATATGAAGATTTAAATGCTCGCTCAAAACTTCCAAATTATAAGGGAACCTTACTTGAAAATTGTTATTTATGATTGACTGCCCGGTCATGGATTTTTGAAAGTATTATTTTCACTCGTATCTTGATTTCTAAATCATCAAAATGAGTCATTTTGTTACTTCCTCAACACTCGAGGAGTAAGATTGATGGAACAAGTTATAATCCATTAACGAGCAATAGCTCGGGAAATATTAGTGAATTTTTCTTTTCAATTAGATACGACTACTTTGTGAAGTCCTATCAACAAGTACATATTATACTTGGGGAAAGGAGGATGAACTTTACGTTTCAGAGTCATGGATTCTATTCGAACTATGAGTTGTATAAGGGACCGAGTAGCGCCGGTCCAAGGCCCAACCGTTGGCCATGGAGTAACTAGAAGGCGGTAGACAAGTAAATCTGTCAGTTCTTTCTTCTACCGGTAGTAAAACCATTTCTGTGTTGTACACCTGCGACTGATCATCGTAGGTTGGGACAACTGGCACTGTGAATACTCCAGTATTAGTTCATCATCCATATTTGGATATTTCCTGCAACACGTATCGAAGAGACTTCTTTCAGGTTGATGGGTATTTCTTGCAACACGTATCGAAGAGACTTCTTTCAGGTTGGCAGGGGTTTGAAAAGTATTCAAAACTAAAGTTGCAATATATTACCTTGCAACTTCCTTTTTGAGATACATGTTGATATTTTCGTATATTTTTCATAGCAGATATTTCTATAGAAGTTATATATTAATTACCTTGTAACTTTATCTTTTACGTTATTCTAGCACTATGTTCGTTAATGCATGGCATATGGTTTTTCAGAGATATTTTCAAACTGTTATATATTGTTGTTCAGTACAACTATTTTTGGTGGGCTCTATTGCTCACCCTTGTTTTATTTATTATATCACAACAACAACTAGATCTGATGGCCCGACCAAGGCGCACTCGGCGCAAGCAGGTGACAGCTGTTATAGGGTTTACCGCTGATGTCATAGCCGCCATTACTATAGTAGGAGCAACCAGTAGGCTAGACTGTCATCTTTTGGTTTATCAGACTTATTATATGTATGACATATGTTAATCAACGGCAAGAAACTTTTAAGCATACTCTGTAATTATTTTGGGTTTGTAATAATTTATAACTTGTGGTGTGATATTATTGCGGGGTCATAGCATGCTGTTTATTTATTTTGATTCAAGTTCAATTATTATTGATGGAATTGAGACCGTAACGATCGGATTCCCGACTCCAGATCTGGGGCTGTTACAAATGGACGAGCTACATGGGCCTCGCATGCATACCTCACGGGGCTTAGTCATGCGAGGTGGTCCCATGCTATGGAGGCCTCCATCATAATGGCCCCCGGCACTGGCTCCACCTGAATGCCCAGGTTATCAAAGTAATCATCTGGGAACTCCTCAATAGATATTATATTACAATAAGTTGAGGGTTGTGAGGCCAACTTGCAAATCCTATCATCCTCCTCGCATTCCATCTTGTCTTGCATGGGTCCATTTCCTCTCTCTACTGACTTGAGAGCCTTGTTGTAAAATTCACGGGACTCATGTTGTATTCCTCTAACACATCCAACTCCTTGCGGGGTGGGAAATTTCATGGAAAGGTGGTAGATTAAAGTGACTACCCGCATATCCTTAAGAATTGGCCTTCCCACTATTGCATTGTAGGCCGATGGCTGATCCACCAACATAAAGTCAGCGACCTGCATGGTGATACAGGGCTCATCCCCTAAGGTGATGGGGAGCCTAATGAGACCCTTTACACTAACTGATGCTCCAGTGAACCCATAGAGATGCCCCACTGTGGGGATAAGGTCCTTGTCAACATATCCCATTTTCTTGTAGACTTCATACATCAGAACATTCACTGCGCTTCCATTGTCAACGAGGACCCTGTAGATATTCTGGGACCCAATGCGAACTCGAACTACTAGCGCATCATAGTGGGGATGATGAACCCACTTCGCGTCCTTCTCCGTAAACATGATATTTGTATCTTCCCCCTTAAAAAGTTTTGGGGGCCTCTCCTGCAGATGATGTAGATTAGTGAGGGGTCACTTTCTAGCCTCGCGAGCATACCTCTCCCTAGCCTTGTTACTGTCTCCCTCGATATGGGGCCCTCCAATGATCACATGAATACTTCCACCTCACACCTCTCTTTGCTTATGAGCTTCTTCATTTTTCCCAACGGGGGGCACATCATTATATTTTAGGCCTGGCTTAGTCCCAGACTTGGCATTGTATTTCTTCACCTCTCAGTTAGCTTCTCTTCTCGAATTAGCTATTCAATTTGCTCCTTAAGGAGCCAGCAATCCACGGTATCATGTCCCGTTTGCTCATGAAAGTCACAATATTTTTTAGTGTCCCAGGTTCCTCTAGTACCCATAGGTGGAGGCTTCTTGAACATCCCCTTATTGGCACTAACAGCTTAAATATGATCAACAGAAGCCACTAGGTGGTAAACTTGTCTTCATCTCTTGCGGGGCGAACTAAGGCGGGGATCGCGGTCCCTTCTCTTTGGGCTCGGGCTGCGATCCTGTCTTCGCCTGGGACTTCGGGAGTCCTTCCTCTTCACTCCTTTACTCTTGCTTCCACTACCACCATCCCTATTACTTTTCTTCAATTCTTCCATTGACTTTTCCACACGTTGGAAGGGCTCGGCCTCTTTATAAAGTTCTATAAGGGTACTAGGTATAGATGCTTACAATTTCTTCCAGAGCTTCGTTACTTCTCTCAGCCCAGCGATGAGAAAATTTCTAACGGCCTCGTCATTTGCTCCTCGCACTCTTGGGACCTCAGCATTAAACCTATTGAATTAGCCTTGTAAGCTTTCTCCTTCCTTTTTCTTTATATTAGCTAGAGTAGACACAAAAGGTGCATAGAGCATCGAAGATTGGAATTGTTTGATGAAGATGTCCACAAATTGCTCCTAGGAGTCAATGATGACAAGAGCGCTGAGCTTTGAGAACCACTGTTGGGCAATTCCTCTCAACGAGGTCATAAATAGTCTGCACCTAGCCAACTGTGAGACCTGGTACACATCCATCTCTGCTGGGTCAGTATCCCCGTTATAGGTCGTATCTGAATGATGGCCTCGAAACACAGCGGGGAGTGGGGCGGTCCAAATTTCCGGGGTGAAGGGCGAAGTCGAGCCCATAGTACTGAAACTCCCTTTCTCAGTATTCATTGCATCTAAGGCCTTTTTCAACTCCTACATCTTATAGTCCCCAACCTTGGCATCCTTATCTTCTACTTTTTTCTCTCCAGTACTACCATGGTGAGATTGAGTCTTTTTTAGGGCGCTTGACTCTTCTTGCTCATTCTTAAGATCCCTGTACTTGCGATCCTTTGATTCGGATCCGCGTTGATGATGGGACCACTCACGATCTCGAGGAGATGGGGGTCTATCATCGCGATGGTGGGACTTCTAACGATCTCGAGAAGATGGGGGTCTGTCATCACGACGATGGGACCGATCACGATCTCGAGGAGATGGGGGTCGCTGAGAACTGTGGGATCATTCCTCTTTCTTTCTTTTACCCTTATCAGCAGTGATTGTCTCCAGCTTGAGGTAGAGATCGTGCTCAGTTAACTTCTTCCCAATGCGGTCAAAGAAACTAACTGATCTCCCTTCAGATGAAGGGCCTTGCTGTGAGACCCCTCTTTCTTCGAGGGTACCTTCCTCCTCGCTCCAATCGGGATTTTTCTGATCAGTGATGACGTCATCAAAATCTCCTATGAGCTTCTTGGTATGGCCCTTACTCCCTTCCTCCCGACAGGTATGGGGCGCCGTCCTTGCATTCCTCTTTGCACCTCTAGAGCTATGTCGCCTCTCCACCATAGCCGTCCTTTCCTGTACTGCTATCACTTGATCACCAATACCCTTCAGGAAGGATATGACCTCACTATTCAGTGCCACATGATGGGCGGGGGTCGTCTCCACATTCTCGGACCTGGGCCCGTCCTTTGGTGCATCGCTCTTTGGGGGGTCGTTCCTCGGGGGGTCATCTTTGATGAGCTTGTGCGACCCCGGGGTCTCCCCGTTGTAGGCTCCGTTCTTCTTTTTGTTCAATTTAGTCATCTTTCTCCCAAGTTAATGACTATACCCCTCCTTCTAGTGCCAAATGTTATAGGAAGAAATTGGTATAATAATATTTATGGAGGTTGCTGGAATTATGGAGCAAAATACGAATATTCTGCTAAGAACGCAAAAACATGGAGGAGATTTGTGTATGTTTTTGGCTGATCTTGTTTGTTGATATTTCAGGGGTGAACTGTTTCTCAAACTTAATAAGGTGCCTACGTACCCTATTTATAGGGATCAAGGCATACGTAGTTCTTGGAGAATAAGTTACCCAGATGGGTTAGGGTTTCTATGGGTCCTTCTTGGCCCAAACCCACCAGTCGTCTAAGGGCTGATATAATTTATCCGTTAATCCTGCTCATGACCCATGACCCAATAAGGCTTACCTATGGCAAACATGATGCTAGAATCGTATGGCCTCACTGGCGAGGTTAATGGAGAAGCTACATGGGCCTCACATGCAACCTCACGGGGCTTAGTCATGTGAGGTGGTCCCATGCTATGGAGGCCTCCATCATAATGGCCCCCGGCACTGGCTCCACCTGAATGCCCAGGTTATCAAAGTAATCATCTGGCAACTCCTCAATAGATATTATATTACAATCAGTTGAGGGCTGCGAGGCCGACTTGCGAATCCTATCATCCTCCTCGCATTCTATCTTGTCTTGCATGGGTCTATTTCCTCTCTCTGCTGACTTGAGAGCCTTGTTGTAACATTCACGGGACTCATGTTGTATTCTTCTAACACATCCAACTCCTTGCGGGGTGGGAAATTTCATAGAAAGGTGGTTTATTGAAGTGACTACCCGCATCTCCTTAAGAATTGGCCTTCCCACTATTGCATTGTAGACCGAAGGCTGATCCACCACCATAAAGTCAGCGACCTGTGTGGTGATACAGGGCTCGTACCCTAAGGTGGTGGGGAGCCTGATGAGACCCCTTACACTAACTGATGCTCCAGTGAACCCGTAGAGATGCCCTACTGTGGGGATATGGTCCTTGTCAACATATCCCATTTTTTTGTAGACTTCATACATCACAACATTCACTGCGCTTTCATTGTCAACGAGGACCCTGTAAATATTCTGGGAACCAATGCGAACTCGAACTATGAGCGCATTAGAGTGGGGATGATGAACCCACTTCGCATCCTCCTCCGAAAACTTGATATTTGTATCTTCCCCCCTAAAAAGTTTTGGGGGCCTCTCCTGAAGATGATGCACATTATTGAGGGTCGATTTCTAGCCTCGCTAGCATACCTCTCCCTAGCCTTGTTACTGTCTCCCCTGATATGGGGCCTTCCAATGATCACATGAATACTTCCACCTCACTCCTCTCTTTGCTTATGAGCTTCTTCATTTTGCCCAGCGGAGGGCACATCATTATATCCGAGGCCTGGCTTAGTCCTAGACTTGGCATTGTGTTTCTTCACCTCTCTAACCACCCACTCAGTTAGCGTCCCTTCTGGAATTAACTTATCAGTTTGTACCTTAAGGTGCCAGCAATCTGCGGTATCATGTCCCATTTGCTCATGAAAGTCAAAATATTTTTTAGTGTCTCAGGTTCCTCTAGTACCCATGGGTGGAGGCTTCTTGAACATCCCTTTCTTGGCACAAACAGCATAAATATGATCAACAGAAGCCACTAGGGGGTAAACTTGTCTTCATTTCTTGCGGGGCGAACCCGAGGCGGGGATCGCGGTCCCTTCTCTTTGGGCTCGGGCTGCAATCCTATCTTCGCCTAGGGCTTCGGGAGTCCTTCCTCTTCACTCCTTTACTCTTGCATCCACTACCACCATCCCTATTACTTTTCTTCAATTCTTCCATTGACTTTTCCACTCGTTGGAAGGGCTCGGCCTCCTTATAAAGTTCTGTAAGGGTACTAGGTGTAGATGCTTGCAACTTCTTCCAGAGCTTCGTTCCTTCTCTCAGCCCAGCGATGAGAAAATTTTTAACTGCCTCGTCATTTGCTCCTCGCACTCTTGGGACCTCAGCATTAAACCTCTTGAAATAGCATTGCAAGCTCTCTCATTCCTTTTGCTTTATATTAGCCGAGTAGACACAGGATGTGCATAGAGCATTAAAGATTGGAATTGTTTGATGAAGATGTCCACAAATTAATCCCAGGAGTCAATGGTGACAAGAGCGCCGAGCTTTGAGAACCACTGTTGGGCACTTCCTCTCAAAGAGGCCGCAAACAGTCTGCACCTAGCCAACTATGAGACCTGGTACACATCCATTTCATTGTTGAATCGAATGACGAGCTCTGCTGGGTCAGTATCCCCGTTATAAGTCATATCTGAATGATGGCCTCAAAACACAGCGGGGAGTGGGGCGGTCCAATTTCATGGGTGAAGGGCGAAGACGAGCCCATAGTGCTGAAGATCCATTTTTCAGTATTCATTGCTTCTAAGGCATTTTTCAACTCGTCCAGCTTATAGTCCCCAACCATGGCCTCCTTATCTTCTACATTTTTGTCTCCAGTGCTACCATGGTGAGATTGTGTCTTTTTTATGGCGCTTGACTCTTCTTGCTCATTCTTACGATCCCGTACTTGCGATCTCGAGGGGATAGGGGTCTGTCATCGCGATGGTGGGACTGCTAACGATCTCGAGAAGATGGGGGTCTGTCATCACGACGATGGGACCGATCACGATCTCGAGGAGATGGGGGTCGCTGGGAACTGTGGGAACATTCCTCTTTCTTTCTTTTACCCTTATCAGCAGTGATTGTCTCCAGCTTGAGGTATAGATCGTGCTCAGTTAACTTCTTCCCAATGCGGTCAAAGAAACTAACTGATCTCCCTTCAGATGAAGGGCCTTGCTGTGAGACCCCTCTTTCTTCTCGTGGGTACCTTTCTCCTCACTCCAATCGGGATTTTTCTGATCAGTGATGACGTCATCAAAATCTCCTATGAGCTTCTTGGTATGGCCCTTACTCCCTTCCTCCCGACAGGTATGGGGCGCCGTCCTTGCATTCCTCTTTGCACCTCTAGAGCTATGTCGCCTCTCCACCTTAGCCATCCTTTCCTGTACTTGCGATCTCGAGGAGATAGGGGTCTGTCATCGCGACGATGGGACTGCTCACGATCTCGATGTTGAGATGGGGGTCTGTCTTCACGAAGATGGGACCGCTCACGATCTCGAGGAGATGGGGGGGCTAGGAACCGTGGGATCGTTCCTCTTTCTTTCTTTTACCCTTATCAGCAGTGATTTTCTCCAGCTTGAGGCGAAGATCATGCTCAATTAACTTCTTCCCAATGCGGTCAAAAAAACTAACTGATCTCCCTTCAGATGAGGCAGCCTTGCTGTGAGGCCCCTCTTTCTTCTCCAGGGTACCTTCCACCTCGCTCCAATCGGGATTTGTCTGATCAGTGACGACATCATCAAAATCCCCTATGAGCTTCTTGGTAGGGCCCTTAATCCCTTCCTCCCGATAGGTATGGGGCCCCATCCTTGCATTCCTCTTTAATCATCCTTTCCTGTACTACTATCACTTGATCACCAATACCCTTCAGGAAGGACATGACCTCACTATTTAGCACCACCTGGTAGGTGGGGGTCATCTCCACATTCTCGGACCTGGCCTCGGGCCCGTCTTTTGGTGCATTGCTCTTTGGGGGGTCGTTCCTCGGGGGGTCATCTTAGATGAGCTTATGTGACCCCGGGGTCTCCCCGTTGTTGGCTTCGTTCTTCTTCTTGTTTGATTTAGTCATCTTTCTCCCAAGTTAATGATTATGACCCTCCTTCTAGCACCAAATGTTATAGGGAGAAATTGGTATAACAATATTTATGGAAGTTGCTGGAATGATGAAGTAAAATACGGATATTCTGCTAAAAACGTGAAGAACACGGAGGAGATTTGTGTATATTTTTGGCTGATCTTGTTTGTTGATATTTCAGGGGTGAACTGTTTCTCAAACTTAATAAGGTGCCTACGTACCCTATTTATAGGGATCAAGGCATACGTAGTTCTTGGAGAATAAGTTACCCAGATGGGTTAGGGTTTCTATGGGTCCTTCTTGGCCCAAACCCACCAGTCGTCCATAGGCTGATATAACTTATCCATTAATCCTGCTCATGACCTATGGCCCAATAAAGATTACCTATTACTAACATGATGCTAGAATCGTATAGCCTCACCGCGAGGCTAATGGAGAAGCTACATGTGCCTCGCATGCACACCTCACGGGGCTTAGTCATGCGAGGTGGTCCCATGCTATGGAGGCCTCCATCATAATGGCCCCCGGCACTGGCTCCACCTGAATGCCCAGGTTATCAAAGTAATCATCTGGGAACTCTTCAATAGATATTATATTACAATAAGTTGAGGGTTGTGAGGCCAACTTGCGAATCCTATCATCCTCCTCGCATTCCATCTTGTCTTGCATGGGTCCATTTCCTTTCTCTGATGACTTGAGAGCCTTGTTGAAAAATTCACGGGACTCATGTTGTATTCCTCTAACACATCCAACTCCTTGCGGGGTGGGAAATTTCATAGAAAGGTGGTAGATTAAAGTGACTACCCGCATCTCCTTAAGAATTGGCCTTCCCACTATTGCATTGTAGGCCGATGGCTGATCCACCACCATAAAGTCAGCAACCTGCATGGTGATACAGGGCTCATCCCCTAAGGTGATGGTGAGCCTGATGAGACCCTTTACCCTAACTGATGCTCCAGTGAACCCATAGAGATGCCCCACTGTGGGGATAAGGTCCTTGTCAACATATCCTATTTTTTGTAGACTTCATACGTCAGAACATTCACTGCGCTTCCATTGTCAACGAGGACCCTGTAGATATTCTGGGACCCAATGTGAACTCGAACTACTAGCGCATCAGAGTGGGGATGATGAACCCACTTCGCGCCCTCCTCCGTAAACATGATATTTGTATCTTCCCTCTTAAAAAGTTTTGGAGGCCTCTCCTGCAGATAATGCACAATAGAGAGGGGTCACTTTCTAGCCTCGCGAGCATACCTCTCCCTAGCCTTGTTATTGTCTCCCCCGATATGTGGCCCTCCAATGATCACATGAATACTTCTACCTCACTCATCTCTTTGCTTATGAGCTTCTTCATTTTGCCCAGCAGGGGGCACACTATTATATTCGAGGCCTGGCTTAGTCCCAGACTTGGCATTGTGTTTCTTCACCTCTATAACCACCCACTCAGTTAGCGTCCCTTCTCAAATTACCTGATCAATTTGCTCCTTAATGTAACACCCCCAGATCCGGGGTCAGGGATCCGGTCGTTACGGTTTCCAATTCTGTCCACAACACTTGAACTTTCCTTAACATAAAATAAATTACATCTCTATGACCCAACACAACAATGTAAAACACACCCGTTATAGGCCCAGAGATGAAATCAGAGTAACAATCAAATTTTATTAATCACATTATGAGTTCTTACAATCCAAAAGAATTTCAATATAAATACATACTCTTTGCCATCCATTTACATAAGTCATACTAGACCATATACTTGCTACTGAAAGAATAAATATATCCTACCAATAGCTTCTTCTTCAGCTCTGGTAGTCTCATCGTCCTCGCCCGCGTCGAGTGCGCCTTGTGCGAGTCATCTAGTCTAGCTGTTGTTGTGATATAATAATAAAGCAAGGGTGAGCAATAGCCCACCAACAATAATATATAACTGAACGATAATATATAACAGTTCAAAAGTATCTTTCAAACCATATGCCATGCATTTACGGAAATGATGCCAGTATAATATGAACGATGAAGTTACAAGGTAACTTAAAGTATTTGTTTGTAGAAATATCTGCTACATCAAAAGTAAGCGAGATATTCTCATTTCATTAAAAAGAGGAACTTGCATGAAAAGATTGCAATCCCAGTTATGAACACTTTTCCAGCTCTACCAACAGTAATCATGTTGCAGGAAATAATTAAGTTTGGATGATGAACTAATGATGGAGTATTCACCGCGCCCGCTCTTCCAATCTTGATGATCAGTCGAGATCGTACAGCTCAAATTAGATTTACTACCGGTAGAAGGAAGAACTGACGGCTTTACTTGTATACCGCCTTACTAGCTCTCCCCTGGCCAACGGTTGGGCCAAAGGGGATGGACCGGCGCTACTCGGCCTCTTACACGACTCCTAGTTCAAATAGAATTCATGATTCTGAATGTAACGTTCGTCCCCCTTTCCCCAAGTATAATACTTGTTGATAAGACTCTACAAAGTAGTCGTATCTAGTTGGAAAGGAAAATTCACCAATAACTTCCAAGCTATTGCTTGGTAACGAATATCAACTTGTTCCAACAATCTTACCCCTCGAAAGATGAGAAGGTAAACAACGACTTAATAAGTCCATAGCACCCGAGTTGCGAGTGAAGAGAATACTTTATGACCGGGAAGTCGACAAGATAAATAACATTTTCCAAGTAAGGTTCCCTTATTTTTAGGGAGATAGACTCAAGAAGAATGATGTCTGAGAACCTTTCTTGGTATAAGATTAATAATAATATGACTCCGAGATATTTTCCGTAATAATCGAAGAAGATAAACCTTATTGAGGTTATTCTAAGTATGGAATAAATATTCAGAGAATATTTATTGAATTAAAATATTTAAAGAATATTTAGGAATATGAAAGAATATCATTAATCAGAGTATTTCTCCAAATAATCCTTGAAGAAACATCAAGAGAATATTTATTGAATAAATAAATATTTAAATGAATATTCAAAATAATATTCATTAATTAATAAGGAATTTAAATGAACATTCAAAAAGTAATATTCATTTAATGAATAATATTCTAAATGAATATCAAGTAATATTCATTTAGTAATCCAAACTTTAAAGGAATATTCGAGATGATATTCGATAAATAAATCAAGCTTCAGATGAATATTAGAATAATATTCATCAAGTAATTAATATCTTAAATGAATATTCAAAAGTAATATTCATTTAATAAAATAATAGTCTAAATGGATATTCAAATAATATTCATTTAGTAGTCCAATCTTTAGAAGAATATTCGGAATAATAATCGATATTCTATTCGACTTTGAATGAATATTGAAAAATATTATTCGTCGAATGGTTACGTTCAAATAATTATTTGAAGTAAGGATCGTTAAATAAATAATCTCGAACGAATATTCAAATAATATTTGTCGCCCAAATAATGGAAAATATTTACTTAAATATTTTCCTCCGAGGTAATCTCGATATATCAAGAAATATTGACTCCCGATCTATATTTGACGAATAAGATGTATACGCCCTTCTATGAGGGTCTTACAATAACCGGCTTATAATTGATACGTTAGTTATCTAATTTATAAGCCAATAAACAATCAGGGAACAAGCATAACGATATAACTTGAAAGTAGGCATGCATGCTATGGCATATGTATAACAGAAAACATATAAATATATATTCAATCACAACAACAGCCTAAAAGAAGGGAATTGAAACTTGCCTGGTAGTTGAGTACGGTAAGGGGTGGTGGTAGCGGGTCCCGGGTCAGCTTGGTGATCTATAAATAGCCAAGGCATTCGGGATTAATCACTTAACATCTTAAAAGTTAAGTTATACTTAAATCAAAACACGTTCTCGAGTTATCTCGTTATACCCCTTTTTGTGGATTCCTTTTATCATTGATCCGACCCGACATTCGTTCGTTAATACGACATGTCACTGTACTTACACTTGGGACATACTTAAGTCATACAAGTTCTAAAGTCGATCGTTAAGAACCAATATTATACTCCGAGTTTTATCGCCCGTTTTCTAAGTGTTTTACCGAAGTTATAATAGAGTCGTCTTTTAGGGGTTCGTTCGCGTTTAACCTCGACTCGAATATTTTTAATAAATCGAAAAACGATCCTTTTGACATACGGTTTTCTTTTACACCTTTCTTTTTACCTCTAGTATTTATTTACCAAGATTCGTCATGACTTTACATATTTTACGAGGGTTCAATTTCAGTTACGAACTTTCGTTTACGGATTCGAACTACTTTTAGTAAATCGGTCATAAATCCTAAACCGTAAGTCTGTTTGATTCGATTCTTTTTCCAAAATGATCTACGACTCAAGATCTACAAGGGCATGTTAGATACTTGTCCAGTTTCAGCCATTAGACCTACTGTGATGCACGGTTTTCAATGATTAACAAAATTTCGGCATTATAACGGCTATAATACGAACGTTCCAAAAATCGCAATCAACAACCCAAGCCACACCGGGCATCAATACAACTTATACACATAATAATCATCTCACAAGTCCAGAAGCTACTGATCTTAGCATCAAAATCATCATGCATCTTAAATCATATAACTAATTACATAATCATGCTTATAATTATCACTATAATCATACCAAGCTAAATCCATCAAAAACATTCATAAATCTCAAATCAAATGCTAGGGTTTCAAGAGATCTACCTTCCTTGGAGTATGATATAACCTTAATAAGCTTTGTATGGTCCTTGTCTAGCTTAATCAAACCTTAGATCATCTAAAGAAATCATGAAAACAAAGTTAGTTTCTAAGATCCACTATTCATCGTCAATCTTGTAAAAATCATATAAAATCAAAAACTAAGAGTTTGGTTCTAAAATTTTTACCACACCTTCTACTCTTCAAGAACTTTCTTTTGAGCTATAGAACACAAGAATACAACCATGGGAGCTAGGGTTTTGAGCCCCATCTTTCTTCTGATCAGAACCTGGACAGTTTTGGTCCTCCAACTATAAGCATTGATTTGACTAGGCTATACTACTTGGATTTCCCTGAAATTTGGAACGAATCTTGCCCATGGAGTAGAGAAGCTATGGTTAAAATTTGGTGATTTTATCATGGATAGAAATGGAGATATGAATTTTTCTTTATGTTATGTTTCTGCTGGACAGTTTGTATGCTCTATGTTTTCTTTTGCTTTTCTCTCTTTTCTCCCACTTGATCATCTACTTTTTGCTCATATAACTAGATATTATCAGCTGGTAGGATGAGATTGATAGCATTGGGGTAAGAGCCAAGAGTCTTGGATAAGTTTTGATAGATATTTGTTTTGTTTCTTGTTTGATTTAAGTGATTTAAATCACTTAACTCCTAAATTGTTTTGATTTAATCCTTGATTAAATAATTTAATCCACTTGATATAATTCTCTTGATGATCATATAGGATATTTAATCTCGATACGAACTTAATCCGTAATCTAGGATTCGTTCGCTTTATTGATTAATCTCGTTATAACGTTTTAGCGGTTTCTAGAACGCTTGTTTCACTGCCTCAGTGGTTTCCTACCTTCATTCTTAAATCAAATATAATAACATCCCAAAATATCAAATCCTCAAAGTTAATATCTCAATTCTTGGATTATAATAATATTTAATCCACTGTCCGATCAAATATTATACCGAAAAAGAATTTGGAATTTTTGAATTCCGATCGTCTCTGCATTCACTTATTTCCTCCGCGTATTACTAATATGACTTCGAAACATCCATATCACGTCCCGTACATAGGGTGGCGTGAAAAGTTTTCCAACTTACAAAATCACTATTCATCCACCAAATTACTATGCACGTACAGGAAACACTATGCACGTACGGGAAACACTATGCACGTACGGGAAATACTATGCACGTATAGGAAACACTATGCACGTACGGAAAACACTATGCACGTATGGGAAACACTATGCACGTACTCATTTCCCTTCAAGGATCCATTAGCTCCTTCCTGGATGGTAAATTATTCTTATCTAGGTCCTCAACCATCGAATTACTCTATTCTGACAATATACCAATGCATCAGGATCATTGTCCAAAGCAATATCCATTCATTACAATCATTGTTCTTTGAAACCACCATTCATTAGTGCTCTTAACCACAATAAGAAAAGTTTTAATTCTACCCAAAATTCGGGTTATTACAGTCTCCCCTCCTTAAAAGGATTCCGTCCTCGGAATCAGTTTAGGAATAACTGGGGTTACTTCTATCCCATTGCACTTTCTATTTCTCAGGTGGATTCTTCCACTTCTTGATTTTCTTCAAATCTCTCACTAGCTTGACAACCTTATCTCTTAGCGCTTGCTCTTTTCTATTCATAATTTTCACAGGTTGTCCTTCGTAGTTCAGATTCTGTTATGTATATCTATCTGCTCGTACTCTGTCATATGCCGGGCATCTATAGTATACTGATGAGGCACATACGCATGAACCATGTTATGACCATTTTACCGGTTTGGGTGAGGCTGGCTCATAGGCCACCTTCCTGACGCGTTTAAACTCTCAGATAGCCCAATGAATCTTGGGCTAAACTTCCTTTCATTCTAATCTTGTTAATTCCTTCCACGAGGATACCTTATCTTATTACAAATCTCGAACCTCATATTCTCTATCTTGTTTGCACAGAAATACATCAACAAAAACTTGCTTGTCAGAATCCTCTATTAATTCTAGATATTTCCCAATTCCATTGTATAAATGTCAACTCTATTGTCGACGGGGTACTCTGTATTGAAACTAGTTCGAGTATTCTAACAACCGATTCGAGTAACTCTTGATGTCTAGCAACGAGCTCGTCGGCCATCACTGTTTTGGCCTCGCTATCTCATTGTTAACTACTATCACCCCCGGTGTTCCAACCTCTTCTTTAATCATCTCACAGAATGCCAATCTACCTCCTGTGTTCATTCAATCATTCTCTATTATCTCATCTCTTCTCCTTTCTGAAAGAAAGGCGAATCTCTTGGGGAATTTGTTTGCGGGGAATGTTGTCTGGTTCGAGGACTCTTAATCTTTTTATCACAAATCATAATCTTCATATACACACAAGCACACATATTTTCAGATCTGATAGGTCTGAAAGTCGATCATGTTTGATCCTTTTTGATTTCGCACCTTTCCTTCATATATACAATGTTTCGATATACTTAAGGCGAAAACTATCTCAGATAACTCACAGCCAATTCATTAAATTCCAAAAAGTTATGGGTGCAATAGTCAACCCAAAATGACATCACTTACAATTTCATAGTGTCTATACCTAGTGCGATTCACAATCTTGGGTATATCCTCGATTTTTTTTTAACTTCCAACCGGTGATGTCCCATTTCCTAATAAGTTTGGAAAATACACAGCGTCCCTGTGCTGCTCAGATAATCTTCTACAACAGTACCTATACTCAATGTTGACTCATTCAACTCTCGAGGTTCGATGCACAATCTTGTGCTAACATATTTCTTTCTTACAACACACCGGTTCCTCACGATGGCACATTGAGTCTCATCGTACTCTTATTCAACAATCCTCGCATCTGAGTTGATAATTCTTTTATTCCTACTGGGCTAACGGGAGATGCAGCACTAGGCTCTGAACACTCGATATTCATTATTATGTCATCTAAATCATTATCTGGTAGCTTATTAAAACCTTGTACAACCTCCCAAAATCATTATAATTATACTTGGTGTCTCTTTCCTCGGGGTCAACCATATGAGCTAATCAAGCCTCATATCTCTGGCGTCATAATCTCTTAGTCTGAACTAGATTCCAAAATCTCTGACTCCGTCTTTATCCTTGAATTATTTCCCTCATAATCAATTTGGCTCCATTGGGTATCAACTAATCCATCATTATTATAATATAAATTTCTCCCTAATTCGAAAAGAATCAAATCTCTCGATCGAGTGGTACTCTGGGTAGGTTCTCTAGAAATCACTATTCCTTATCCATAAGGAACACTTCCTGAACTTGATGTAGATATTACATGAAGTAGATAAAATTGCAGAAGAGTTTCAAGTATCGCAGCTATGTTAGGTTGATGAAACTATCATTCATGCAGCTTCCATAAAAGACTGGAAACTTAACGGTTTACTTCGTCAATTTTGTATCATGGTCCTGGTTTGCCTCAAAACGGGACCTTCTAAGGTACGTAATATGCTTAAGACTCCATTACAAATTTAATCTTTACATAAACTATTATTACCTTCGATTCTTGCACAATCATCAAAAGGAATGTAACTTCCTCCACTCCGATATGACCTTCAAGGTCTTTCAAAATATCATTTTGTTTCTTCGGTATGAACATTTGTAATTATTCCTTTATACTTAGACTGTCGGCCACCTCATTGGGCTTTCTTGATAATAATAATTTCTGGTAATCGTTGTTCTCTGGATATATTCCAATTCAAACTTTTCTACCTCATTCCCATCACTGTTGGGTGAAAGCATTCTCCCTTAAGCTTTGCTGATGGAGAAAAATATATTTATCAGTCTTTTTCCATAAGTCATTGCTTCCACCTACCCGTGGGAACTTTATCACGTTTATTCCCAATCCTACTTAGGATACTTCTTTTCTTAGTTCTTTCCTTATCTTAGGATAATCTCAACCTTTATAGGTTCAATCCATACTTCCTTAGGGTTTCATACATGCCTCATCTGGCATTATTGTTACTATGTCATACATTCCTTACCAAACTTCCATTTTGAAGTTCGGAATATTACTTTTTTTTTTCCTTGTAAGGTTTCATAGGTCATCCTCACCATTCCTCCTGTATTTTCTGGGTACAGGGTATATCAAAATGTCATTGATCAATACTCTAATAATTCTACCTATGTTCTTTCCAGAACTCTTTTTAATAATCCTTACCGGTCATTGTTGCCTTAGCAAGTCCAACTCATATCATCTGAGTTCATAATGTCGTTATTAGGGTTAATGCCATCCTTTGTGCATTCCCCAGGGTTTGTCTTAATTTATGGATATCGTATCCTTAATTCAACTGCCAAGGAATTCTTGCATCCTATACTTGGCAATCAAATCATGTATCCTTAATAAGGGTCTCTTTTCAATCATTCTCATTTGATAATCGATCGGTGGCTTAATGCTAACCTCTTCTTTCAGATAGTTGTCAGCCTAATTGACCTTCCAAAAGACAACGTATGTCTATCTGCTCTCTTACAGAACTTGGTAATGGTAGCAAGGATGTTCTGGAAGATATTGATCGAGTTCAACGTGAATCTCTTAGTACTTATCATTTTTCTCAAAGGTACTTGCCTTAGACAAAATTTCTACAGCATACTGATCCATCTCTGACCATTTCCATACTCTCTTCACAAACCTTCATTGTTTACTTCCTTGGTCATAATATATTCATGGTATTTATAATACCCTAACATCATACATCTCAAGTCATTATACTTCCATTTTTACTCGTAATCTTGGGCAATCATATACACATGAATCACTTTAGTACGGGTGACCCCATTCCAAAAAGTCTAGTAAATTCCCAATCCAAACATGGGTTGCAAAGGGTTCAGTAGAAGATTCCTACGATCTCATTAATATTTCCTTTATATCAAAAGCCCTTGCAGTCGGCGCTTACTTAGAAGCAACCCTGCTTTGTCCTTTCATTGCTGGTCTAGTCACTTGATAATCCTTTGTGACTTGGCCTCAACTGACCACACTAAAATAAGAATATATGGTTTAAGGGGTTGGCTAATTAGCATTACCTTTCTAGCAATTGCTGGCATAGTGCCTTCTACTTTGATACCTTTCTACCTTTCCAAAACTTTACTCCATATAGGTCTTAATCGACTTCTCGGCACCGTCTCCGGTTACCTTTCCTCCATTTTTATCTTTTCAACTATTCTTATCAATCCCACGTGCCACGCAAGCTTACCATTCATGGTATAACAGCCTTTTCACTTAAGTCAATCCCGGAGGTTCTCAGTCCGACTGGTTTCTTACTTACATTTCCTGTTTTCGTCCAATCTCACTTCATCATTGTATTTCTACAATCAATCGCGATAACCGGGGTCTATCCACCAACCCATATAGCGGCTACTTTACCCAATTCACGGGGTTCGCCCCAGTTTCTACTCTCTTCCATGATGTTCTCTGATAATCAGAAAGACAAGGTTTGCCAAAATTCGTTGAATTTCTTTCCAGAATCAAGGATATTTTGGTCAATCTATCCAACCACCGGTAACACTATGAAGATCAATTTCAAAACCTAGAGAATAGTTCTATGAGCATCCAAGCAGGTAGAATCATACACAGTTATAATAACGGAATTATTGACACAAAGTTGGAAGTTTAACCACTAGAAAGGAACCAAATATATATATATATATATCCCATAGAAGGGAAATCAAAAGTTTCAAACTGAAACATGCCACCTCTTCCTGATACATATACATCTTAATTGTCGATAATATCAAATGTCAGTCTTCCTAACCACAGGTTTCAGAAGGAACACTACCGTCGGAGTTAGTCGTTTCATAAAAATTGGCACTACTAGGGCCATCCTAGTCTGGTGTACCGTGTTGTTCGAATGCATCCGCAATTACTCTGCCGTGCTGCATAAGCACACCACCTAAACCTATGTGAGATGCATCATAGTGTATCATAAAGTCTTCCTTCTCCCGTTAGGCAACACCAACGCCGGGTCGTTACCAATTTCATCTTAAAACATTCTCTATCACCTCTTAACCACTAATCGCATTACTTGATCCATTTGCAATTCAGTGTCAGAATAAACTTAAGGTAACTACTATAATCTATTCAGGGAAAAGAAAGAATTTAATATTCTTCTGAATCACATGCATCTAACGTTCCTGATTCACCATTTTACTGAGTTAAAATAAACTTATACTTAGTACCTGATAGTAGTCATATTACGAGTTTATCATAGACCCACTGGTCTTTTCCTCTGGTAGTTTCTGAGATCATCGTCTCGCTTACTACTTTATATAACTTTATCCAATCAGGCCATCACTTTCCACTATCTTTACTTTCGAAGCTGGTTCATTCATAATATGGACATTTCGCTGAATAAAACCACATCAACAATCTCAATTTGGTTTCATAAAATATAACCCATGAAATCCGCCTTCTCATGGCGACTTACCATTGACAATATTCACACTAATCCATTTATCCTATAATATGGCACTTGTTGCCTCTATCTCAACTGCTCCTGGGTGCTCCCCGTCCTACATCGACGTCTTTGATAATCATGCATCATTCTAACTCCTTTCTCATTAATCTGAAAGTCTCTAAGGATCTTTATCTATCCCCATATAAGACCTCAAGTAATCCTTCTAATCTGTCTTACTTGCTGGTACTAGCTCTCGTAGTCCGGCAATAAATCCAACATAAAATTTCAATTCTCTTAATAATATCTCAGTTCTTTGTGCTCACTTCTCTGAGCACTATAATCTTAACTCTCGCTATTCTTCTGGCTACAGCCCTCATTTCCTTGGAGTAAACTCCTCATCCTCAATAGGATTCTCCTCTACTGGAACCTCTTTCGAGTCCTCAATAGGGTACTCTATCGAATTCACAATCCGATCGTCAGCATATAATAAAACATCATCATTCTGCTGCTCGTACGCCTCAAGGTCTGTCGCCTTACTAGTCGATATGAGAACGAGCTAAGTTGTAACACCCCTAGATCCGGGGTCAGGGAATCTGGTGGTTACGGTCTTACATCCATTCATAATACTTGACTTGAGTCCACAATAAATAAATCACAGGCTGTGACCCCACAATAATATCCACTCACACACACAACAGTTATAGTCCCAGAGATGAAATTGAAATAAGTCCATAATATCAGAGTTTACGAATAAAAGTTATTACAAGCCAAATGATATGTTTAAAGGTTTTGCCGTTGATTAACGTTAATGTTACATATAAATAGACTGATAAACAAAAGCTGCCTATCTATGCTACCTCAGCAATGGCAGCAAGGACATCAGCGGGTAGTCCTCGAACGGCGGTAACCTGCTTGCGCCGAGTGCGCCTGACGCGGGCCATCTGTCCTAGCTGTTGTTGTGACATAATATGAACAAAGCAAGGGTGAGCGAAAGCCCACCAGCAATAATATAACTGAGCAGTGATACATATATACAGCAGTTCAAAATATCCTTTGAAATCATATGCCATGCATTAATGAAGTTATTGCCAGTATAATATAAATGATGAAGTTACCAGGTAACTCAAAGTATTTGTTTGTAGAAATATCTGCTACATCAAAAGTAAGCGAGATATTCTCATTGTCATTAAAAAGAGGAACTTGCATGAAAAGATTGCAATTCCAGTTATGAACACTTTTCCAGCTCTGCCAACAGTAATCATGTTGCAGGAAATAAATAAGTTTGGATGATGAACCAATGATGGAGTATTCACCGCGCCCGCTGTTCCAACCTTGATGATCAGTCGAGATCGTACAGCTCAAATTAGATTTACTACCGGTAGAAGGAAGAACTGACGGCTTTACTTGTATACCGCCTTACTAGCTCTCCCCAGCCAACGGTTGGGCCAAAGGGGATGGACCGGCGCTACTCGGCCTCTTACACGACTCCTAGTTCAAATAGAATTCATGATTCTGAATGTAACGTTCGTCCCCCTTTCCCCAAGTATAATACTTGTTGATAAGACTCCACAAAGTAGTCGTATCTAGTTGGAAAGGAAAATTCACCAATAACTTCCAAACTATTGCTTGGTAACGAATATCAACTTGTTCCAACAATCTTACCCCTCGAAAGATGAGAAGGTAACCAACGACTTAATAAGTCAATAGCACCCGAGTTGCGAGTGAAGAGAATACTTTATGACCGGGAAGTCGACAAGATAAATAACATTTTTCAAGTAAGGTTCCCTTATTATTAGGGAGATAGACTCAAAGAAGAATGATGTCTGAGAACCTTTCTTGATATATGCTTAATAATAATATGACTCCGAAATATTTTCTATAATAATCGAAGAAGATAAACCTTATCGAGGTTATTCTAAGTATGGAATAAATATTCAGAAAATATTTATTGAATTAAAATATTTTACAGAATATTTAGGAATATAAAAGAATACCTTTAATCAGAGTATTTCTCAAATAATCCTTGAAGAAATATCGAGAGAATATTTATTGCATAATTAAATATTCAAATGAATATTCAAAATAATATTCATTAATTAATAAGACCTGAAAGAAATATTTAAAATATTTAAAATAATATTCGATGATTAAATAGAACCCTGGATGAATATTCAAAATAATATTCATAATTAATTAGGAATTTAAATGAATATTGAAAAAGTAATATTCATTTAATGAATAATATTCTAAATGAATATCAAGTAATATTCATTTAGTAATCCGAGCTTTAAAGGAATATTCGAGATAAGACTCGATAAATAAATCAAGCTTCAGATGAACATTAAAATAATATTCATCAGGTAATTACTATCTTAAATGAATATTCAAAAGTAATATTCATTTAATGAATAATATTTAAAATGAATATCCAAATAATATTCGTTTAGTAGTCCAACCTTTAGAAGAATATTCGAAATAATAATCGATAAATAATTCAACTCTGAATGAATATTAAAAAAAAATATTATTCGTCGAATAGTTACGTTCAAATAATTATTTGAAGTAGGGATCGTTAAATAAATAATCTCGAACGAATATTCAAATAATATTCGTCGCCCGAATAATTGAAAATATTTACTTAGATATTTTCTTTCGAGGTAATCTCGATACGTCAAGAAATATTGACTCCCGGTCTATATTTGATGAATAAGATGGATACGCCCTTCTATGAGGGTCTTACAATAACCGGCTTATAATTGATACGTTAGCTATCTAATTTATAAGCCAATAAACAATCAGGGAACAAGCATAACGATATAACTTGAAAGTAGGCATGCATGCTATGGCATATGTATAACAGAAAACACATATATATATATATATATTCAATCACAACAACAGCCTAAAAGAAGGGAATTGAAACTTGCCTGATAGTCGAGTACGATAAGGGGTAGTGGTAGCGGGTCCCGGGTCAGCTTGGTGATCTATAAATAGCCAAGGCATTCGGGATTAATCACTTAACATCTTAAAAGTTAAGTTATACTTAAATCGAAACACGTTCTCAAGTTATCTCGTTATACCCCTTTTAGTGGATTCCTTTTTATCATTGATCCGACCCGACATTCGTTCGTTAATACGACATGTCACTGTACTTATACTTGGGACATACTTAAGTCATACAAGTTCTAAGGTCGATCATTACGAACCAATATTATACTCCGAGTTTTATCGCCCGTTTTCTAAGTGTTTTACCGAAGTTATAATAGAGTCGTCTTTTAGGGGTTCGTTCGCGTTTAACCTCGACTCGAATATTTTTAATAAATTGAAAAACGATCCTTTTGACATACGGTTTTCTTTCACACCTTCCTTTTTACCTCTAGTATTTATTTACCAAGATTTGTCATGACTTCACATATTTTACGATGGTTCAATTTCAGTTACGAATTCTCGGTTACGGTTTCGAAATACTTTTAGTAAACCGGCCGTAACTCCTAAACCGTAAGTCCGTTTCACACGTTCCTTATACCAAAACGAAGCTTGGAACATTATCTATCCTATCATGGCAGATTGCAAAGCTAGGCAGTGAGTTACATCTACTGTCCAAGTTGTTTTTCTTAAGGTTAACGAAATTTCGGCATTACGACGGCTATATATCGAACGTTCCAAAAATTATAACAATCCAACCAAGCCACACCGGGCATCCACACAACTTATCACATGATTATGAACATCATCAAGTCCAGATCATACCAATTTACTACAATAATTAACATGCTTTCTTGCTCAACTAAATCACTTACTAATTATGCTTATAATCATGCTAACATCATAACCAAGCTTAGCTCATCAAAAACATCCATAAACTTAAAGTTGATCTAGGGTTTAAAGAGTGTTATACCTTCTTGAGAGTATGTACTAGCCTTACAAAGCTTGTTATAGTCCTTGGATAGCCTTAGGGTAGCTAAGATCAACCATGAAAACAAGAAAAATCAAAGATTAGTTCATGAAACACTATTCATCCTCCTCTTTCATGATTTTTTTTGAAAATGGAAACAAAGGAGTTTGGACTTGAAATTTTTAGGAGATTGCTTTTATGAAATATAGGACTCACCATAAAAATTTGATGATCAAACAAGGAGTGGAAGCTTGGTTTGGAAATCTAAAAATTCCAAAAATTCGAAGTCTTGTTTCTTGAGGGGAAAAACAGGGTGATTTTCTTGAATTTATTTACTTATCCAAACGATCTTCAAAAATTATGAAATTTTGAACGACTACTCTACATATATTGAGGAAGCTATGGCTAAAATTTGGTGATATATGAATGGGTAGAAGTGGAGATATGAATTTTTCTTTGAGGAGTGTTCTTGCTTGGCAGTTTTGAAGAATGGAGAGAATGGAGTTGTTTTGCTTGGTTGAATTTCAATAATGCATAAAGTGATGTAAGTTGGATAATATCTCATCCTAAAGCTACTTTAATAAAGGTGTGATGCAATGCATGATGTCATTTGGGGCATGTGTCAAGAGGTGTGTTAAAGAAGTTAACACTTGGTTGATCTTTGGATGGAATTCATGCTAAGTATTAGTTCCAATCTCTAAGTGTGCTAGTTACTTGAGTCACCACTTGGTTGCTAGATATTTATCACTTGCACATGCATGCATCTTGCTTTCTGCTTGCCCCTTTTGTCCGTTTATTTCTCAATTCATTGATCGTTCGTAGGAATAACTCTTTCGTTTCTAGTTAGGGTTTTACCGAAACCTTCTTAATATCAATACTATCGTTCTCCATCTTTCTTAATACTTATCGAATTTAAATTCCTTTAATGAATCCTTAAGTCTTGCAGTGTCCAGGGAAAACTCGGAAAAAATAAAAGTGATATTTTTCAGAATCCGATAACCTTTACATACACTTATTTTCCCCTTGGATCCTTAATACGAACTCAAAAATCCGTTCCGGGTTCTTCTATATAGCGTCGTCTAATAATATTCCAAAATTCCACCAAAAACATTAGTCACTCTTTATTCCATCTTTATTCCTTATATTTATAAAATTTCCTTGTTCTCTTTCGGACGTTCCTTCTCTTCTCAACGCTTAATAAAAAGTTTTAATTCTACCGAAAATTTGGGTTCTTACAGTCTCCCCTCCTTAAAAGGATTCCGTCCCGGAATCAGGTAGAAGACAATTGAGTACTTGTTGGTTATTTCACTTTCCAGTTTCCCAGTCAATCCTTAATCAATCCCAATCCTTTTTCAGCACATCTTACTAGTGTTACAATACATCCTTTTTTTTCCTTTTTCATTAATCTCTGCTACTTTTCGTATAACACACTATTCGGGTTATGCTCTTACCCAGTCATATACTATTTTCCTTATTGGAATCTGCGGTGACTTCGGTATCACTATCGCGTTGCGAATTCGGAGATAACCTCACTCGTAATTATGCATTTCCTGATCGCTTTAATCTTCGTAATCTCGATCAATATAGAGAAGTGGAAAGATTTATTGAGAGATCACTATGAGCAATTGAACATTTGTTATATTGCATAGCTAGTACAGAAGGGGGCCAGCCTTTAGTACTTGACAAGCAATTAAACAAGTTATGGTATTCCACTTAGACTTCTATCTCATGGACAGATAGTCACGTAGCAGTACCTCCCCTCCTTAAAGGGTTGTTCTTCTCAATTCATAAAGAAGATGAATAAAAGAGAAGAAAACAAAAGAATTCTAAAGGATTATAGAAAGTTTTCATGATTGTAAAATATCATACTCAGAATTTACCTCTGAACTATAGAGGTTCATTAAGGAAGAAATTAATCATAATTATATCCAATACTATTTGATCGCAATCTCACGTGTCAACATATCTTGCTGCTTTGTCCACTATTCTATGGACCTATACTCTGGTTCAACCTTAGCAACACTGACTTCAGAAAATTCCTTCAACCTTTCAGGTTAAATCTTAGTTTCTCGCTTGACACCATCGTTACTGACATTCCATGTCACGCTACTAGTTTTTTTTTTCCTATAATATTAACACTATCAGGTTGTCATCCCGAGAATTCATCAGAAAACCCATTTATTATTCCATTCATAACATTCCTTGCTTCACATTCCATAGTTGCTTTCCCAGTCTTTTCTTTATCAATCACATCCTTCTTATTATCAGATTCTTATTTACTTCTGTTATTTACTTCCACCTTCATCTCTTTATTGAGACATCTTTTGCACTTGGCACCTCCTTATTGGTATCCCGTCACATTTACTCTATAATCATCACATTATTTCAAATTTAAAACCTCCGAAATGAATATGGCCGATTTCTTTAGCTTAGATCCAATATAATCTACTTCTGTCAACTTGTTTCTCATCTTATTCTTTTCTACCCGCGGTTTTTCACAGGTTGTCTTTCGTAAGTCAGACCAGGTCGTACACCTACCTGCTCGCACTCTTATCATCTGTTGAGCATCTGCATTTTACTGGTGTAGCTTTGCCACATGAAACACGTTACTACCATGCTATACGCTTTGGGGGTAAAACTGGCTCGAATGCCACCTTCCGAACACTTTTAAACTCTCAGGTGGCCTAATAAGTCTCGGGCTCAACTGCCCTTCTCTCTATGTCTCATTAATTCTTTCCACGGGAATACATTTAGCATCATGAATCATCAACCTCATATTCTCTATCTTGTTTGCGCAGAAGTACACTAGCACAAACTTGCTTGTCATTCATCAACATGCCATTTAGCTTATCAATAGCAGCACTTTCTTTATCTTTACGTTGTCATCTACTTTCTTAGAAGAATCACCATCGATTGTTGCTTACGTAGTGCCTTAATAGCTAACCATACGGGTTTCAATCCTTTAGGGAGACAAAGTAATCACTATTCCTTATCCATAAGGAACACTTCCTGAACTTGATGTAGATATTACATGAAGTAGATAAAATTGCAGAAGAGTTTCAAGCATCGCAGCTATGTCAGGTTCATGAAACTATCACTCATGCAGCTTCCATAAAAGACTGGAAACTTAACGGTTTACTTTGTCAATTTTGTATCATGGTCCTGGTTTGCCTCAAAACGGGACCTTCTAAGGTACGTAATATGCTTAAGACTCCATCAGGAATCGAATCTTTACTTAAACTATTATTACCATCAATTCTTGCACAGTCATCAGAAGGAATGTAAATTCCTCCATTCTGATATGACCTTCAAGGTCCTTCCAGATATCATTCTATTTCTTCGGTATGAACATTTGTAATTATTCCTTTATACTTAGACTGTCGGCCACCTCATTGGCCTTTCCTGATAATAATAATTTCTGGTAATCCTTGTTCTCTGGATACATTTCAATTCAAATTTTTTTTTTCTACCTCATTCTCATCATTGTTGGGTGAAAGCATTCTCCCTTAAGCTCTACTGAAGGAGAAAAATATATCTATCAGTCTTTTTCCATAAGTCATTGCTTCCACCTACCCGTGGGAACTTTATCACGTTTATTCCCAATCCTACTTAGGATACTTCTTTTCTTAGTTCCTTCCTTATCTTAGGATAATCTCAACCTTTATAGGTTCAATCCATACTCCCTCAGGGTTTCATACATGCATCATCTGGTATATTGTTATTGTGTCTTACATTCTCTTCCAAACTTCTAGTTGGAAACACAGAATATTAGCTTTTCCTTGTAAGGTTTCTTAGGTCGTCCTCATCATTCCTCCTGTATTTTCTAGGTACAGGGTATATCAAAACGCCATTGATCAATACTCTAATAATTCTATCTCTGTTCTTTCCAGAACTCTTTTTAATAATCTTTACAGGTCATTGTTGCCTTAGCAAATCCAACTCATATCATCTGAATTCACAATGTCTTTATTAGGGTTAGTGCCATCCCTTGTGCATTCCCCAGGGTTTGCCTTACTTTATGGATATCCTATCATTAATTCAACTGCCAAGGAATTCTTGCATCTTATACTTGGCAATCAAATCATGTATCCTTAATAAGGGTCTCTTTCCAATCATTCTCATTTGATAATCGATCGGTGGCTTAATGCTAACCTCTTCTTTCAGATAGTTGCCAGCCTATTTGACCTTCCAAAAGACAACGTATGTCTATCTGCTCTCTTACAGAACTTGGTACTGGTAGCAAGGATGTTTTGGAAGATATTGGTCGAGTCGAGTTCAACGTGAATCTCTTAGTACTTATCGTTCTTCTCAAAGGTAATTGCCTTAGATGAAATTTCTACAGCATACTGATCCATATCTGACCATTTCTATACTCTCTTCATAAACCTTCGTTGTTTACTTTCCTTAGTCATAATATATTCATGGTATTCATGATACCCTAACATCATACATCTCAAGTCATTATACTTCCATTTTTTTTTCGTAATCTTGGACGATCATATACACATGAATCACTTTAGTACGGGTGACCCCATTCCAAAAGTCTAGTAAATTCCAAATCCAAACATGGGTTGCAAAGGGTTCAGTTGAAGATTCCTACAATCTCATTAATATTTTCGTCATATCAGAAGCCCTTGCAGTCGGTGCTTACTTAGAAGCAACCCTGCTTTGTCCTTTCATTGCTGGTCTAGTCACTTGATAGTCCTTTGTGACTTGGCCTCAACTGGCCACACTAAAATAAAAATATATGATTTTAGGGGTTGGCTAATAGCATTACTTTTCTAGCAATTGCTGGCATAGTGCCTTCTTCTTTGATACCTTTCTACCTTTCCAAAACTTTACTTCATATAAGTCTTAATCGGCTACTCAGCGCCGTCTCCGGTAACCTTTCCTCTATTTTTATCTTTTCAACTATTCTTATCACTCCCACGTGCCACGCAAGCTTACCATTCCTGGCATAACAGCCTTTTCACTTAAGTCAATCCCGTAGTTTCTCAGTCCGGCTGGTTTCTTACTTACATTTCCTGTTTTCGTCCAATCTCACTTCATCATTGTATTTCTACAATCAATCGCGATAACCAGGGTCTGTCCACCAACCCATATAGCGGTTACTTTACCCAATTCACGGGGTTCGCCCCAGTTTCTACTCTCTTCCATGATGTTCTGTGATAATCAGAAAGACAAGGTTTGCCAAAATTCGTTGAAATTCTTCCCAGAATTAGGGAAATTTTGGTCAATCTATCCATCGACTGGTAACACTAAGGAGACCAGTTTCGAAACCTGAAGAATAGTTCTATGAACCTCCTAGTAGGTAGAACCGTAAGCAGTAATAATTAACGAAATAATCGTCATCGGGTTGGAAATTTAACCCCTGGAGAGGAACCAATTATATATATCCCTTAGAAGGGAATCAACAGTTTTAAACTGAAACTTGTCGCAACGTCCTGATGCCTATACGTCCTGATATTCAATATTACCAAATGTCAGTCTACCTGACTACTAGTCTCAGAAGAAACATTACCGTCGGAGTTGGTTGTCCCACAAAATTGGCACTACTAAGGCCATCCGATCTGGTGGACCGTGCTGTTCGAATGCATTCGCAAGTACTTTGTCGTGCTGCGCAAGCATACATTATAATCCTTTATGCGAAGCGTCGTTGGAAGCACAAAGTCTCCTTTTTCCATTAAGCAATGCCAACTCTTGGTCATTACCAATTTCATCTTTTAGCTCCAGGAAGATTTTCTCATATTTTTCTCTTTAACTGCTGATCGTATTACTGGATCCATTATAATTCCGCGTCGGAGTAAACTTAAGGTAACTACTATAATCCATTCAAAGAAAGAAAGAATTTAATATTCCTCTGAGTCACATCATCTAACGTTTCTGGTTCATCATTTCACTGAGTTAAATTAACCCTATACTTAGTCTCTGACAATAGTCTCATTACGAGTTCATCTTGACTCACTGGTCTTATCTTCCGGTAGGTTCTGAGATCATTGTCTTGCTTACTACTTCCTTATATAACTTTATCCAATCATGCTGTCACTTCCCAATGTTTTCACTTTCTAACTGATTCATTCATAAAATGGACATTTTCCTGAATAAAACAACTTCATCAACCTCAATTTGGTTCCATAAATTACAACCTATGACATCTGCCTTCTCATGGCGAATTATTACTGACAATATTCATACTTATTCTTTTATCAAATGATATGGCACTTACTGCCTTCTCAACTATTCCTAGGGACTCTGCTCCTCGCCTTATATCGATGCCTTTGATAATCATACATCCTTCTAGCACTCTTTTCGTTAGTATGAAAGTTTCTAATGATTCTCATCTATTCCCGTATAAGATCTCAAGTAATTCTTCCAATCCGTCTTACTTGCTGGTACTACCTCCAGTAGTCCAGCCACGAATCCAACATGAATCTTCAGTTCTCTTGCTAATAGCTTAGTTCTTTATGCCCACTTTTCTAAGCTCTATACCTTAATCATCTCAGTCTTTCTGGCTACAGCCCTCATTCCTCGAGGGTAAGCTCCTTATCCTAACAAGATTTTCCTTATCTGCTGGAACCTCTTCCGGGTCTCCAGTAGGGTACTCTATTGAATTTACCCGCTGATCTTCAGCATATAATAAAGCATCATCGCGCTGCTGCTCGTATGCCTCAAGGTCTGTTGCCTTACTTGTCGATGCGATATCGAGCTAAGTTACTATCATGATACTTAAGAGTTCCCATAAAGGTTTTATACGTCATCACTACCTTAAGTAGTCCGACTATGAACTTGGAAAGAGTTCTTATTATCTTAGTGAATTTATTGTTTTAACGTCGCCTCATCCCTGGGGTTTATAACGTACGCTCTGATACCACTTCTGTAACACCCCTAGATCCGGGGTCAGGGAATCTGGTGGTTACGGTCTTACATCCATTCATAATACTTGACTTGAGTCCACAATAAATAAATCACAGGCTGTGACCCCACAATAATATCCACTCACACACACAACAGTTATAGTCCCAGAGATGAAATTGAAATAAGTCCATAATATCAGAGTTTACGAATAAAAGTTATTACAAGCCAAATGATATGTTTAAAGGTTTTGCCGTTGATTAACGTTAATGTTACATATAAATAGACTGATAAACAAAAGCTGCCTATCTATGCTACCTCAGCAATGGCAGCAAGGACATCAGCGGGTAGTCCTCGAACGGCGGTAACCTGCTTGCGCCGAGTGCGCCTGACGCGGGCCATCTGTCCTAGCTGTTGTTGTGACATAATATGAACAAAGCAAGGGTGAGCGAAAGCCCACCTGCAATAATATAACTGAGCAGTGATACATATATACAGCAGTTCAAAATATCCTTTGAAATCATATGCCATGCATTAATGAAGTTATTGCCAGTATAATATAAAGGATGAAGTTACCAGGTAACTCAAAGTATTTGTTTGTAGAAATATCTGCTACATCAAAAGTAAGCGAGATATTCTCATTGTCATTAAAAAGAGGAACTTGCATGAAAAGATTGCAATTCCAGTTATGAACACTTTTCCAGCTCTGCCAACAGTAATCATGTTGCAGGAAATAAATAAGTTTGGATGATGAACCAATGATGGAGTATTCACCGCGCCCGCTGTTCCAACCTTGATGATCAGTCGAGATCGTACAGCTCAAATTAGATTTACTACCGGTAGAAGGAAGAACTGGCGGCTTTACTTGTATACCGCCTTACTAGCTCTCCCCGGCCAACGGTTGGGCCAAAGGGGATGGACCGGCGTTACTCGGCCTCTTACACGACTCCTAGTTCAAATAGAATTCATGATTCTGAATGTAACGTTCGTCCCCCTTTCCCCAAGTATAATACTTGTTGATAAGACTCCACAAAGTAGTCGTATCTAGTTGGAAAGGAAAATTCACCAATAACTTCCAAACTATTGCTTGGTAACGAATATCAACTTGTTCCAACAATCTTACCCCTCGAAAGATGAGAAGGTAACCAACGACTTAATAAGTCAATAGCACCCGAGTTGCGAGTGAAGAGAATACTTTATGACCGGGAAGTCGACAAGATAAATAACATTTTCCAAGTAAGGTTCCCTTATTATTAGGGAGATAGACTCAAAGAAGAATGATGTCTGAGAACCTTTCTTGATATATGCTTAATAATAATATGACTCCGAAATATTTTCTATAATAATCGAAGAAGATAAACCTTATCGAGGTTATTCTAAGTATGGAATAAATATTCAGAAAATATTTATTGAATTAAAATATTTTACAGAATATTTAGGAATATAAAAGAATACCTTTAATCAGAGTATTTCTCAAATAATCCTTGAAGAAATATCGAGAGAATATTTATTGCATAATTAAATATTCAAATGAATATTCAAAATAATATTCATTAATTAATAAGACCTGAAAGGAATATTTAAAATATTTAAAATAATATTCGATGATTAAATAGAACGCTGGATGAATATTCAAAATAATATTCATAATTAATTAGGAATTTAAATGAATATTGAAAAAGTAATATTCATTTAATGAATAATATTCTAAATGAATATCAAGTAATATTCATTTAGTAATCCGAGCTTTAAAGGAATATTCGAGATAAGACTCGATAAATAAATCAAGCTTCAGATGAACATTAAAATAATATTCATCAGGTAATTACTATCTTAAATGAATATTCAAAAGTAATATTCATTTAATGAATAATATTTAAAATGAATATCCAAATAATATTCGTTTAGTAGTCCAACCTTTAGAAGAATATTCGAAATAATAATCGATAAATAATTCGACTCTGAATGAATATTAAAAAAAAATATTATTCGTCGAATAGTTACGTTCAAATAATTATTTGAAGTAGGGATCGTTAAATAAATAATCTCGAACGAATATTCAAATAATATTCGTCGCCCGAATAATTGAAAATATTTACTTAGATATTTTCTTTCGAGGTAATCTCGATACGTCAAGAAATATTGACTCCCGGTCTATATTTGATGAATAAGATGGATACGCCCTTCTATGAGGGTCTTACAATAACCGGCTTATAATTGATACGTTAGCTATCTAATTTATAAGCCAATAAACAATCAGGGAACAAGCATAACGATATAACTTGAAAGTAGGCATGCATGCTATGGCATATGTATAACAGAAAACACATATATATATATATATATATATATATATATATATATATATATATATATATATATATATATATATATTCAATCACAACAACAGCCTAAAAGAAGGGAATTGAAACTTGCCTGATAGTCGAGTACGATAAGGGGTAGTGGTAGCGGGTCCCGGGTCAGCTTGGTGATCTATAAATAGCCAAGGCATTCGGGATTAATCACTTAACATCTTAAAAGTTAAGTTATACTTAAATCGAAACACGTTCTCAAGTTATCTCGTTATACCCCTTTTAGTGGATTCCTTTTTATCATTGATCCGACCCGACATTCGTTCGTTAATACGACATGTCACTGTACTTATACTTGGGACATACTTAAGTCATACAAGTTCTAAGGTCGATCATTACGAACCAATATTATACTCCGAGTTTTATCGCCCGTTTTCTAAGTGTTTTACCGAAGTTATAATAGAGTCGTCTTTTAGGGGTTCGTTCGCGTTTAACCTCGACTCGAATATTTTTAATAAATCGAAAAACGATCCTTTTGACATACGGTTTTCTTTCACACCTTCCTTTTTACCTCTAGTATTTATTTACCAAGATTTGTCATGACTTTACATATTTTACGATGGTTCAATTTCAGTTACGAATTCTCGGTTACGGTTTCGAAATACTTTTAGTAAACCGGCCGTAACTCCTAAACCGTAAGTCCGTTTCACACGTTCCTTATACCAAAACGAAGCTTGGAACATTATCTATCCTATCATGGCAGATTGCAAAGCTAGGCAGTGAGTTACATCTACTGTCCAAGTTGTTTTTCTTAAGGTTAACGAAATTTCGGCATTACGACGGCTATATATCGAACGTTCCAAAAATTATAACAATCCAACCAAGCCACACCGGGCATCCACACAACTTATCACATAATTATGAACATCATCAAGTCCAGATCATACCAATTTACCACAATAATTAACATGCTTTCTTGCTCAACTAAATCACTTACTAATTATGCTTATAATCATGCTAACATCATAACCAAGCTTAGCTCATCAAAAACATCCATAAACTTAAAGTTGATCTAGGGTTTAAAGAGTGTTATACCTTCTTGAGAGTATGTACTAGCCTTACAAAGCTTGTTATAGTCCTTGGATAGCCTTAGGGTAGCTAAGATCAACCATGAAAACAAGAAAAATCAAAGATTAGTTCATGAAACACTATTCATCCTCCTCTTTCATGATTTTTTTGAAAATGGAAACAAAGGAGTTTGGACTTGAAATTTTTAGGAGATTGCTTTTATGAAATATAGGACTCACCATAAAAATTTGATGATCAAACAAGGAGTGGAAGCTTGGTTTGGAAATCTAAAAATTCCAAAAATTCGAAGTCTTGTTTCTTGAGGGGAAAAACAGGGTGATTTTCTTGAATTTATTTACCTATCCAAACGATCTTCAAAAATTATGAAATTTTGAACGACTACTCTACATATATTGAGGAAGCTATGGTTAAAATTTGGTGATCTATGAATGGGTAGAAGTGGAGATATGAATTTTTCTTTGAGGAGTGTTCTTGCTTGGCAGTTTTGAAGAATGGAGAGAATGGAGTTGTTTTGCTTGGTTGAATTTCAATAATGCATAAAGTGATGTATGTTGGATAATATCTCATCCTAAAGCTACTTTAATAAAGGTGTGATGCAATGCATGATGTCATTTGGGGCATGTGTCAAGAGGTGTGTTAAAGAAGTTAACACTTGGTTGATCTTTGGATGGAATTCATGCTAAGTATTAGTTCCAATCTCTAAGTGTGCTAGTTACTTGAGTCACCACTTGGTTGCTAGATATTTATCACTTGCACATGCATGCATCTTGCTTTCTGCTTGCCCCTTTTGTCCGTTTATTTCTCAATTCATTGATCGTTCGTAGGAATAACTCTTTCGTTTCTAGTTAGGGTTTTACCGAAACCTTCTTAATATCAATACTATCGTTCTCCATCTTTCTTAATACTTATCGAATTTAAATTCCTTAAATTCCTTTAATGAATCCTTAAGTCTTGCAGTGTCCAGGGAAAACTCGGAAAAAATAAAAGTGATATTTTTCAGAATCCGATAACCTTTACATACACTTATTTTCCCCTTGGATCCTTAATACGAACTCAAAAATCCGTTCCGGGTTCTTCTATATAGCGTCGTCTAATAATATTCCAAAATTCCACCAAAAACATTAGTCACTCTTTATTCCATCTTTATTCCTTATATTTATAAAATTTCCTTGTTCTCTTTCGGACGTTCCTTCTCTTCTCAACGCTTAATAAAAAGTTTTAATTCTACCGAAAATTTGGGTTCTTACATAAGTTACTATCATGATACTTAAGAGTTCCCATAAGGGTTTTATATGTCAATACTACTTGAAGTAGTCCGACTATGAACTTGGCAAGAGTTCTTATTATCTTAGTGAGTTTATTGTTTTAACGTCGCATCATCTCTGGGGTTTATAACGTACGCTCTGATACCACTTCTGTAACACCCCCAGATCCGGGGTCAGGGATCCGGTCGTTACGGTTTCCAATTCTGTCCACAACACTTGAACTTTCCTTAACATAAAATAAATTACATCTCTATGACCCAACACAACAATGTAAAACACACCCGTTATAGTCCCAGAGATGAAATCAGAGTAACAATCAAATTTTATTAATCACATTATGAGTTCTTACAATCCAAAAGAATTTTAATATAAATACATACTCTTTGCCATCCATTTACATAAGTCATACTAGACCATATACTTGGTACTGAAAGAATAAATATATCCTACCAATAGCTTCTTCTTCAGCTCTGGTAGTCTCATCGTCCTCGCCCGCGTCGAGTGCGCCTTGTGCGAGTCATCTGGTCTAGCTGTTGTTGTGATATAATAATAAAGCAAGGGTGAGCAATAGCCCACCAACAATAATATATAACTGAACGATAATATATAACAGTTCAAAAGTATCTTTCAAACCATATGCCATACATTTACGGAAATGATGCCAGTATAATATGAACGATGAAGTTACAAGGTAACTTAAAGTATTTGTTTGTAGAAATATTTGCTACATCAAAAGTAAGCGAGATATTCTCATTTCATTAAAAAGAGGAACTTGCATGAAAAGATTGCAATCCCAGTTATGAACACTTTTCCAGCTCTACCAACAGTAATCATGTTGCAGGAAATAATTAAGTTTGGATGATGAACCAATGATGGAGTATTCACCGCGCCCGCTGTTCCAATCTTGATGATCAGTCGAGATCGTACAGCTCAAATTAGATTTACTACCGGTAGAAGGAAGAACTGACGGCTTTACTTGTATACCGCCTTACTAGCTCTCCCCTGGCCAACGGTTGGGCCAAAGGGGATGGACCGGCGCTACTCGGCCTCTTACACGACTCCTAGTTCAAATAGAATTCATGATTCTGAATGTAACGTTCGTCCCCCTTTCCCCAAGTATAATACTTGTTGATAAGACTCTACAAAGTAGTCGTATCTAGTTGGAAAGGAAAATTCACCAATAACTTCCAAGCTATTGCTTGGTAACGAATATCAACTTGTTCCAACAATCTTACCCCTCGAAAGATGAGAAGGTAAACAACGACTTAATAAGTCCATAGCACCCGAGTTGCGAGTGAAGAGAATACTTTATGACCGGGAAGTCGACAAGATAAATAACATTTTCCAAGTAAGGTTCCCTTATTTTTAGGGAGATAGACTTAAGAAGAATGATGTCTGAAAACCTTTCTTGGTATAAGATTAATAATAATATGACTCCGAGATATTTTCCGTAATAATCGAAGAAGATAAACCTTATTGAGGTTATTCTAAGTATGGAATAAATATTCAGAGAATATTTATTGAATTAAAATATTTAAAGAATATTTAGGAATATGAAAGAATATCATTAATCAGAGTATTTCTCCAAATAATCCTTGAAGAAACATCAAGAGAATATTTATTGAATAAATAAATATTTAAATGAATATTCAAAATAATATTCATTAATTAATAAGGAATTTAAATGAACATTCAAAAAGTAATATTCATTTAATGAATAATATTCTAAATGAATATCAAGTAATATTCATTTAGTAATCCAAACTTTAAAGGAATATTCGAGATGATATTCGATAAATAAATCAAGCTTTAGATGAATATTAGAATAATATTCATCAAGTAATTAATATCTTAAATGAATATTCAAAAGTAATATTCATTTAATAAAATAATAGTCTAAATGGATATTCAAATAATATTCATTTAGTAGTCCAATTTTTAGAAGAATATTCGGAATAATAATCGATATTCTATTCGACTTTGAATGAATATTGAAAAATATTATTCGTCGAATGGTTACGTTCAAATAATTATTTGAAGTAAGGATCGTTAAATAAATAATCTCGAACGAATATTCAAATAATATTCGTCGCCCAAATAATGGAAAATATTTACTTAAATATTTTCCTCCGAGGTAATCTCGATATATCAAGAAATATTGACTCCCGGTCTATATTTGACGAATAAGATGTATACGTCCTTCTATGAGGGTCTTACAATAACCGGCTTATAATTGATACGTTAGTTATCTAATTTATAAGCCAATAAATAATCAGGGAACAAGCATAACGATATAACTTGAAAGTAGGCATGCATGCTATGGCATATGTATAACAGAAAACATATAAATATATATTCAATCAGAACAACAGCCTAAAAGAAGGGAATTGAAACTTGCCTGGTAGTCGAGTACGGTAAGGGGTGGTGGTAGCGGGTCCCGGGTCAGCTTGGTGATCTATAAATAGCCAAGGCATTCGGGATTAATCACTTAACATCTTAAAAGTTAAGTTATACTTAAATCAAAACACGTTCTCGAGTTATCTCGTTATACCCCTTTTTGTGGATTCCTTTTATCATTGATCCGACCCGACATTCGTTCGTTAATACGACATGTCACTGTACTTACACTTGGGACATACTTAAGTCATACAAGTTCTAAAGTCGATCGTTAAGAACCAATATTATACTCCGAGTTTTATCACCCGTTTTCTAAGTGTTTTACCGAAGTTATAATAGAGTCGTCTTTTAGGGGTTCGTTCGCGTTTAACCTCGACTCGAATATTTTTAATAAATCGAAAAACGATCCTTTTGACATACGGTTGTCTTTCACACCTTTCTTTTTACCTCTAGTATTTATTTACCAAGATTCGTCATGACTTTACATATTTTACGAGGGTTCAATTTCAGTTACGAACTTTCGTTTACGGATTCGAACTACTTTTAGTAAATCGGTCATAAATCCTAAACCGTAAGTCTGTTTGATTCGATTCTTTTTCCAAAATGATCTACGACTAAAGATCTACAAGGGCATGTTAGATACTTGTCCAGTTTCAGCAATTAGACCTACTGTGATGCACGGTTTTCAATGATTAACAAAATTTCGGCATTATAACGGCTATAATACGAACGTTCCAAAAATCGCAATCAACAACCCAAGCCATACCGGGCATCAATACAACTTATACACATAATAATCATCTCACAAGTCCAGAAGCTACTGATCTTAGCATCAAATTCATCATGCATCTTAAATCATATAACTAATTACATAATCATGCTTATAATTATCACTATAATCATACCAAGCTAAATCCATCAAAAACATTCATAAATCTCAAATCAAATGCTAGGGTTTCAAGAGATCTACCTTCCTTGGAGTATGATATAACCTTAATAAGCTTTGTATGGTCCTTGTCTAGCTTAATCAAACCTTAGATCATCTAAAGAAATCATGAAAACAAAGTTAGTTTCTAAGATCCACTATTCATCGTCAATCTTGTAAAAATCATATAAAATCAAAAACTAAGAGTTTGGTTCTAAAATTTTTACCACAACTTCTACTCTTCAAGGGCTTTCTTTTGAGCTATAGAACACAAGAATCCAACCATGGGAGCTACGGTTTTGAGCCCCATCTTTCTTCTGATCAGAACCTGGACAGTTTTGGTCCTCCAACTATAAGCATTGATTTGACTAGGCTATACTACTTGGATTTCCCTAAAATTTGGAACGAATCTTGCCCATGGAGTAGAGAAGCTATGGTTAAAATTTGGTGATTTTATCATGGATAGAAATGGAGATATGAATTTTTCTTTGTGTTATGTTTCTGCTGGACAGTTTGTATGCTCTATGTTTTCTTTTGCTTTTCTCTCTTTTCTCCCACTTGATCATCTACTTTTTGCTCATATAACTAGATATTATCAGCTGGTAGGATGAGATTGATAGCATTGGGGTAAGAGCCAAGAGTCTTGGATAAGTTTTGATAGATATTTGTTTTGTTTCTTGTTTGATTTAAGTGATTTAAATCACTTAACTCCTAAATTGTTTTGATTTAATCCTTGATTAAATAATTTAATCCACTTGATATAATTCTCTTGATGATCATATAGGATATTTAATCTCGATACGAACTTAATCCGTAATCTAGGATTCGTTCGCTTTATTGATTAATCTCGTTATAACGTTTTAGCGGTTTCTAGAACGCTTGTTTCACTGCCTCAGTGGTTTCCTACCTTCATTCTTAAATCAAATATAATAACATCCCAAAATATCAAATCCTCAAAGTTAATATCTCAATTCTTGGATTATAATAATATTTAATCCACTGTCCGATCAAATATTATACCGAAAAAGAATTTGGAATTTCTGAATTCCGATCGTCTCTGCATTCACTTATTTCCTCCGCGTATTACTAATATGACTTCGAAACATCCATATCACGTCCCGTACATAGGGTGACGTGAAAAGTTATCCAACTTACAAAATCACTATTCATCCACCAAATTACTATGCACGTACAGGAAACACTATGCACGTACGGGAAACACTATGCACGTACGGGAAATACTATGCACGTATGGGAAACACTATGCATGTACGGAAAACACTATGCACGTATGGGAAACACTATGCACGTACTCATTTCCCTTCAAGGATCCATTAGCTCCTTCCTGGATGGTAAATTATTCTTATCTAGGTCCTCAACCATCGAATTACTCTATTCTGACAATATACCAATGCATCAGGATCATTGTCCAAAGCAATATCCATTCATTACAATCATTGTTCTTTGAAACCACCATTCATTAGTGCTCTTTAACCACAATAAGAAAAGTTTTAATTCTACCCAAAATTCGGGTTATTACAGTTAAGGTGCCTGCAATCCGCGGTATCATGTCCCATTTGCTCATGACAGTCACCATATTTTTTAGTGTCCTAGGTTCCTCTAGTGCCCGTGGGTGGAGGCTTCTTGAACATCCCATTCTTGGCACTAACAGCATAAATATGATCAATAGAAGCCACTAGGGGGTAAAGTTATCTTCATCTCTTGTGGGGCGAACCCGAAGCGGGTATCGCCTTGAGGGATCGCGGTCCCTTCTCTTTGGGCTCAGGCTGCGATCCTGTCTTCGCCTAGGGCTTCGGGAGTCCTTCCTCTTCACTCCTTTACTCTTGCTTCCACTACCACCATCCCTATTACTTTTCTTCAATTCTTCTATTGACTTTTCCACTCGTTGGAAGGGCTCGTCCTCTTTATAAAGTTCTGCAAGGGCACTAGTTATTTGGTCTCTTTAACGGCCTCGTCATTTGGTCCTCGTACTCTTGGGACTTCAGCATTAAACCTCTTGAAATAGCCTTGCAAGCTCTCTCCTTCTTTTTACTTTATATTAGCCAGAGTAAACACGGGAGGTGCATAGAGCATCAAGGATTGGAATTGTTTGATGAAGATGTCCACAAATTATTCCAAGGAGTTAATGGTGACAAGAGCCCCGAGCTTTGAGAATCACTGTTGGGCATTTCCTCTCAACGAGGCTGCAAACAGTCTGCATCTAGCCAACTGTGAGACCTGGTACACATCCATCTCATTGTTAAATCGAATGACGAACTCTGCTGGTTCAGTATCCCCGTTATAGGTCATATCTCAATGATGGCCTCGAAACGCAGTGGGGAATGGGGTGGTCCAAGTTTCATTGGTGAAGGGCGAAGACGAGCCCATAGTACTGAAGATCCCTTTCTCAGTATTCATTGCGTCTAAGGCCTTTTTCAACTTCTCCAACTTATAGTCCCCAACCCTGGCCTCCTTATCTTCTACTTTCTTCTCTCCAGTACTACCATGGTGAGTTTGAGTCTTTTTTAGGGCGCTTGACTCTTCTTGCTCATTCTTGCGATCCCTGTACTTGCGGTCCTCTGATTCGGGTCTGCATTGATGATGGGACCACTCACGATCTCGAAGAGACGGGGTCTGTCATCGTGACGGTGGGACCGCTCACGATCTCGAGTTGATGGGGGTCTGTCATCGTGACGATGGGACCGATCACGATCTCGATGTTGAGATGGGGGTATGTCATCGCGACGGTGGGACCTCTCACGATCTCGAGGAAATTGGGGTTGCTGGGAACCGTGGGATCGTTCCTCTTTCTTTCTTTTACCTTTATCAGCAGTGATTTTCTCCAGCTTGAAGCGGAGATCGTGCTCAGTTAGCTTCTTCCCAATGCGATCAAAGACACTAACTAATCTCCCTTCAGATGAGGCAGCCTTGCTGTGAGACCCCTCTTTCTTCACCAGGGTACCTTCTTGGTAGCGAGAAGGTTGGTTTGAAGGTCTCTTCTTCTTTGGTGAGAAATGTCTCTTCTCGCCCTTTGGCTTTATTCTACATTTTTCTCCCCCTTTTGATAGAGGATAAAAGTTCTGAACTGTCTCCCCCTTTTTGTTGAAAAAGAAAAAATTCTGAAGTATAAAATCTGAAGTTTTGAAGTTCTGAACCTTTTCCCCCTTTTTTTGTTATCAGCAAGAACTGTGATGTAGTAAGGTCGAGATGCAGAGGGATGAGAAGTTAGAATCTGCCTGGAAAAAGACTTCTCTCTTATTCTCTCTATTTTTGCATCAAGATCTCATCCTGGCTCACTTCACACAACTCACATTCCCTTACTAAAGGGATACTTAATCTCTCCTTTTGCTCTCTTGGAAGAAATAGGAGACCACGCTTGCACACAAACTCACCTTTTGCCCTGGAGCAACCAGGCCTCTCCTATTTTCACTCCCTTCCCTCAATCCTAGGCAAGAACGTAATGATTCCATAAAGATTGGAGAATTATGGGTATAAAGCATTGGTATACAAGAAAAGAACTAAGCATGCAACAAACTGCCCCTGTTAAGAGCTTAGAGAACTCAGAGTTGAGTGTTGGCTTCTTCATGACATAAGATGAAGAATCAAGAGTGTTTGGTGTGAGTGTTGAAGTGCTACATTGTCAAATATTAGGTATCCATGAATGGGGCTGAATCCTCTCATTTACAGAAGATTCATCAACCTGAATTTGAGAAATAGTGAAGAGTAACCTGTGTGTGCTCCACATGTGTCCCTGCAACTTGTAACAACTTCTGGCTAGAAGACAAGTATGTAGAAGGTTGCACAACTGTGCCCCTTACCCTCACTGAGTGTGTTACTATGAGCTTCTTGGTAGGACCCTTACTCCATTCCTCTTTGCACCTTTAGAGCTATGTCGCCTCTCCACCTTAGCCATCCTTTCCTGTACTGCTATCACTTGATCACCAATACCCTTCAGGAAGGACATGACCTCACTATTCAGCACCACCTGATGGGCGGGGGTCATCTCCACATTCTCGGACCCGGCCCTGGGCCCGTCCTTTGGTGCATCGCTCTTTGGGGGGTCATTCCTCAGGGGGTCGTCTTTGATGAGCTTGTGTGACCCCGGGGTCTCCCCGTTGTTGGCTTCGTTCTTCTTCTTGTTTGATTTAGTCATCTTTCTCCGAAGTTAAAGATTATGCCCCTCATTTTAGCGCCAAATGTTGAGAAATTGGTATAACAATATTTATGGAGGTTGCTGGAATTACGAAGCAAAATACGATATTCTGCTAAGAACGCAAAGAACACGGAGACGATCCCATACTAGTGTCTTGCTAGCGATCTCGACCCGCAGCTCGGGATCGCTAGTTCCCATATTGTACTTGATAGTATACTGGACTGACCCCTGGTGGTGGGCTTTAGTGACCCAATCTTCATTTCTAGGCCCATTGTGATTTGTGGACCGCTATTCCAGCCCAATAGGTCTGTTTATGGCTTATGCCAAGATTTGGGCATAATATATGATTGATTTTTTTAGGTATTTATATAAGATAATATTTTCAACTAAAAGTAAATGTGGAAAAGGCAATTAACTATTTACCATTAATTATGTTATGTTTTTATTTATTTTAACTGTTTTAATAGTATATCTTATATATTTTTCTTCACAATGAAGGGTAAATAATTAAATTCACGAAGTACCAAAATAATGGTACCAAAACTTCTCAAGCATTATAATAATGGTACCAAAACTTCTCAAGCATTCTTTATTATCAATGATTGTAGAGTCATAATAAACCAGGAGATAGGAGAGGCTTTCACTCAAGTTACAAAATATTTTTCTTGATTTTCACATTTTTTATTTTTTTATTAAAATAATTTTCTTGCATTTAATAGCATTTTAATTAGTCAGTAATTGTACCTATTAAACTTATATTAAATACACTTTATTTTATAATTAATATAAAATTTTAGCAATATTTATTAGAATATTATAATTATTATATTAATATAAAATATTAATTATCTATCTAAAAGTACAATTATTTCAAAGGTAAAACAATAAAATAAACTTATTTATATCGGGGTGATGGCCCAAAATATTCATCTGGGAAACTGGCTGGCCCTTTTTATTGACGGGACACGGTACATCGTGTACCGTGATATGAGGGGTGTTGCGGAACACGATCTTCCGTAACAGGGCATGATACGGAACTGAGTCTTCCGTGTTATGCATGATACGGTAGACCATGCTCCGTGACTGTGCTGCGCACCCACCTAACACGGGACACAGTCCACCGCATCATGAATAACACGGAAGACGCAGCTCCGTATCTACGTAATACGGAGGACGATTCTCCGCATCATGCTTACACGGAGGACAATTCTCCGTATCCCGTCGGTATTTCGGGCCATTTTTTTCAAAATCGGTATTTTGGGCAAAAACTTGTGAAAAATAGACATTTTTGTAATTCTCTCTTTATATCGTCCATTTTTAATCCTTATTCAAAATTGATGCAATTTTTTCGGCAATAATAAATAGACGATTTTAACTTTTCGATTAATTCGTAATCTTTGACCGTGAGAATCATGATAAGATACGGAAGCATATAAATTTTTCAATTAACATCCACAATTTAAATACAAGCAATATTGTATAATTTACTTTTACACATGAACAATTTACACGTGGAGTGTGATCAACTCGATTAAATTGAACCAAATCATCCGTTTTATTTACTGATTAAATCAAGGAAAAAGTTATACATTCGTTGTTTCTATATATTGTGTTGGATTAAATTAATATTCTAACTACACAAATTCTTATACCATTACTAATCAATTAATCATGCATGTATGTTATGAGACGAGAATTCATTATGCATGTATGTCATGAGATGGGCGTAAGTCAATCACATCTTTTATCACATTTACATTTTGCTTCTTTTTTTCATCATACAAACAAATTTATCAACAAACTAAGCAATCACGTCTCTCATAATGCCACTGACAGCAAAAATGATACAAAAATGTTACTTTTAGTTATCCATTGTTGAACTTTACAAATGTTTATCAATATTGAATTTCAAAAGCATTTTTTTATGTAACAAAATAGGTGTCGTCAATATATTGAAAAATATTATAATTAATATTTAAGAGTTTAACTAAACCATGTTTTCTTTCTGCTAATTCTTTTCTCTATAATTCTTTAACATTCAAATTTAGTTACGTTTTACACAAGTTTCAATTCATCATATCCAATTTCAAATAATAAAACTCAACAAACAATAATGTTATATATACGATTTTAAAAAATGTTTTCGTGCCGCGCATAGCGCGACTTTGTTACCTAGTTATTATATAATAGTATAGATTTTATCCAAATAATAAAATTGTCAAATAGTATAAATTGTAAACGGCCTAACTTTTTACAGAAAATAAAATTAAAAAGAAAAGATTGAAGATTAGAGATAAAATAATACGATGCGTAAAGAAATCCGTGCATAACTTGTAATTTACAATTATGAAACTTAGTATATCCGAATATTATTACATATGGGTGTGATTCGAGTAGAATAGCTCCGAACTCGACTCGATAAACGGACTCAAGCTTGAGACTAGGTTGGAACACCACCACGTTTTTGAACTTGATAAAAACTCTAGTCTAACATAATTTTTTGAGCTCAATGTTATCGATTGTACAAACATTAATGCTAGTGCATGTAACGAATAAGTTGTATATAAAATTCGGTTTTACGAGAATTAATTTAAGTAGTTAAATACTAAACACTATCATTCACTCAATTCAAATTAAATAATATAAGATCAAGATTATATAACAACCTACTCCTAAAATTTAAACATATATATAACACATCAACTTAAGAATGAGATTACGGAGCCTGAGATATATCTCAGGTAAGTTCCTTGAGTTTTGTATGTAAAAATAGGGTGGGCATTTTAGTAAATGAAGAATTTTTTATTTAGCCCTGCGGGCCCAGTAAAATTTAAGGTTATTTTGTATTGTATCTCAGGAAAAGTTTCCTGAGATATATCTCAGGGCCCTTTTTCTCCTTAAGAATACTAGCTTATAGCCCGTGCAAAGAATAGCTTATTTTTAAATATTTTTTAAAATTATGTGATTAAACAAAATGGAGTATAATAATTCATTATGGACATAATTTAATAGTTATTTAATAAATGACATGTATTGTTTAAAACTAATAATATAAAATCTTAATGTAAATTTATTTTTTACGGGATTCGAACCTTGAATCTTTAGAAGAGGGATTTAAATATATAATATTTCTTATTATTAGACCTAACGGTTATCATCTATTTACTAAATATCTAACGGTCACTATTCTTTTAACGGTTGGTTGAACCAAACAACCAAACTACCAATTATCCCCTAGGTTGCTTATTATATATTAGATATAGATAGATATTAGATTTAACGGTTATCATCTATTTACTAAATATCTAACGGTCACTATTCTTTTAACGGTTGTTGAACCAAACAACTAATTATCCCCTAGTTTGTTTATTATATATTAGTATAGATAACAAGAGTGAAAGTATCTAGGCCTTTAACTTTCTCTCGAGTCTTACAAGCTTCCTTCATCATCTCTAATATCATGTTCTAGTCGCTAGTCTAGGGTACATAATTAATCACAAGGACCTTCTGAATCTCAATTGATTCTTACTCGTAGGATTAATTCTCATATCCCTATGTAGAATTTGAATCCATGAGCAGCATTAACACATAACCCTAAATTAACTACTTAAGTTGATTAGGTACATTTCTATCCTAAACACAAATTAATATAATTGTTACTGTAATACAACTCTTTATTCAATAAATCCAAATTCAACGAAAGTCAAACCAAAAGTCAACTGAATAATCTAAAACAATAAAAGTAGAGACGCAGCTATACAAATTCAATAATCAATGTCCAATTAAAACTTGAAATTGTTCTATAATGAGGTAAATCTTTTCCAATAATTCCATCTAAATCAGGTAGCACAAAATCCACAAAATTAACATCCTTACAAGCTTCCAAAGTTAGAGCCTGAAATATGCTAAAAATAATGAGCTGCAAAGCCCAGCAAATAACTATCGCCCGACGGCTCAAAATAATACTTTACAAAAATATAAAAGTTCTAAAACTGTAAATCGATAAAATAATCTTAACAGTAAAATCATATTTTATTCCCACAGTTCTAAATTACGGCCACATTATGCCAGTGACATGGCTTCTATAGTTTGATGGTTCGATCGGGGCCAGTTTACGTCCCTCGTTAAGTCTTACTCAACAAGGTATCTATGTGTTCAGGAACATGCGTAAACTAGTTTTATATGTCACAGGATCCAGTGACCGGATTCTATGATTCGTTACGCAACTAAAATTGGGGATTCTTATAAAAATCTTTTCTAAATTCAATTTTCCATATTTCAATTTTCAAATATCAAATACTACAAATACAATAAAATTAACAGAATAGAAGCAGATTTGATAATACTAGTGAGCAACGAAAAGTCACTTACCTCGATATCGATGTCGTACCCTAAAAATAAAATCACAACAAATCCTAAATATTAATTCATTATCTATTCAGTCAAATAAAGAAAATACGCACACACCTTAATAGAACTCATACGGAGCTTACATATAACTTACTCAAAGAAAATTCCAAAAATCACACACCGAAATATCTTACAAAATAGACCATTGATAACGAAATCAGCCCTGACTAGTTCTAAAAATTGGCAAATTACTCTATGAAAATGACTTTTTCTGTAAAAGTACAAAGCACGAAAAACATAGACAATTTTGAGACCTTTCCAGAATGGTAAGGCACAATAAAAACAAATAAGTAACGAATTCAGAAGTAGATATTTGCGGACTGCATAACAGAATCACACCCTGACTTCCCTGGTATTTTGCTATTTAAGACTTCAAAATCACAGAATTCCACAAAGAATCAAAATTGTAGATAATTAAAATACATTTTCAGAAAGTCTAATTTCATGAAATTTCGATGAATAACGAATCAGATACAAAATTTACAAGAATTTAGTATCAAGATATACTATGCTTACAAATCGGAGTAATCATACAAAGACAGTGAATATAACAAAGAACTCATGTATATATACAAAACTTCACCACATATGCAAAACTCAAGAGAACAACGAAGATCCTTATTATAATCAAATGCAATCAAATACCATATTCCGATTTTGTTTCGTAAAAAGCATATGATGTACACATAATATCATATACACGAATTTACACGAAAATCAAGAGAATTAAATAATCATTACCCCTTCCTTTTAAGCTTGTTATAAGTCTTCCTCTTCTCATGTCCTTCTCCTCTCTTCTCTCTCTCTGCTAGGGTTTTCTAATGTTTTGTAACTGATATCTCTCTTTTGTTTCTTTTTCTCTTATACTACATCTAATTATTATTACTAATTACTCTTTAATGATACATCCTCCAAAAAAGAACTAATTTCTAGCCAAAATTGAAAACCTGAAAATCAATTATGAGTTACAACCTTTTAATAATTTATTTTTAATGACTTTTTATTTTAACTCCTCTAAATAAAAAGACATTTCAATTTTAAATCCTAATTTCTTAATATCAAATCACCAAATTATCAATAAATATCTATTTAAAAAAACATGGATGTTACAGTTAATCTCAAGTAATATTAATTGGGTCTAATCTAGGTTGACTTTTCCAAGCTCGCCTAAACAATTACAAAGTTAATTACTTTTTGTAAAGCATAACACACAAATCAATATATACGACCATAACAAACATGAAATAGAAAATTAAAAAGAATACTTATATATAAACTCAAGAATCCATCAAGGCTCTAAAATAGAAGTTAGTTCAACATCTTAAAGAAAAACACAACAAAGTAATATAGAAGTTGAAAGAAAGATAAAACTCCTTGAAGTGGCTTCAATCTTTAATCTCCAAAATGATGTGTGTCTTGTTCAAGTGTCTTCTCCCATTTCTTTTTCTCTCGGCTGATGTAGAATTCTAAAAACTACTCTATGTCTAAAAAAAACTATGTGTCTCTGATGTCTAACTGCTATATCTACAACTGATCTACTTATTATATGTACAAGTGTTTTAAATGATTAAATAGAAATACAAGAAAAGTCCTAAATAAAAAATAATTTTTAGATAGGAAATTCAAAGCCTGCTATTCCCGGAAATATTGGCCTTCTTCTAAACTTTCCAATGACTGCTCACGGGCCTCAAATGGACATGTAGAACTTCTGATAGAGTCCAAATAGCGAAAATTGTGAAATTTGTCCAAAATCTGAATTTCAATGAATTAACTCCAAAAAATTCAATTTCAGCTCCAATCCATTATTTATTTGATTCCTACAATAAAACAATAAAACACATTAAATAAAATCCAATTTTATGCAAAAATAACTAAAAGTATAAGGATACACTAATAACTAATAACTAATTATCACTCAACCCGTTAAACATGAACTTGAACTCTGCTCGAACATGAACTCGAACTCGAATTCGATTAATTTTTAAATTTTTATGTAGTTTTATAAATATTTATATGATTTTTTATAATCAATCAATACAATTTTATATAAATACTATACTGCTATAATGTAAAATAGATACTATTATAATACTAAAATACAACCAATATTTTGGTTAGTTTGATTAATCTTTAGTCGATAATTCAAATGATCGAGTATGTCAGATTTTTGAATTTTACAAATTTTGAATCGTGCACATATAAGCGTAAATAATAATAAAAAGTGAAGCCTTCCGCATGATCCATATGAAATCGAATATTTAACTCAAATAAGAAGAAAACTACATGTTCTTACCTTAAAAATGATTTAACAATTGGAAGGAGGGAGAGACAAGGACATCCTATATTTTTATGAACACCACGTATCTGAAGGCTAAATGTAACGTGACCTGTAATACATGTAGTATAACTCAACTATAGACTAGAAATGTAGTTAAATAGTATTATACATGCAAGAATATTTCTATGTTGAAGAGAAAGATTAAGAGTTGGTACATATAGAATCAAGACTAGTTGCAATGAAGAAATTTTCAATAAATCACTATAAAAAAATTTATTAATATGTTCAGGCAGCAATGAAATAAGGGATTGAAGATATTCGAAGCAACTTTCAAGATTCTGTATATATATACAGAGAGATTTATTGTGTCAATTATGCTTGTGCAATGAAGAACTTGACAATGAAATTGAAAAGATGATACAAAGATCAAGATTAAATGCTAGTTGTCTATGAACCAGATCATTGCATTAGGGGTCAACATATTGTGAAAGGAATTGAAGTATCTAGGAAAAGGATATTGGAATCAGGGTTTAGACTTAAACTACGAATTAGAAAAGAATCTACCTTACATAATTGCCATGAGAATAATCTCAAAAGAAGTTTGTCTATCTAGGCTAGTTTTGGAATTTTTGATAAAAGAAGTGCCACATTTTTTAACTCCTGAACAGTGTAAACTTCTTTACCAAAGACTTGATCCTACGAAGTTATAATTTTATCTGGGCATAAGAAGATTGTTACAGAAAAATTTTTGTCTTCCAAAGGCTCGTGCACTTTTCAATCTTTGCACCAGCTCAAGATGAAAAATAGGAGGTAGTAAATAGTGATTTACAGCCAGTAGAGGACATTATTGCACCAGTGACTGATAATGGAATAGGTCAGGCCACAATCACTATAACACAAGAACCATCTAGTTAGAGGTTGAATGAATTTGGAATTATGGTGGCTGTTGTTGAAAAGTCTTCTATAGTGGCTGAAATTGCATGATCCCTAGTGATACGGAGAACAAATTGATTAATTTTCCTAGACAACAACAACACCAATTTGTTAAGTTTGGGTCTATCCATCTTGAGGGGAGTGGGGGTGTCTCAGCAAACAATGCTTAAAGATAGTGACACACAGACCTTAGTGCTTATGAAGTCATATTGAAGCTATCAAAATCTAGTGTAGACCCTGAAAATGGTATACTAGAGCATGTAGTCCCTGAAAATACAAAAGAAGAAAGTGCGGGTTTAGGGACCACGGTAGCTCGCCTAAAAACCACGCTTGAAACATATCGAAGTGATGCTCAAGGAATCTCCTTAGAGAAAACCTCAAGCCCCATGTCAAATGAGGAATCCTCTCTCCAATTTAGTTCTGGTACCGATACTTTATCTTCTCCAAGCCCCTATTTTTATGTAGGCCATGAGAGCACATATCCAAAATTGAGTGAATCAGCTAAAAGTATGGACTTAGATCCATAAACTGAGAAACTGACTCTTGACCACACAAAAGGAGGGGCGGAAAGAGAGATGGCTTCAGAATGCATGGGTGCCCAACCCCATGGTGAGGTTGAGAGAAAAAGGTTGAAGCATGCCATTAGTGACCATGTACTAGAACTTCCTGATGATCTTAGTGTCCCTCTATATGTGCAACCAATCTCAGTCTAGATTGAGGTACCTATAGACCCTGATCAATCCAAGGATGAATCGGAGTCTATGGCTGTTAGCACACAAGATGAAGGTAAGGGTGATGATGCTAATATTGAAGAAGAAGCTCCTTAAGTCACAGACTGTAAGTCATACTACTTAAGTACCTTTACTTGAATGTCCCTTCACACAATCCAAAGGACAAACTTTTGGCTATTTTGATCTAGAATGACCTACTACTGAAGATGAAAATTTTGCTCATTGGCTTGACTATTTTAGCTTCATTTTTATTCAAAATTCATTTTTATTCAAAAGCTGCTAGCTAATGACATGGAACAAGCCCTTGAGAAGAATCCAGCCCTCAAACTCATTTTTACAATCAGCTCAATGAAGATGAAGAAAGTGATTCTCCTCTAGAATCTGAGGATGATGAGAAAAAGGGTTTTACTTATTGGGATCAACACTTTCCAGTAAAACTTGTTCACAATCAGTTTAAAGATAATGTTGAATCATTTGAACGGATTAAACGAATTGGAAGAGTTGAAAGGGTGAGAGCTTAAGATAAACTTGAATTCTTCAACTAATATGGTATTTATCTAAATGAGGCTACAGATTCTACAATAGTAACTCATGCTAGACAAATTGTTGAATTTGACTTCTAGTCTGAATTGCTTGATAATATATGAAAAATATCTAATAAATATATGGATTCTCTGAAGAAGGCTGTCCAGGGTCTAGCTATACAAGTTGTTGGGGTGTATACTGCTATTCAAATAACAAATAACTTTGTGAATCTTTTTGTTGATAATGTTCAGCACAGGCAATTGAAAGAATTTAAAGTTTTTAGACTTATATGGATGCCAGATTGCAAACTCTGGAAGATAATCAAGTCACCATCATGGAGAATCAGGTTGTGTTTTTTAATCTTATATGTTCTTTTTTTAAAACCCTTTGTGTAGAAGTTGCTGACGTCAAAAAGAGGGAGAATGAGGACATTAAAGACTATCGAGAAAAATCAAAGTGGAATAGTCTTCAAAGATACAACTGTAAGGCTGATGCTATTAAAGACAGTGTTGATAGAAGATATAAGGATGATGCTGATGACGGAGGTGGAAGTTGAGGTGGTAAAGGTTCTAGAGGAAGAGGTAGATTTAAAACAATAACAACAACAATCTAAAGTTAATGGCGAAAGGCTTGGGGATTCTAGCCAATCAGGGTCTATACCTAAGAAGGCCAATCATGATGCTTCATCAATTCTTTTAAGGGAGCAAATTTTTAAAAATGTAGTATTAGGGACTGCAATTAATCTGAAGAAATTTGGTCTCAAACATGAGGAGATGACTAAGTCATAGAATGTTCAATCTACTACTCCTAGTGTAAAGAGTGAAGTTTATTCTCAGGCTTCTGTTCAAGATTTTTTTGGATGGCATTACAGTCCCTACAACACAAATCTCAATTCTGACAAGGGAACATATGAAGCCCTTGATGAAGGCTGGTGTTGTAGTTAAAACAATTGTGTCAGAATTTTATTAAGAAAGCTACAAAACCCTCATATTGGACCATGAGCCAAAGTTTACATACATTGATTCCTATGAAAAGGAGTGGCATTGGTCACAATTAGATGAGTGGAAAGACCATAGATATCGTGAAGATGAAGGTTGATCCTCACACTCTTTTAGACGAGGTTAGTGAGAAAATGACTTAGAAGCATCTCAATAAACTTATTTCTGCATAACTTGTTCATATAAGTGAAAGTTAGTAAAGAGTATAGTCCTGGTAAAGGATTAGTTGACCAAGAGGAGAAGACTGAGTATATATGTACCTTATATCTAATGAAAGGGTGATATTGATGGATTTGACTACATTCTTATATCACAAGAAGGAGGATGAGCTGAAATATACAATGTTTTTATTGCATAAAGGAGTTAAAATTACTCAAAGTTACACTAAAACACTCACGAATTGGACTACTGAGATTAATAAACAAATCAAGAAATTGTACAAGATGAAGCAAATAGATGTGCCACCTTTCTGGCTACACTATGTTCATACTGATGGACATGACAAGGAGATGGAAAATAAATCACTAGAAGTTGTACTAGATAGACATGGACCATTTGTTTATTCTCAAGTTATGGAAGGTAAGTATGATTCAGTCTCTATCAATAATCTTCAAGTATAGGATTGATAAATTAAGAGCATTTATACTACAAGATCATTACTGATAATATTGAGATGATTGATCTAAAAGAAAAGGTGGGTGAAGTCTTAGCTAAAATTGAGGATGCTAACGGGCCAAATCCCATGCATGGTAATTGCCGATACGTGAAAGTATACACGATCAAAGTAGTATCCTCCAGTGCATGGTTATCGTTCCCACATGAAGCACACCAATGGTGAAAATGTTAATGCAACAGTGTGCATTGTTCTTAATAGTCCGTACAAATAAAAATTGTGATTTAGTGATTATTGCTAATCTTGCTTAAACAACAATGATATCAAAATATGTGATTTTCGAATCTACCCATCCCTTCAACCGATAGCCTTTCGTTGTAGTCTACTTATCTCTACCTAAGGTCTACATGCAAATCCGAAATACTAAACTGGTCTAAACCATGTCTTCGTGCGCCTAGCCATCCCGGGGGTGCACCTCTCCATTGGGGTAGTGGTGTCACAGTTACCCGATTAAGTCCTAACCCCCAATCTCTTAGTGAATTAAGCAATTAATCCAATTTATGAAACAAGTTCCTCTTTGATTTCATGTGATAAGTATTCATTTTCGCTCCTACCTACGAGTTTCACAACCCACACTAAGGCCACATGCTAAATTAACGTGTTTTATCAATAACTCATACACTCGTCTTGTTGTAACTGATTTAATAAGTTATAAGGTGATCAATCCTATATCTATTACTGTGGGTCAATCTAGGCATGCATCTTCTTATATTTTGAATAGAATCAAACAACGACTCTTATTTAATCTATGAGATGAGTTTCATCTCAATCCCATAAAGTAATTACCTACTCATGGCAAAACTACACAAAGCAAGCATACAAGACATGATATAAAACATGTAAGTAAGGATACAAAGAGAGATAATTTAGAACAATATTACTTGTTAACGTGAAAAACTCCAAAGTGGAGTAAGCATCCCGGAATTGAAAAGTAATCTTCTCCTTTGAGAAGACTAGTGTTTACAATTGAATAAAACTAAGTATGTGTATAGAATTACTGTTTAAACTAGAATGTCATATATCCTTCTCTCAGACAATGGCTAGGTATTTATAGCCTTTTCCATATCAAATCAAATCTCTCTCATTTATTACAAAACAAAATTTGAAATTCAAAAATTAAGATTACCATGCCATCATCACATATGGTTTAACCAATCCAAGCTGAAGGATATATATTTTAAGATTGTAATTAAGCAACTTCCAAACACAACAATTTTTAACAACAATCACAAATAGAGTCAAAATATAAAATCCATATTTAATTTTACATATTTGGTCTCATTTTAGATGGAGATATAGATTTTCCTAAATATTAAAATCTAATTTTGATTTAGATTTTCCTATATAAATTATCAAGCATTTATAATACTTTTAATTTGTTTTTATATATTGTATTCCAAAATTCTCTTATCACATTTATTTTATTTGATATTGAATATTTTTACTAAACAATGAAGAATGTGTTTCACATGTATTTACCTGCAGATTATTTTCTTTTATGTTTAATATTAAATATACGCAAAACATTTCATTAAAATTTTTATTTTGTATTTACTTATCTAATATAGATAGTTGTTAATATATATTATTGGCCAACCTTCTAAGGCTACTTAGTAAAATACTAATATGCTAATGGGTCCAAATTAATGTTAATAGTTATAGATTCTTATGAGAAACTACAAGACTAACTTTATAAATGTATATAATCTTTATCAAAACTATTTATATAGAGAATTTGAACTATAAACTTTACATCTATTATATATATAATAGCCCAACAAGGTGCTATAATTCATGAGAAATTTTATTCCATTTAAAATCATGCAACATTTTATTCCATCTAAAATGACTGATCTGCCCTTCTATTATAAATTAATGATGTATAATATACAGTTTGGTTATACATTTTTAAATTGTATTAATAATAATAACCAAAATTTACTCTATAATGATAACTCCGTAACACAACCAAATCACTCATGCATACATGTTTTTAATCATAAACATCATATCTCTATGTGTGGGCCGCATGAGTAGGACACTATTTAGGTTTATATAAAGAAAATGGGTTAAATGACAGTTAGGTCACTCAATTGACTGAAAACTTTCATTTGGGTCAATCAACTCAAAAGCTTTTAATCAGGTCACATAACTGATAAAAAATTTCAATCAGGTCCCTGGGGTTTACGGACGTTAAAAAAGAGACGGAAAGATGACTCAGCATGAATGAGGAGCGTAAAACCCAATGACCTGATTGAAAGTTTTTATCAGTTATGTGACCTTATTGAAAGCTTTTATCAGTTATGTGACCTGATTGAAAGTTTTTAACAGTTATGTGACCTGATTGAAAGCTAGCCAATCGGATAAAAGCTAGCCATGTCAGCATGCTGAGTCATCTTTCCGTCTTTTTTTAACGTCCGTAAACCCCAATGACCTGATTTAAAGTTTTTATCAGTTATGTGACCTGATTGAAAGCTTTTTGAGTTGGGTAACACAACTAATAGTTTTCAGTCAGTTGAGTAACCTACTGCCATTTAATCCTAAAGAAAATGTAGGAAATGCATAGTTTATTTTTAATAAATAACAATTAAATATAAGAGCAACTCAATAACTAAAGTATATCAAAATTGTTAGCGCTTTTGGACTAACATGTGATGCATTGGTATGTTTGGGAGTTGACTATTGTTTGAAAAAATTACAATTTTTTGACCAGGTTGTCATCAGATTGATTATGGGAGTAAATTTTTACATATTATTTTTCATATTCTACTCATTCATAAAACAAATTGAGATAATTAAAATAAAATCTTGTGACATCTTTAATGATGACGAGTTCTCGATGAGATAATTACAGGATCAAAATTTATTATGTCATGCAAATTTAGGATAAATAAACTAATTTTTTATTATAAATTAAAATGATATTTCACCAATTAATAGAATTTGGTAAATGCATAAATATCTAAAGATTTTAGATATCACCCTCACGGAAAATATAAAAGTTATATATTCTTATTTAATTAAGACCATATTTCTATTTAAACATTTGTGATCAAAATTTTGAACTCCATACATTTACTCACTTTAATATAGTTAGTTTTATATTTTTGGGAATAACTTAATATATAATTTATTGGAAATAATTATATAAAATTTAATAGAGATTTATCAAAGAGTAAAAAAATTGTCAAAGCTTTTTTTAAAACTTAATTGAATTGAAAAATACTAAATTTACGAATCATTCAAAATATCACATATAAAATTAGTAATGAGTGATGATAAAAGTTAGGAATAAATAAAATATGTAATAGAAGAACATTTATAACATTAAGAAGGCTTCCCGTAATGAAAGATTGAGATGCAAATGAGATAAAAAAAATTACGAAACCTCAACTCAGACATAAATCAAAAGGATCTTTAATCCTCTTTTCAACAGAAGTTCATGATATAGTCACATTTAAATATATAAGAATTAGATTTTTACAAATGTTCATAAATATTTACAAAAATCACTTGCAATAAATATTTACACTGGAAAAGATACACTATTATATCAAAGTAAAATTTTGCAGAAACATCTACCAATTATACTTATGTATTAACAATTTTTACATATTTCTCCATAGCTTGTGATGTGCCGAGAATAAACAATTTAATATCGCAAGTGCACGATCATCTTTTTAGTATTTAAGATTCGATCCACAGGGAACTAATATTTATTTCGCGATCCTTAACTTTTAATTTAGGCGAATTAGAACAATTTTGGATTTTTGAGAATTTGGATTTTAATTCCTAAATGCAATTTAAACTATTTTCTACAAGAAAACTTACTATTATTCTATTTTTAAATATTAAACGAAAATAACAAAACTAATTTATTCTAAAAATTCTATTTTCAAATTAAAACTTAATTCTATATTATAAGAAATTATTTACCATTTTTTTTTAGGAAATTTAACAGGAGGTGTTTGTAAAATCGACTAGGCCTAAATGAACCAACAACATTTTCCAATCCAATTCAAGACTCGAAACTACAGCAAATAAACTAATGCAAATGACTTTCTACTATGACTCAATAAAACAAGATGGCATGACTTGGTAAACTGACTCGAAACAAACCGCAACTTAAACAAAAACCAAACCAAATAGCAACTCCCATAGCATTGAATTGAAACCCCAAAAACAAACTCATTGCATTGATACAAAACCGAAACGAAACAAAAATAATCTAGACTCGACTCAACAACATTAAAATTCGGACTAGAACAAACAAACAGAGGCAATACAATCTTAGCTACAGCTATGGAACTCTACAAACTTAGCAGGACTCGAAAAAAAAACGCAGAACCCAGCACTACACAACACTACTTAGTCGATTCCAAATCAGAAATCTCAGCAAAACAAACGATTATACAGAAATGCAAAACGCAGACCTAAAGTCGAAGCTCAGAAAAGGATTCAAAAACTCAACATAACACTCGACTCTAATTTAACAGACTCTAATTATCAGCCCATATTATTCGTAAAACAAAGAAATCAGACGAAACTTCTTGGAACAAAACTCAGTACTTTCACAGAACAAACCCAACAGAAACATTACACGGTCGACAACGAACCAACCCAGTAAACTCAATGATGACTACAACAAAATTACGGTAAAACAAACGAAACGAAAACAGCAACTCAGCATAACAAGATACACTCGCAACTTGATAAAATAGTTCACAACTTGATAAAGATAACAGAGAGATTTGACAAAGACACAAGATATTCACAACAAAGAAAACAACTAAAACGCCTCACTAGGCAACATAGTTCGATCAACAAAACTCAACCAAAAACAAAAATTTGCCAGAATAGGGGAAGGGGATTGCATCGGAAAGAAAAGGGTCGAAGAAGGAAATAAGAGAATGGGGAGGTGGGATCGGTGGTATTAAGATGAACAGGGAGAGAGAAGGCGGGTAAGTGAGAATTGAAGAAACAAGGAGGGTGTTTGTGATTTGAAATAAAAAGCAGAGAGATGTAATGAACTGAAAAGGGGTATGGTGTTGGTGGATAACAGAGAACGAGAGAGAGAGATTCTAATATGGTGGGGAGATGGGTTTGGGCTATGGAAAACAAAACAACAGAAATAAGAAATTTAAAACAAAACTGGGTTCTGTAAATAAGCTTCGAATTAAAACAATAAAAGATGGAATAATATGAACTGAAAATTTTAAAAATTTTTACAAGTGCTACAAGAAAATTATAACTATAATTTAGGGGTGTCCTAAAACTAATCCTAATACTAAGTGATTTTACAAGAGAGAAAAATGAATCTATTTATAGGAAATAGATTGAGATTTGTGGTTGGTGTGGATTAATCCCCACCATTCATTTTTGTTTGGTGGGATTAAATCCTAGCCCTCCATTTTTATTTATTTTTTTATTTTTATTTTCTCTTTTTAGTTTTTAAATAAAAATTCAGCTTTTGCACCAAACTCCCTCTTCTTTCCTTTTCTTCTATTTTGGTCCTTCTTCTTCTTCTTTTTCTCTTATTAGACCTTTATTTCTTTATTCCTTTAAGATTTAAATTATAATTAAAACTTTTTAACTTTGGGCAAGAATTGTATAATTAAAATTTACCAATATTAGCCAAACACGAGCCTAACCATGTGACTATTAAGATTTGTATTGGAGTCAATCAATAATAATAATATTTAAAATTCTTAAAACATTGATTTGCTTAGATCATCTTTTTTCACCATATCTTTAGATAATAGTTTTACTACCATAATTTCCTACCACCTAATTTAATATTTATTGGCTATGTAATTCGCAATTTGATCATCTTGTGTTAAACTAATCACATATGTATATTCAAATTTTAAGTATTGTGCCTTTTAATTTATTGATAACTAAAATTGATATTTTTATCTTTTCTATAGCAATTATTTTATTACATATTCACCATTCGAATATTCTTTTTGAAGTTTTTTAGGGGTTTATTGTTGACTTTTAAGGAAGACAACGTGAATAAGGTGTTCGGGACTTTTAAAAGCGCTAAAGGTTTGAAATGATCTTAAATAAAATTATGATGCAAATTCTAATATGAATGTGAAGTTTATATTTCACAAGTACAACAATTCCAAGATGAATGAGAATGACACTGTGATTGATCACTGCGAAAACATGTTACTAATGGTCATGGATTTGGTAACGGCTGCAAACTAGATTTAGGAGAATATGCAAATTGAATAGCCTACCGAGTTCACTTAATATGGATGCAATAACTTTAATTTTGAATGAAACAATTAAAAGTGCATCTCAACTTTCCGTGACTTTGACTATGAGGCATGATTTGGTGAATAGCCGAAAGCAGTTGAAATTGAACTTGGTTAAAAAAGAGGAGCTCAACTTCGCTAAAGAAAAATGCAAATTAAGCTATCAAAATAAGAAAAAACGAAGAGTAGATCCTTTACAAAGAAGAACTTATAAGCCACATTAACAAAAGAACAAGTTTCCTCTTAGAAGTTTAAAATTATGAAAAGTATTTGAATTTTAAAATTGATTATCAAGAGAATAAGGAAGAAGATGAAGGAAAATACCAACATGAAATAGGTCACATGAGTTTTTTGGGGTTATTGAGGGTAATGTGACCATGTTGCCACCAATATTAATGGATGGTGGATTGTCTTGGGTTCAACCAACCATATTACAAAAACTAAGAGTTTCAAGAGGTGAAAAAGGGGATAACAAATAAATTTTAATGAAAATAGCACAACGTGGATATGGTTTACAATTATATATTAATTTAATTCATTGATTAAAGTTAGAAGGATTGGAGCTTAAAACAATGACATCTTTTGTATATAAAAACTACACCATATATGGTCTTTACCAACACTCGAAAATGATGTTGCCACGAGAAATGTTGCCTTAGATGTCTAAAAATCAATTAAAACGGATGTATGCCAACATCATAGTCGGATGTTACCGTTCATGTTGCCTTAGATACAATTTTTCCCTCAATGCCAACACTTATATGGGTGTTGCCTTAGACACCCGAAAAAGTGAAAAAAGTGGGGGGGGGGGGAAGCCCGCTTGCTGAAAAAAATAAAAGCCCGCTCAAAATAAAATACACTGTCTGAAAAATAAAAACCAAAACACACACACTCTCTCTCTCGCTCAAAACTCTTTCTCAAACACACTCTCTCTCAAAACTCTCTCCCTCCCTCCCTCAAACACTCTCTCCCTCCCTCAAGCACTCTCTCTTTGTCTCTCTCTCTCTCTCTTAAAACTCTCCTGTTAAATCTCTTGTTCTTTCACTCCGATTCGAAGCTCATCTTTGGTCGAAGCTTATCTCCGATTCGAAGTTCGTGGTATGTTTGTTTCTCCGTCTAATTAGTTCATCTAATTACCCTAGTTTAATTAGTTCATTCATAGTTTATAGTTTGAAAACCCTAGTTTTTGGGGTTTTTTATTTTGTTAATTTTGGGGGTTTACAAACCCTATGAAAGGCATATGACTCAGTCTATTTGTAGTTTGAGGACTCAACTCAACTTAAACTTAGTTTGTAATAAGTAAATAACTTTAACTGTCACAGGAATCTCAGGAGGTACTATCTGTCAGAAGAAAAACCCTAAAGTCAATCTATAGTTTTGATGTTTTACACTGGAAGAAGTTCAGATTGCTGATCAAGCCTCAGTATAGCATCAAAGAAGTGGATTTATTTCTAAGACAGAGATTTCTAGAGTGATAGGTTCAGACAGTATACAGTGAAGTACAAGAAGGAGAAAGAAATGAGAAGAAAAATGAATCACATTTTTAATGTGAAAATTAAAGGACAGTCATTGAAGTTAGTCGTTCATGAACCAGACCGTGCATGGAACGTCAACAAAATATTCAGTGGTATTCCTTTATTACTTTCAGTGATTCAGAAAAGAATTAAGACAATCCAAGGATATATAATTATTCTTCTTTAATTAATTTAAATCAAGTAGTCAATTTAATTAATTAATTAATTCATCTTGAATTAATTCTTTAATTAAATTAATTATTAGATTAATTAAATCTGATTAATTATTTAAGTAAGAATAAATTAAAATGATTATTTGTTAATCAATTTTAATTTAAATCTGAAAAATGAAGTAGCTAGACAATCCCTGATTGTCTTGCCGATTGTCTTGGAGGCTTAAATCAGAATAGCAAGACAATAAGAGATTGTCTTGCCGATTGTCTTGAAGAAGAAATCAGTAAAGCAAGACAATCTCATATTGTCTTGCCGACTGTCTTGGTAATGATAATTTCTGAAAAGCTTTTAAAAGGTAGAATAAAAATCTGATTTGATTGTCTTGACGATTGTCTTGACAGTTCAAATCAGATTGTCTTGATAATGATCAAAAAGAAAAAGCTTCGGACAGAATGATAATTTTTGATAAAGCAAGACAAAGATCTCAGAAGTTGATTGTCTTGCCGATTGTCTTGGAAGAACCTGATTGTCTTGACGATTATATTGCCTATTGTCTTGGCAGTACAAAATTGGTTGTCTTGGAAGAATAAATTGTATTTCCGATTGTCTTGACAGTTATATTTGAAGATAAAGAGGCAGTAAATGATATAAATGAAGACAAACGACAGAAGACAACATACAGATCAAAATATTACATTCAAAGCAGATTGCTATCTTCTCTCTCATCAAGAACACAGCACAAGAAGCAGAAAAATTCATAGAAAATGAAGTTCATCTTATTTTTAATATTTGATCCGATAGAACTGGTTTACTTGATACTCTTGTACTATTAGCGAGTTTTTACTCCTAATCTATATCTTGATTTTTATTAACAAATCTAGAAAAATTCATGTCGAATTTTCTAATTTGTTTTTATTAACTAGATATAAATTATGTACAGTATTTGTAACAAACCCCTCAAGTTAATATAATTTTATATCCAACTTGAATTTTGTTTCATTTAATTCCGCTCAAATTTGTCAAAATATAAATTAAATTATTCGGACAAATTTCGATTAAACAGTACTGTTTGTATTCAACCCCCCCTTCTACAAACATATTGGACCTAACAATTGGTATCAGAGCCTATTGATTGATATACAAATCAAGATCCTAATTTTATTCCGCCAAAAATCTATCTCGAATTTTTAACTCACTTAAAAAATCATCATGTCGTCAAAAAGCATTGTTAAAATTCCCATGTTTAACAAGGACAATTATACAATGTGGAAAAATAAAATGGAGTTGTTTCTTGATGTCGTAAATTCTAAATATTTGAGTGTTCTAAAGAACGGACCTATAATTCCACTCGAACATGTACCTGCATCTGTTGTTGGAGGAAGTGTTGTAACACCTGCATCAGATGTTCCAAAGAATGCTGATTCTTTTACTCCTTTTGAAAAAGAGGACGCAGGACTAGATAAGAATTTGAGACTTATTTTAATAAATTCCCTGGATCCTGTGATGTACAGTCATGTGATAAATTGTAAAACTGCAAAACACATGTGGGAAACTATTGAGACTATCAATGAAGGAACTGATGAAGTCAGGGAAAACAGACTTCAGATTTTAACTTCTGAGTATGAACACTTTAGAGCTGGCCCTAATGAAGGCATTCAGGAAGTGTTTGAAAGGTATAACAAAATTATCAACAACTTGCAAGTCAATGGCAAGCAATATACACAGAAGGAGATTAATATGAAGTTTTTGTTGACAATGCCCACTCATCTTGAACATAGGATAACAGCCATCAGAGAATCAAGAGATTTGAATAAGATTGCTCTTGACAGATTGTTTGGTGTTCTGAAAACCTATGAACTGGAACAAGTACAGCAGAGGGAGGTCTCTGGTAAATGAAGAGTGCCAAGTTCATCTACAGCTCTTGTAGTTGAGGCACCTAAGGAAGTGGAAGCTAAGGTTGTTCTACCTTACAGCTCAGACAAGGAAAAGACTGAAGTAGAACTTGGTCAAACACCACCTACTCAGGATGGTGGAGATTTCTATTCATTGGAAGAGTTAGATCAACTGGAAGATGAATCCCTGGCATTGATGGTAAGACAATTTGGCAACTTCAGATTCAGAAGAAATCCAAAGTACAGGTTTAAGTCAAATAACAGATTCCAAAGAGGAGGCTCTTCTTCCTCTAGTAACAGGGGAGGATACAAAACTGGATCTGTTGACAGAAGCAAGATTCGTTGCTTCAACTGTAATGAATTAGGGCACTTTGCCATTGAATGTCAGAAACCCAAGCAAACTCAAAGAAGAGATTTTGCTGCTGAGAAGAAGAAACCTGGAAAAGCCTATGTTACGGCTGGTAATAGTTGGGATGACACGGACAGCGAAGATGAGGAATATGGAAATCTTGAGTTGATGGCAAATGATCAAGTGTCTGATCATCAGAACAAACCGGTAACTCTTACTGTCACTGAGCTGATTCGTAGTCTTCGTAATTCAGTAGGTAATGCACAAAATGAATATAGAAGACTAGATCTGTTAAGCACTAATCTTGGTAATGAAGTGTCAGAATTGAAAAAGGTGCATATTAATCAAGATCAACAAAGAGATGAAATAACAATGCTTAATAAAAAGGAAAAAGCTATTCTAGAAGTTGTAGGCAAACAAATGGCTAGAATTACTGAACTTGAAACACAGGTCAGGGCTTGTTATAATTCAGTTAAAGTTTCCAAATAGTTCTTTAACAATCAAATTGTAGAACGAACAACGGGTATAGGGTATGGTTACAATGAAGCTGTTGGTTCATTGGGCATAAATTCCCCTAACCCTGTTAGTGCTAAAGAAAGGTGAATACTGTTAGGTCCAAATGTGTTGTAGAGGGGGGGTGAATACAACTTTTCGAATATGAGAGGCAATAAAAACGATGCAATAAATGAACACACAGATTCAAGGAATATATTTCTTTATATATAACTTGAAAGGGTTGCTACAACATTCATTACAAAGTATAACAGAAGTTGAGAGAGAAGTGAATGATACTAAGCTCTGTGAATGCACTCTCTCTTTTTCTCTTGTGTTTTTCTCTAGAATTGCTCACTAACTAAAACATTACACAAGTACTTCTATTTATACTACATGTAATCTATGTCCTGTAGTCTTCAAAGACTAAGATGTACGTGGCCCAATGATGTCCACATAATTCTTGCCTTATCTTGAAAGCTTGGAAATCTGCCAATCAGAAGATGCCATGTGTCATGTTGAAGCTGCACCTAAGTAGAACTTCTACTTGAGAATTTCTACTTGGCTATCTCGAAATTCCTAAGTGGAACTTCTACTTGGCTATCTCGAAATTTCCTAAGTAGAACTTCTACTTGAGAATTTCTACTTAGCCATCCAGAACATTTAGTACTTAGAAAATATTCTGGTCTTCAACTTGAAACTTCAATGCACATCTTGAACTTGTGATATCTTCATGTCTTCTTTATTCTTCAACAAGCTCTTGAACATGGTTCTTTATTACTGACATAAACTTGCTATCAATGTCCTGACACTTGATGCACTGGTCTGGTTCATAAGTGACTAGTCTTGATAGTGTTTCTGCTTCTTGAATAAATTACCATATTCACTGAATAACTTGGCTTTCCAATATTTGCTTTCCTTCTTCTTCACTTGAAATCAATTGGTCTTGTTGATACTGATAGTTATGATCTTGATCCTTGATTTATCAAATCACTGAGGCATGAACAACTTTAACTTGAACTTCTCTCAATGATTTCTTCTTGGCTTGATCATAGTTAGCATGTTTAAATTGTATCAATTACCTTGTCTTCATTTAGTGTTGATTTCTTGTGACTTCCTGTTCTTGATTGTCTTCTGGTTAAGTATCTTTTCCTTTAGTTTGAGTTACATTAGTTATAGTGTTACAAGTTTATACACTCTGCCTTTCAATCTCCCCCAATTTGATTGTCTAACAATGACATTCAAATTAATGAAGGATAACTCAACTAAACAATGAGACGAGAAAAGATAATTAACATTACATTCTTGAATAATATACAATTGAAAAGAACTTGAAAACAATACAATGAACATAAAAACTAGAAACAGAATTCGAACCTCGAATTAAAGATCATTTGAATGATTCCTATCACCTGGATTATTTCATACCTTCTAGTCAAACTTGTATCACCTTATTGGATTCACTCTAAGGTGAATTTTCCTCAAGTGAGTTAAAGCAACCGAAAGACATGAAGTTTTTCCAACTTCAAGTTCACACCACTCTGACCTTTAACCCTAATTCCGTTTCCTCTTTCTAGCTTCAGCAGCTTGGTCTCTTTCTTCTTTCTGCCTTTTGAGCTTCTCCTTCTGCTGCTTTTCTTTCTTGTATACTGGATCTTTAAGCTGCTTCCACCTAGCATTCAACAGACTTACAGCTTCCATTTCTAGAGGGTTCTTGGGCTCTGGATAAGGATGTTTGAAAAGCCTTCTGAGTTTGTCCACCTCCTGAGTAGTCCTGATCTTTGGAATATCCTCAAAGTTCTTCATGATGAGCTGAGATTTCCAATGAGTTTTATCAGCTTTGAACTGACAATAGATCATCTTGGGGTAGCCCTTGACACGGTTAGTATTGTGGACACTAGCCGCATCTCGCTCCATTTGCTTCTTTTCCACCACTACTTCAGACAGGTAACTCACGAGTCTCTGCTTTTCTTCAACAAACTTGTCTTCCACTTCGCCCCATTTGAACACATATAACACTTTCTCTAGAAATGCAGCATCTTGAGTCTGTAGCAGCCATTGTCTACTCATATGCAAGAGTGTTTGTTTCTGGTCTGCATCTATGTATGCTAAGGCATCAGCTGTATCATCAGCATAAGAGTTTATCCAGTATACACTATCTTTCCCTGGAACGCCAACTGCCTCCCTTATTTCTCCTTGTTCCAGTTCTCCAGAAGGAAGAGTCAAAGCTTCATCTACATTCTTCATTGCTTGAAGAATATTCCATTTCTGTTCTATCAGCTCCGGCTCAATCTTCACGTTGTCGAGAGGGTTTGGAGCAATGACATCACACTTCCACACCTCATTGCTCTTCAAGAATATGACTCTTTCAATGATCCTCACGGATTTATCTTTAAGCTCAGAGGCGAATCCCTTACCCATCATTTGTCTACATACAGCTTTAAGAGATTCCACTGAAAGTTCCATTAAGTCCTTTTCCTCCATGCTCACCCTCTTCATCTTTCCTTGAACCACCATCCGGACAAAATTTGGATAAGCTGAGAATTCTGGACCCTTGTCCTCTGCTAGCTGCATTAACTGATCCCTGTACAGAATGCTTAGCTCCTCAGATTGAGAGTACTGAATTTTAGTCGCTAGCAAGAACAACTCTGACGCAGATCTTCTCATTATGAATTGGTCATCCACAAATAGGAAAGATGTTGGGACTCCTTCTACCAAAGACAAGATAACCTGCCACTCCTTAAGATTTGCATTGTATCCAACCCTGACTTTAGAAATTAATCTCTTCAAAGCATTTATATAGTCCCCAGTCATTGGATTCTGCAAATTCAAGTTGTAGAACAGATCATCTGCATCCTTGTTATGAACTCCTTTTGCACATGGTCCCATCATTATCTTCCTTGCTTCATCCCATTTCTGCCCTATCCTTCTTTTGTCAAGATCAACTTGAGGATTGGCTAGCCTTGCAAGCTCATACTCATACTGCTTCCCTTGTAGCTCCACCTTCTGTTCTAGGAACGCAGCATGTTCTTGCATCATCTTCATTTTATGGAACTGAGCTTGTTCCAAGGCTAACTGTTGAGACTGCAGGGTTTCTTCATCAACAGGATCTTCTTCAGGCATTCCGAAAGACATACCAGCACCTCCACCTTGTTCCTTCAAAGATCGCTTTACAGCATGTGCGAAAGATACGTCTTCCATATCAGAATCTGAGTCTAGTACCTCCTGTACTGTGTCCTGATGACTCAGGTCAATAACTGGTTCATCTTCTTCAACCATTATTGCCTTACCCTTTCTCCTCCTCAGAGCCTCTTCAGCAACAGCAGGCTCAATTTCTGGTTCCTTAACAAGATCAGCGGGTTCTTCAATTTCTTCGATGTGAACTGCCTGCTGTCTCGTCTCCTTTCCACTCTCCCCCTTAGGTGAGTTATCCTGAGCTCCACCATGGTCTTCAGATCCACCAGCTGCATAGGAACCTCCAAAACCAGAACCAGAGGCTCCCGCTCCACTAGCACCACCTGCACCACCTGCTCCAGCATCGGGGGGAGGTTGTTCCGACTCGAAGCACTCCGGGGGCACAAAACTCCTGACTGCGAACATCATTCTACTGATCTCCACAATCATTGTATGCATTGTAGACTCCAATGCCCCCATCCTGTCATTGAGAGTGCTTCCCAAGACACCACCAGCATGGCCCAAGTCATTGACCTTATTTGTCAAATCATCAAAAGCTGTAGCTTGATTTGCCATTCTTGCTGCGTAGTCGTCTAGAGCCCGTTGACTGTTTCCAACATTAATCCCCAACTGCCCCATCGACTGCCCGAACTGCTCCATTTTATTCTCCATTGAAGTCATACGAGTATCAAAATTTTCTGTATTAAGGGACGGTGTTTGGTTTAGGTGACCTCGCTCTAATACGCGTTCTGTTGGTATTTGGCGCTCGGTTTCGGGCCTTAAAAATGAAGGTCCCTCTCTCCCTAACCTCTCACACACACTCCCTGTCTCACGCTCGTGTATGTCTTCAATAGCTGATCCAAAAAGTGAAGCAGTACCTGCAGAAGCTTGATAAGAAATGTTGTTGACAGTTATGGGATCAAATTCTGTTTGTTCCTGAGTTGGAATCTCAGTCTGAGAGGCTGCAAAGTGTCCTTGTACGACATCAGAACCGATCCTCTTTGCAGCATCAGTACGTACCGGTGAAGGTACGGCTGAAGTTCTTAATACTTCATGTCCTCTTGAAGCAACAGTATCATCAAGAGGCACATCATCTTGACCAAAATCAAAGTCCCTATGTGCAGAATGTTCAAGGGGTGAACCACTCGCGTGAGGTGGAGTGGTTGCGTGTGACACGCTAGGGTTTAACTGTGGTTGTGAAGTAGCAGCGTGGAAAAGTTTGGCTTTCTTGCGAAAAAGTTGCTGCTCTTCGGGTTCATTCTCCTCATCGTCTTGTATAATTATACGTGCTGGTTTTCTGACTTCCGTTAACAGGGGTGATAAAGAATAGGAATGTGTATCAGACTCAGAGTCAGAAATATGGCTCTTACCCTGGGATAGATCCTGCGGGTTAGCAGTCTCATGGGTCGCGGAATCAGAAACGTAGGAGGAGGAATGAATAGTATGCATAGAGAGATTACCTGATTGCTTACCTTGTGCATCATCGCTTTCCTCATCCGGAATCTCATCAAATGCCTCAGCATGAACAGATGGATTTTGAGCATGTGATGAGACTTGTGATGATGCCTCCAAATTGGTAACTCCTGCATCATATCTAAGCCACATTTGTATATTTTCAGGAGTAGACATTGGCTTACCTTGATGTTTATCCTGATTTGCAATAGTTGCAAGTGACTTAGTGCCCATCCCTAGTGATTCAGATGTGGGGCTTCTGGCAAATCCCTGTCGAATAGCAAGAGCATCCTTCGGTATTAAGTCATTGATTAGCATTTGAAGAAACCGAGGAAACCAGCAGACGACATCAGTGGTAGAGAGGTCTCTGCTTGCAAGGGATCCCATTGAGGCCACTATCTCAGAGAGAACTATGCGTCCATAGTTTATATCCAGTTCTCTTGCTAGGGCAACTGCAAAGGTTTGCATGGGAATCGGAATTTGATGAAAGTCTTTTTCGCGTGCCCGAAAACATCTTGTGATGGCCTCGAAAAAGTAATTCCATTCCGCATGGAAGAATTGCTTTTGGATATTTCCCGTGATTGGGCCTTTTGTAGGATAACATCCAATTTCTTCAAAGAATCTGAGGCGTTCTGCAGCAGTAGGTTCTGGATCATAGGCATCTTTAATGGGGAATCCTAGAACTCTGTTGACAATTTGTTCTGTCACCTCATATTCCTGACCCGCTAAGGTAAACCTGAAACCGTAGGGGGTTAATTTACTCCCAAAAGTAACCGCACTAGTCCATAATTGCTGTAAAGCATCATGTACTAGTGTAGGTTTAGCAGTAAAAGCTTGGCTAGCTTTGGAATACAAATTGAGAAATCGTATCCAAAACTTAAACCGCGGGAGTTGATCACCAATTTCCGTAGAAATATTGTAAAAATTGTTTTTAGCAAGGGAAAATTGGTGAGCCATTTTAATTAAAATGTTTTTCCTTAACAAATGTGAATTTTAATTTTAATTTTCGAAAAACAATTAATTAAGGAATTATCAGTTATATCCCTTTTAATTTAACAAAAAGACCAAAAGTCACTCTTGAAAAATTAAACTACGGGTTTTAGATAATTATCACTATGAGAGGCGAAAATCAACAACCAATTAACAGAATCTGATACCAGTGAAATCAGTGAAGTTATGTGTGTACACACCAGTGAAATCGTGTGTATATGACTGTGAAACGGTGTGTGTATATACGTATGTATATATATGTCGAGAAAGAAGAACAAATTCACAAACACACAAACTCAGATATTACTGGTCACTCAGATAATGGCAGTAAAAAAAAATCGGGCAGTAATTCGTTGTCCGTATGAGATTAGTCACAAAGATTACGAATCAGTGGTTGTAAGTCAAAATCGCCTGTATGTATTTGGGGCGGCTGTAAAACTCAATTAGGTAAAAGTGAAAGAATAGATCGAGTTAGAGAAGTATATATAGACATTAATGTGGAATGACAAAAATGTCCCTGTTAAAAAGTGTGAAAAGTACTAAGTCCATACAGGGGACATCTAAGTCGAACTCTATCTCGAACTTTTCTATCTCGAACTTTTCTATCTCGAACATCAAGTCGAACTTCGAGATAAAGTTCGAGATAGAAGTTAACTCGAACAAATATGCACAAAGAAGCACTTTAACCAAAATTACAGCAGAAACTTTAGGGAAATACTATCTTGAACATTATTGATTTGTAGTAAACTTGGAAAAACAGAAAATTCAAGATACTTTTCGAGTTAGAGTCTATCTCGAACATCAAGTCGAAATTCGAGTTGAGTTTCGAGATAGACTAAGTACTCTATCTCGAACATCAAGTCGAACTTCGAGATAAAGTTCGAGATAGAAGTTAACTCGAAGTTAATCTCAAATTCTTTCCAAAATACTTCCTTGAATCAAAAAGTCCAGGGTAATTCAAGATATGTTTCGAGTTAGGAGTGTAACTCGAAAAAATTCCCTTTAGCTTAACTGAGAACTCTATCTCGAACACCAAGTCGAAATTCGAGTTGAGTTTCGAGATAGACTAAGAACTCTATCTCGAACATCAAGTCGAACTTCGAGATAAATTTCGAGATAGACTAACTCGAAGTTAATTCTCAGTTCTTTTCAAAATATTCCCTTTATGGAAACCTCATCTCAACCTTAGAGATAAAATTCGAGATAGACTTTATCTCGAATATTTTGAAGATAGAACTAGGCACACTGGTAACTCGAACTCGAACTCTAAGTCGAATTTCGAGATGAATTTCGAGATAGGTACTAACTCGAAATTCTTCCCAGACTTAGAATTTTCAAAACTTCACCCTGGAAGCTCAAGTCGAAATTCAAGTCGAATTTCTACATGAGTTTCGAGATAGAGACTAACTCGAAATTTTGAAGATACTTAGAATAATTTGACAATTTTTCTTTGAAAAACTCAACAATTAATTTTGCCAAATTAATATAAATATCAATTCAAGGATTTTAATATATGACATAATTAAAACATTCCTTGATAATTCTAAGGCCTCTAATTACATGAAAAACACAGGTAAATTCATCTAAAAATCATGCAATATTTAGACTATTATGAATTTAACTCCCCCTATGATCATGCAATCTAACAAGCATAAATTCACAGATTTGTGCTATAAAAGACACTTAAAACACAATGAATTCATGCAAAATCACACTATATGCAACCTATAACAATCATTAATTAGGCATATTAAAGTCTAAGCACATAATGATTGATTAGCTTGCACATACAAACATAAACATGGATTTTACAGATAGAAGGCTTTACTAACTTGTGTTAAGCATTCCCAATTCACCAACCAACCTATTGAATGTTACTTCATCAAGAGGTTTGGTGAATATATCTGCAATTTGTTGCATTGTGGGCACAAAATGTAGCTCCACAGTCCCCTCCTCGACATGTTCTCTTATGAAATGATACCTGATGTCAATATGCTTGGTTCTTGAGTGATCTACAGGATTGTTGGTTATGGCAATGGCACTTGTGTTGTCACACATGATTGGAATTTTCTTGTGCTCCATGCCATAATCCTTCAATTGGTTCCTCATCCACAGTATTTGAGCTACACAGCTTCCAGCAGCAATGTACTCAGCTTCAGCAGTAGAAGTAGATACTGTATGTTGCTTTTTACTTTGCCAGGACACCAATCTTCTGCCAAGAAATTGGCAAGCACCAGATGTGCTTTTCCTATCAATCCTGCAACCTGCATAGTCTGAATCCGAATAGCCAATAAGATTAAAACCTGTATCTCTTGGGTACCAAATCCCTAGATTTGGTGTGCCCTTGAGATACCTAAAAATTCTTTTGACGGCTACGAGATGTGATTCTCTAGGATCCGCTTGGAACCTTGCACATAAACAAGTTGCGAACATTATATCTGGTCTACTTGCAGTTAAATAGAGGAGTGAGCCAATCATACCTCGATAGCTTGTGATGTCAACTGATTTACCTGATTTGTCTTCATCAAGCTTCGTGGCTGTTGCCATAGGAGTCTTAGCTGCTGATGCATCTTCTAGATTATACTTCTTGAGTAAATCTCTGACGTACTTGGATTGACAGATAAAGATACCATCTTTTCTCTGACTGATCTGTAATCCAAGGAAGAAGGACAACTCTCCCATCATGCTCATCTCATATTTTTCCTGCATTAGCTTGGCAAATTTCTCGCACAAGCGCTCATTTGATGACCCAAAAATAATATCGTCCACATATACTTGAACAAGTATTAAGTCATTTCTCACAACTTTATAGAACAATGTTTTATCAATTACTCCCCTAACAAAACCATTTTCAATTAAGAATAGAGATAGGGTTTCATACCATCGCCTTGGGGATTGCCTGAGGCCATAGACAGATTTGAAGAGTAGATACACAAAATCTGCATGTTCTGGATCAACGAAGCCGGGCGGCTGTTCCAGATACACTTCTTCTTCTAACTCTCCGTTCAGGAAGGCACTTTTCACGTCCATCTGGAATACCTTGAAGTTCTTATGTGCTGCAAATGCCAAGAACATCCTGACTGCCTCAAGTCTTGCAACTGGTGCATAGGTTTCATCATAATCAATTCCTTCTCGCTGAGAATAACCTTTTGCAACCAAACGAGCCTTGTTTCGTGTTACAAGTCCGTTTTCATCCAGTTTATTTCTGAATACCCACCTAGCTCCAATTACGGATTTGTTCTTTGGTCGGGGTACCAGTTTCCAAACTTTCTGCCTTTCAAACTGATTGAGTTCCTCTTGCATTGCAATCACCCAATCAGCATCGCCAAGAGCTTCTTCTATTTCTTTAGGTTCAAGCTTGGATAAGAACCCAGAATATAAGGAGATATTAGCCATGTCAGCTCTTGCAGTTCTTCTAGTAGTCACACCAGCATCTGGATCACCAATAATTAGCTCAAACGGATGGTCTCTATTCCATACCCGTTCACCTGGAAATTGTCTAGATGATTCAGCTTGACTTTCTGAGTTGGGGTGCTGACTACTTTGAATATTTTCACTAACTCCCCCTGAGTTAGTGCCAGCTCCTACAGAACTAGAGTCAACTCGACTCGAGCCTTGAACAGTAGTCCTTGAGCTGCTATTTACTCCCCCTGAGTTGTTGCCGATTGGTACTGAAGAAGTCTCTCCTGATCTTGTAGAATTAGCTTGTTCACTAGACTCAGGTTCTTCACGTACGCTTGGAACATTTAATGGAACAACCAACTCAGGTTCATCTTCAAGATCTTCTAAGTCCAGATTCTGAAATTTTAGGGACTCAGGTTCACTAGAATCTCTTGAAATTGATGAGAGTTTGGTATCGTCGAATCTGACGTTGTAACTTTCAGTCACTTTTCGATCATTCACTAAGAACACTCTATAAGCTGCCACCACGTCTGTAGAGTAACCAACAAAGATTCCTTCACGAGCTTTTGCTGCAAACTTGCCTAGATTTTCATCATCTATAAGCACATAGCATTTTGCTCCGAAGACATGAAAGTATTTGATTGTTGGTCTTCTGTTGTTCATTAGCTCACATGGTGTCTTTTCTTTATCTTTTATGATCAAGGTTCTATTTTGAGTGTAACAAGCGGTACTCACTGCTTCGGCCCAGAAATACAAAGGAAGTTTTGAATCATACAACAAAGTTCTTGCTGCTTCAACCAAAGTTCTATTCTTCCTTTCAACTACTCCATTTTGCTGTGGAGTTCTCGGGGCTGAATACTGACGACGTATTCCCTTAGATACACAGAAGTCATTTAGCACTGCGTTTTTGAATTCAGTGCCATTGTCTGATCTAATCGTCTTCACAGTAAGTGTTGAAACATTCTCAATTTGAGTGATGTGATCAATGATTAAGAAAGGTACTTCGTCTTTCGTCATTGCGAACAATACCCATGTATACTTGGAGAAGTCATCCACGATTACCAAAGCATATCTTTTCCTAGACAAAGATAGGACATTTACTGGGCCAAACAAATCCATATGAAGAAGTTGTAGAGGCTCAGTAATACTAGAAATTTCTTTGCTTTTATGCGATGCTCGCTTCGACTTTCCCATTTCACAAGCTTCACAGAGTCCTTTCGGAGCGAACTCCATTTGAGGTAGATCTCTCACCAATTCTCGCCTCGCGAGAGCATTCATCGTTTTGAAGTTTAAGTGAGATAGCTTTTTGTGCCATAACCAGCTTTCATCATCCGAGGCTTTGCTGTAGAAACAGGTGACCTCATCCTGATTTGCTGAATCCATATCTGCAACAAAAAGATCTGCCTTTCGAACTCCTCTTAAAGCTAGTGAGCCTTCCTTGATGTGAGTGATTGAGACACCTTTCTTGTTGAAGACAATTTCGTAACCTTTGTCACAGAATTGACTTATACTCAACAGATTGTGCTTTAGTCCCTCAACATAGGAAATATCTTCAATGATGACATTGCCAGTTTTCAGTTTGCCATATCCCTTAGTCACACCTATGCTGTCATCTCCAAAGGTAACATAAGGGCCAGCCTTCATAACCAACTCTGTAAGCAGGGACTTGTTTCCAGTCATATGCCTCGATGCTCCACTGTCTAGCACCCATATAACTTTATTTCTATTCTGCTTAATGCCCTGCATTGACAGATTGGTTAGACATTCTTCGGAACCCAACTTTGATTGGGCCCGGCTTTTCGATAAGATCGAGAATCAACAGATTTAACAACAGGAGATGCACTTTTCTTCACATTACTAGAGCTTTCGACTATCTCCTTTCCTTTCTCAGACTTGACAGATTTGTCAGTCTTAGGAGAAGGTTTGTCACTCCTAACTTTAGGAGGACTGACAGTCTTGGCTCTACCATACTTTTTCTTGATATTTGAACTAGCAACAGTATTTGAGCATGACTGGCTAGATGCATTCATTAAATGCACAAAAGTTTGCATGATATTAAAAGTGCATGGCATACAGTTAGGTTGACCACACTGTGCATGATTCTGATGCAGATTATTCATTGTATGTGTGGTAGGCATGGCATGTGCAGCAGGAACATTCATGTTAGCTTTGCATGCATAAGAAAGATGTTCAGTAGATTTACAATGATAACATGCTTTCTTTATTCGTTCAGCCTTAACCTCTTTTATACCTTTCTCTCTCTTCCCTTGTTGCTTAACAGCCTTAGCTCCTAATCCCAGTCTAGATTCATCTCTAGGGAAATTGATTTTAACTTGTTTGATAGGAGTTACAGGTTGTTCTTTCTGGCGATCTTCCATCTCAATCTCATATCTAGCTATCAATTCAGTCTCTTCTTCTTCTATTCTAGGAACAAGATGTTTGTAGATAGGTTTGACAGCCGATTTAAGAATTCTAGGTGTTTCCTGTTTAAGGTCACTGGAACTAGGGTCAATAGGTCTCTTCCCTTCTTTCTTAGATAAGTCAGAATAGTCAAGTCCTACACCTACTCCAGTTATCTTCTTAAATACGTCATTATCTACATACACTCTACTAGCTGCTAGTTTGTAAGCTTCGCATTTTGTTTCTAATTCAGCTAGATTGTTCCTAAGACATGCTTCTACTTCTTCCTTAAGGACAAGCTTGTGTTCCAGAGATTTAATAAAGTCTCTTAGAGAAGTATCTACAGTGCAAGCAGCCTCTAGCTCTTCCACTTTTGCCTCCAGCATTCTGCATTTGGCAACAAGTGTTTTCTGTTCCTTTTGAGAAGAGTCTAGACTTTTGCACAACATATAGATCTCTTCACTAAGAGCCCCGTTCTGTTCTTTATAATCATCAATAGACATTTCTACTTTAAGAGTCAGAACTGGTACCTCTGGTTCCTCTGATGTCTCAGCCATGAGCGCGAAGTTTGCTACTTGAGTAACATCTTCCTCATCTGAATCATCCCAAGCTCTTCCTTCTGTCACCAATAAAGCTCGTTTTCCATGTCTTTCCTTCAACAGTGCTTCATAGTTGCTTTTGAGAGCTTCAAATGTTTCTTTTGGATAAGTCTGTTTAGGCTTTTTGCAGTCCGAGGCAAAGTGTCCAGCTTCACCACAATTATAGCATTTGAACTTCATTTTGAAATCCAAAGGAGATTTGTAGCTGGTATTCTTGCCTTTTCCTTTGTAGCCTGACGAACTACCACCACCCTTAGCAGCCCGATAATAAGATGAAGATTTTCTCTGTGGTCGGTTGCTTTTTCTAAATCTCATGTTGCTGAACTTCCTTGCCATGTATGCCACGACACTATCGTCCATGTTGTCCAGCTCTTCTTGGGTGTAGTAGTCATCATCACTGTCAGATGCGCACTCGTCATCATTATCAACTTGATGTGGTGCAAGTGATGATTTAGGCTTTGCTGCAACCATTGCCTTCTTAGACTCTTCCTCATCAGCAACTAATCCTGATGCACTTTCTTTTGACTTTGAATCATTGTCCCATGCTTGATCTTGAAGCGTTTCCAGCTCATAGGTCTTTAATATTCCATAATACTCTTCCAGAGAAGTTGTATGCAAATCTCTGGTTTCTCTGATTGCGTAGACCCTATGCTCAATGCTTTTTGGCTGGTTCCTCAGATATCTCGTATTTGTTTCAACCATGGGGAGAGTCACACCTCTCAGATTCAAATCCAATACCAACTGACTGAATCGTAGGTAGACATCTGTTATGCCTTCTCCTTTCCTTATTCTAAAGGTGTCATACTCCATCTTGAGTATGAGTGTTTTGTTGCTTCTGACCTCTGCAGATCCTTCCATGACAACTTCTATCTTGTCCCAAATCTTCTTCGCTGTAGTCAAACCTTTGACTATGTTGAACATTTCATGATCAAGAGATTCCATCAAGGTTTGTCGTACGGCAGTATCCAAAGCTATTTGCTCTTTATCAGCATCCGAAAAGTCCGCTGCCTTTTTGGGCTCAGACCGAGGTGGTATAACCACTCCTCCTTCCGTATGTGAGGGAATAACTGCCATTGGGACAAATTTACCCTTGTCAAGGACTTCCAGATATTCAGGGTTAACAGTCTCTAGATATAGTCTCATTCTGAAAACCCATTCTTCATAGTGATCTTTGTTGAACATTGGGATCTTGAATGCATTTTTAGGAGCCATCTCAATTCTGGTCACTAAAAGTTTCTAAGTACCCAAGACTAGGCTATGTAGAATATTTATGTAGAACTTTTGCCTAAGTCGAAATTTCTCTAAGTAGAAATTTTGCTCAAGTCGAAATCACTAAGTAGAAATTGTCCAAGTCGAAATTCTATGTAGAAATTCTCAAGTAGAAATTCTATGTAGAACTTTTTGCCTTAGAATAATTTTTCTGCAGATTTCTTTAAATATTGAATAAACAATATTATCACTTTAACACTTTTTGACTTTGAATGCTTTACTCACCAAACCCACCTAACCCACATGCTAGGTACTGAGTATGTCTTTTACTTTCGGCCGAATAAAATAAATCAACAAGTCCAAAAACCACCTTTTTATTCTTTTACTATTGAAAAGGAGATCAAAAAGTTGTTGGGTTGTATTCTTTGATAAGAACAGATGATGAACACTCAAGAACACCAAATATGAACTAACCCAGATAAATTCACAAAAATTAATTAAAATACATCCAAGCTAAATAATCACACCTGGAGTATTTAAATAATTTTTTCAGATGAGTTTTCACTACCAACGAATTAAAACACACTTTTCGAGAAAATGAAAAGTAGATCTGAAAAATGAAAACTCACGATTCTTTTACTCAACACAAGGATCTATGTTTTGTATGTTAAACATATAGCTCTGATACCAATTGTTAGGTCCAAATGTGTTGTAGAGGGGGGGTGAATACAACTTTTCGAATATGAGAGGCAATAAAAACGATGCAATAAATGAACACACAGATTCAAGGAATATATTTCTTTATATATAACTTGAAAGGGTTGCTACAACATTCATTACAAAGTATAACAGAAGTTGAGAGAGAAGTGAATGATACTAAGCTCTGTGAATGCACTCTCTCTTTTTCTCTTGTGTTTTTCTCTAGAATTGCTCACTAACTAAAACATTACACAAGTACTTCTATTTATACTACATGTAATCTATGTCCTGTAGTCTTCAAAGACTAAGATGTACGTGGCCCAATGATGTCCACATAATTCTTGCCTTATCTTGAAAGCTTGGAAATCTGCCAATCAGAAGATGCCATGTGTCATGTTGAAGCTGCACCTAAGTAGAACTTCTACTTGAGAATTTCTACTTGGCTATCTCGAAATTCCTAAGTGGAACTTCTACTTGGCTATCTCGAAATTTCCTAAGTAGAACTTCTACTTGAGAATTTCTACTTAGCCATCCAGAACATTTAGTACTTAGAAAATATTCTGGTCTTCAACTTGAAACTTCAATGCACATCTTGAACTTGTGATATCTTCATGTCTTCTTTATTCTTCAACAAGCTCTTGAACATGGTTCTTTATTACTGACATAAACTTGCTATCAATGTCCTGACACTTGATGCACTGGTCTGGTTCATAAGTGACTAGTCTTGATAGTGTTTCTGCTTCTTGAATAAATTACCATATTCACTGAATAACTTGGCTTTCCAATATTTGCTTTCCTTCTTCTTCACTTGAAATCAATTGGTCTTGTTGATACTGATAGTTATGATCTTGATCCTTGATTTATCAAATCACTGAGGCATGAACAACTTTAACTTGAACTTCTCTCAATGATTTCTTCTTGGCTTGATCATAGTTAGCATGTTTAAATTGTATCAATTACCTTGTCTTCATTTAGTGTTGATTTCTTGTGACTTCCTGTTCTTGATTGTCTTCTGGTTAAGTATCTTTTCCTTTAGTTTGAGTTACATTAGTTATAGTGTTACAAGTTTATACACTCTGCCTTTCAAATACCACATGTGCTCAAAAATGTTAAAGAACCTCTGTTTAAAAAATCTGATGCTGGCCCACCAGATATTCTTTCTATGGTTATCCAAGAAGAAATGAGAAATGAGGATAGTGCAAATGGCACAGTCTTTGTTAAGGATAACTGTGTTAAGGATAAAACTGTTAAGAACACTAACACAAAGAATGTTTCATCCAAGAAAAATGTCACAGTCTTTGTTAAGGCTAAATCAATTGAGGACACTAATACAACGAATGTTTCATCTAAGAAAGATGTACCTAAAGTGCCAGTCAAAGGTGTTGAATCAACTAGTTCTTCTAAGACTGGATTAGGTAGTAATAAGTTGAAACAGAAAAATACCATGCCTACCATTGATTCTAATCATAAAGCATGTGGTGTTATCAATTGTATGTCTTGTGCTTTTAACAGTATGCGTGCTTATTTTAATGGTAATTATGCATGTGTTAAACAGAATGCTCCTCGACAGCACATGAACAGGAACAATAATGTTCGATCAAAGACTGCTTTTCCTCCTCAAGTTAGGAGAGAGACATTTGCACCTAAGACTAAACAAAAGGTTACCAAGAATGTTTACCAGGTCAAATGTCCAGTCAATGACACAAGTGTTACTGCTGCTAGAGAAACATGGATACCCAAGATAAAACAAAAGATTTTCAAATCTGTTTATAAGGTTAAATGTTTATTGACTAAAGATGTTAAAATTAAAAATGTTGTTTTGCCTGATAAAGGTCAATACTTTAAATACACAGGACCCAATCAAATTTGGGTCCCGAAGAAGGTTTAATTCATTTGTCATTGCAGGGTATTGAACAGGTTGATCGAGTAACCTGGATCTTGGACAGTGGATGTTCAAGGTATATGACTGGAGACAGAACCCTGCTGACAAATGTGGTGGAGAAGGCCGGCCCAGTAGTTACCTTTGGAGATAACAGCAAAGGTAGAACTGATGGATATGGTAGACTTGAAGCTGGAAATGTTATCATTGAAGAAGTGTCCTTTGTAAAAGGACTTGAGCATAATTTGCTCAGCATCAGTCAATTCTGTGACAAGGGATTTGAAGTCCACTTTAACAAAATGAATTGTCTGATTTCTCACAAAAGAAATGAACAACCATCTCTGACGGGAGTCAGAAAAGGAAACTTGTATGTAGCCAACATGAACACTAGAAGCACTGAAGAAATCAATTGCTTCTATTCTAAAGCAACCACAAATGAAAGTTGGCTATGGCACAAGAAACTTTCTCACCTAAATTTCAAGACCATGAACTCTCTGGTTAATAGAGAATTGGTGAGAGGTTTACCCCCTATGGAATTCACACAGGAAGGACTATATGATGCCTGTCAAAAAGGCAAACTAAAAAGGGCAACTCACAAAAGCACTGATATATCTTCAATAACTGATCCTTTACAGTTACTTCACATGGATCTATTTGGTCCAGTGAATGTGATGTCTATGTCAAAGAAAAGATATGCTCTTGTGATTGTTGATGACTTCTCAAAGTACACATGGGTTTTGTTACTGAATTCTAAAGATGAGACTCCACAACTGGTGATTGATCACATCAAGTTAATTGAGTTGGATTCCAAGTATCCAGTGAGGGCTATAAGGTCAGACAATGGAACTGAATTCAAGAATGCAGTTCTGAATGACTTTTGTACTGAAAAAGGAATAACCAGACAATTCACAGCTCCAAGAACTCCTCAGCAAAATGGGGTGGTTGAAAGAAAGAATAGAACCTTGATTGAAGCTGCATGTAATATGTTAAGCGAATCAAGGCTTCCATTATACTTTTGGGCTGAAGCTGTCAACACTGCTTGCTATACTCATAATCGAACTCTTATCAACAAAGACTTGATGAAGACACCCTATGAAGCCTTGAATGAAAAGAAACCAACACTCAAATACTTCCATGTATTTGGAGCTAAATGCTTTGTACTTAAAGAAGGAGACGATCAAGGTGGAAAATTTGAAGCCAAAGCACATGAAGCAATTTTTGTTGGTTATAAAAGAAGAGCTTATAAGGTATATTTGATTGAACATCAGAAGATGATGGAAAGTGTCAATGTAACATTTGATGACACTAAACTCCCTAGTATCCAAACTGAAGATTCATCTGAAAAGCTATCATTTGAAGATATGAAAGATCTAGATTCAGATGATGATAGTCCACCTGATGTTTTTGATGATGCTAATGACAATAATGTAAATGATGAGTTTAATCAGAATAATGGTGGTAATAATAATAATAATATTGAAAGCACCACTCATGCTTCTGAACACTCATCTAATCATCCTGGCAACAACTCAGGGGGAGTTAGTGAAGGATCAACAAGTCATACTCAACAACACAATTTAAATCAAGGGGAATCATCAAGAGTTGATCTACCCAGACAAACTGTTTGGAATAGAACTCATCCTTTTGAGTTAATTATTGGTGATCCAGATGTTGGAGTAAAGACTAGAAGAGCTTATCAGAATCAATGCAATTATTCAGGGTTTCTATCTGAAATGGAACCTAAGAAAACTGAAGAAGCTCTTTCTGATCCTGATTGGGTAATTGCTATGCAAGATGAACTCAATCAATTCAAACAACAAGAAGTATGGAAGCTGGTACCCAGACCTTCAAATAGAACAGTGGTTGGCACTAGATGGGTATTCAGAAACAAACTTGATGAAGATGGCACAGTCACAAGAAATAAAGCAAGACTGGTAGCAAAGGGTTATTCACAAGCTGAAGGCATTGACTATGATGAAACCTATGCTCCAATGGCAAGAATCGAGGCCATTATAATATTCTTGGCATTCGCAGCATTCTCAAACTTTAATGTTTATCAAATGGATGTAAAGAGTACTTTTCTAAATGGTAAGCTGGATGAAGAGGTCTATGTAGAACAGCCCCCTGGCTTTGAAGATCCAGATCTGTTGGACTATGTCTACTTCCTTTTCAAGGCTATCTATGGCCTCAAGCAAGCACCAAGAAAATGGTATGACACCCTTTCTGAATTTTTACTTGAAAATGGCTTTGTTAGAGGTGTCATAGACAAAACTCTCTTTACTAAGAAGCATAAAAATAATACAATATTTGTCCAAGTCTATGTGGACGATATAATATTTGGGTCTACTAATGATCTTTTGTGCAAGAAATTTGCTAAGTTAATGCAGGGTAAATTTGAAATGAACATGATGGGAGAATTGAAATTCTTTCTTGGATTACAAATAAGTCAAAGGACAGATGGAATATTTATTTGTCAATCCAAGTATATCAAAGAGCTCCTCAAGAAATATCAAATGGAGGACTCATCTTCAGCTAAGACACCATCATCTACAGCTGTCAAGTTTGGAGCTTGTGAAAATTCTGCCAAGGTAGATGTCACAAGTTACAGAGGTATGATAGGCTCATTACTTTACCTTATTGGCAAGTAGACCAGATATTATGTATGCTACATGCTTGTGTGCAAGGTTCCAAGCGGATCCTAGAGATGTTCATCTCATTGCTGTAAAACGAATCTTAAGATATCTTAAGGGTACACCTAATCTAGGTATCTGGTACCCTAAAGAATCTGGTTTTAATCTTGTTGGATACACAGATTCAGATTATGCAGGAAGTGTTGTAGATAGAAAAAGCACCTCTGGGAGTTGTCAATTCCTAGGTGGCAGGCTAGTTTCCTGGTACAGCAAGAAACAACAAACAGTTTCCAACTCAACAGCTGAAGCTGAATACATAGCTGCTGGAAGCTTTTGTGCACAAATCTTGTGGATTAGGAATCAGCTGAAAGACTATGGTTTTGTATTAACAAAAATTCCAATTTTGTGTGATAATACAAGTGCCATAGCAATCTCCAACAATCCTGTGCAGCATTCGAGGACCAACCACATAGACATCAGGTATCATTTTATAAGAGAACATGTCATGGATGGTACTGTGGAATTGTTATTTGTACCCACAGAAGAACAAACACCAGATATTTTTACTAAGTCTCTTGACGAATCCACATTCACCAAAATTGTTGGTGAATTGGGTATGTTAAACAGTCCTAGTAATTAAGCTCGTTAATATCTGAGGTTTATTCTTTAATAATTTGCAAGTGATTTTGTTATTATTTTTAAATTTTAATCACTTGTATAATTATTTTATCAACTTCTTATTGCTTGTAATTGCTAAAAATCTTTGTCAACATGTTTATAATAACTTCTTTATTACTTCTTGTGTTTTGAAATATTTGTGATATTTTAATGAATCATATTCTCTCATTTAATAATTTTCTATTAGAAAGTTATTTATTAGAAAATATTTAGATTCATTAATTTGTTATAAATGTTTTTGTAAATATATTTAATATTTTATTAAATGTTTTGTAGTGTTTGTCCTTTTTTTATTTATATTTGTTGTCGTAAAAAGGTTAATCCATGTGTTTGCAAAATATTTATTTATAGTAATTTTAATAATATATTAGAGTGTATTTTAATTGGATTAATTATGCACATTAATTTGTATTTTATTAACATAATATTAGCAGATTATAAGATTGTCTTGTTTGTCTTTATAGTATCAAGACAATCGCCAATACAATCCACAGATTGTCTTGGCAGGTTATTTTGCTAAATAATAAAATATTTTTCAATTTTATTTTTGTTTTATTTTGTTTTCTTAATTTTAGTTCAAGACAAACGATTGTCTTGATAGTTTTGAACTACCAAGACAATTACTTGATTGTCTTGGAGTATCTTTTCGGTATTTTATAATTAAAAAAAAATGTGTGTGTCAATTTGTTTTTAATCAGTTAAATACATGATTGTCTTAATAGTATTTATACTACCAAGACAATCGGCAAGACAATCAACCGATTGTCTTGTAATGTTAGTTTGTAATTAAAAAAAAATCGTTTTCTTTTATTTATCAGAATAGTGAACGATTGTCTTGATAGTATTTATACTACCAAGACAATCGGCAAGACAATCAGCCGATTGTCTTGTAGTGTAAATTTATTACTTAAACAAAAAAAAAACAGAATCACAAACACAGCCAATACAATCTTTCTCTCTCTTGTTTTTACACAGAGACTCTGTAAGAACCTAGATTTTTGGAAGAATTAAAACTTTTGTTGTAAATGAGTATGTAAGTGAATAGTGATCATGGCTATGATGTACTTTTAATGAATGAATATTTTAACGAATTTGGATTCGAAGGTTTATGTGCAATAAATGATGAAATTGGTTGAAGATTTAGATAAGAATAATCTATCGTCTAAAAAGGGAGCTATGGTATTTAAGGAAAAAGGGAGTTAATCTCATGTTATCAAAATCGATATGTGGTACAAGTTAAGTGATTTTGTAAAAGAGATTGAGGATATTCGAGAAAGCGCGAGGACATTTTTTTTAGAGCAAGAAATAAAGAGGAAATAAACAAGGAATATTGGAGTTAATATTGATTTAAGGAAATTGTGCCACATTAGAGAAATAAATAAATAAACAGTTATAATATATGAATAATAATAATAATAATAATAATAATAATAATAATAATAATAATAATAATAATAATAATAATATAATTATATTATTAAAAAGTGCAAGGGAATATAATTGGTGGGAAAAAGGAGAAATTCAAGGGACTTAAATGCAAGTCAACCATAAATAAGATGGTCTTTTAGTATTAATACCAAAAGGGGTATGCATGTTTTGGAGCCTACAAGTGGCACCCTTGGATGTTTGACAACACATAAAAGAGATGCATCCAAGTATTAATACCAATAATACAAGGATTAGATGAGTATTAACTATAAAAAAAAAAAAAAAAAAAAAACAAACACCCTTGTTTTGGTGCTCTCGGCCAAGGTGTAGAAAGGAGGGGAGGAAGGAGATTTCACCAAGCAATTATTACAATTAATAGCCTATATTAAAGAGGGAGAAGAGTAGAAGGTATGGTTGTAAACTCATCATCATTTACTAAGTTAATTATGATCCAAAAATTTAAGAGAAAGTGATGATGAATAGTAATTACATAAACTAACTCTTTGTTTCATGGCTTCTCTTGATCATATAAGCTATACCAAGGCTAGATAAGGTTCAAACAAGGCTTGATAAGCTCACTTATACACCAAGGAAGTTATGATATTCTTGAAACCCTAGCTTGAATATGAGATTATGCATGGCTTATGAGATTAGTTTATGTTAAAGTTAGAGAGCATGATTATCTAAGTATATATAAGTGTTTGGTTGAATATGAATGAATGTTGTGCTTGTAACCATGGATGGTAAGATGACCACATGGTGTAGGGATTGAAATATGAGTTGAGCAATGGATTTGGAAAGGTGGAAATTTTGGAATTAGCCGATTTATAGCCGTTATAATGCCGAAATTGCATTTAACACTTAAAACAGAGAATACCCGAGAGAAATAGCTCCTGACCTTGATGAATAATTAACCCACCCTTATAGATTTTGACCCATAGATCGTTTTAGCGCAAGAATCGAAGCATTTTGACGTACGGTTTAGGAGATATAGCTGATTTACTAAAAGTCGTTCAGAAATGTAAGTGCGAGTTCGTAAAAACAATTGAACCCCTATAACTTGATAAATTCAGTGGATAATCTAGGTAATTAAATATTATATATCATAAGGAAGGTGTGGGAGAAAACCTCATGTCAAAATAAGCATTTTTCAATTTTATAAAAATGTTTGAATCGAGGTTAAGTGCGAAGAAACCTACAAAAAAAAAAAGGACCCTTGGTGATAACTTTGAAAACCACTTAGAAAATGGATACTAAATGTTGAGGTATGATCTTCGCGAGTAAACAATAAACCCTAAGACTTATATAGCTTAAGTATCTATCATGTATAGTGTAATGACGTACCTTGATAGCGAATAAGTGTCAGCTCATAATGGCAATAATAAGGGTTAACATAGAAACATATTTTAGGTAAGTAAAGTAGATACTTGGCTTATCAAAAATGTCAAGTGATTGACAAGAATAATTTTGGATTGTTTATAGATCGCCGGATGGACCAGGGACACGTTATACCTATGACCTCTCCAGGCAAGAGTTCTTTAAACTTTGCTTTAATAAATTATAAATGCTTGGAAAAATGGTTTCACCGAAAATGTGTCTACGCATATATGATTTCATATTGCCACTGGGCAAGGAACGTGTTTCCTAATTTCTGAAAAAGATTTATGAACATGATTAATACAAGGTACTTTATGTATAAAAGAGGTAAATGAGTTATGGAATGATGAAAGGAATTTTCTGAATAAATGTTTTCGATAAAAAGGGGAATTCAATCTTTGGGACTGAGTTCAATGCGGTCCAACTTGCAATATTATATTTCCGGCCCATGTGTTGCCGAGGGGGGATTGCGGAGAACTTTCCTCCAGGGGGATGCAGTGGAGAACCTTCCTCCTTCTACTAGTAGTAAAAAGGGACAGATACGGAGGGCGACTGATCATCGTCCTGACGTATTTGGTTACGGTGAAAATTCCCCTAAATTCTTAAAATGGGATTGTGAAAATATTTTTGGCAGTAAAATCTTATGTGTAAAAAAAAAAAAGAAGGAACAATATGAAAAGTAAATGCTTTAAGGAATTTGAAGAGAAGCTGATATTATATTTGCATCGAAAGAAAAGTGATGTCGAATTTAATTATAAGTAAGTTTATGTTGGTGTGTGGTTGCACAAGCAAGATTTCTATACGCACATTTGGACATGTTTATTATTGTTCAAGCATGACTTAAATGTTTTCAGAAAATGTTTTATTAATGCAAACCTTATTATAAATGTTCTTAGAAAATGTTTTCTTCATTTTGTTTTACAAATGCACCCTTTTACATTTTATTTAAAGTATTCATTAGATGCATATCAAGTATTTTCAAGTCTTTCTTTTATATATATATATATATTGTTTAACCCAAACCAAGTTTTAAAAAAAAATTATCTCTTGCTGAGCTGTATAGCTCACGTTTGCCTATGTTTACACCACAGCTATAGCCGATGCCGCCGATACGTCGCACCACGCCCCGGAAGCGGGTAAGGGTCGGGATGTACGATAGAGATCTGTCGCCTATACCCGAGGTAGCCCTTATTTATATATATTCAGGGTATGTGTAACGTGTGTAAGATAACTAAGGAAAGATTGTAATATATTGTGGTTGTGAATATGCTTCCTGTAGAAGTATTATTCAGCAACACTACTTATATATTTTGGGTCTGTAATAATAATAACTTTACTTTAACTGTTATCATGTTGGATATTGTTCTCTGAGCATATGACTGGCGTGTGTGTGTGGATATAAGTGTGGGGTCAACAGCATACGTATATAACATCATTAAATTATTTAAGTACCAAGAATATAATTTTTTTAAATGGAAATTGGACCGTGATGACCTGGATCCCTGACCCCGGATCTAGGGCTGTCACAGAAATGGTATCAGAGCCCAGAGTCATATTGCTCAGGAACGAGAGAGTTATATGGCATGGTACGAATATAAATATAATAAAACGTGGGAACTCATATCGAGTTCAAGGTCGGGCTATCGGATATAGTACTGACCCTAAGTATGGATTAAGATTATATATATTATTACTGATATAAGTTATGTCTCATTATAGGAGGAGGAGCGGACTGGTGAGGTGAGTCATGATGGATGGCGAGGGATTTCTGAGGAGGAGGCTATACAGTTAGAGGAGCGCGGTGTTGAGATCCCTTCACATGTCATAGCAGGTTTGAGGAGGAGATCTAGAGCTAGAGCTAGGCATCAGTACTTAGATGCTATGTCATCAGCACCCCGTGTTCAGAGACAGAGACCACCAGCTAGATTGGGTGAGGCAGATTATTCGATGGCACTAGTACCATACGTAGGAGGACCGAGACCAGCAGTCGGGACGGATCAGGTAGGTCACGTTAGAGTGAGGCCAGAGGTTGCGGAGGAGGACGTTCCACCATCTAGGCGTCCTAGGATTGAGACTGAGACAGAGGAGCAGCCAGTATTTAGAGACATCTAGATGATTCCCCTACCACCTGCCCCAGTGCCAGCATCTGTACTATCACCGTCACCGAGTCCAGACCCATTGGATGACCCTGAGGAAGAGATAGACCCTTTTGAGGACTCGGACCCTTCAGAGGAGTCAGAGCCAGATACAGCTCCATTTGATGATCCACCCCCACCTGTAGTCCCACCTTCACCTATAGAGGCACCCCCACCGCAGGCTCATCCACCAGCAGGAGATGCTATTCATATTACTATATCTCCAGACTATCAGCTTTTGGAGGGACGATTGGCAGAGTCCCGTCATATGGTGGATATGTTGTTACAGAGGTTGACTGGGCCTTCGGGCAGGACAGCCCAGATTCCAGAGGGGATATCCGCAGGACTGATCAGTATTGAGATGAGGTCACTTACTCGTATCAGGGAGTTGACAGCAGGGAGAGGGGCGCCAGAGTGGAGGGATGAGGTAGATCAGGTTATCTTGTCTGCTATGGCCCAGCTGAGGGATATCATCAGAGCAGGGCTACCGTGAGTTGCAGTGGGAGTTCTTAGTCCTTAATCAGACTATAGTCACCTTAGTGGTGTCATTTTGAGGATTAGTCTAGTATTTACTGTATTAATCCTAGTTTGATTAGAGGACTAGTGGTAGCACTTTTGTTGTATCAGTAGCATGTATTAGTATCTTTTGAGGTTTAAACTATGTACATTATGAAGCATCTATTTTAATGAAAAATATATTCACAGGTTGTAACGTATTTATCTTGACCAGTGTAGTTTACTTATATTCGGTTGAGTTGTTTTATATCTGGATATTGATTATAATGGTGTATAAAATGTGTAAGTTGATGGTATAATTACTACATATGGAAATGATGGACATTATGCCCCAAATTTGGGAAATTAATGGAAAATTTTTATTTATCTACTTTCAGAATCATGCCACCTCGAAGGAATACAAGAGCAAATCCAAATGTTGCAGACCAAGGCAGCAATACTGTAGAGAATATTAGACAGAATGAAAGGGCTATCGATGAGTCGGATTATGAAGAGGAAGATTATGAAACTACTGAACAGGAAGGGGACCAAAGGGGAGACCCCTTGAATCAATTTATGGACCTATTGAGACAGAATTTAGCTGTGAACCAGAACCCTCAACCACCACCAGTTCCACCCAACACAGTGGCCAATTCGTTTCGTGCATTTAAGTCACTAAAACCCCCAGAATTTGAGGGGACTGTGGACCCAGTGTTAGCCAGAGCATGGCTAAAAGAGATGGAAAAAGCCTTCGAGATATTGAACGTGGATGCGGGTCAGAAAACGATCTTTGCTGCATATCTCCTGAAGAGAGAAGCAAATTACTGGTGGGAGTCAAAAAGGAACTTGGAAGGAGCGAGAGTGATAACGTGGGAGAGATTTACCACGATGTTTCTAGAAAAGTATTCTCCCAAATATCTGGAAAACCAAATGGAGACGAAATTCTTGGAGTTGAAGCAGAATAACCTCTCAGTGGCTGAATACGAATCCAAGTTTACGGAACTATCTAGATTTGTGTCGGAGTTTGTGAACTCCGAAGAGAAGCGAGCAAGGAGGTTTCAATTGGGATTGAAACCGTGGATACAGAACCGGGTGGCGGCCTTTGAATTGACGGATTATGCTGCGATAGTTCAGAAGGCATCAATTATAGAAGCGGGGAGTGAACAGGTACAGAGAGAACGAGAGAATAAGAAAAGGAAAGCTGAAAGCCAGAGAGGAAGTTCAATTGGGAGAAACTTCCCTAACAAATTCAGTAAAGGACAGGGGTCTCAGAATACGAGGAGTCCAGGGTTTAGTAGAAGCCAAAGCGAGACGGTTAATCAGGGGAGTAAACCCTCAAGAGCATCCCAACCTAACCAATCAAGACCACCTCTACCGGATTGTACAACTTGCGGTAGGAAGCACACGAGTGTCTGTAGACTGCCAGGAATAACTTGTTACAAGTGTGGACAGAAAGGGCATTATTCCGACAAATGTCAATCGACAAACACTAATACCAAGGGAGACCTCAAGTGTTTTCAATGTGGAAAAGTGGGGCACATGGCTAGAGACTGCCGTTCTGGTGGTTCATCTGCGACAAGGCAAAGTGGTATTGCTTCAAATAGACCTCCTACTGCCAGAACATTTAATATGACATTGAGGGACGCAGTGAGGCATCCGGATGTGATAGCAGGTACGCTCCGACTCAACTCTTTAAGCGCAAATGTTTTATTTGATTCGGGAGCGACCAAATCTTTTATATCCCAAGACTTTGCTAATAAATTGAAACTTAAAGGAGAATCATTACAAGAACCTCTACGTGTAGAGATAGCTAATCAGGAAGTCATTCCAGTTAAACAAGTATACCCAGATTGTGACCTAGAAATCGAGGGATGTCGGCTTCACGTAGATTTAATTCCTCTGAAATTAGGAGAATTTGATGTTATTCTAGGTATGGATTGGTTATCAAAGAATGAAGCTAATATAGACTGCAAGGGAAAGAAAGTAAGGATAAAACTACCAGAAGGTAGAGAATTGGTGTTTAAAGGGCAAAGGCAAGGTAAACAATTTCTGACTAGCATACAAGCTAAAAGATTGATACGCCAAGGATGTGAGTCGTACTTAGCTTATGTGATAGATGCTACTAAGAAGGCACCTGACCTTAGTAGGATTCCTATAGTCAATGAATTTACGGATGTATTTCCAGAAGATCTTCCTGGATTGCCACCTGATAGGGAAATAGAATTCGCTATCGACCTAGTGCCTGGAGCAGCCCCAGTTTCAAAAGCCCCGTATAGGCTAGCCCATTCGAATTAAAGGAATTAGCTTCCCAACTGCAGGAATTACTTGATAAGGGTTTTATTCGACCTAGCGTATCTCCGTGGGGAGCACCTGTCTTGTTTGTTAAGAAGAAGGATGGAAGCATGAGGCTGTGCATAGATTACAGAGAGTTAAACAAGTTTACGATCAAAAATAAATATCCTTTACCAAGGATAGATGATTTGTTTGACCAATTGAAGGGAGCTGAGTATTTCTCAAAAATAGACTTAAGATCCGGATATCACCAGCTAAAGATTAAACCTGAGGATATTCCTAAGACAGCGTTTCGTACACGTTATGGACATTATGAGTTTTTGGTTATGTCATTTGGTTTAACTAATGCCCCAGCAGCTTTCATGGACTTAATGAATAGGATTTTCAAGAAATATCTGGATAAGTTTGTTATAGTCTTCATTGATGATATATTGGTTTATTCAAAGACTAAGGAGGAACATGAGGAACATTTAAGGATAGTTTTAGAAACCTTGAGGCAAGAGCGGTTGTACGCCAAGTTTTCAAAGTGTGAATTTTGGTTGCAGGAAGTTCAATTCTTAGGACATGTGATAAGTAAGGAAGGAGTGCTAGTTGATCCTGTAAAAGTAGAAGCGATTTCAAATTGGGAAAGGCCAAAGACCCCAACGGAGGTAAGAAGTTTTGTAGGATTGGCTGGATATTATAGGAGATTTGTGCGGGATTTTGCTAATATAGCAGCACCGTTAACCCGACTCACTCGTAAAACTGAGAAGTTTGTGTGGACTGATAAGTGTGAAGAAAGTTTTCAGGAGCTGAAGAAAAGGTTAGTAACAGCTCCACTACTAACTTTACCAAATGAGAAAGGGAACTTCGTAATTTTTAGTGACGCATCCCTTAAGGGCTTAGGCTGTGTACTTATGCAGCATGGTAGGGTGATTGCCTATGCATCAAGACAATTGAAGGAATATGAGTTGAGGTACCCTACCCATGACCTAGAATTAGCTGCCATAGTATTTGCTTTGAAAATTTGGAAGCATTATTTGTACGGGGAAAGGTGTGAGATCTACTCTGATCATAAGAGTTTGAAATACATATTTACTCAGAAAGAACTAAACATGAGGCAGAGAAGATGGTTAGAATTGATCAAGTATTATAACTGTGAGATTCACTATCACCCCGGGAAGGCCAATGTGGTGGCCGATGCTCTTAGTCGAAAAGAGAAGCTTAAGATGGTAACTGTATCCGAGGAGTTGATCAAAGATCTTGAAAGATTAGAAATCGAAGTGAAAACACCAGAAGAAGGTCAAGAGAGTTTAATGGAAATTAGGATCCAACCACCGTTGTTAGAAAAGATTCGGATGTGTCAAGAAAAGAAGATGGAAGAAGAAGAGAAGTCCTCTGAGGAGATAATGACAAGGGAGGAGATCAAATATGAGAGAGATGAAAAGGGAATCATGAGGTACGCATCAAGGATATGGATTCCTAATGTTCAGGAATTAAAAGATGAGATTTTACGAGAAGCTCATAATTCCCAGTATTCAATTCACCCAGGTAGCACCAAAATGTATCAGGATTTGAGGGAACTTTACTGGTGACCAAATATGAAAAAGGATGTTTCGGAATGGGTACTTAGGTGCTTAACATGTCAAAAAGTGAAAGCAGAACATCAAAGACCGAGTGGATTATTGCAGCCATTAGAGATTCCTGAATGGAAATGGGAACATATTGCCCTGGATTTTGTAGTAGGATTACCAAGGACTAAAACTAACCACGATGCTATATGGGTAATTGTAGATCGGCTAACCAAATCAGCTCACTTCCTTCCAATTAACGAGAGATATTCAATCGATAAGCTTGTAGACATATACTTGAAGGAGATCATAGTCAGGCATGGTGTTCCTGTAACTATCGTATCAGATAGAGATCCACGATTCAACTCTAGATTTTGGAGGAGTTTCCAGGAGTGTGTTGGAACTAAATTGAACATGAGCACCGCGTATCACCCACAAACGGATGGACAGAGTGAGAGGAAAATCCAAACATTAGAGGATATGTTGAGAGTTTGTTCTTTGGATTTTAAAGGAAGTTGGGATGATCATCTGCCATTGATTGAGTTTTCCTATAACAATAGTTATCATTCAAGCATAGGAATGCCTGAAGCTTTGTATGGCCGAAGATGTCGATCCCCTTTATGTTGGGAAGAAGTAGGTGAACGAAAGATTTTGGGTCCAGAATTGGTTCAAAAGACACGGGATACAGTAAGATTGATCAAAGGACGCTTAGTAGCAGCTCAGGATAGACAAAAGAAATATGCAGATCTTAAACGAAAGGATAGGGAGTACGAAGTGGGAGATTATGTCATGTTAAAAGTGTCGCCATGGAAAGGATTGATGCGATTTGGCAAGAAGGGAAAGTTAAGTCCCAGATATATTGGCCCTTTTGAGGTTCTTAAGAGAGTGGGAAAACTTGCATATGAGTTAGCACTACCCCCAAGTTTGCAGCATGTTCATAATGTGTTTCACGTATCTCTATTAAGAGAATATAGACCTAATGCAAGTCATGTCTTAGAATATGAAGTTGAGGATATACAACCAAATCTAACTTATGTGGAAAAGCCAGTAGAGATTGTTGATCGTAAGGAGCAAGTCCTAAGGAACAAGACTATTCCAATAGTTAAGGTGCTCTGGAAGAATCGAAGGATGGAAGAAGCCACATGGGAATTAGAAAGCGCTATGAGAGAAAAGTACCCACATCTATTTTCAACATGATTCCGGGACGGAATCCTTTTAAGGGGGGGAGACTGTAAGAACCTAGATTTTTGGAAGAATTAAAACTTTTGTTGTAAATGAGTATGTAAGTGAATAGTGATCATGGCTATGATGTACTTTTAATGAATGAATATTTTAACGAATTTGGATTCGAAGGTTTATGTGCAATAAATGATGAAATTGGTTGAAGATTTAGATAAGAATAATCTATCGTCTAAAAAGGGAGCTATGGTATTTAAGGAAAAAGGGAGTTAATCTCATGTTATCAAAATCGATATGTGGTACAAGTTAAGTGATTTTGTAAAAGAGATTGAGGATATTCGAGAAAGCGCGAGGACATTTTTTTTAGAGCAAGAAATAAAGAGGAAATAAACAAGGAATATTGGAGTTAATATTGATTTAAGGAAATTGTGCCACATTAGAGAAATAAATAAATAAACAGTTATAATATATGAATAATAATAATAATATTATAATTATATTATTAAAAAGTGCAAGGGAATATAATTGGTGGGAAAAAGGAGAAATTCAAGGGACTTAAATGCAAGTCAACCATAAATAAGATGGTCTTTTAGTATTAATACCAAAAGGGGTATGCATGTTTTGGAGCCTACAAGTGGCACCCTTGGATGTTTGACAACACATAAAAGAGATGCATCCAAGTATTAATACCAATAATACAATGATTAGATGAGTATTAGCTAAAAAAAAAAAAAAAAAGAAACAAACACCCTTGTTTTGGTGCTCTCGGCCAAGGTGTAGAAAGGAGGGGAGGAAGGAGATTTCACCAAGCAATTATTACAATTAATAGCCTATATTAAAGAGGGAGAAGAGTAGAAGGTATGGTTGTAAACTCATCATCATTTACTAAGTTAATTATGATCGAAAAATTTAAGAGAAAGTGATGATGAATAGTAATTACATAAACTAACTCTTTGTTTCATGGCTTCTCTTGATCATATAAGCTATACCAAGGCTAAATAAGGTTCAAACAAGGCTTGATAAGCTCACTTATACACCAAGGAAGGTATGATATTCTTGAAACCCTAGCTTGAATATGAGATTATGCATGGCTTATGAGATTAGTTTATGTTAAAGTTAGAGAGCATGATTATCTAAGTATATATAAGTGTTTGGTTGAATATGAATGAATGTTGTGCTTGTAACCATGGATGGTAAGATGACCACATGGTGTAGGGATTGAAATATGAGTTGAGCAATGGATTTGGAAAGGTTGAAATTTTGGAATTAGCTGATTTATAGCCGTTATAATGCCGAAATTGCATTTAACACTTAAAACAGAGAATACCCGAGAGAAATAGCTCCTGACCTTGATGAATAGTTAACCCACCCTTATAAATTTCGACCCATAGATCGTTTTAGCGCAAGAATCGAAGCATTTTGACGTACGGTTTAGGAGATATAGCTGATTTACTAAAAGTCGTTCAGAAATGTAAGTGCGAGTTCGTAAAAACAATTGAACCCCTATAACTTGATAAATTCAGTGGATAATCTAGGTAATTAAATATTATATATCATAAGGAAGGTGTGGGAGAAAACCTCATGTCAAAATAAGCATTTTTCAATTTTATAAAAATGTTTGAATCGAGGTTAAGTGCGAAGAAACCTACAAAAAAAAAAAGGACACTTGGTGATAACTTTGAAAACCACTTAGAAAATGGATACTAAATGTTGAGGTATGATCTTCGCGAGTAAACAATAAACCCTAAGACTTATATAGCTTAAGTATCTATCATGTATAGTGTAATGACGTACCTTGATAGCGAATAAGTGTCAGCTCATAATGGCAATAATAAGGGTTAACATAGAAACGTATTTTAGCTAAGTAAAGTAGATACTTGGCTTATCAAAAATGTCAAGTGATTGACAAGAATAATTTTGGATTGTTTATAGATCGCCGGACGGACCAGGGACACGTTATACCTACGACCCTTCCAGGCAAGAGTTCTTTAAACTTTGCTTTAATAAATTATAAATGCTTGGAAAAATGGTTTCACCGAAAATGTGTCTACGCATATATGATTTCATATTGCCACTGGCCAAGGAACGTGTTTCATAATTTCTGAAAAAGATTTATGAACATGATTAATACATGGTACTTTATGTATAAAAGAGGTAAATGAGTTATGGAATGATGAAAGGAATTTTCTGAATAAATGTTTTCGATAAAAAGGGGAATTCAATCTTTGGGACTGAGTTCAATGCGGTCCAACTTGCAATATTATATTTCCGGCCCATGTGTTGCCGAGGGGGGATTGTGGAGAACTTTCCTCCAGGGGGATGCAGTGGAGAACCTTCCTCCTTCTACTAGTAGTAAAAAGGGACAGATACGGAGGGCGACTGATCATCGTCCTGACGTATTTGGTTACGGTGAAAATTCCCCTAAACTCTTAAAAAGGGATTGTGAAAATGTTTTTGGCAGTAAAATCTTATGTGTAAAAAAAAAAAGGAACAATATGAAAAGTAAATGCTTTAAGGAATTTGAAGAGAAGCTGATATTATATTTGCATCGAAAGAAAAGTGATGTCGAATTTAATTATAAGTAAGTTTATGTTGGTGTGTGGTTGCACAAGCAAGATTTCTATACGCACATTTGGACATGTTTATTATTGTTCAAGCATGACTTAAATGTTTTCAGAAAATGTTTTATTAATGCAAACCTTATTATAAATGTTCTTAGAAAATGTTTTCTTCATTTTGTTTTACAAATGCACCCTTTTACATTTTATTTAAAATATTCATTAGATGCATATCAAGTATTTTCAAGTCTTTCTTTTATATATATATATATATATATATATATATATATATATATATATATATATATTGTTTAACCCAAACCAAGTTTTAAAAAAAATTATCTCTTGCTGAGCTGTATAGCTCACTTTTGCCTATGTTTACACCACAGCTATAGCCGATGCCGCCGATACGTCGCACCACGCCCCGGAAGCGGGTAAGGGTCGGGATGTACGATATAGATCTGTCGCCTATACCCGAGGTAGCCCTTATTTATATATATTCAGGGTATGTGTAACGTGTGTAAGATAACTAAGGAAAGATTGTAATATATTGTGGTTGTGAATATGCTTCCTGTAGAAGTATTATTCAGCAACACTACTTATATATTTTGGGTCTGTAATAATAATAACTTTACTTTAACTGTTATCATGTTGGATATTGTTCTCTGAGCATATGACTGGCGTGTGTGTGTGGATATAAGTGTGGGGTCAACAGCATGCTTATATAACATCATTAAATTATTTAAGTACCAAGAATATAATTTGTTTAAATGGAAATTGGACCGTGATGACCTGGATCCCTGACCCCGGATCTAGGGCTGTCACAGACTCTATATATATACACGATACATACACACTCTTGAACTGAAACGCTGCTCAAATTTCTTCAACAAAATTGAAAACTAAGAACGGATTCAAGTAGATCGTCCAATTTCCTGTCTTTTGAACCGAACATCTTCCAATTTCATTCAGTTTTTGAAAACTCTATTTTTCAAAAAAATTCAATCGGGTTTTCAGTGTTTTGAGAGTTCTAGATTTTTTCTTTGAATTCTAAAAATATATTGAGACTCACAGAGATCAGGAGAACATCATATAAATTTTTGGGATTTTTCTGACAACTTTGAATTAATTCGAATTTTTAATTACTTATTAATTCTGAAAATTTTCGAATTGTATTAATTTCCTTTAATTGAAGTGTGTTTTTGTGTTAAGAAAAATGGCTGATAATTTTGAGATAATGAAGCATAATTTGGTTGGCTATTTTAATCCGAACGATTGTCCCTATGATCGATTTAGGCCTTGGATACGGTTTTTAAATGACGATTCAATTATCCGAACTGCCATTTCGATCGAAGCCCAAATTAAGATAGGACCACTGAGATTGATTTGCACAGAAGCTGTGGTGTCTGAAGACTTGACCTCATTCTCTTTTGATTTTGATGGTACACACCACGTCGTGACAGAATCAACCCTTACTTCTGTATTGGGCCTCCCGGTGGATAATTTTGATCCATTTCCAACCAGTGAACAACTCTATCAATTCTTCAGTGATATTAATTATCATGGAGTAATTGATATGAACAACCTGAGCAAAAGGAATCTGGTTCAACAATGGGATGCATTCTTCGACACGATCTCCAAGGTATTTGCTAATTCAGCCAGAGGTAACTTTCATTTACTCACCTCTATGTTACAAACTATTGGTTATGCTGTTGCTAACAACCGTAGAATCAATATTGGTAACCTACTTTGGAATACTATTATTGGTAGAATTGTTAAGGCCAGAAGGGATTTTGATGAGGGTAAGAAAGTTCTATGTTATTATCCTAGATTTTTAACTTTGTTATTTAATCATCTTGTTCCTGTTGGTCAACAAAAAATTTTTAGGAATGACAACCCTATGGTATCAGGCAGGCAAACCAAGAAAATATTCACTAGCCTTGATACACATAGAAAATTGATAATGTGCCAGTGTATATTACACCATATTTGTCTAACTTCATAAATCTACCTGTCATTCCTCGACTTGTGAATGCACCTGAACCTGAACCTCAAAATGTACCTGTCCCTGAACATCAACATCAAATGGAACAATCTATTCCTTCAGGCACAGCTACTGCATCAATGGAGCACGTATTGCCTTCTATCTCTCAAACTGTTTCTGGAGCCCAAGTGGCTGATAGGTCAGACCAAGAGGTTGTAGAACCACAACCTCTATCCCAGGTCTTAGAGCCAAACACTTTGTCTAACCAAATCTCTAAACCTAAAGCCAGAAGCAAGTTGTTGACAAAAAGAGCTGATAGAAGAAGTGATAGTGTGAGTGATCCCACAGCTCTGCCTCCACCAAAGAAGAGAAGAAACCTACTACTTGAGGCATCTGTTACCCCATCCATTTCCTCCCAACAGGACTTGGACATTGAAATGGCCGATGATCTGTTACTAATTTCATCCTCTCAACAGGATGCAATTATTGAAATTCGCCAAAGGGCCGTGGCACCTTGTACAGAGTCAAGCACACCTCTATTACTCACAATGGGGGAAAACATTACCGTAGAATCTGATGTTGTTAAGGACACTGAGCAAGGAGTGCACGATAGGATTGTTACAGTGCCTACCATTGTTACGGTAGAAGAGCCTTCACAGGCTTCAGAGGGAAATCTTGACTCTCTGCCAATTATAATAGAGTCATCATCTCCCCTCCCAGGAGGAACATTCCTGGCTCCCTCAAGGGATTCTTCACTCGCAGATTTATCTGGAGAAAGTGAAGGGCAACTTGGTCATCCTATCACTGAAGAAATTCAGTTATCAAATCCAAATGAATTGATAGAGATGACTGAGGATTGGGAATTGCGAACTCCCATTGCACCACCACTGACCTCTCTAGAAGAGGCTAGGGTGATTTCTTATGCAGGTACAGCTCAAGGAAAGGAGCTAGTGTTGAGTGATGTGAGGACCACCTTAAATATGAGTGAAACACATGCACGAAAGGAGAGTAACATATCCTTGAGTGAACATCAGGTGAGCGCACACACTGACACAAACACTTTGTCTCTTATGGCTCAAATCAAAGATCTGCAAAAGAAATTGATGGAAACTGAGGCCGAAAAACAAGTTTTAAAAGCACAAGTGGATGAACGGTCTTCTTCTTCCACCTCTGTCAACAATCAGCTCATGATTATTCGTGACGATGTCCACAACATAAAGACTACACTCACTCCAGCAATCAATACATTGATACAATCCAACTCTCAGGCATCTACAGAAAGAACAGATATTCTAAATGCTATTGATAGACTCTCTAATAGGGTGGATGAACTTCAAGTGGAAATGCATGAAACGGCTCAATCATATTCAACAACCTTTGCGAAGCTTGAAGAAAAGTATGATTACATGTTTGAAGGACTTGATCATCTATACAACATTGTTAAACCTACTCATAATATCACACCAGAACAAAGAGCATATTTTGAAGACTATGATGATGATAATGAAGGGGATAATGATGCAAATAGGGAGCTTGACAGTCAACGAAAGTCTGTAGAGGATTCCTCAACTAAGGGGGAGAAGTCTGGAGATAGAGGAGCAGGTAAGTCTGGAGAAGCAGGAGGAATAAGGAGAAGTCTACCAAGGGAAAAGAAAAAGCTGCTCTTGATCAGGATGTATCCGAGTTTGATTTCGATCTCAAGAATAGTAAGTTTGAAGTACAGCAATTAAATGATATTGAAGAAGATCTTTCAAACTGGCAAGATGATCCTGAATTTGAGAAGGAACTTCAAGAGGAGAAAGCTGATCGTCAGATGAGACAAGCTAAGCTTGAGAAGACCAGACAGGTAGTGGATAAATGATTGAAGCTGAAGCAAGCTGAAGATGCAGAGAAACAAAAGCTACATGCAATCAGTGTACAGGAAAGGAAAAGAGATATTTAGTTGAAGATTGGTCCAAAGTGGGATAGAGCAAGAGAAATTTTTGATTCTATTCAGAACACTGCTAATGATGATGAACGTTTTCTCCAACTACTTTAACAGTTTCAAGAGACCAATCCAAATTACTTGCAATATATGGATGCATTGATGCTGGAAATCTCGAGGATAGTAGCTGGGTTTGACAGATGTGCAGATCAACTGATAATTCAGATTGACTCTCGTACAATGGGTTCTCTCTATGTGTCACTTCAAATCTTTCAACAGAGAAGCTTGATTGAACTTTGGATTATGTCCCTAAAGGTAAAAAGGTTTTCTGAACTGAATATTTTACTTCATGAAAGACTTTTGGAGTTTGCGCAAAGGAATAGTCCACAAGTTATTCAAACTCCACATCATGTTAAGTTTCTCAAGGGTAATACACTACACTCTTGCTTCCTTGATTCTAAGTCGATGAAATTATACACTGCATCTCATATGGTCTGGTTAGAACATATGCTGAGGACTACAGGATTCGAAGATAAAGAAAGTATCTTTGTTGCTGACATTATTCGATCATGTGCTTTAACTGGCTTTGAAAAGAAATATTACATACTTCGGACTCGGCTATGGGGCAACCTTGGAATTTTGCCTAAGAAACCTAAAGGTCTTGTGTCAGATTATGAACGTGTACTTGACAAGGATTTGATCAAAACCTTGGATGATCAAGAACGATTTGACATAGAGAATATCAGAAGATTTCTAGAGCAAGAAGATGAAGTTGAACCTGGAGAGATAAGGGATGAAGAAACTTCAAAGTGAAAATCAGCTCTACATGTGATATCTTTAGAGCTTAGATAGGTCAAGATAGAAAATTGTATTATATGATCAGTCTAGAGGATCATCTATCTTGTATTTATCTTTTATGTTTGAATCTGGACAATGTTAAATATAAACCAAAACTTTTCTTTTATTTACTTTGTGTTTAAAGTTTTATCTTTTACTAAGTTAAGTTGAGTTAGTTGAGTAATCCTCTAGGTATTTGCTTGTTATCTTCTAACAAACAAATAGGGGGAGATTGAAAGGCATATGACTCAGTCTATTTGTAGTTCGAGGACTCAACTCAACTTAAACTTAGTTTGTAATAAGTAAATAACTTTAACTGTCACAGGAATCTCAGGAGGTACTATCTGTCAGAAGAAAAACCCTAAAGTCAATCTATAGTTTTGTTAGGTCCGATAAGATTGTAGAAGGGGGGGGGGTTGAATACAATCTATACCATTTTATCAAAATTTATTCGTTAAACAATTTTCACTTAAACGAATATTTTGTGCGGAATAATATAACACAAATTTCAAGTTGAATATAACAATATATTAACTTGATGGGTGTTACAAAATCAGTCAAACGATTATCAAGTAATTAATAACTAATTAGAAAATTCAACATGAACTTTGCTAATTTAGTTAATAAAAATAAAGATATCAATTTGTGAACTAGGAAACTTAATTCGCTAGTAGTACAAGAATCACAAGTAAACAAGTTCCAATGGATAGGATATTACAACTGAAATGAACTTGAATTTACAGAATTAAATTTGTAGGTGTTCTTGAGCTTTGAGAGAGAGAGAGAGATGAGCTGCTGTGTGTAATATTTCTGTATTGCTCGACTGATCCTTTTCTTCTGCATTCAGCTTCTTTATATAACATAGCCATAGTCATATTACTTAGTTTAAACTGATATAACAATCATTTTACATTAATATGACAATCGGTATGACTATCAATTGAATGTAATATGACTGTCCAGTTTAAATATAACTTTCGGTATAACTAACCAGCTCAATATGACATTCGGTATTACTATCCATTTCAATATAACATTCGGTATTACTACCCTTTGAATGAAATATGACTATCCAATTGAACTGCATATGACTATCTCCTCTTTGAACTGAATATGACTATCTCTTCTTTGAACTGTATATGACTATCGGTATAACTATCAGTTTGATAGTTATATCATCATATTTTTCAGTTTATAATTAATTAAATGACTTATAAAAATCATTTAACTAATTATTTCTTTTTCATATTAATTCTTATTTAATTAATCTAATAATCACTTTAACAAATATATTAATTCTGAAAGAATTAATTTATTTATTAACTTAATTACTTGATTTAATTAATTAAAATAGAATTAATATAAATTCTTTAATAGTCAATACTCTACTGCGAACCACGTAATTATGATAAGGAACATACACTGGAATGATGTTGACGCTCGATGTATTGTCTGGTTCATGAACGACTAACTCCAATCTCTGTTCTTCATCGTGACTTTAACACTGTGGTCTTTTTATACTCTTCACTCTCATCAACCATTCGGTACTGAAATTGTTTCTTATCACTTATAGAAATCTCTGTCTCTTAAATGAATCCATTTGTTTCAATGCTACCTTGAGGCCTGATCAGATATCAGAATCTTCTTCCAGTGTAAAACATCAAAACTATAGATTGACTTGTTGATTTTTCTTCTGACGGTTGTCATCTTTTGAGATTCATGTGACAGTTGATATTATTTACTTATTACAATCTAGTTTAATTGGATTAGGATCCTCGAACTACAAATAGGCTGAGTCATATGCCTTTCAATCTCCCCCTATTTGTTTGTTATACAATAACAAGCAAATACCTAGAGGATTCTTCAACTAATCCCAATTAAACAAGTAAAAGAAAACACTTTAAATGCTAAGTAAATAATGGAAAAGTTCTGGTTCATATTAACATTATCCAGATTCAAACAGAAAAGATAAATACAAGATAGATGATCCTCTAGACTGATCATATAAGACAATTATCCTATCTTGTTCTATCAAAGCTCTAATGATATAACTTGTAGAGCTAATCTTCATTTACCACCTTCTTCCTCGTTGATTTCTCCTTCTTCTTGTTCATCCATATCAGGTAGATTCTTGATCAATTCGGAGTCAACAAGTAATTCCCTTCTGGATGACACATCTGTAGGATAAACCAGTGGTATTCCAAGTTTCTTTCTCAACTCACCTTAATACTGCTTGTACTTCTTCATGTTGGTCTGGGCATAGGATCGAATATGATCTGCAGCTTCAATTTTTTCTTGTGATGCAAAACCATGATTTCGAAGAGCATATTCAACATATACCAAATGTCTGGCAAGGTGTGTATATAATTCTTCTGTCTGAAGATTAACAGTGTGAATAACTTCTCCCTTAAGAATTTTAACTTGTGGAGGGTTATTTATAACTTCAGGACCAGCTCTTTCAGCAAACTCTTGAAATTTTTCATGAAGCAGTATGCCTAGCTCAGAAAATGTTCTTACTTTTGGTCTCAACACCCAAAGCTCTGACAGAGATCTATCATAGAAGAACTGAAGAGATACTTTGTGACATCCGAGCTTATGACATTCAACAAAGATTAGTAGCTCACCATTCTTAGGATCAGATGCAGTGGTTATTCTCACAATTTCTGTCTTCAAGGCTTTCAAGTACATGTCATGTACAGGATTATTCTTTTTAAAGCTTTCAAAAATAGCAATCATCCGACGATCATCATAGTCAGAAGTTTGTGGTGAGTCTATTACCTTTTGAGCACGTTCCCACTTATCACCATTTTTGTACTTGATGTACATCTTCCTAGCTTCCAGCTTTTGAGCATGTTGCTTTTGAAGTGCTTCCTGTTCAGCCTTTTGAAGTCTTTCATTATGAGCTAACTGTTTGAGTGTCTTCTTGAGTCTTTCTTCTCTCATAGACAGATTAGCTTCATTCTGTTCAAGTTCTTTATTTGCTTCAAAATTCATTCTTTGTGTTTCAACAGAATCAGGAATTATCGGCTCTTCATCATCCCAAAAACTGAGATCTGGTTCATCGAATTCTTCACCAACATCAGGAAACTGTAAGTCAGCAAACAGATCAATATCAGATTCACCTGTATAGTAAAAACCTTCTATAGCATCATCATCTTCCTGTTCTGCTGCTTGATGAGTTGTCTTCTTCTTCTGTTAAATATAATTGATGTGTTTTAATCAGTGTTTAAGTGTTACAGGGAGTTATCAGAGTTTAGCTGGAAGCAGTCAGAGTTTGCGTAAACTCTGACAGTTGGAAGCTCAACAGAGTTTGTTAAACTCTGTCTGAAGGAAGCGCGTCTACTGTTCAACAGTGATTAAAGATTAATTATGGAAGCAATATCTTTGAAGATTGGATAGCTATCAAAGAGATTGAGTTGACATAGGAGACGTGTGACAATCTGTAATTGATATCATTGTATAGCTGATTATTAGGAATATCAATTAGAGATTGTATCGTAGCTGTATGTTATATAAATACAGATAGGTTAACCCTAGAAGGGTATCGATAACGAATTATCATTATTGTAACCTAGCAGCTCTTTGTGATATTTTACATCACGAAGAGGGTTTGAAATACAAGAAGTTTTTAAGTGCATAAACGCTTTTACTTGTTAATTTCTCATACAAAGTTGATTATTATTTGTGTATTTGGCCTAACAAGTGGTATCAAAGCCAATCTGTTACTTTATTACAGGTTAAGATCCAAACACAACAATAATCATGTCAGAAATTCCTCCACCAACACCTACTGTTTCTGAAAAGGCTCCTACTACTGTGAGTCGTTATGAACCAATCAGGGTTCCTATTCTGAGGCCATTAGAGTATGCAATGTGGAAGGTCAAGATGACTATGTTTCTGGAGGCTACAGATCCAGAATATCTTGACAGGATTTATGAAGGCCCTCATAATCCTACAAAACTATCTGTTGCAGTTGCTGGTGAAGCAGCAAAAATGGTTCCAAAGGAAAAGAAGGACATGACTCCTGAAGATCTATCATCAATTGCTAAGGATGCAAAAGTTAGGCATTTACTACATAGTGCCTTAGACAATGTTATGTCTAACAAAGTCATTAACTGCACCACTGCAAAAGAGATATGGGATGCACTTGAAGTCAGGTGTCAAGGAACTGCAGCTATTAAGAAGAATAGGAGAAACATACTCACACAAGAGTATGAGCATTTTGAGGCTAAACCTGAAGAGACCATGACAGAAACATTTGATAGATTCTGTAAACTGATTAATGATCTGTCATTGGTCAACAAAGAGTATGATCTAGAAGACTCGAATCTCAAGTTTCTTCTTTCTCTACCTGAAAAGTGGGATGTGAAAACAACCACTATTAGAGACAACTATGATCTTGCTGAAACAGAGATTGATGAAATTTATGGACTGCTCAAAACTTATGAATTGGAAATGGAGCAGAGAAACAGGAGATCAAGTAGAAAAGGAAAGTCTATTGCTCTTAATGTTGAAGAGAAGCCTCAGAAGAAAGAGGCAACAAGAAGGAAAATGAAGGGAAAAGCTTTGGTCATACATTCAGAAAGTGATTCACCAAACTCTGATTATGATTCAAATTCTTCTGAATCATCTGACTCTGAGGATGATGAAGAAGAAATGAGAAAAATGGCTGTGCTGATGGTGAAGACTTTCAAGAAAATGGGCTTCAAGAATTTCAAGAAAGGAAAAAGGTTTTCTAGGGATTCAAATGAAGACAGGAAAAGCTACAGGAAGTCTGATAAGAGAGATTCTAAAGGGAAGAAGGATAAGTCTGAAATTCAATGCTACAAGTGTAAGGAGATGGGTCACTATGCTCCTGAGTGCAAGAAGGGTAAAACTGGAAAGGTACTCTACACTAAAGGCAGAGATTGGGCAGATACTTCAGATTCTGATGAAGAAGTGAACTATGCTCTCATGGCTACTACTGAATCAGAATCCTCTGAAAATCAGGTACCTCCAACTACCTATGCTTATAATATTGATGACATTGCTCAATTAAGAATTTTTATAAGTCATTGCATATAAGTTATAGGGATCAGACTTTAGAAAATGAGAGGATAAAAGCTGAAAATTCTGAACTTAAAGAGAGAAATAAACTTGTTGAAGAGAAACTTGAAAACATGCAACAAGTTCAGAAAGAGAGAGATGATGCTGTTTCTATAGAACAGGATTTGCTTCAGAAATATAAACAACTAGAATCTGAGTTGGAGGAAGCAAATAAGAAAATTAGGACTTGGACTAATTCTGGAAAGGACACTCAACAGATTTTTCAAACAGACACTGTTGGTCTAGGTTATAATGAGGGAGATGAACTTAGATTTCAAAATCAAGTTAAAGTCAGAACTAAATTTGTTCATGGAACCAGTAAATTTTTGTCTGAGAATGAAAAAGAAGCTGTCCAAAGAAAACCAGTAAAAACTAGTGTTAATCAGGTTAATATTGGTTCAATGACAGATAAACAACTCAAACATAAACTGAAGGAGTTAAAATCTGTTGAGAAAAAGAAAGTGTCAAACAAAAACAGAAATGGAAAAGTAGGCATTACTTCAGGAAATAAACCAATGCTTGCTAGTTATGCTCCAAGAAAGACATGTCATAACTGTGGTAGTACTAAGCATCTTGCAAATTTCTGCATGAAAAATAAAAATATAAATTCTTTACCTACAAAGTCTGAGGTAAAGAAGGATTTTGCTAGAACTAAGCCACAGACTCTATGCACACACTGTGGAAGCACTTGGCATTCCATCTATACTTGCAGAAAATATCATGCTATCTATCATAATTACTATGAACTGAAACCCAATCTAAAATGGGTTAAAGTTGATACTGCAAGTGTAAACATTGATACTGTTAGCTCAAACTCTGATAATGTTACTTCCGCTGCAAAAGCTAACAAAGTTAAGAATGCCAAAGGATCCAAGCAAGTCTGGATCCTTAAAACTAATCCTCAGTAATTGTTTGTGATTGCAGGGTAACAGGGAGGCAACCCTAGTCGTGGACAGTGGATGTTCAGGACACATGACTGGAAATAAAGCCCTGCTATCAGAATATGAGGAGAAGGCTGGCCCAAAAGTTTCCTATGGTGATGGCAATATAGGAAGAACATTGGGATATGGCAATATCAATCTTGGAAATGTCATCATCAACAATGTAGCTCATGTCCCAGGACTCAAGCATGACTTGCTATCTGTGAGTCAAATCTGTGACAAGGGATATCATGTAGATTTCCAACCTGAATATTTTGAAGTTATCAGCAAATCTACAGGAAAGGTTGTTCTAGTTGGTCACAGGCAAAACAACATTTATGAAATCAAGCTTTTGATAGACTCTGTTGGAAAAGCTGTTTGCCTGTCTACAAGAATGTCTAGTGAAGAGAGTTGGAAGTGGCACAAGAAACTCTCACATTTGAACTTGAACAACATCAATGAATTGATCAGAAAGGATCTTGTAAGAGGACTCCCAAAGACCCTGTTAAATGTTGATGGCCTATGTGACTCATGTCAGAAGGCTAAACAAAGGAAGTCATCTTTCAAGAGCAAAACAGAATCTTCTATCACTGATCCCCATCATCTTCTTCATGTTGATCTATTTGGTCCAGTAAATGTTATGTCTATTGCAAGGAAGAAATATGCTTTAGTCATTGTTGATGAATACACTAGATTCACCTGGGTGTATTTTCTAGTAAAGAAGGATGAAACTGCATCAACTCTGATGGAGCATGTGAAGCTTCTGGACAAAGGATCAAGCAACAAAGTCAGAATCATCAGAAGTTATAATGGAACTGAGTTCAGAAATGCAACAATGGAAGAATTCTGCAAGGACAATGGAGTGAAACAAGAATTTTCAGCACCTGGTACACCACAACAAAATGGTGTAGTTGAAAGGAAAAATAGAACCTTAATTGAAGCTGCCAGAACTATGCTTGATGAAGCAAAATTGCCAACTTATTTCTGGGCAGAAGCTGTTCAAACTGCTTGTTTTACTCAAAATGCAACACTGATCAATAAGCATGGAAAGACACCATATGAGATGGTGAAGAAAAAGAAGCCTAACCTGAAATACTTTCATATTTTTTGGTGCAAATGTTTCGTTTTGAAGACTCATCCAGAACAGTTGACCAAGTTTGAGCTAAAGGCAGATGAAGGAATTTTTTTGGCTATCCGCTGTCAACAAAGGCATTCAGAGTTTACAATCTGAGAACTAAAGTGATCATGGAATCTATACATGTTTCTTTTGATGATAAGAAGATAACTGGACTTGAAGACAAAGACGAATATGATCAACTGAACTTTGAAAATGAAGTTTTAAACTCTGATGAAGGAAACTCTGAAGAAACAATTCTGACAGACTCTGTTGAAACAAACTCTGAACCTCTACTGGTAAATTCTGGAGAAACTTCTCAGTCACAACAAAGAGGAGAACCAGTTGAGGGGGAGCATGATCAAGATGAAGACTCAAACACTGATACTGAGTCAACTGAAAAATCTGGATCAAACTCTGATGCTTCAAACTCTGAAAATTCAAATTCTGACTCTGGACAGTCAAGTTCAGGGGGAGTCTCAGAAAACGAAAATAGATCACAACAGAATCAGGAGAGCATGGATCAAGGGGGAGGAACACATGCTGATAGAAGTCATTTGCCTTCTGCTAGGAAATGGACTAAATCACATACACCTGATTTGATAATTGGTGATCCAGATGCAAAAGTAAAGACAAGAAGTGCTACTGCAAGTGAATGTCTGTTTCATGCATTCTTGTCTAAAAATGAACAAAAGAAAGTGGAAGAAGCTCTTCAAGATGCAGACTGGATAACAGCAATGCAGGAAGAGTTAAATGAATTTGAAAGGAATGAAGTTTGGACCCTTGTACCAAGACCAAAGAACAGATCTATTGTTGGTACTAAATGGGTTTTCAGAAACAAGACTGACAGTGAAGGTGTTATCACAAGGAACAAGGCTAGACTGGTAGCAAAAGTTTATTCACAGCAGGAAGGAATAGATTATGATGAAACATTTGCTCCAGTTGCAAGATTGGAGGCAATCAGAATTTTTCTAGCATATGCCTCTCACAAGAAATTCAAAGTGTTCCAGATGGATGTGAAAAGTGCTTTTCTGAATGGAAAGCTTGAAGAAGAAGTGTTTGTTGAACAACCACCAGGATTTGTGGACCCCAAATATCCAGATTATGTCTACAGGCTAGATAAGGCATTATATGGACTTAAGCAGGCACCAAGAGCATGGTATGAGACACTTGCTCAGTTTCTTCTAGAAAGTGGATTCAACAGAGGAACAATTGACAAAACTCTGTTTTATTTCAATCAAGGAAGTGACCTCCTTTTAGTTCAAATTTATGTTGACGACATCATCTTTGGGTCTACTAATGATAAACTCTGTAAGAAGTTTGCCAAGCTCATGCAGTCCAGATATCAAATGAGCATGATGGGAGAGCTTAGTTACTTTCTAGGCCTACAGGTGAAACAAACAGAAGATGGAATTTTCATTAATCAAGAAAAATACACCAGAAATCTTCTCAAGAAATTTGGTATGCTTGACTGTTCATCTGCATCAACTCCCATGGCAACAGCAACTAAATTGGACAAAGACACAGGAGTTTCAGTGGATATGACAAACTACAGGGGCATGATAGGATCTCTTCTATACTTGACAGCTAGTAGGCCTGACATCATGTATGCAACCTGTCTTTGTGCAAGGTTTCAGGCAGATCCTAGAGAGCCACATCTGACAGCTGTGAAAAGAATCTTCAAGTATCTCAAGGGCACCATATCATTAGGTCTGTGGTACCCCAGAGAATCAGATTTTAAGCTACGTGGGTATTCTGATGCAGACTTTGCAGGCTGTAAGGTAGACAGAAAGAGCACTAGTGGAAGTTGTCAATTTCTTGGTGACAGACTTGTTTCCTGATACAGCAAGAAACAGAAATCAATCTCCACATCTACAGCTGAAGCAGAGTATATTGCAGCTGGTAGCTGTTGTGCATAGATCTTATGGATGAAGAATCAATTGCTGGATTATGGATTGAGGTACAGTAATATCCCTATTTACTGTGATAATCAAAGTGCTATTGCTATGACAGGTAATCCAGTACAGCATTCAATGACCAAGCACATCAGCATAAGGTACCACTTCATCAGAGAACATGTGGAAGAAGGAAATATTGAACTACATTTTGTATCTACAGAACAACAGCTTGCAGATATCTTCACTAAACCATTGAGTGAAGCTACATTTACAAGACTGGTAAATGAACTAGGAATGGTCTCTGGTTCTGACTAGAAATGTTGGTTAGATTCAATCTTTACTTATGTGATGTATTAATCATATTTCCTGATTGGTTAAATGCTAAGTGTACTCTGTTGATTAAACTCTGTTATGCATACTCTGTTAAACTCTGTCAGACAACTTGTCATCCGTTGATTGTAGGTTGCATCAGTTGATGACTAACTGAACTGTATCCGTTGATATTATATGGTCTTATCCGTTGATATTATATGGTCTTATCCGTTGATGGTTGTACAGTCTTATCCGTTGATGGTTGTACGGTCTTATCCGTCGATGGTTGTGTTATGCAGTCTCTAAACTCTGTCAGCATGTCTGTATATCATACACTGTTAATAAGTTTGATAAACTCTGTGAACTTTGAGTTGATTTTTGTCTGAATGAAAACACCAATGAAGAAATATGTATGAAGCATGATTCTCAGCAATTAATCATGAATCTTTCTGAGTTATTGAGATCTAATCTTAGATTGTGCAGAAAGTTAACACAGCATGATACAGGATCATATTTATAGCATCTCTTAGTTTATTTTGTCTTAAACTCTGAGTCTATAAATACTGTATGCATTACCTTTCATGAAGAACTACTGATGTTGATGAACTCTAAACTCTGTTAGTTATACTCTGATAAAATAAAATGTTTACTGCAATACCCCAAAGAAAATGTATATAGGTTATTATACTCCTTTGAGATTATGTTGGATACTAGGATGACCCAGGAACCTATTGGTATATAATATGTGCTAAAATTCTCTGATTTTTGGTGACTAGTTAAATACTAGGATGACCCAGGAACTTATCAAAATGATAAGGGCTAAAATTTTTGAATTTTTGGTGACTGGTTCCAACCTCTGATTACTGGAATGAAAAATAAAAAAAATGAAATAAAAAAAAATGAAAAAAAATGTGTATATAAAGGGGGTATAAAATAAAAATTACTTTATAAAGTTCGATTACTTCAGAGTTTAGCTTTCATCATACAGTCAGTGTTTACTATGACAGTTTGTGCATCCAGTGTTTATTGATTTACTTTATGGATTTTATGAAAAATTAGATGCTCTAAAAATTGACTTAGTAAACTCTGCTTCACACACACAAATATTCACAACTGTGCAATTTATGAAAGGGTTTCGATGATAAAGTTGGAGAATTGACAAACGTTGTTGATTCGTGATTTGTACTCTAAGGTAAATTTTCACTTGGACAATTTGAAAATCTTGGAGTAAGTAGGGTTTTTGACAACTGTTAATTAGTGGATAGTTGATGAATGTGTTCTTTATATGATTACTTTAATTAGTTGTCATATTCACTTCTTGATGCATTTTCTTGAAGAACAGTTCATATAACACAAATAACAGTTGCAGAACACAATGAATATGATTAGAAAAACAAAATTTTCATTGATAATAAGAAAGAGATTACAAGCATATATTACATCTTTTTTGTTCTCTCTATCTGCTAATCTATTCAACAGGAAAGTAAAAGGTCCGTCCACACCACTCCATTGTTAGCAAAAATTCCCAGATCCCATCTTTGCCACTTTATTTGGGTGGAAGTTGAAGGGATAAGGTTATTTTTGCTGACATATTCATTAACAATGGTTGGTGGTGGTGGATGAGGATGCCTTCGAGGAGAGCCATGCCAATGTTGCTTGGAGGGCAGCATCGATGTCGATCACCCTTGCAGGTTTCTCTCTCTCGAGCTCTTCCAGACCAGCATCCATTTGCAGCCACAGCGTCTCAAGCTGCCTTTCCCACTCAAACGCTTCAAACTCTTCACGCGTATAGCTGAAGATGTCCCTATTCTCGACAAGATGAAGGTTTTTCTCTTTGATGGTAAGGTTGGCCATTGTTTTTCAAGAGTATTTGGTTTGAAAGGTTTGTGATTTTACAGGGGAGACTGAAAGGTTAAAGGTTTAATGAATAATCTGAGCAAGTCTCTAGGCCTTAAATAGAGATGGGTAAGAACGAAGTCCTTAATCGCTTCGTATTCTGGTTTTTAAAGGCAACAGGTAAACGTTTCAAATTCTGATTTTACTTGGGTCCAGATATTTTTAAAAGAGTATTATTTGATTTTTGTTAAAATCAAATATTTTAATGCTTTAATTCTAATATACTCTTTTTTAAAAAATAGGCGCACATGACCCACTCGCCTTTAATGTGTCCCACTTACCTATTATCGTGTCCCACTACACATTAATCAAGGAACTGATTGAGTGTCTGTTACATAAGAGATTGAGTTTTTCTTTAATTTAATCACTTTTGTGTCCAAACGAGTTTGCTTTACTCTTACTCTCACAGTTTTCTTAGTTTTCTCTTGGGCACTCACGCAAACACCTTTTCTACATACACATCTTTTGGAAATTCTTGGAAATTCTTAAGTCAATGGCATCTAAAGCATTCACTGCTCTTGGCTTACGGTTTGTTCCTAATAACTATGAAGCTCCACTCTATCATGAACGCGTTCCAGAATCGTTTCATCTCATGCAGAACTTTTTGAGGGATTCAGAGATTGGACAAGCTCTGACTGGACCTGCTACTCTTTCTGCGTCTCAAATTGCTTCATTCTGGCAGAACTCAGTTTATGTGGATGGAGGAGAAAGTGGAACTCCTACCATTATCTTCACTTATGAAGATCAAAACCATGTGATTACTCCACAGACTGTACGAGATACAATGGGGTTTGAGACACATACTTCTTATACTCTCGTTAATGAAACTTATCTGAGAGAGATGCTACAAGAGATAGGTTACATGGAATCTCTTGATAAGCTCGGCAGTATAAAAAGACCAAATCTCAGAAAAGAATGGAATTTCTTCTTTGATTGCATAACGAGGACGTTCCAGAAGAAAGTCACAAACTGGGATGCCATTCCAATAGACAGTCTTCAAATCGGGTATTCTCTGCTCTATGGTTCTAATTTTGATTTTGGTCGACATGTTTTGATGAGTTTAGGTGATAAATTGTCAGAGTCTACCACTGTCTATTATGCTCTTTTCTGTCAAATGTTGTTCAATACATGTGTACCTGGTCTTGAAATTGATGAAACTGATGAAATTGATCCGTTTAGAGTCAATAAGCGCATATTCTCTGATATGACTAACAAGGATGTTGGTAAAGAAAATCTTCCTGTGTTTGTCATGCCTCTTGTTCTACGTAATTTTCTAAATCAACCATAAGAACCACAACAAGACCAACAGGAACCACAACACGATGCATCACAACAAGATGAACCTGAACAAGAACCACAACAACCTGAACCACACCCTGAACCTCAACCAGAATCAAACACTGAATCACCTGCAAAGCAACCTTCACCCACTTCAAACACAAACTCTGATTCGTCACAATCTCCACCAGCATCACAGTCTAAAATGCAAAGAGCTAAGAAGGCAGTTACTAAACGACGTGCAAGTCTAAAGCAGGAAGAAGAGACACAAAGCAAATCAAAACGGAAATCTCCTGAAGCTGTTTACACTAGAAGGGGGAAAAGAATGAAAGCTCGGGCAAACATATCTAAGTCACTCTCAGTGGTAGAACGAACTCCACCAACTAGCGAAGAGGATTCAGATAATGTACCTATAGCAAAACGAAGAAAAGTGTTATTCTCTGATTCTGTGGATGAAGATATTGAAGCTCCAGAGGTTGTTTCATAGCAAACACCTCCTGTTGATGTTGAGAAAGATGTAATACCTGTAGAGGATGTAATACCTGCAGAGGATGTAATACCTGCAGAGGATAGAATGCCTGCAGAAGAGGATGCAAGAGATGGTGTTTCTCAAATAAATGATGTTCCTGATTCATTTATGCCACTCTCTGATCCTATCTCTAATATTGATGTAGCTGATCAACCTACTTCTGTTCCTTTTGAAGCTGTGGCATCTCATACTGAGGTAATATCTGATGCTCACCACACTGTTGAAGAAGGTGAAGAAATTGATCAGGCAACCAAAGTAATTTCTCAGTCAATGCCTGTTGCTGAGCCTGAGCAACATGAAGACAATTATGAAAAGCCTACAGAAGATATTGCTAAACCTATGGCTGAAGATGAACCAGTTAACGCTACAAGTGTTGAAGCTGAAGGTGATAGTAGTGCAAACTCTGATGCTTCTCTGAGTGCACCAGTACAAACTGATGATAAAAATACACCTTTTCCTCAACCTGGTACTTCTCATGAAGTTGAAAGAGTACAATTTGCCAAGAATGCTGCTGAATGGTACAAAGAAGATTGTATTTTTCCAACAGGAAGAGCAGCTAAGTTTGTTAAGCAGAGTGCTGATACTATCTCTAATCCAGAGATTCTTTCTTGCTTGAAAGCAACTATAGTTCAAGTTAAAACTCTGGATAGACGATTTGATGATACTAATTTGGCAATCACTTCTTTGCGAAATGAGGTTGTAGCTAGAGAGATGAAGATGGAAACACATTCAAAACTAGTGACTACAAAATTCTCTAAAGCTCAAGACAATATCTTTGCCAGACTGTGTAAAGTTGAAGAAAACCAGTCTGATTTATCTGCTAAAATTGATTCTATTGCTACCTCCCTGGAGTTAATTACTTCTATTCTTATGCCTGATGATGTCAAAAAGGGGGAGAGAGTTGTCAGAAGGGATAGTGCTGGAGATGGAGGGGCAAGTAACAAAGACAAAGGAAAGAAAAAGGCTGAGGAGGTTCAAACTCTGAGAACTAGTAAGTCATCCAAATCACAGTCTGTTGGGAGAAGTACTGATACTCAAGGAACTTCAAGGACCAAGAGTTTACTGTTATCTTCAAATCCACAAACTGATGAAGAATTGGCTGCTAAGCTATTTATTGAAGAGAATGAGGAAGGAGTAACGATTGAGGACATTGAAGCTGAGGAAAAGAGTTTACAAGAAGAACATCTTAAAGCTTTAAAGTCTGATAAGGTACAAAGAGGAAAAGCTCCTAGACCTGTTGTTAAAGGTGTTGTGATCAGAGAGAGGACTGATGTTAGTCAAAGTTCTCGGTTCTCAAAGGAAGCAATTGCAGCAGAGGCTAAACTCAAGCTAAAAGGCATTGAAGGTGAAAGCTTACATAAGAAAGTTATAACTTCTGTTGCATCTCAAGCGATGATCACACCTTTACACTCTTCACAGTTGAAATCTGTTTTTGGCAAAGGAACAATTTCTGATCCAAATGTGTTATCTGGAGTCTCAGTGAATATTTCTGATGGAAAAGCTTTATCTGGTAAGATTGGAAATAATAAGGCTGGACTAGGTTCACATAGAGACAGAAGGCAATATACTGGTCCTAGAGATCCTTCTTCACTGGCTGTTCCAGGTCGTGGTGTTTCTCAAGAGAGTCTGGATAGACTGGAATCAGTGCAGTTGGTTCATCAGAAGAGTTTAGACAAAGATTTTCTTCTTTACTTCATGGCTGATGGGACAGTATTCAAAGTTGGTGAGGATGATATTGGCTTGAAATGTTGGGAAGAACTAGAGTATGTTCTATATCTTCTCAAGGTGAATAGTCGAAGGACTCAATCTGTTGCTAATGTACTCAGACAGAAGATGACTCAGAATCTGGCTATTAGAGGACAGAAATACAACAGCAGATACATTCCTAAGTACAGGGATTACCAAGGAAATCTCATTGAAATGAAGAAAGGTACTGCAAAGTTAAAAACTGATTTGGGAATCACAGTACTTGACTTCAATACTCAGGCAGAAAAAGACAGATTTATCAGACTGAGTAATGAAATGAGAAGAAACAAGATTTATGATCTTAGGGCTGCTATTTACCAAACAGATGAAAGTGATCCTCAACTCAGAGAAATCAAAGAAACAATGAAGATTGAACTTGAAAATGCAGAAAGAAGATTGCTGATTGATTATCTCAGAACCATGCCAGATCTTGAAATGATTAGAGATTAAGTTCTGTAAGAATTTTCTTATTCTCTATAGTTTTTAAGCTTAAACTCTGAATCTGTATAAACACTGTATTTATCTATTTGTTTTGACATCATCAATTACTGTCATTAACTTGTACAGTTTTGCTAATGAACAAGTTGGGGGAGATTGTTAAATATAATTGATGTGTTTTAATCAGTGTTTAAGTGTTACAGGGAGTTATCAGAGTTTAGCTGGAAGCAGTCAGAGTTTGCGTAAACTCTGACAGTTGGAAGCTCAACAGAGTTTGTTAAACTCTGTCTGAAGGAAGCGCGTCTACTGTTCAACAGTGATTAAAGATTAATTATGGAAGCAATATCTTTGAAGATTGGATAGCTATCAAAGAGATTGAGTTGACATAGGAGACGTGTGACAATCTGTAATTGATATCATTGTATAGCTGATTATTAGGAATATCAATTAGAGATTGTATCGTAGCTGTATGTTATATAAATACAGATAGGTTAACCCTAGAAGGGTATCGATAACGAATTATCATTATTGTAACCTAGCAGCTCTTTGTGATATTTTACATCACGAAGAGGGTTTGAAATACAAGAAGTTTTTAAGTGCATAAACGCTTTTACTTGTTAATTTCTCATACAAAGTTGATTATTATTTGTGTATTTGGCCTAACATCTTCCCTTCACTCCTGTCTTCATCTTTCTCTTTACTTACACTCCCTCCCCCTCTAGATTTCTCCCCCTTAGTTGAGGAATCCTCTACAGTTTTGTGACTTGTACCAGCTTCAGGGTCACTTTCATCACTACTTCCAAAGAATTTCTTCTCTTCTGCTGTAAGTGAGTGAGTTCTGCTAATGATATTATATAAGTGTCTCAACCCCTTTGCTTGATGATCATTTTGCCTTTAAATCTGACTGAGACGATGTTCAGTGGATAAGTGATTCTCATTTATGTTATTCTGAAGATCTTCAATCTGATTAGACATAGAAGATATAATAAGATCTTGAGCCACTGTGACATCTCCAGAGTCTTCGATTGCTTGTTGTTGAGAGAGTTTAAGTGCATTGATCTTGTTGTTGAAGATAGTTCTCATGTTATCCATATCAAACCTCAAGTTTTTATTGTCTTCTTCAGCTTGAGCAAGACTTTCTTTCATTTGATCGAGTTGTGCTATGAGAGATAAAGTGTATGTGTCATTGTGTGCTCTCACCTCAATCGCTCTCTGAGTATCACTCACCTCACGTGCTAGTGTTTCACTCAGATTTGAGGCAAATCTCACATCACTCCTCTCATAATCCTGAGCTGCATCCATTGTACCTGCACTAGAAATCACCCTAGCCTCCTCTTGGAAGGTCAGTGATGGTGCAATGGGAGTTCGCAAATCCCGATCAACCTGTGAGGGTTCTTCTGCCGTAACAATGGCAGGTTCTGTAACTTGCTCCTCTTGCATAACAATGTTTTCAGCTTCATGTAAGAAAATATCTTCCCCCATTGTGAGTAACAGGGGTGAGCTTGAAGGAATGAATGGGTTTATGATTGCCTTTGACATGGTTTTACCTTTCTTTTGTAATGGCAAATCTGTTTCACTCAAGATATCACTACTAGGAATAGCTCTTTTGAATGACAATTTCTTTCTACGATAGTGTTTGGAGAATTTAGGATCAGTGTTTAGTGCATTGACCTGGGATAAGGGTTGTGGTTCTACAATCCCTTGGTCACTTCTCACAATTATTTGACTATCAGAAAGATATTGAGATTGCAAAGTAGTTGAGTCAAATACCTGATCATTGACATGTACATCATCTTCATTCTGAGTGGGTTGATCCACTAGAAGTTGATGTTCAAGAGCAATTAAGGGTTAAGGATCAGGTTGAGGTTCTGGAACTTGTTCTGCTTCAGGTTGTGGAGCTTGTTCAATTAAAGGTATCTCAGCAGCTGGATGTGGCATGACATTTGGCAAATTTATGAATGTGGACATATATGGTGTTATGACCACTGGAACATGCAACAAGACCTTAGAAGTATCCAACCTAGTGTAGAACTTCTTGTTTGGTTTACCAGACCATTGAATTCGATCATTTGGAAACGGAGCAGGTTGATCCTTAGGCATAAGATGATTAAAAATTAGTGTCAAAAACCGAGGATAATGACACTTAACCAGTTTACCTTTTCCAAAGTTCTTTCTAGCCTTCTTCAATCGATTTAGCAACATAGGCCATATCAAGCTGCCAAAGTTGATTCTTCTATTGTGAGCAATTGAGAAACCAATTGACTGTAACATACCTGTGATGACAGTATTGTTACTCTTTGTAGAATTAGCAAACACCTTTGCTATGATCTCGAAGAAGATATTCCATTCTTGAACAAGATTGCTTTTGAGTGGACGTTTAAGATTCAGTTGACCATGATAGTTGAGATTTGTAAAGAATTGAGTCAACTCATCATTTGAAGGCACTTCAGCAAATTGTTCAGTAGGAAGTCTCAGAGCAGCATTGAAGACAGATTCATCCACTGTATATGTCTTATCATTAAAGTTGAATGAAAACGATCTTTCATCTGAGACAGCTGTAGTACACATTAGTTTAAGTGGACCAAATTTCATGGGAACATTTGCAGTTATAGAATGGCTACAGATATTTTGTTCGTTTAGGAATTTTATCAAGGGCTTGAACCGATCCACCGGGCAATCCTCGGGATTAAAATATCCAATATAATTGTGATTAACAAGCTCAAAATTATTATAAACACCAGCCATTCCAAATCAGGGATTAAAATTAAGAAATCTGCAAAATTCAATAATAAACCCAATTAAATCACAAAATTCGAATTAATAAATAAATAAAAATTCGAAAAATCAAAATCTTCATCAAAAATTATGAAAATTTGAGGCAAAGATCTTGATTGCAGTACAAACACACACATATTTTTAGATTTTGAAAAATCACCACCAATCTCTCTGAAATATAGATCGAAAATTCGAAGTTTTGAAACTCAAGAACACAAAAATCGATCAATTCTCACATTTAAACTGTTGAAATGATGATTATCAACTGGGTAATCGATTGTTGATCTTATAAACGTGAAATCAGTGTTAATCGCGTCAAAAATCGGGCAGCAATTCGACCAATATATGCGTGTATATGTATGTATCGTAAGAGAGAGCTCGGTGACTTAGCACGCGAGTTTCAGGAACAGAGAAATAATATAACTATCCAATATAACTATCAGTTTATATATAAAACGTTCCTAACATAACTATCGGTTGATAGTCATACCGATAGTTATATTGCGAACAAAACGAAATATAACTAATCCTGTACAGAGTTATATTGTATTTTGTTTACTAAAATGACTAACGAAAAACAACTAATATGACAATCGAATAAATAGTTATACCGATAGTCATATTCTAAGTAAAACACACAATATAACTATTAATTAATAATAATTATATTTACAGAAAACAATATTATAACTATTTTATTACTAAGTTATATTACACTAATTTTAACTAATATAACTATGACAAATTCGAATATAACAATCAGATGGATTGTTATACCGATAGTTATATTTCAACAAAACAGCTAATATAACTTACCTAAAAATTGAATATTAACAGAATTTTAACAAGTAACAAATTTTAACAAGAAAATCAAATTAATTATTTACACAAGCCAAAAAAATAGCAAATTAATTTACACTAAAATTATAAAACCTAATAAAAATTATAAAAACGATCATATGTAGTCCCTTTTACGAAATCAAACATTAACAACAAAAGGACAAACACTACAAATCAAAATAAAATAAAATCAAATAACATACTAAATATTTACATAATTATTTCTGATGAATTAATAAATCTATAAATTTTCTAATAAAATAATTTCCATATAGAAAATTATTCAAAAAGAAACTATGATTTATTTAAACAACATAAATAATTAAACTGAATTTAAAATAATAACATTTTCAAGAAAAATATATTTCTCATAAATTACAGCTTGTAAAATATGAGAAAAATATTTTTAAAGAAAATGAATTGATTCTAAAAACACAAGAAGTAATTAAAAATATGTAGAGAAGATAATAACAATAATTTAATAAGAAACAAGCAAAAGTATAAGTTGATAAAATAATTATACAAGTGATTTTAATAACAAATATTAACACATCAATCACTTGTAAATTATTAAAGATCAAACCTCAGATATTAACCAGTTTAATTACTAGGACTATTTAACATACCCAATTCACCAACAATTCTGGTAAATGTGGATTCGTCAAGAGACTTAGTAAAAATATCTGCTGTTTGTTCTTCCGTAGGTACAAAAAATAACTCCACGGTACCATTCATGACATGCTCTCGAATAAAATGATACCTGATGTCAATATGCTTTGTCCTTGTGTGCTACACAGGATTGTTAGAGATTGCTATGGCACTTGTATTATCACATAAAATTGGAATTTTATCAAGCACAAAGCCATAGTCTCTCAGCTGATTCCTGATCCACAAAATCTGTGCGCAACAGCTTCCAGCAGCTATATATTCAGCTTCAGCTGTTGAGTTGGAAACTGTTTGTTGTTTCTTGCTGTACCAGGAAACCAGTCTACCTCCTAGGAATTGATAACTCCCAGATGTACTTTTTCTATCCACAACACTTCCTGCATAGTCTGAATCTGTATATCCAACAAGATTAAAACCAGAATCTTTAGGGTACCAGATGCCTAAGTTAGGCGTACCCTTAAGATATCTCAGAATCGTTTAATAGCAATGAGATGAACATCTCTAGGATCCGATTGGAACCTTGCACACAAACACGTAGCATGCATAATATCAGGTCTACTTGCAGTAAGGTAAAGTAGTGAGCCTATCATACCTCTGTAGCTTGTGATATCTACCTTGGCAGAATTTTCACATGCTCCAAATTTGACAGCTGTGGATGATGGTGTCTTTGCTGAAGAAGAGTCCTCCATTTGATACTTCTTGAGAAGCTCTTTGACATACTTGGATTGAGAGATAAATATTCCATCTGTCCTTTGATTTATTTGTAATCCAAGAAAGAACTTCAGCTCACCCATCATGCTCATTTCAAATTTACCCTACATTAACTTCGCAAATTTCTTGCACAAAAGATCATTAGTAGACCCGAATATTATATCGTCCACATAGACTTGGACTATAATTGTATCATTCTTACGTTTCTTTGTGAAGAGAGTTTTGTCTATGACACCTCTAACAAAATCATTTTCAAGTAAAAATTCAGAGAGAGTGTCATACCATTTCCTTGGTGCTTGCTTAAGACCATAGACAGCCTTGAAAAGGAAGTAGACATAGTCAATTAAATCTGGATCTTCAAAGCCAGGGGGCTGTTCTACATAAACCTCTTCATCTAGCTTGCCGTTCAAGAAAGCACTCTTGACATCCATTTGATAAACTTTAAAGTTTGAAAATGCTGCGAATGCCAAGAATATTCTTATGGCCTCAAGTCTAGCCAGTGGAGCATAGGTCTCATCATAATCAATGCCTTCAGATTGGGAGTAACCCTTCGCTACCAGCCTTGCTTTATTTCTCGTCATTGTGCCATCTTCATCAAGTTTGTTTCTGAATACCCACCTTGTGCCAACTACTGGTCTGTCTGTAGGTCTGGGTACTAGCTTCCAAACTTCTTGTTGTTTAAATTGATTGAGTTCATCTTGCATAACAATCACCCAATCAGGATCAGAAAGAGCTTCTTCAGTTTTCTTAGGTTCCATTTCAGATAGAAACCCTGAATAATTGCATTGATTCTGAAAAGCTCTTCTAGTCTTTACACCAACAACTGGATCACCAATGATTAACTCAAAAGGATGAGCTCTATTCCAAACAGTCTGTCTGGGAAGATTAGATCTTGATGATTCGCCTTGATCTTCATTGAGATGTTGTGTGTGATCAGTTGACCCTTCATTTTCTCCCCCTGAGTTGTTGCCTGGTTGACTAGATGATGATTGTTTAGAAGAGTCAGGGGAATTTTGACTACTATCATTGTTTTCATCACCATTACCCTGATCAGCATTGTTGTCATTAGCATCAGCAAAAATCTCAGGTGCATTGTCATCATCTGAATCTGTATCTGTCATGTCATCGAAAGATAGCTTCTCAGATGGATTCTCAGTTTGGATACTAGGGAGTTTAGTGTCATCGAATGTTACATTGACACTTTCCATCATCTTCTGTTCATCAATCACATACACCCGGTATGCTCTCATTGAATAACCAATAAAAATTGCTTCAAATGCTTTGGTATCGAATTTACCACCTTGATCATCACCTTCTTTAAGCACAAAGCACTTTGCCCCAAATACATGAAAGTATTTGAGTGATGGTTTCTTATCAGCCATAATTTCATAGGGTGTCTTCATTTGATCTTTATTGATTACAGTTCGATTCTGGGTATAGCATGCAGTATTGATGGCTTTAGCCCAAAAGTATAATGGAAGCCTTGATTCACTTAGTATAGTACGTGCAGCTTCAATCAAGGTTCTATTCTTTCTTTCCACTACCCCATTTTGCTAAGGAGTTCTTGGAGCTGAGTATTGTCTGGTTATACCATTCTCAATGCAAAAGTCATTTAGAACTGCATTCTTGAATTCAGTTCCATTGTCTGATCTTATAGCTCTCACTGGATACGTAGAATCTCGCTCAATTAATTTAATGTGATCAATCACCAGTTGTGGAGTCTAATCTTTAGAATTCAAAAACAGAACCCATGTGTATTTTGAAAAATCATCAACAATCATTAGAGCATATCTCTTCCTTGACATAGACATCACATTAATTGGACCAAACAAATCCATATGAAGTAATTGTAATGGTTCAGTTATTGAAGATGTATCAGTGCTCCTGTGACTTGCCCTTTTTAGCTTGCCTTTTTGACATGCATCACACGGTCCTTCTTGAGTGAATTCCATTGAAGGCAAACCTCTCACCAACTCTCTTTTAACCAGAGAATTCGTTGTCTTAAAATTAAGATGAGAAAGTTTCTAGTGTCATAGCCAACTCTCATCATTAGATGCTTTAGTGTAGAAGCAAGTGACTTCTTCAGTGCTTCCTGAGTTCATATTGGCTACGTACAGATTGCCTTTTCTAACTCCTGTCAGTTGTGGCCTTTCATGTCTCTTGTGTGAAATTAGACAATTCTTCTTGTTGAAATGAACTTCATAACCTTTGTCACAGAATTGACTGACACTGAGCAAATTGTGCTCAAGTCCTTTCACAAAAGAAACTTCATCAATGATAACATTTCCAGCTTCAAGTCTGCCATATCCATCAGTTCTACCTTTGCTGTTATCTCCAAAGGTAACTACTGGGCCGGCCTTCTCCACCACATTTGTCAAGGGTTCTATCGCCAGTCATATGCCTTGAACATCCACTGTCCAAGATCCAGGTTACTCGATCAACCTGTTCAATACCCTGCAATGACAAATGAATTAAACTTTCTTCGGGACCCAAATTTGATTGGGTCCTGCGTATTTAAAGTATTGACCTTTATCAGGGAAAACAACATTTTTAATTTTAACCTCTTTAGTCAATAAACATTTAACCTTATAAACAGATTTGAAAATCTTTTGTTTAATCTTGGGTATCCATGTTTCTCTCGCAGCAGTAACACTTGTGTCATTGACTGGACATTTGACCTGGTAGACATTCTTGGTAACCTTTTGTTTAGTCTTAGATGCAAATGTCTCTCTCCTAACTTGAGGAGGAAAAGCAGTCTTAGATCGAACATTATTGTTCCTGTTCATGTGCTGTCGAGGAGCATTCTGTTTAACACATGCATAATTACCATTAAAATAAGCACGCATACTGTTAAAAGCACAAGACATACAATTGATAATACCACATGCTTTATGATTAGAATCAATAGTAGACATGGTATTTTTCTGTTTCAACTTATTACTACCTAATCCAGTCTTAGAAGAACTAGCTGATTCAATAACTTTGACTGGTACTTTAGGTACATCTTTCTTGGATGAAACATTCGTTGTGTTAATGTCCTCAACTGATTTAGCCTTAACAAAGACTGTGACATTTTTCTTGGATGAAACATTCTTTGTATTAGTGTTCTTAACAGTTTTATCCTTAACACATTTATCCTTAACAAGGACTGTGCCATTTGCACTATCCTCATTTCTCATTTCTTCTTGTATAACCATAGAAAGAATATCTGGTGGGCCAGCATCAGATTTTGTAAACATTGGTTTTTCAACATTCTTGAGAATATGTGGTATACCTCTTTCTTTAGCTGAAATAGGATTAGGAGAATGATTACTCAAAGAACCAACAGCTTGATTGTAATCAAATCCTATTCCTACAGTTCGTTCTACTGCTTGTTTGTTGAAGAACTCTTTAGAAACTTTAACAGTATTATAACAAGCTCTAATCTGTGTTTCCAGTTCTTTAATCCTGATATCTTGATCAGCAATCTTATCAACTTGTTTTACCATGTATTCTCCTAATGACTTATCTCTGTAATTAAGTCGAGCTATTTCTTCTATATTCTTATCTTGATTAATCTGCACCTTTTTTAAATCTAACATTTCATTTTCAAGGTTAGTATTAACAAGACTTATTCTCTCGTACCCTTTTTGTGCATTATTCAAGCAATTACGTAAACTATGAATTAACTCAGCATCAGTAAGAGTTACCGGTGTGGTGTAATAAGTTGATGATTCAGCATTTGCCACCAGCGCAAAGTTTCCATATTCTTCATCTTCGCTATCTTTGTCATCCCAGCTTTTACCAGCAGCTACATAAGCTCTTCCACTCTTCTTCTTTTCAGAAGCATAATCTTTTTTCTGCGTTTGCTTGGGTTTCTGACACTCAGTAGCAAAGTGTCCCAACTCATTACAATTGAAACAACGGATCTTGCTTCTTTCAACAGTTCCAGTTTTATAACCTCCCCTGTTACTAGAGGATGAAGAACCTCCTCTCTGAAATCTGTTATTTGACTTAAACCTGAACTTTGGATTTCTTCTGAATCTGAAGTTACTGAATTGTCTCACCATCATTGCCATAGATTCATCTTCCAATTGATCCAGCTCTTCAAGTGAGTAAAATTCTCCACCATCCTGAGTAGCTGGTGTTTGGCCATGTTCCACTTCAGTTTGTTCCTTGTTGAAGCTGTTAGGTTGAACAACTTTAGTTTCCACTTCCTTAGGAACCTCAACCACTAGAGCTGTAGAAGAATTTGCCATTCTGCCTTTGCCATAGAATTCCTTTTGCTGTACTTGTTCTAATTCATATGTTTTCAGAACACCAAACAACCTTTCAAGAGCAATCTGAGTTAGATCTCTAGATTCTCTGATGGCAGTGATTCTATGCTCCAAGTGAGTAGGCATAGTCAGTAAAAACTTCATGTTGATCTCCTTCTGAGTATATTGCTTGCCATGAACTTGCAAGTTGTTGATTATTTTGTTATACCTTTCGAACACTTCCTGAATGCCTTCATTAGGGCCAGCTCTAAAGTGTTCATATTCAGAGGTCAAAATTTGAAGTCTATTTTCCTTGACTTCATCAGTCCCTTCATTAATGATCTCAATAGTTTCCCAGATGTGCTTAGCAGTTTTACAATTCCTTACATGGCTATACATTACAGCATCTAGGGAATCTAATAGAATGAGTCTCAAATTTTTATCCAATCCAGCTTCCTCCTTATCTTCAGAGGTAAAGTTCTTAGGATCCTTTGGATAGGATTTTGCAGGTATTGTTACAATTCCATTTGTAACTGTTTCAGTATCATGTTGGAGAGGAATTACTGGTCCATTTTTCAAAACCCACAAAAATCTTGGATTTGCTACATCAAGAAATAACTCCATTTTGTTTTTCCACATGTCATAGTTATCTTTATTAAAGATAGGAATTTTAACATTGCCTTTGGCTGAAATGATGAATTTTTAAGAGAGTTAAAAATTTGAGCTTGATTTTTGATTGAGTAAAAATAGGATCTTGATTTGTGTATCAATCAATAGGCTCTGATACCAATTGTTAGGTCCGATAAGATTGTAGAAGGGGGGGTTGAATACAATCTATACCATTTTATCAAAATTTATTCGTTAAACAATTTTCACTTAAACGAATATTTTGTGCGGAATAATATAACACAAATTTCAAGTTGAATATAACAATATATTAACTTGATAGGTGTTACAAAATCAGTCCAAACGATTATCAAGTAATTAATAACTAATTAGAAAATTCAACATGAACTTTGCTAATTTAGTTAATAAAAATCAAGATATCAATTTGTGAACTAGGAAACTTAATTCGCTAGTAGTACAAGAATCACAAGTAAACAAGTTCCAATGGATAGGATATTACAACTGAAATGAACTTGAATTTACAGAATTAAATTTGTAGGTGTTCTTGAGCTTTGAGAGAGAGAGAGAGAGATGAGCTGCTGTGTGTAATATTTCTGTATTGCTCGACTGTTCCTTTTCTTCTACATTCAGCTTCTTTATATAACACAGCCATAGTCATATTACTTAGTTTAAACTGATATAACAATCATTTTACATTAATATGACAATCGGTATGACTATCAATTGAATGTAGTATGACTGTCCAGTTTAAATATAACTTTCGGTATAACTAACCAGCTCAATATGACATTCGGTATTACTATCCATTTCAATATAACATTCGGTATTACTACCCTTTTAATGAAATATGACTATCCAATTGAACTGCATATGACTATCTCCTCTTTGAACTGAATATGACTATCTCTTCTTTGAACTGTATATGACTATCGGTATAACTATCAGTTTGATAGTTATATCATCATATTTTTCAGTTTATAATTAATTAAATGACTTATAAAAATCATTTAACTAATTATTTCTTTTTCATATTAATTCTTATTTAATTAATCTAATAATCACTTTAACAAATATATTAATTCTGAAAGAATTAATTTATTTATTAACTTAATTACTTGATTTAATCAATTAAAATAGAATTAATATAAATTCTTTAATAGTCAATACTCCACTGCGAACCACGTAATTATGATAAGGAACATACACTGGAATGATGTTGACGCTAGATGTACTGTCTGGTTCATGAACGACTAACTCCAATCTCTGTTCCTCATCGTGACTTTAACACTGTGGTCTTTTTATACTCTTCACTCTCATCAACCATTCGGTACTGAAATTGTTTCTTATCGCTTATAGAAATCTCTGTCTCTTAAATGAATCCATTTGTTTCAATGCTACCTTGAGGCCTGATCAGATATCTGAATCTTCTTCCAGTGTAAAACATCAAAACTATAGATTGACTTGTTGATTTTTCTTCTGACGGTTATCATCTTTTGAGATTCCTGTGACAGTTGATATTATTTACTTATTACAATCTAGTTTAATTGGATTAGGATCCTCGAACTACAAATAGGCTAAGTCATATGCCTTTCAAGTTTTGATGTTTTACACTGGAAGAAGTTCAGATTGCTGATCAAGCCTCAGTATAGCATCAAAGAAGTGGATTTATTTCTAAGATAGAGATTTCTAGAGTGATAGGTTCAGACAGTATACATTGAAGTACAAGAAGGAGAAAGAAATGAGAAGAAAAATGAATCACATTTTTAATGTGAAAATTAAAGGACAGTCATTGAAGTTAGTCGTTCATGAACCAGACCGTGCAGGGAACGTCAACAAAATATTCAGTGGTATTCCTTTATTACTTTCAGTGATTCAGAAAAGAATTAAGACAATCTAAGGATATATAATTATTCTTCTTTAATTAATTTAAATCAAGTAGTCAATTTAATTAATTAATTAATTCATCTTGAATTAATTCTTTAATTAAATTAATTATTAGATTAATTAATCTGATTAATTATTTAAGTAAGAATAAATTAAAATGATTATTTGTTAATCAATTTTAATTTAAATCTGAAAAATGAACTAGCAAGACAATCCCTGATTGTCTTGCCGATTGTCTTGGAGGCTTAAATCAGAAAAGCAAGACAATAAGAGATTGTCTTGCCGATTGTCTTGAAGAAGAAATCAGTAAAGCAAGACAATCTCAGATTGTCTTGCCGACTGTCTTGGTAATGATAATTTCTGAAAAGCTTTTAAAAAGTAGAATAAAAATCTGATTTGCTCTTGACAGTTCAAATCAGATTGTCTTGATAATGTTCAAAAAGAAAAAGCTTCAGACAGAATGATAATTTTTGATAAAGCAAGACAAAGATCTCAGAAGTTGATTGTCTTGCCGATTGTCTTGGAAGAACCTGATTGTCTTGACGATTGTATTGCCTATTGTCTTGGCAGTACAAAATTGGTTGTCTTGGAAGAATAAATTGTATTGCCGATTGTCTTGACAGTTATATTTGAAGATAAAGAGGCAGTAAATGATATAAATGAAGACAGACGACAGAAGAAAACATACAGATCAAAATATTACATTCAAAGCAGATTGCTATCTTCTCTCTCATCAAGAACACAGCACAAGAAGCAGAAAAATTCATAGAAAATCAAGTTCATCTTATTTTTAATATCTGATCCGATAGAACTGGTTTACTTGATACTCTTGTACTATTAGCGAGTTTTTACTCCTAATCTATATCTTGATTTTTTATTAACAAATCTAGAAAAATTCATGTCGAATTTTCTAATTTGTTTTTATTAACTAGATATAAATTCTGTACTGTATTTGTAACAAACCCCTCAAGTTAATATAATTTTATATTCAACTTGAATTTTGTTTCATTTAATTCCGCTCAAATTTGTCAAAATATAAATTAAATTATCCGGACAAATTTCGATTAAACAGTATTGTTTGTATTCAACCCCCCTTCTACAAACATATTGGACCTAACACCCTAGTTTTTGGAGATGTTTCAAATTGGGACTTTTTTTGGGGGTTTGTTGATTCTGTTGATGTATTTTGGTTTTCCCTTTTGAATATGGTGTAGTATATCCTGTTGATGCCAGTACAGATTCATTTAAAACTGAAAACTCAGATAAGATAAAAGGTGGTCTTGCTAGGTCATGTATATTATACTGTCTAATGGCTATTCTTACATAGAGTATATGTCAACTTTACCATTTCATTTATATACTTGCTATAGAACGGAGGACCAAGCTATGATTTTGTACAACAAATTCATAGTTATGAATCCAATCAACACGAAACTATAGTTATGAATCCAATCAGCGGAGGACCCAGCTCGAAACTATAGTTATGAATCCATTCAACACACTCTCCAGATTTCTATATCCAAATACAATAAAATTAATATTACCGGTACTCAACCATTGTTTTTTCTTTTTTCCTGATTCTACTTGTCATTTTATATCTGTGTATTTGTGTGTATTTGATTTGAAATGAATGATTTGATTTAGTTGTTAGGAATTATGTTGCTCTTGATGATAAGTACTTGAAAACACCTTGAAAAACATATGTGTACAAGAATAAGTTTGTAACTTGTCAACGGATATCTAAGTTATAAGTATCCGTTGATAAGGCAGCTTATCGGTTGATAAGTCTGTAGCATATCTCTTTTTAAGTTTTTTTAGTTGTTTGGTTCTGTCATAGTTACTAGAAATTCTAAGTCATGTTGACTATCAATGGATATACATAATAGGGTAGCTAATTATATATAAGCTGTGCTATGTAATTTTGTATAAGTGAAGTGATATCGCAGCTGATGAAGCTTCTATGTCAACAGATATGGCTTCTTAACAAACAACAGTCAACCTGCTGATCAGTGTCCTCTTCAACGGATAAAACGCTCCAACCAATAATGTCTTCGAATTAGAGGTTAATGGCGACTTGACATGCCTGACAAATCACATGGGTTGATAAACTTAAAAAGGGTATGGAAGCCAGTATTGGAAACGAAGAAGAAAAAGAAACATTCCTTGTTCTTGCAAACAATTCAGCTAATAAATCTAGTGCATATCTGTCCAAGACAATCCAGACAAAATTGTATCACATGGAGACAAGGAGTGGTAGCAACCCTGCAGAATACTTTGACTTGCAAGATTCGTTTATTTTGTAGGGTTTATAAACTTGGAGTATTTATATACTTCACGTGTAGCATAGCTAAGTAGAGAAGAAAACACATAGCTGAAAGCACAAAGCATTAGGTTTTCTTGTAAAATACTTAGCCTTATATTCGCAACTGTGTACTAGTTTACACAGATTATTTTCTTCAATACAACCCTCAGGTGGAGTCGTCAAAAACCCACCTGAAATTTTTAAAGAGTGTTGTATATTTGTTTTTCCTTTGATTTCTATTTCTTAAGTTTCTTCCAGTTTATCTGCTTAAATCAAGATCCATCTGTTGTCTCATAAATTTGAAAGAATTTTCAACAAGATTGTATTCAACCCCCCTTCTACAATCTTGAGATGTGCAACTAGGAAATAACAATTGGTATCAAAGAAAGCTTCTAACACACAAGAAGTTTAAAGATCAAGCACCATGGGAAAGGACACAGGGGTAAAGATTCCAATTCTTGATAAAGACAACTACTTTCATTGGAAAGTACAGATACATCTTCATCTCTCAGCACTAGACAAAGACTATGTCGATTGCATAGAAAAAGGCCCTCATATTCCTATGAAGCCTAATTCTGGTGTTGGTGCAGCTCCTGGAAGGCCTATTCCAAAAATTCAGACTGAGTTCACAGACGAAGATCTGGAAGTGATGCACAAGGATAAGAAGGCTATGAACATCTTATTCAATGGCATCGACCAAAATATGTTTGATTGTGTTATAAACTGCACCACTGCCAAGCAAGTGTGGGACACTATCCAAACAATCTGTGAAGGAACTGAACAAGTTAGAGAAAATAAGATGTAGCTCCTAATACAACAATATGAGCACTTTCACTTCTCCTCTGGTGAAAATCTCACAGACATATTCATTAGATTTCAAAAGCTACTGAATGGTCTGAAGTTGTATGGGAGAAATTATGAAACCAAGGACTCCAACCTAAAGTTTCTGAGATCCCTTCCTAAGGAGTGGAGCCAGTGACACTCTAGTTGAGGAACTCTCAAGATTACAAAGAATTTATAGTTGAGAGACTGTATGGCATCCTAAAGACATATGAGCTTGAAATGCAACAAGATGAGGAAGTGGAGAAAATCCGGAAGAAAGGTGGATCTGTTGCCTTGGTGGCCAATATTCCAGTAAACCAAGTGAGTGAGAAGATGGAGAGCACACAAGCCACACCAAGTTCAAAAACTTGTGAAGGTGGAGCTGAAGCTAGCAGAGGGAAAAGCAAGTCGACTGAAAAACTTGATGCATCGAGTGGAGATGAATCTGATGACTTGGATGATTATCTAGCATTCCTGTCAAGGAGATTCACAAAACTCAAATTCAAGAGGAATCCAGCAGGAGGCAAGCAATTTAGAAAAGGTTTTCAACCATCCAGAGACATGGTTGAAAGGTCCAAGTTCAAATGCTTTAATTGTGGAATTGCTGGCCATTTTGCCAATGAATGCAGAAAGCCTAAAGCTGAGAATGAGAAAAAGCAGTTTGGAACTGTTGACTACAAGAAGAAATATTTTGATCTCCTCAAGAAAAAGGAAAAAGCATTTGTGTCGAGAGACATTGATTGGGCTGCTGGTGGAGATTCAGATGTAGAAGAAGAATTTGTCAACCTTGCCCTCATGGCAAATGAGAAAGATGAGGAAGGTAGTTCAGCAAGCAACCAGGTATTCTCTTCAAACCTAACTGATCTTTATAATGTTGAATGTGCTAGTACAATTAATGAAATGTCATTTGAATTATACAACATGCATGTTTCCATGAAATCGCTTAACAAAGAAAACAGGAGGATTAAAGATTTAAATGAAAAGTTAAGTGATAGGAATGCTTTAATAGAAACTCAGTTAATTGAATTCGAGGTTATGAGAAGAGATTGCCAGGAAGCTAAAGATGGATTGATTGAAGCTCTTAAATGAGAAAAGATATTGAAAGATCAGATAAAAGAAAAATAGGATCTAATTGCTATTTGCGGAAAATGTAAGGCCACTACTGAAGAGATTAGTCGTGTCCAAAGATTTAACTCCTTTAGCAAATTAGAAGAAGAAAAGTTAGGTGTTGATGGTGAGACTGCTTCAGACAACGAGTCAACGGATAATCATAAATCATCCGTTGAACGATGAGCTATCGATGGATATTGATCATCCATCGAAGGCCAAAGTTGTCAGCAAAGCAACTCTAGTTAAATTGGACAATCAAAATGGTCCCATCAGCAAAAACTTTGAATTAGGAGAGTGTAGGAAAACAAAATCAGTTGAGAAAGCTAACATAGGTCACTTGTCCCACAAGTAATTGAAGGAAAAGTTAGAGAAAGCTGAGTCAAGAGCTAAAGAGAGGAGAAAGAACAGGAATGGCAAGGTAGGGATTAATAAGCACAACAATTACACTCCTGATAAATATGCTCCTAGAAAAGAGTGTGTGAATTATGGTAGTGTTAATCATCTATCTGCTAACTGTAAAAAGTTGAAAAATGCTTTCATGCCTTTACCCTTGTCTACTTCTGCTATGTATGCCATGCCTAATATTTGTGTCCAACCTGCTCATGCATCTAGTCAATATGCAAACATGTCATTCATGCATAATCCATACTATCATGCTTTTAATATGTCTCAAATGCCATAGATAATGAATAACATGCATGCACAGACTATGCCTAATTCAGATTTCTGTAATGCATATGAGAAAGTTTCAAACCTTGGCTTTCAAAAGCCCACACCCAGAGTTAAGATTGATTTAACACAATCTGGACCCAAGGGTAGAAAGGATTTGAAGGGCAAGAAAAGGGCTAACACAACTGGACCCAAGGAAACTTGGGTACCAACATCAACTTGATTTGGTTTTGGAGTGTGCAGGGATACAGAAAGAACCTCTGGTATCTGGATAGTGGCTGTTCCAGACATATGACTGGAGATTCTACCATGCTCACTGAGTTCGAGGAGAGAGATAGCCCTAGCATTACCTTTGGAGACAATAGGAAAGGATATACTAGAGGATATGGCTTGATTTCAAAAGGAAATGTTGTCATTGAGGATGTAACACTAGTTGATGGACTCAAGCATAACTTTCTTAGTATCAGTCAACTATGTGATAAATGTCAAAATGTGTGGTTTACATCAGAAGCTTGTGTTGTTTTCAAGAAAAATGACAACAAGGTAGTGATGACAGGTAACCGAAAAGGGAATGTGTACACAACTGACTTCAATTCAACAAGTGTAAATACAGCTACATGCCTTTTTAGCAAGGCAAGTATAGATGAAGGTTGGCTATGGCACAAGAAACTCTCACACTTGAATTTCCAAGCAATGAATGAGTTGGTGAAAAAGGATTTGGTTAGAGGTATTCCAAAATTTGATTTCTCCAAGGATGGATTGTGTGATGCATGCCAAAAAGGGAAGCAAAAAAAGGCCTCTTTCAAATCCAAGTCAATGTCCTCCATTGATCATCCTCTACAGCTACTCCGCATGGATCTTTTTGGACCAGTCAACGTATTGTCAATCTCTAAAAAGAGATACTGTCTAGTGATTGTGGATGACTTCTCTAAATACACATGGACATTCTTTCTGCACTCCAAAGATGAGGCAGGAGAAATCATCATCAATCATATCAGAACAGTCAACAACAATCCTTCTTTCAAGGTTAGAAGGATGAGAAGTGACAATGGAACTGAATTCAAAAATCGTGTGATAAAAGAGTTTTGTGAAGAACAAGGGATTATCCAAGAATTCTCTGCACCTAGGAATCCTCAACAGAATGGTGTAGTAGAAAGAAAAAACAGGACTCTCAAACATACTTTTGGGCTGAAGCTGTGAACACTGCTTGCTATACTCAGAATATCTCTTTGATCAATCAAGCAAGAGGCATGACACCCTACCAACTGTTCAAGGGAAAGAAGCCAACAATTAACTTCTTACATGTCTTTGGTTGTAAATGTTTTGTCTTGAGAAATCAAGGTGAGAACATTGGAAAGTTTGACACAAAGGCAGATGAAGCTATCTTTGTTGGATACTAAATTGGGAAATCATATAGGATCTATAACCTAAGACTTAACATTGTTATGGAATTCATACATGTTGTCTTTGATGATAAGAAAATCCAAGGGATGGTAGATGAAAGTTTCCATATGAGTGGTGAAGGCAGTAAAGATGATGAAGATGCAGTGTCAACTGGTGTTAGATTGAATCATGCTCAAGGTGAAGAGCGTGGGACATCATTTATTGATGCTGAGGAAGCTCCATTTATTGACAATTATTCTGAAGTACCTGTTGACAGTCACAGGGATATATCCATTGATCACTCTGCAAGAACTCCATCCTCAAGAGCCACACACTCAGGGGGAGTATCTCAGAGTTGTCACTCAACAACTAATCAGAATAATCAACAAAGGGAGAATGAAGCTACATCATCCAGACTAAATCTGTCACCATAGAGAAAATGGACTAGAGATCACCCATTTGAACTCATTATTGGAGATTCAAATGCTAGAGTCCAAACTAGAAGGGCAACTCAAGAAGAATTCTTATATAGCAGTTTTTTGTCTAAAGAAGAACCTAAGAAGATTGAGGATGCCCTCCTAGATCTAGACTGGGTAATAGCTATGCAGGAAGAGCTAAACCAGTTTGAGAGAAATGAAGTGTGGAAGCTTGTACCCAAACCAAAAGGCAAATCAGTGATTGAAGCTAAATGGGTATTCAAGAACAAGATGGATGAGAATGGCATAGTAATAAGGAATAAAGCTAGATTGGTTGCAAAAGGCTACTGTCAAGAAGCAGGAATTGATTTTGATGAGACCTTTGCACCTGTAGCAAGGTTAGAAGCAATCATAATCTTCCTGGCCTATGCAGCCCATGCCAATTTCAAAGTCTATCAAATGGACGTCAAGAGTGCTTTCCTAAATGGTATTTTGGAGGAAGAGGTGTATGTGAGTCAACCTTCTGGTTTTGAAGACCCAGATTTTCCAGAATATATTTATTTTCTTCTCAAAGAACTCTATGGCCTGAAGCAAGCACCAAGAGCCTAGTATGACACTCTCTCACAGTTCCTTATAGAGAATCACTTCACTCGAGGTACTGTTGATAAAACTCTCTTTTATAGAAATGTCAATGGCTCTATCATACTTGTTCAAATTTATGTAGATATAATTTTTGGGTCTGCTGATGAGAAGCTTTGCAAAAGGTTTGCCAAACTTATGCAAAGTAAATATGAAATGAGCATGATGGGTGAACTAACTTATTTTCTTGGTTTAAAAATAAAGCAAGTTAGTGATGGTATTTTCATTAGCCAATCTAAGTATGTTTATGATCTTTTGAAAAGATTTAACTTACTAGATTGTGCTTCTACAAAAACACCCATGGCTACTGCCACTAAACTTGAGTTGAATACTAAGGAGAAGAAAGTGGACATCTCAAGTTATAAGGGCATGGTGGGTTCACTTTTATATTTAACAGTAAGTTGACCTGATATTATGTTCTCTACCTGTTTATGCGCTAGATTCCAAGCTGATCCCAGGGAATCTCATTTAATAGCTATTAAGAGGATTTTCAGATATCTCAAAGGGACACCAAACCTTGGCATTTGGTACCCTAGAGAATCTGGTTTTAATCTAACTGGCTATTCAGATGCAGATTATGCAGGTTGTAAAATTGACAGAAAAAGTACCACATGCACTTGTCAATTCTTAGGGAATAAGCTGGTATCATGGTTTAGCAAGAAGCAGAACTCAGTTTCCACTTCTACTACAGAAGCTGAATATATTGCAGCTGGTAGCTGTTATGCACAAATTTTATGGATGAAAAATCAACTTCTTGACTATGGGTTAAGAATTGATAAAATTCCAATTTTCTCTGACAACACTAGTGCCATTGCTATATCTGAAAACCCAGTGCAACATTCCAGGACCAAGCACATAGACATCAGATATCACTTCATCAGAGAGCATGTGATGGAGGGTACTGTGGAACTTCATTTTGTTCCAAGTGAGAAGCAACTTGCAGATATCTTTACCAAGCCACTTGATGAATCAACATTCACAAGGTTGGTAAGTGAGCTAGGTATGCTAAACTTTTCCTAATTTATCTAAGATATTTGCATGATTGATTAAGCAGCCAGAGATTAGTTTAAGGTTTTTTTAGAAGGAAAGGCATAAAATTTTGTCCAAGTCAAAATTTGCCTATATCCGTTGATACTCGAATAAATTTCTGGATTTTATTTTATTTTATTCAGAGGATAATAAGTTTATTTTGCGTGTATTAAGTTCAATAATACATGTCAATGGGAAAATCGCTTCTCGAGGATTCGTTCTATTGTCCGTTGAGTATTTATTTTTATTTTTTTTTTCGGTCATGATTGTGCTATCAAATCTGATTTACCATTTCATGAATGAATATTATTTTTTTGGCCTTCGTGTTTGCATGCTTATGTGCTATATGTGCTAATTGATTTCTTAGAACTTGTCTTATTATTCTTGCATTTTAACTTGTTAATTATGACACTTCTAGGGAATCTAAGAGAGAGTCTAATGATTTAGTGTTGTATGGCATGCAATCTTATCTGGTATCAATAGTCGTGTCCATACGTCTCTTCAACTTCCCAATACGCCCTCTATTTAATCAATACCAGTTACAGTCTCTCTTTCTCTTCATACTTTTGTCATCTCAAAGCCCTTTTTAAATCTTCGATGGCACGTATATACCTTGGGAATACTATCTTCAACTATCAATCTTTCTCGGTGGTAGTCGAGGGATTTAGCTATCCTGTCTACCAAGTTCCTAGGGAAATCGTAAGGAAGTTTTCTTATGATCAAATGTACGAAATATGGTATTTAGAGACGAGACGTGCTGTTGTAGCAGCAAAGAGAGAGAGAGAGAGAGAGAGAGAGAGAGAGAGAGAGAGAGAGAGAGAGAGAGAGAGAGAGAGAGAGAGAGAGTCTCTGTGCTCTTGAAGAACAAGAGCGTATCATTGGACTTGCTATCACTATGTCAAGGATTTTCCATCGTCGCAGTGAGGCAGCCAAGAAACAGAAAGTCCAAAATCATTCTAGTTCCTATGATCTTTGGCTTCTTTTCTTAATGTGTATGACTTTGTAATGTTGCCTCAATTATGAATGGAAAATGCTTGCTTATCCTTTGTTTTTGAGTTCATTATTTGCACAATTCTTCCATATGTGATGCCATGAGTTTAATTAGATCTACTCTGAAACTGCTAATTGCTTAATTAAAACTGGTCTACATGACATTTAACATGCTCATGAATTAGCCATTTCAGATTAATAAAATTCAAACTCTCGGACTATCACGGGCTTTCAGTAACAATATTAATTGTTCTTGACTTAATGAAATCAGAAAAATGGTACTATCCAATCATCAAGCTGAGCATTATTGAGGTAACTGTTACAAATCCTCCTTCTACTACTCTATCTCAAGGTTCTTTTCAAATAAGTGTTGCTATGGGGACTGTATCTAGGAACCCACGGTCTCCTACCCAGGCAACCAAACATAACTCCAAATCCAAATCAAAGAAACCAACCTCAAGTGTAAAAACTACCTTAACCACTAAAGGGAGTGATCAGGTGGTAGTGAGTGGTGAGGGACAGGGTGAACATCAAAGAAACCCTAAGCATAAGGTTGGAGAGGTAAGTGAGTCCCAACCTAGCCACATTGCAGTCTCGCAAAAGAATGTTAATGCTGAAAAGGATTTAAACTCATCCCTAGCAGCATCCTCTCAACAGGGCGTTGTTATTGAAAAGAGTTCCCAACCAGGAACATTGAACAAGAGGGAAAGGGACACCACTAGCCAAAAATCACCAATCAAAACTTTTGTCAGAAAGAAGAAACCTAAAGTTACTTTGGGTATACAAGGGTCACACACAGTTCAATCTTACTTGATTGAACCTTCTCAAATTCAGCTTGATGTGGCTCCAGTAAATGTGGAGTCACAGCCCAATTCTCTTTCTACAAACACTCCACATATTCCAAAATCACCGTCTCTATCTCTGGATGTGGACATGATTTCCACATCATAAGCAGATTCTCCCTTCTTACTTCCGAGGGAGAAGCCCTACTCAGAACCTGCTGGTCATCATCTTTTAGATGATTTGTTGGACCAACAGCCATTTCTTCCTGAAACTGTGACTAAAACTGTGCCGCCTTCTTTAAAATCATTCTGCACAGAGTCTACTATAGTTTCTCTATCAACCGCTATCCCTTCTACTTCATCGATGGATATTTCTCATCCGTTGACAAGTGTTTGTTCACCGATGGATATGCTTAACAGCAGCCATCCATTGGTAGCTTCAACTACAGAATCAATAGATATCTCAAATTCATTGATCAATGTTCTTCCTGCAACCACAGCAGAAGTCTCACTTGTAGTTCAAACACTTCTAGGATTGAGAGAAGGGAGTGCAATCTCTGAGAGTGAGAGGCTGCTTTGTGAGCAGGCAAAAGGAGAGAATGAGAGTGAGGGGCTAGCAATTTCTTTCTGCCAGGAAAAGGAGAGCATGAGAGGTCCACCTTAGTAGGTGAAGGTGAGGGTGTGATCCAGGGGGAGCCCCTGATGCAAAAAGAGAGAGAACATGAGAGAAAAGCAGGTACAGGAGACATAAGGTTGAATGAAGCTATTGCTAGTGAGTCAATGGAGGTTGAGGATGCCCCCAAAACCAGCTTTTATCAACAGACATCTCAACAAGTCATTGATAGAACTGTTCTTGGAGATGAGACCTTTACTCACCCTATTTCCAACTTTAGTTCTTGGGCTGAACAGGGCAATGTGGAGCCTGAACAGGAGTTAGGCTTGGTACACTCAACTGAATCTATGCAGAGAGCTAATGATACTTTTACCAAGCCGCCTCCAACTGCTACGGATGTGAATCAGTCTGACTCTGAATTCAGAAATGAAGATGACGATAAGGTGTCTTCACATCAACCTGAAGATCTACCAGAATGGTTAATGTCCAAAAACTATATCTCCAAGGATGCTCACAATGAGCTAGTTGTATAGTATGAGAAGACTGTGGCTACTTTACAGGATGCTGAACCCGCTCTGAAGCTTGTGCAAGAGAATTTTCTGGCTACACTCAAACTGCACAAGTGTCTTTTCAACCAAAGGGTGATGGATAAGGATGACTTCAAGCTTGACATTAAGCATGCATTGGAAGCTCAAAACAAGAAATTGGAGACTCTTCTTCCTCTCCGTACAATGCAGCAGCTTAGAAATAAGTTGAATAGGGATGCAAAAACAGAGAAGAAGATTGAAGATCTGTCTACAAAAGTTGATAAGTTAGAGGTTAAATTGAGCACTATGATTGCAAATCAAAAGCTCATTCTTGAAGCTCATACTCAACAAATTGCTCTCCTTGAAAGAATGTTGAATCTGCCTACTTCTCAAACCCTTGATGCTAACAAAAAGGGGGAGAAGTCTAGTGAAAAGGGAACAGCAAGTGAGGGGGAGCAACTTCACTCTAATCTAGCTCCAATAGGTCCAGTAATTTCATCTAGTGAGGATGACCCAGTCATTCAACCTGAAGATTCTATAGCCACAAGGCTGGCTGTAAATCCTCAAGTTTCTCAAGTACCATTTCCTCCCATAACTACATCAATCATACAAGTATTAATTCCAAATTTTATGCTTCCTAGATCTCTAGCCAGAGGGGAGCCATCTTATGTGTCTGAATTCAAGCCTGTGCTCAAGCCTAAGAAATCACCTGTGAAGAAAAATGGTAAAAACACCATGAGAGTAGACTTTCCAATGCCAAAACCAGATGAATTCAAGCCAATGAGCAAGCATCTTGCTGAATTAAAACAGAAGGCTACAGTTGATGTGGGACTCAAAGAGAATCTAGCATTCATCTACAGAGAGGGAGTGGAAATTTGTGTTCCTGCAGGTCATCCAAATTTTGCTGATGCCAAGGCTGAAGAAACTGCAAGGCTACTTCAAGCTGGTCAGATAATCAGACAACCTGCACAATGCAATGAGAAAGAAGCTAGATTGGCTGATGAGCTAGTAAGAGAGCTAGAGAAAGAGATGGAGCAAGAGGCTGAAGAAGAAGAGGCCAAATTTAAAAAGAAGAAAATGAACACAAAGTCTGCGTGCAAGAAAAGGAAAAGCAGAGTTAAAGTCCATGCTAAAAGAACTTTGAGCCCAGAATTAGAAGTTCAAGATGAATCAACACTACCTCAACCAACAAAACCTCCAACACTAGACACTCAGCAACATTCTCAAACATCTAAACCTTTAGACTTCATAAAGGAAGAACCTTTGGAATTTGACTTTGACATCAACAGCTTGGTATTTCCAAAGATCAGGATCTCACCTAAAAAGAGGAGAACTAGAAATAGGAAACAACCATTAGCTAGACCAATTCAAATTGCTGAAGTTCCTCAAAATGTAAGAGTGGCCACCAAGAAAGAAACTGAACTCCATATTGCTGACATTGAAGAGTACTCAAGTGTCAATCTTTTCTTAGATGATGTGGCAGATGTGAGTGCTACATATAGGACAACCAGGTTACCAGAAAGACTAATCTTCACTTTCAAAGGAGGAAATAGTAGAACCTGGCCCCTACATCAAGTGTTAAATGAAGGCTACAACAAGCTCTGGAAGATTTGGTCCTTAATGAAAAGAACTAGGGGATTCACTCCAGAGGCAAAAGAAATAATTTTCAAGAAGGTCAATGAATTGAGAAGCAGTGGGTCTTCAAAGGAGGAATTGCCTAAGAAGCTGGACATTCCATATGAACCTGGTAGAAAGGTCCACTTTTATCCATTCTGGATAATAGAATTCAGAGATGAACACAACTGTAGAAGATTTTTCAGATTAGACGATCACCTGGAAAAAGCTAGCAATGAGTACTTGCAATACTTATTGTCTATGCTAGATCCAAATCACCCAGAAGAAAAGATCATCTACAGATCTCTAGAGAAGCAGCTTGAGGCAAACAGAGATCAAGTTCATGGTATGAGGACTGCAAGGGGAAGAAAGCAATGATAGGCTCAGTCTAGAGGAGCATTCCTTGTGGAAGTGTGATTCTCTATCTTGACTCAGTTCATTTTTTCAAATTTTTGAAGCTTAGTACACTACATATGTTTTTACTTAATCTCTGCATTAATACAAAGGTGTTTTGTTATCATCAAGGTTCTTAATTTATGGTTGTAATTCTATCAGTCATAAATTGGGGGAGATTGTTAGGAATTATGTTGCTCTTGATGATAAGTACTTGAAAACACCTTGAAAACCATATGTGTACAAGAATAAGTTTGTAACTTGTCAACGAATATCCAAGTTATAAGTATCCATTGATAAGGCAGCTTATCGGTTGATAAGTCTGTAGCATATCTCTTTTTAAGTTTTGTTAGTTGTTTGGTTCTGTCATAGTTACTAGAAATCCTAAGTCATGTTGACTATCAATGGATATACATAATAAGGTAGCTAATTGTATATAAGCTATGCTATGTAATTCTGTATAAGTGAAGTGATATCTCAGTTGATGAAGCTTCTATGTCAACGGATATGGCATCTCAACAAACAACAGTCAACCTGCTGATCAGTGTCCTCTTCAACGGATAAAACGCTCCAACCAATAATGTCTTGGAATTAGAGGTTGTTGGCGACTTGACATGCCTGACAGATCACATGGGTTGATAAACTTAAAAAGGGTATGGAAGCCAGTATTGGAAACGAAGAAGAAAAAGAAACATTCCTTGTTCTTGCAAACAATTCAGGTGGTAAATCTAGTGCATATCTGTCCAAGACAATCTAGACAAAATTGTATCACATGGAGACAAGGAGTGGCAGCAACCCTGTAGAATACTTTGACTTTCAAGATTCGTTTATTTTGTAGGGTTTGTAAACTTGGAGTATTTATATACTTCACATATAGCACAGCTAAGTAGAGAAGAAAACACAGAGCTGAAAACACAAAGCATTAGGTTTTCTTGTAAAATACTTAGCCTTGTATTCGCAGCTGTGTATTAGTTTACACAGATTATTTTCTTCAATACAACCCTCAGGTGGAGTCGTCAAAAACCCACCTGAAATTTTTAAAGAGTGTTGTATGTTTGTTTTTCCTTTGATTTCTGTTTCTTAAGTTTCTTCCTATTTATCTACTTAAATCAAGATCCATCTGTTGTCTCATAAATTCAAAATTATTTTCAACAAGATTTTATTCAACCCCCCTTCTACAATCTTGAGGTGTGCAACTGGGAAATAACATTAGTGGACGAGGATGCGAGTAAGCAAGATATTTATTCTTCTCATCGTCATAGTTCCGAGGGAAAAGGTATAACCGATATCCCATTATGTGGATTTGGTCTTTGTTATTTATATATCTTATATTTAATTTGATTAGGTGATTACTGTTTTGCGATTGTTAATCCCAAAGAAGATGATGCTGATTCCAAGTTGATGCTTCAGGTTAAGTTGTCGTCTGTTCTGTGTATATTTATAATATTTGTTCAAGCATTTAAGATATCTAAACTTTACTACCTCTGTTGTGAAATTAGATTGTATAATTATAAAAATTGATTTTGCTGCCAATTGTAGCTCGATGTCTAGCTGTTACGGAATGTAGCTTAAATATTGTTGTTGCTGTAGGATGTGTTGAACATTTATAGGAAAGAATTACCTGCTATGAATTATGCTGCAAATACCGGGAAGAAATCTGCGTTTCTTCAAAAATGTGTGTCAAATGGGTAAATTTCCTGCATGTGTTCCGCTATCTTGTACTCCAAAATTGTTAAGAAGTTATAATTTTGTCCTTTTCCTTTGCTGGGTAGATTTTGCATTTGAAGTTGTATTATAAATGTACAACGTTCTCTTATGTTTTGGGCTCAAATGTACTATTATTGCGGATTCTACATGCTAATTTTATTTTGTCTCTCTTTTTTATCTGCAGGAAATTTTCCACTCTACTTGTGAAATCATCTTCTGAGGAAGGATCCGGAGAGGTAGGTTGTTTGAAACATTATATACATGACCTATATAGCTTAAGGAAATAATATTATATATCAGGTTAAGACTGAAAAAGTTTCAAACAGTAGATCTTTAAAACCAAACCTTATGGGAAAAATAATAATCTAAAACCATAGCTCTTTCTTTGATTTTACTCCATTTTTAATATTCTCATATGTATTTCACTTGATAATATAAAACTAGTATTTGCTTATTTGGACAAGTGTAAACTGTCATCTCCTTTATGTTCCCCTTAATTTTGGTTCTTTTTCCTTCACAGGTTATTTCTATAGCAACTTACCAAATAATTCCTGCTGATTCACTGAATGTTGAAATTCCTCTTGATGTTGTTCGTTCAATCAACCAACACAAGGTATTTTAGGTTATAGTCAAATTTCCATCTTACTTAGTTGTGACTTGTGAGCCTATTTTGGTTTTTGATGTCACCTGTAGTTTTACTGGCTTTATATACAAAGAGTTCACTTGAATTTCACTAGTACTGGCTGCTTAGAATCTGATCACTTAATAATAGGACTTGATTTATTCCATGTCTAATAAAATTTTTATCACTGTATCTATTAGTATAAATCATAAAATGCAATGTTGTAAAGCGGAGCTAAGTTGGCTAATTGATGAAAATCCATGCCCCCTTATTTTTCATCCATTGTAGTAGGCCTTGAAACAATTTAAGTCGCCAGTTTGGAGTTGTAGCTATTCATGGAGATGATGTACTGAACCAGTTCTGCACAGGTAGTTGTCCAATTCTTGTTGATACTGATGTCGCAGCTCATGGATTGTACGTCAAAGATATAAGGTTTGGTTTCTCGATCACTTTTTCTTGTGAATTATTGCATGATATTTTTCTTAATGATCTTGAAGCTATCTCAAAAACCACAGATAGATGTATACTTTTTTTGTCTAGGGCCTCTAAAATCTAATACATGTTGTGCAACGATTCTTCCTTCAGGATGGTGATCAACTATGACTTCCCTAAAGGAATTGAGGATTATGTTCACAGAATTAGAAGAACTGGAAGGGGTGGTTCCACTAGAGTAGCTTACTCATTTTTCGATGATCAGGATGGAAAGCATGCCTCAGATCTCGTTAAAATTTTGGAAGGAGAAAATCAACAAGTACCAGATGAAATTTGAAGTATGACTTCAGGTGGTGGATTTGGAGTGCCTTGAAGCCAATGGGGTTATGGTCCTGGTGGATTTGATGCTTCTGTCTTATTAGTAGTTATAAAATCTTTTGAGACATTATAAAGAACTTAGATTCATGGAACTATTAATTATGTTTGACAATATTTGACTTGTTTATGTAATCGTTGGTTTAAATATTACTAAAAATTTGTGTTGGAAGTTATTTATATATTTTGAATTTGCATCTGTTAATTAGCTTGCTTGATTCTTAGGTTGGAATATGTTTTATATTAGGATGTTTCATTCAGGAAGCAAGCTGTTACAAAATTATTACTAAAGATGTTGCCATAGCCTGTAAAAATGTTGCTAAAACTTGAACAATGTAAACTAAAAAGTGTTACTATAACATGTTAGGATGTTGGAAAAAATGTGAACTGTTAAATCAACTGGTGTTGCTGTAGAGGGACAAAGATGTTGGAATAGGCTATATGGCACCATCGCAAGGGTGTTGGTGTTGTGTTGACTGTGTTGCCATAGATTTTATGCCAACACCGAAAATAGTGTTGATATTTTGCATGAAATGTTGGCATAAGTTCCTAAGGCAACATGATGTTGATGTTGCCATAATTTTAACAAAATGTGTTGGCTAAGGCCACATGCAAATTCCCAACAGCTTCAAAATTGACCAAAGTGTTGCCTTAAATCTTATGGTAACATATTTCAGCATTTTTAACACTTATTTTGGGTGTTGCCAAAGACCATATATGGTGTAGTGAAAGTTAATGTATAAGAGGTACCCATCATCAACAATTCTGATGCTGTAAAATATTATTACATCGCAATCAGTTTTTAAAAATACAAAATTGAATAATTCTAAGAATTAAATAGTGACTTGCAATGGATTATCAAGCTAGTATTTAAATGGTCACCTGGATCCATATTATTTTTTTAATAGATAATTGTAAATGTTTATCATTAGTGTAACAATATAGAATGATGAAACTCTATCTCGCGAGTGTGTTTTATTCCAATCATTTAGTTACCTATTCAACTAACATACTTAATCATATATTATAACAAATATTTTACTAGAAGAATTGTGTAGTAATTTAACATTTTTTGGTGTTGTATTTCATAATTTATTACATTATTTTTTATGTTGATTAATGCATCTCTCAAAATTTAATACTATGTTTAGTACATTTGTTAGGACCGAAATAGTTGTAAAGGGGGTGAATACAACTGTGTTCGATTTTCAAAACTCAAAATCAGATTGGGGAATATTGAAAACACTACGAATAATGAAAACTACGTACAAAAGTAAACCAAAGTAATTTCGGGTTAAAAAGATTTTATTCAAAAGGTTAATAACTCGAAGTTCTTACACCAACAATCACGAAGATCGTTGCAATGAAGATTACAATACGAAAGTATGAATCTATCTATATCATTGCAATGAAGATTACAATACGAAAGTATGAATCTATCTATCTCTAAAAGAATTGAAACAAGTCTAATGGTATAGAGTTACCAAATCACTTGATGACTCTAAAAGAAAGAGCATCTAGATGTGTAAGATAATCATAAGAAACTATAATATTGTTTGCATTAAATCACACAAGCGTTGTTAGGTCCGATAAGATTGTAGAAGGGGGGGTTGAATACAATCTTTACCTTTTTATCGAAATTTGTCCTTTAAATAAAATTTATAAAGACAAATTTATGTGCGGAATTATTTAACACAATTTTTCAAGTTGAATATAACTGTATATTAACTTGATGTGGTGTTACAAAATCAGTATAACAACTTATCAAGATGTTAATAACTAATTATAAAATTCGACATGAACTTTTCTAATTTAGTTAATAATAATCAAGATAAGAACTAGGAAACTTAATTCGCTAGTAGTACAAGAATCACAAATAAACAAGTTCTAGCGGATAGAATATAACAAAGATGAAGAACTTGAATTTCTGGGAATTGTTTAAGCTTTGGTGTTCTTGGTGTTCTAGAGAGAGAATTCTGTTCTGCTGATATTATGTTTTTCTGCTGTGTTTTTCCGTTATGACATAATCTGCTGTGTTCTGTTCTTTTGTATCAGTCATAAGTCTTGCTGGCTTTCTGTAGGATATTTAAATGCTCCAGCATGACTTAAACTGCTTCCAAGACTTAGTTTTCCTTCATTAAGACTTACACAAACCTCCATTAAGACATAAAACTTGTCGGTATGACTTAATCAGAAGTTCGGTAAGACTTACAACAGCTGGCAGAGGTCGGTATGACTTAATCAGGTCGGTAAGACATAATCCTGAAAAGCTACTGTCGGTATGACTTAAAATTAGGTCATACCGAATTTTTCTTCTCCAAGACATAATCCAATCTTCTTTCTTTAAGTCATATTGATCCATTTAATTAATTAATGATTAACTAATTCATATTTAATTGATACAATAATTAATTTAATAAATTAATTAATTCTTCCAGAATTAATTCATTTAATTAAATCAACTAAATGATTTATATCAATTATAAATGAATTTAATTAAATCAATAAATAATTAATTTAATTCTTACAAACCACTGAAGGTAGTAAAGAATTACCACTGATTTGTGTTGACGTTCGATGTACTGTCTGGTTCATGAACGACTAACTTCAACGATGCTTCTTCACTTTTGACTTTAGGTTGTGGTTTGTTTCTTCTCTCAATTCTCTTGTACTGTAACTGACCTTCAAACTATCACTCGAAAAATCTCTGTCACTGTTCAAATGAATCCATTCACTTCAATGCTATACTGGGGCTTGATCAGATAACTGAATCGTCTTCCAGTGTATGACATCAAAACTATAGATTGACTTTTCTTCTGACAGATAATACTTCTTGAGATTCCTGTGACAGTTCATATGTATATTTACTTATTACAATTTGGTTTAAGTTGATTAGGATCCTCTAACTACAAATAGGCTGAGTCATATGCCTTTCAATCTCCCCCTATTTGTTTGTTAGACAATAACAAGCAAATTCCTAGAGGATACCTCAACTAATCCAACTTAACCAAATGAAAGATAAAACTTTAAATACTAAGTAAATATTAAAAAAAGTTCTGGCTTATATTTAACATTTGCCAGATTCAAACATGAAAGATAAATACAAGATGATCCTCTAGACTGATCATATGATACAAATTCCTATCAAGATTTATCTAAGCTCTAAAGATATCACATGTAGAGCAATTCTTTTTCTTCAGTTGTATTTCCTTCTGAATTCTCCTTCTTCTGGCTCATCTGTGACTTGAAGTTTCATGTGTAAATCAGAATCAACAAGACGTTCTCTTCTTGATGACAATCCTTGAGGTAAAACTAAAGGAATTCCAAGCTTCTTTCTCAGTTCACCTTGAAATTTCTTGTAATCTTTTATGTTCGTTTGTGCATAGGATCGAATGTGATCTGCAGCTATTACCTTTTCTTCAGTCAAGAATCCATGATTTCTGAGAGCATATTCAGCATATACCAAGTGTTTTGCATGATGTTCATATAACTCATCTGTCTGATGATTGATTGAGTGAAGTACCTCTCCCTTAAGAAATTTTACTTGTGGAGGATCCTTAATCACTTCTGGTCCAGCTCTTTCAGCAAATTCTTTGAACTTCTCATGTAACAACACACCTAGCTCAGAAGATGTTCTTACCTTAGGTCTAAGTACCCAAATCTCTGTCAGCGATCTGTCATAAAAGAACTGAATAGATACTCTGAAAGTTCCAACTTTATGACAATCCACAAAAATTACCAGCTCATCAGATTTGGGTTCAAATGCAGTAGTTATCCTGATGACTTCTACCTGTAAGGCCTTTATATACATATCATGAATTGGATTTGCCAGTTTGAATTCCTCGAGAATTTGTCCAAGAGGACGATCTTCATAATCAGAACTCTGAGGTGAATCAATTGCTTTTTGAGCACGTTCCCATTTGTCACCGCTCTTTAGTCTGATATATGTCTTTCTCTTCTCAACATTTATAGCATGTAATCGTTGTAATGCTTGCTGTTCAGCTTTCCGAAGTTCTTCATTTCGTGCAATTTGCTCTAAGGACTTTTGAAGCTTTTCTTCTCTCATCAGTAAATTAGCTTCCCTCTGAGCAAATAATTCTTCAGATTCTTTCTCAGCTTGTTGAGCTTCAGATTCAGATATCACTGGTCCTTCATCTTCCCAGTGACTAAGATCAGGTTCAGGAAGTTCTTCACCTTGATCAGGGAATTCAAGATCAGCAAAGACATCGAAGTTATCCGGTTCACCCGTGTAATAATAACCTGTGTTCTTGTCTTGAATTTCTTCGTCAGTTTCTTCAACTACTTTCTTCCTCTTATCTTCACTTTGATCAGATTTTCCAGATTTTCCCTCTCCTCCCTTTCTTTCTTTAGTTTTATCTTGTGACCCCTTTGATTTCTCCCCCTTAGTTGAGGAATCCTCTACAGATTTATCAGTTCCCCCAGCTTCAGGATCTTGTTCATCATCATCACCACCCTTACTTGTAAAGAATTCAATTTCTTCATTTGTAGGTTTGCGACTTTGACTTACAAGATTAAACAGATGTCTTAACCCTTTAGCCTGGTGTGCATTTTGCTTTTCGATCTGGTCCAGACGAGAATCAGTAGATTCCTGATTGTGCTGTACCTCTGACTGTAGAGTGTCAACTTTCACGGAAATTTCAGAAATTAACATGTCTTGAGCAACAGTAATATCTCCAGAGTCATCAAGTGCCTTTTCATGAGAGAGTTCGAGAGAATCTATCTTCTTGGTGAAAGATGTCTTTAAGTAGTTTATCTCCTTCTTGATTACAGCAAGCTGACTGTTGACAGAGGTGGATGAAGAAGATCGCTCACCCACTTGTGCTTTAAGGATTTCTGTTTCAGCCTTGCTGACTGCAAGTTCTTTCTCTAAAGCAGTTATCTTTTCTAATAGTGAGAGAGTGTATGTGTCAGTGTGTGCGCTCACCTGACGTTCACTTTGAGATCCACTCACCTGAAGTGCATGTGTTTCACTCAATTTTATGGTATTCCTCACATCACTCCTCTCAGATTCCTTAGCTGCTTCCAGATCTGTACCTGCATGTAAAATCACCCTAGCCTCCTCTGGGAAGGTCAGTGGTGGTGCAATGGGAGTTCGAAAATCCCTGTCCTTAATCAAATCTACTTGAACATTTGAAATTGTTGACTGAATTGCTTCAGTAGTAGATTGATCAAGTTGCCTTCCACTTTCTCCAGTCGAAACTGCGAGTGGAAAATCCCTTGAGGGAGCCAGGAGTGTTTGTCCTGGGAGGGGAGATGATGGTTTTATTAAAGTTGGCCTAGAACCAAGATTTCCCTCTAATGCCTGTGAAGACTCTTCTACCGTAACTATGGTAGGCACTGTCACATTTTCTACGTGCTCTCCTTGCAATGTGTCCTGAGACTCATCTAAAGGTATGTCTTCCCCCATTGTGAGTAATAGGGGTGTGCATGACTCACTACAAGGTGCCACGGCCCTATGGCGAATTTCAATAGAATCATCTTGTTGAGAAGATGATTCTAGTAACTGTGTAACGGCCATATCAACTTCCATATCCTGTTGAGAGGATATAGACGGGCTTACAGTTGCCTCAGTTTGAGTTCTACTTTTCTTTTCTAGAGGCAGAGCTGTGGGTTCACTCATACTACCACTACTGATTCGACTTCTTTTAACTTGCAATTTCTTTCTGGAGTGAAAAGATATGAGTTTTGTTGGTTGAGTATTTGGCTCTACGACCTTGGTTAGAGGTTGTGGTACTACAACCCCTTGGTCAGACCTACCAACCACTTGGGTTCCAGAAATAGATTGAGAAGTAGTAGTTTGAGGGACAGAAGGCAATACCTAGTCAGCTGATTCCGCAACAGTCTCTGATAAGATTGGTTGATCTAATTCAGGTTCAGGGACAGATGTAGTTTCTTGCACTGGATGTTCAACAGCAAGTGCAGCTGGCTGAGGAACAATTTGCTGAGCAGGTTCAACTCGTTGATTGCCTTGATCTTCATTATCAACAAGTATGTTTTCCACTGGTGGTTCAGGGTTTTGTTCAGGTTCTGGTACAGGTTCAATGACAGGTAGTTGTATATAGTTTGACATGTATTGGGTGACAACTACAGGTATGTTTGTGAATTTAGGCTTGTTGCTGTACTCAGTGAACAATCTGGTAGTAGGTTTACCTGACGCCAGTGATTCTCCATTCAGGAATTGGGCTTGGTTTTCTAGTTCCACAAGATGATTAAAAATCAATGACAAGAATCTTGGATAATAGCATGATACTTTTTGTCCATTATCAAAATTCTTCTTTGCATTAATGATTCTTCTAACCATCGGAACACACAGTAGTCTACCAATATTAATTCTTCGGTTGTGTGCAACTGCATATCCAATATGCTGCAAGAAGGATGGTAATACCCCGAAGTTCCCTTTAGTAGAATTGGCAAAGACTCTACCTAATGTGTCAAACAGATAATCCCATTCCTGAACGAAGTTCTTTTTATTCCAGACAGTTTGATCAGGACTGTCTTGATAGAATACACCATTCAAAAAATTTATCAATTCTTGATCTGATGGTAATTCTTCGAAATTTTCAGTTGGGAAATTTAAAACCGTATTTATTGTATTTTCATTCACTGTGTACTGATTGTCTCCTACAGAGAAGACAAATGATCTATTATCATTAGAAATGACAGCAGTAGTACACATGATTCGCAAAGGTTCAATTTTCAAAGGAGCATCCAAGCTCAAAGCAGTGCGAACCAGTGAATTTTCATTTAAAAAACGAATCCACGGTCGAAAACGTTCAACTGAACATTTTTCTAGATCAAAATAACCGATTAAATTATGTTTAATAATTTCAAATCGATCAGCAATTTTAATAAAGATTTAATTTCTTTGAAAATTTCAGATTTTACAAAATTATGATTTAAAAAATAATTTTTCGAATTAATAATTAATTAAAAATTCGAAAAAATTAACTTTTCTCCAAAAATTCTGAAAAATTCACACAATGATCCTCTTACACACACGAACACACGTATATTTTTAGATTTGCAAAAATCGAACCCAGTTTTTCAGAAAATCAGATCTTAAAAACGATTTTTCGAAAACTAAAACCTTTAAAAACCGAACCAAATCACGATTTTAAACAATCAAAACGTAGATAATCAGTCAAGGAATCCAAATATGTGGTCAGATCGTGAAATGGGTGAGTGATTCCGGTCAAAAATCCGGCAGAGGTTCGACAGAGTTGTGTGTATATATGTATGTATCGGTTGGAATATTCTGTGACTTAACACGAGAATGACTTAAACTGAAAATATGACTTAACACATTCTAACTGTTATATATATACTAAGACCTATAATAAGACTTAAAAATACATTAAGACATAACTGATATATATATATATATATATATATATATATATATACTATACTCGAATATGACTTAATTAAATAGACAATATTCTATTATGACTTAATTAAAACTAAGACTTAAAAACTCGAATAAGACTAAATTAATACTGGTAAATAAGACTTAACTTATATACAGACAAGACTTAAAAATTATATATATAAATTATAATTGATTAAGACTTAATGTTAACAGACTAGCAAATATGACTTAAATTTAAAAACTCGGTAAGACTTAACCTGTTTAAGTCATACCGATTTTAAGTTAAGTCATATTGATTGTTTTTCCTAATTTTAAGTCATATTTACTTTAAACAAACATTAAAAAACACAATAAAATATACAATTAACTTATAAAAATAATAAAAATATTATAGAAAATTAAACAAATAATAAAAATAATTATAAATACCATATGCTAACCTATTAACGAAAACAGAGCAATATTAACAGGACAAACATTACAAAACATATGATAAATTAATTAATAAAATAGAAATAAATATCTACAAATATTCTAAAAATACAGAAGTATGAAGTATTAAATAATATGAATAAACAGAGTGAAAAATAACTAAACAAGCAAGAAAATCAGATGGTAAAATAATAATAGAAGTGATTTCAAACAACAAATATTCATAGAATAATCACTTGCAAAATTATTAAAGATCAAATTTCAGATATTAACAGTATTAATTACTAGGACTGTTTAACATACCCAATTCACTAACAATTTTAGTGAATGAGGATTCATTAAGCGACTTAGTAAAAATATCTGCAGTTTGATCTCCAGAGCCTACAAATAGTAGTTGTACTGTACCATTCATTACATGCTCTCTTATAAAATGATACCTTATGTCAATGTGCTTTGTCCTTGAGTGCTGCACAGGATTGCTGGCGATTGCTATGGCACTTGTATTATCACATAAAATAGGGATATTTTCCAATACAATGCCATAGTCCATTAATTGATTCCTAATCCATAAGATCTGAGCACAACAGCTTCCAGCAGCTATATATTCAGCTTCGGCTGTAGAGTTAGAAACTGTTTGTTGTTTCTTACTGAACCAGGATACCAATCTTCCACCTAGGTATTGACAACTCCCAGATGTACTCTTCCTGTCTACAACACTTTCTGCATAGTCAGAATCTGTATATCCAATTAAAATAAAACCAGTTTCATTAGGGTACCAGATGCCTAAATTAGGTGTACCCTTTAGATATCTTAAGATTCTTTTGACAGCAGTGAGATGGATTTCTTTAGGGTTCGCTTGGAACCTTGCACACAAGCATGTGGCAAACATTATATCTGGTCTACTAGCAGTTAGGTAAAGCAATGAGCCAATCATACCTCTATAGCCTGTGATATCTACCTTGGCAGAACTTTCACATAAACCAATTTTGACAGCTATAGTTGATGGTGTCTTTGCTGATGAGCACTCCTCCATGTGATATTTCTTGAGGAGCTCCTTAATGTACTTGGATTGACAAATAAATATTCCATCTTGTCTCTGACTTATTTGTAATCCAAGAAAGAATTTCAGTTCTCACATCATGCTCATTTCAAACCTACCCTGCATTAACTTAGAAAACTTCTTGCATAGAAGCTCATTAGTAGACCCAAATATAATATCGTCCACATAGACTTGGACTAGTATTATATCATTCTTATGTCTTTTAGTGAAGAGCGTTTTGTCTATGACACCTCTTATAAAACCATTTTCTAATAGAAATTCAGAGAGAGTGTCATACCATTTTCTTGGGGCTTGCTTAAGACCATAGATAGCTTTGTAAAGAAAGTAGACATAGTCCAAATTATCTTGATCTTCAAAACCAGGGGCTGTTCTACATACACTTCTTCATCTAGCTTACCATTCAGAAAGGCACTCTTGATATCCATTTGATAAACTTTGAATCTTGAATAGGATGCAAATGCCAAGAATATTCTGATGGCCTCAAGTCTTGCCACTGGAGCATAGGTCTCGTCATAATCAATGCCTTCAGCTTGAGAATAACCTTTAGCTACCAGTCTTGCTTTGTTTCTAATCACAGTTCCATCTTCATCTAGTTTGTTTCTGAATACCCATCTTGTGTCCACCACTTTTCTATCTTTAGGTCTGGGTACCAGCTTCCATACTTCTAGTTGCTTAAATTGATTGAGTTCATCTTGCATAGCAATCACCCAATCAGGATCAGATAGAGCTTCTTCTACTTTCTTAGGTTCCATGACAGACAGGAACCCAGAATAGTTACACTGATTCTGATAATCTCTTCTTGTTTTCACACCAACATCTGGATCACCAAGAATCAGCTCAAAAGGATGAGCTCTATTCCAAACAGTTTGTCTGGGAGGAATTGATCTTGACGATTCGCCTTGATCTTCAGTATAATGTTGAGTATGACTTGTTGACCCTTCATTATCTCCCCCTGAGTTGTTGCCAGTTTGACTTATTGATGGTTCAATAGTATCAGTGGTGTCTTGAAAATTATCATTGTTTTCACCAGCATCTCCTTGATCATTACCACCAACATCTGGATTATTATTATCAGCAACAACGTCAGGTTGATTATCATCATCTGAATCTGAGTCTGACATATCATCAAACTTAAGCTTTTCAGATGGATCTTCATTTTGGATATTTGGGAGTTTTGTGTCATCAAATGTAACATTGACATTTTCCATAGATTTCTGTTGATCAATAAGATACACCTTGTAGGCTCTTCTAGTATAACCAATAAATATTGCTTCATGTGCTTTTTCTTCAAATTTACCACCTTGTTCATCTCCTTCTTTCAGCACAAAGCATTTTGTCCCAAATACATGGAAGTACTTGAGAGTTGGTTTCTTGTCATGTAGAGCTTCATATGGTGTCTTCATTAAGTCTTTATTGATAAGTGTACGATTCTGGGTATAGCATGCAGTGTTGACAGCTTCAGCCCAAAAGCTCAATGGAAGCCTTGATTCACTTAGCATAGTACGTGCAGCTTCAATCAAGGTTCTATTCCTTCTTTCAACTACCCCATTTTGTTGAGGAGTTCTGGGAGCTGAGTACTGTATAGTTATACCCTTTTCAGTGCAAAAGTCATTCAGAACTGCATTCTTGAATTCAGTTCCGTTGTCTGACCTTATAGATCTTACTGGACGATTAGAATCCAGCTCAATTAACTTAATGTGATCAACTACCAGTTGTGGAGTTTCATCTTTTGAGTTCAGAAATAGTACCCATGTGAATTTTGAGAAATCATCAACAATCACTAGAGCATATCTTTTTCTTGACATAGACATCACACTAACTGGACCAAACAAATCCATATGGAGAAGTTGTAATGGTTCAGTTATTGATGATATGTTAGTGCTCCTGTGAGTTGCCCTTTTTAACTTCCCTTTTTGACAAGCATCACATAGACCTTCCTGAGTAAATTCAATCGAAGGTAAACCTCTCACCAACTCTCTTTTCACTAGAGAATTCATTGTTTTGAAGTTTAGGTGAGAAAGTTTCTTGTGCCATAACCAACTTTCATCAGTGGATGCCTTTAAATAAAAACATCTAATTTCTTCTGTGCTTCCAGAGTTCATATTGGCTATGTACAAGTTTCCTTTTCTTACTCCAGTCAACTGTGGCCTTTCATTTCTCTTGTGTGATATTAGACAATTCTTCTTGTTGAAATGAACTTCATAACCTTTGTCACAGAATTGACTAATACTGAGCAAATTTTGCTCAAGGCCGTTCACAAAAGAGACATCTTCAACGATAACATTTCCAGCTTCTAATCTGCCATATCCATCAGTTTTACCTTTGCTGTTATCTCCAAAGGTAATGACTGGGCCGGCCTTCTCCACCACATTTGTCAGCAGGGCTCTATCTCCGGTCATATGCCTTGAACATCCACTGTCCAGAATCCACATGACTCGTTCAACCTGTTTCAAACCCTGCAATGACAAATTGGTTAGACTTTCTTCGGAACCCAAATTTGATTGGGTCCGGAGTACTTAAAGAATTGACCTTTATCAGGTAAAGCAACACTTTTTATTTTAACAACATTTTCTTCAGGTACTAGACATTTAACCCTGTAAACAGCTTTAACTTGTTTTGGTTTCAGCTTGGGTAACCATGTCTTTACCATATCCTGAGAAGGACTTGGAGTCCTAGTCTTAGAATTAGGTGGTGTTACAGTCCTGGATCTAACATGTTTATTTCTGCTCATATGCTGTCTAGGAACATTCTTATCAACACATGCATGATTACCGTTAAAGTAAGCAGGCATTATATTAAAAGCACAAGACATGCAATTAACAGCATTGCATTTCTTATGAGCAGTATCAATAACAGGAATAGCATGCATGGTAGATATGTTGTTGCATTTATTCATGTTGTTACTTCTACTACTAGTTTTCAAGGAACTAGTAGACTCACCAACTCTTTCTGTTTTCTTAAACACAGACTTTCTAACTTCATCATTTTTAACAACTTTATTACTTTCTAAGACTACGCCATTAGCTAAATCCTCAATGCGCATCTCTTCCTTAATGATTAAAGATGTTGTATCCAAAGGTTCTGCTATGGATGTCTTAAAGAGTGGGTTACTAACACCCTTAAGCACTAATGGTATACCCCTATCTACAGCACTGACACGATTAGGGGTAATAATGCTTTTTCGTCCAATAGCTTCATTATAATCAAACCCAATTCCTACGGTTTGATTAATAGCTTGTTGGTTAAACAACTCTTTAGCCACTTTGCATGAATTAGAAGTAGCACTAACCCTTATTTCTAGCTCAGCTATTGTTTCACGTTGTTGAACAACTATCAACGCTAGAGACCTCTCAAGTTCTTTTAGAATTCTTATTTCTTATTTTTGTTTATCATGGCAATTTTGTACATCGTGTAATTCTGATAATTGATTACTAAGATCTGTATTTAACAAATTGATCCTTTCAATCTCTCTATTAGCATTACCTAGTGTATCACTAAGTTGATAAATATATTGACTTTTAGTACATGATACCTCAGATGAAGTACTACTGGAGTTATCAGATTTTGCCATCAGGGCAAGATTGCCATACTCTTCATCTTCAGAGTCTGTATCATCCCAACTCTTTCCAGCAGCCACATAGGCTTTACCTGTCTTCTTCTTCTCAGATCCAAAGTCTTTTCTTTGGTTTTGTTTTGGCTTCTGACATTCAGTAGCGAAGTGTCCAAGTTCATTACAGTTGTAGCATCTAATTTTACTTCTTTCAACTGTTCCAGTTTTGTAACCTCCTCTGTTACTTGAGGATGAAGAACCTCCTCTCTGGAACCTGTTATAGTTAGATTTGTACCTGAACTTGGGATTCTTCCTGAATCTGAAGTTACTGAATTTCCTTACCAACAAAGCCATGGACTCATCTTCCAACTGATCTAGCTCTTCTAACGAATAGAAGTCTCCTTCATCTGGACTAGCATTCGTCTGACCAACTTCAACTTCAAGCTTACCACTGTCAACATTACAAGGTTGAATAACCTTATCTTCCACTTCCTGTTTATTCTCAACAATAAGAGCTGTAGAAGTATTAGCAACTCTTCCTTTTCCATAAATCTCATTTTGTTGAGATTGTTCCAGTTCATAGGTTTTTAAAACACCAAAGAGTCTTTCTACAGTAATTTCACTTAGATTCCTCGACTCTCTGATAGCTGTAATTCTATGTTCTAGATGAACAGGCATTGACAGTAGAAATTTTCTGTTGATCTCTTTCTGAGTGTAGTACTTGCCATGCATCTGTAAATTGTTGACAAGTTTGTTATATCTTTCAAACACATCTTGAATACTTTCATTGTATGCTGATCGAAAGTGTTCATACTCAGATGTCAGAATTTATAGACGATTCTCCCTAACTTCCTCTGTTCCTTCATTCACAGTTTCAATGGTTTCCCACATTTGCTTTGCAGTCTTGCAGTTAATCACATGACTGTACATCACAGAGTCTAGAGAATCTATTAAGATCAGTCTTAAATTAATGTCAAGTCCAGCTTCTTCTCTTTCAACAAGAGTGTACTCAGAAGAATCTTTGTGTACAAACTTTGCAGGGGAAATAACTTTTCCATCAGTAACAACTTCAGGAATTAATCCAAAAGGTATTATTGGTCCTTCTGATAAGACTTTCATGTATTTAGGATTTGCAACCTCGAGGAACATTAACATTTTGTTCTTCCACATATCATAACTGTTTTGTCATATATGGGAATCTTCACAGTTCCAACTTTAGAAGACATGATGAATTTTTTAAGAGAGTTAAAAAATTCGGGGATGATTTTTAATCGAGTAAAATGGGATCTTTGATTTGTGTATCAATCAATCTGCCCTGATACCAATTGTTAGGTCCGATAAGATTGTAGAAGGGGGGGTTGAATACAATCTTTACCTTTTTATTGAAATTTGTCCTTTAAATAAAATTTGATAAAGACAAATTTATGTGCGGAATTATTTAACACAATTTTTTAAGTTGAATATAACTGTATATTAACTTGATGTGGTGTTACAAAATCAGTATAACAACTTATCAAGATGTTAATAACTAATTAGAAAATTCGACATGAACTTTTCTAATTTAGTTAATAATAATCAAGATAAGAACTAGGAAAACAAGTTCTAGCGGATAGAATATAACAAAGATGAAGAACTTGAATTTCTGGGAATTGTTTAAGCTTTGGTGTTCTTGGTGTTCTTGAGAGAGAATTCTGTTCTGCTGATATTATGTTTTTCTGCTGTGTTTTTCCGTTATGACATAATATGCTGTGTTCTGTTCTTTTGTATCAGTCATAAGTCTTGCTGGCTTTCTGTAGGATATTTAAATGCTCCAGCATGACTTAAACTGCTTCCAAGACTTAGTTTTCCTTCATTAAGACTTACATAAACCTCCATTAAGACATAAAACTTGTCGGTATGACTTAATCAGAAGTTCGGTAAGACTTACAACAGCTGGCAGAGGTCGGTATGACTTAATCAGGTCGGTAAGACATAATCCTGAAAAGCTACTGTCGGTATGACTTAAAATTAGGTCATACCGAATTTTTCTTCTCCAAGACATAATCCAATCTTCTTTCTTTAAGTCATATTGATCCATTTAATTAATTAATGATTAACTAATTCATATTTAATTGATACAATAATTAATTTAATAAATAAATTAATTCTTCCAGAATTAATTCATTTAATTAAATCAACTAAATGATTTATATCAATTATAAATGAATTTAATTAAATCAATAAATAATTAATTTAATTCTTACAAACCACTGAAGGTAGTAAAGAATTACCACTGATTTGTGTTGACGTTCGATGTACTGTCTGGTTCATGAACGACTAACTTCAACGATGCTTCTTCACTTTTGACTTTAGGTTGTGGTTTGTTTCTTCTCTCAGTTCTCTTGTACTGTAACTGACCTTCAAACTATCACTCGAAAAATCTCTGTCATTGTTCAAATGAATCCATTCACTTCAATGCTATACTGGGGCTTGATCAGATAACTGAATCGTCTTCCAGTGTATGACATCAAAACTATAGATTGACTTTTCTTCTTTCTTCTGACAGATAATACTTCTTGAGATTCCTGTGACAGTTCATATGTATATTTACTTATTACAATTTGGTTTAAGTTGATTAGGATCCTCTAACTACAAATAGGCTGAGTCATATGCCTTTCAAGCGTACGTGGTCACAAGTAATATATGAATAAGTCAAGTTCGTTCCCACAGAGATCTGGTTTAGGTTTTAATTCAGTTATTGTGCCTATGCAACAATGTATGGTTTGTACTCACTGCTAAGACAATTAACAAATTGAGGTTTTGATTTACTAAATTTAACTAAGATGCTATTTAAAAAAAATAAGAATTACTTAACTAATGAGAATTGGAATCGAATTACTTATATAAGAATAAACATGGGATCCTAACTTAATTAAATACTTCGCTTAGATCTGACGCCTTTAATCACTATATGCAATGGTTATGATATCTGATCGAATAACACGAAACAATCACACGCTACCTGTCAGCATACGTATACCAAACTACCCATACATCCAAAAAAGAGATAGAAGATGAATAGACACCAATTATGCTTTGACCCTATATGTCTATAGAATTTGAAAACATAACGGTTGAGGAACAAGTTATCCATAATGATCACATAGGGCAACATAATATATTTCTATTTATGCTACAAATCATGTTGATAAACAATCATGAACCTATGCTAGCATGGCAAGTTCTAAATCTCAAGATCCACTTTCACTTAAACAAGAGATTAACAAATTAGATGTTAGCTACGCATCTATCACTTAAGCATAACCATACGAGGAGATCAGATATACATCACACACAGATCTTTAAAGCAATCAAACTACTAAACTACATAGATAAATCCGTTAGAATCCCATAACAACGATTAGTTCATAATTGAACCGCTCGTCATCATGGGATCTGATGAAACCATGATAATAAACAAAGTATTAACAATAATTATGCTAGAGTAATAGAGTTAAGAAAACAAATCCAAAATTAGAAGATCCGAAGTATCCTAATAGTAGAAAACAAAAGATGAAGTACATCTAGATCTCCGTTGCTTGTCACGAGCGTTGGTGAATCCTTCTCCACTTGTCTCCCTTGTGTTTCTAAGTATTGATCTGAATTACACGGGTAGGATGTGTTTATATAGGCCCTAGAAGTCTTGCCCAGCAAGAAAAACACTAAAAATACAATTTTAATCGAAATAAGACTAAAATTAGAAAATTCCAGGAAGTCCGGGCGCTGTCAGCCTTGGTTTGGGCGCTCTTAGCACTGGATTCAACAATTCTGGCGCTCTCAGCATTGGCTGGGCGCTCTCAGCATTGGCTGATTCTGCCAGTTTTCTTTTTCTGCTCTCTTTTCTTCGTTCTTGCTCCATTTTAGTCCGTTTCTTTTGCATTTGCTTCCATCTTCTCTTCTCTTGACTTCAAATCTTCATGGTGGCTTAAAGCAAGACTCCATTCTTCATTCCTATGCTCGAATTCAACTCCAAAATTGCTGAAAACAACAACCCTATTGGACAAATCACAAACCTGCAGAACTAAACAAAAACACATCAAACTACAACAAAATTGAGGCCAAGTGAATCAATTTAAGCCGATATGGAACGCTCCAAGTGGATATAAAATCCACTTATCATACCCCCAAACTTAAACCGATGCTTGTCCTCAAACATAAACAACTAAACACTAACTAATTAGTACCACTTCCGTAGGTGATCACGGTTGCATTTGGTATATGCAACAAGCCATTTAAACCCCTAGGTAGCCCTAGTGGACGAGTGAGGTCTCGAGAGGGCCTATAGCGAATGTACCCACAAAATCCATCTAACTAAACAATGCAATGCATGAATTCAACTAATATGAAAATGCAACGATCCCCTCGAACTAAACAGGACCAACTAGCAAGCAAATATCTCAAAGAATGCAACTAACTCCAAATAGAGCTCGACTAAGTCCCCGTATACTAACAATACATGAACAGAAACGTGCGTGTGTGCGATGCTCATCAGATATACTCCTAACACTAGATCGAAATTGTAACACCCCCAAATCCGGGGTCAGGGATTTGGTCGTCACGCGGAAATCCTTATTAACAATTCACCTGTTTAACAACATTAATCCATCTGTAATCATTGAATAACTGAAATATATCATTGAGACCCCAACTACCAAGCATCTTATAGGTTATAGGGCTAGAAACAAGAACTAAAGTCTTTAAATTACTCACTTCATTACCTCCATTGAATCAAATTACACCGTGTCTTACAAATCTTATTCCGCTAGTATAACTTCGTTGAGAAGTATACCAACAACTAGTTCTACTCTATACAATGTGATATACATATTACACATTAATAAAACCATATGTAACTTACTCCAGCTATAGATGTTCTGGATCCTGTCTTCTTCATAAGGTAGTCCGCCTGCTTCTTCCGAGCTATGCAGATAACCCTCATCCGTTTACCTCTTTCTGAAAGGCTAATATATATAAAACAAACAAGTATGAGCGAAAGAATTGCCCAGCAAGTGGTTAATAGAGTTCACAAAATATCCCATCATATACTTGGGGTTTTCATAATACCACGGATACTTAATATCATTAATAAAATATCTGTATCCAAGAAACCTCAATAGGGAAAGTATAATGATTAAAATAATCAGTAAATGAACATGATAAGTTCAAAATCACAATAATGACCTTTCCGTCAAAATATCTGCTATGAAAAGAAGATAAGAAGAAAATCAATATATAAATATCATCTTTCATGATATATCTTTAATCTTTATCGCAATATGAACAGTTCTTGCATTTTATAAAAGGATGAGGTTTCAAAGCACACCAATAACCTTTTCAAAAAAATCATGTCTGCTATATCAACCATAAGCAGAATATCAGCATATAGCTTAAAAAAATAAAGTTATAAGGAAGGTTATTGTAACATCAGTTTTGAACACTTTTCAACCCTGCCAACACTTATCGGTCACCCAACCGTAGCTTTCCGATCGGGGTGCTCTCGATAATGTTGCAGAAATATCCAAATTGGATGATGAACTAATACTGGAGTATCTCGCGCCAGATGTCAAACCTTATGATGATCAGTCATAAGTTTGTGCATCTCAAAGTTTGTTTCTCTACATGTAGAAGGAAGAACATATGGACACCACCATACGCCAGATCTCCCTAGCCAACGGTTGGGCATAGTTTGGGACCGGCGCAACTCGGACCCTATTTCCAGGATGGGCTGTCCCACAGTCTCTTACACCTGTTATCAGTGATGGACTGATTCACAGCCTCATACACACATACTCCTAGTTCGAGTAAAATCCATGACTCTGAAACGTAAGGCTCATCCCCCTTCCCCCAAGTATAATACTTGTTGACCAGACTCCACAAAGTAGTCGTCACCATTGTAAAGGAAGGATTTGCCAATATTTCCCAAGCAATAGCTTGTTAATGGATTAAAACTTGTTACATCAATCTTACCCCTCGAGTGTTGAGGAGGTAACCAGAGTCATTCTGACTCATACGCAATGAGTTGAAAATAATTTTTCTTTCAACATGACTCAAAAGTTAAGTAATAATAAAGTTATCTCAAATAAGGTTCCCCAGTTTTGAAGGAAAGCGACGCCTTTACAGGCAAGAAGTTGATTTGGAATCATGGGGACCTGAACAGTATACTGATGATCTTTTTCTGAAAATCTTTGTTAGGCCAAATGAGATAGGCTCTCAACATAATTCATAGAAAGTCCAGAAGTCAGAAATATACAAGATACCTTGAATAAAACTCATAATACACTTCATAATTATTGAAGTCAAATATGCATTTATATACATAAACTATTCCATCTATATTGAAAGTATTTAATAGATATTCAGATAATATTTATTAAATCGAGAATGTTTAAAGAATATAATTAAATAAAATTATTACGCTTAAACCCAGAAGTGAATATTCAGAATAATATTCATTAAATAAATAATCATTAAATGACTATTCGAAAAGCCTTTAAATGAATATTCAAAATAATATTCATTTAATAAATAAATAATGAAATAGTTTATAATTAACAAACTTTAAATGAATATTTGAAATAATATTCGTCAATTAAACAATCCTTATTAATAATAAGGAAAACTTTAAATGAATATTTAGAATAATATTCATTAAATAAATAGTCATCTAGAGATAACTAGAAACCTTTAAATGAAAATCCGAATTAAGATTCATTTAAATAAATAACTCACGTATGATTATGAAATCATACTTTAAATAAATATTTGAAACAATATTTTCCATGTAATTATAATCCTCGAATATTATTTACTAAATAAATAATATTCAGAAAATAATTGTAATACGTGTACGATATACCGCCTCGCGGTTCGTAACAAATTAATCGAAACATATGCCCTATACTAAGGGCTATCGTAAACCCGACTTATAGCTACTAGATCACCTCTAGTTTATAAGTCGTCTACTTAAAAATCACACTTCAAGTATGACAATATATTAAGTCAAAACAACTATGCATATACCTTGCATCGTATATCGTGAAATATTCAATAATACTCTTAATGGAATAATATTTGATTAATATTCCTCAAGTGAGATAAAACTCAAATAACAATCCTCGAATCTTTACCAAGTAATAAATACTTTTTGAAATTATAATGATGATGCTAAATAACATTCCTCAGAATACATAGCACTTTGCCGTTGGAATCCCTCCGGGTTTCCACGACTAGTTATATATATCAAAATACCGACTCCCGGTCTAGAGTCGAACACAATAATTATGCTCTTATACTTAGAGCCACAATATACACCGGTTCGTTCTAACTCATCTCAAAATTTATATGTGAATCAGAAAGCAAACATTATATATATGGCAATATAAGCATTTACCGCAACATTGTATAACTTTATTCATGGCAAAACAGTAATATAGAACCAATACTACAAAGTATGGTTTAGAACACTTGCCTGGTACTCGAGATACGATAGGGCTCGCGACGATTTCGGTCCATCTAGACAAAGTCAAAAGAAAACGCACGATTAATCCCCTAGATAATCCTCTTATAATTCAACGCTTAAACACACAAGCGAAACATAACCAAGGTAACACTAGTTCATTTTAGGCTCATACTAAGTCCATGTTAATCCGCAATTAATTAAGTCGTAAGTTTGGTTCGAAATTCATCCTCGAATCCAAGTTATACTCAACCTTTTGGAACATTGGTTTCTAAGTCGCGTTTTTAGTGGTTTTCACATGCGCAACCTCTGCTGTTTCATTTTTATAAAATCGTAAAATAATCTTTTGGACTCGAGACCTTCGCACAAACCTCGCTAACTGACCTTAGCACTTTACCACAAAATTTCACATTCTAATTCGACTCTTAAGGGTTTCGAACTCATCATCAAAGTAGTTATATTTCTGCGATAAAATCCTTTGAACCACCTTTACGAATTTCGCGATTTCTCCTAAACCGTAAACTCTTTTAACTCGATTCTTTCGGAAAAATAAACTAGACAACCATATCTTTGTAACCATAGGCAGTGGTGATGCTAAAAATGGTGTTATGGTCTCGGGAATTAACTGTTTATAAGGGTTAACGAAATTTCGCCATTACGACGGCTATAATTCGGACATTTCCAAATTTTAACCAACCCAACCAAGCTTACAATCAATTCTCAAGACTAATATTAACTATTCATCATCTATCTCAAGTTGTCAACTGACTTTGAGGCTAAAACCATGGTTTTCCATTTTTATAAAACTTATACAAGATCAATATACAAGTCATCCACTTAAAACCATAACAATGAAACTATAACTCAAAACTCTCCAAAATCTCACAAACTTACAAGGCATGGAAGAGAGTTATACCTGCCTAGGAAGCTTAAAGATGCTAGTGAGGTCTCACAACACTTAAACCTTGCTTGGATGATCCATGGAAGGCCATAACATAAAGATAAAAACCATGGAAACAAGTTAGAACACTATTCATCATCACTTTCACTAATTATTTGAAAATGGAAAAATCCTTGAATGGTTCTCAAATTTTTACCATACCTTGTCCTATGAAAGAGCTTTGTTTTAAGCTATAGATCACCATTGTTGGATGCTTGGAAGTGACACTTTGAATTTGCTAAAAAGGAGCAGATTTTTCTTAAGGAGAAAATGGGTTCTTGCTTTTCTTTTCCTTCCCTTTTTCTCTTTGACTTGTTCAACTAGCTTTTGATCTAATATGTTGATAAGATCAGTTAGGTGGCTGAGTTTGACCCTCTTGGGGCTTGTGCAAGGTGTATCCAAGAAGCTTGATGGATATTTGTTTGGTTTTTGGTTTGTTTTAAGTGATTTAAATCACTTTGTTTCTAAATTGTTTTGATTTAATCCTTGATTAAATCATTAAATCCACTTGATATAATTCTCTTGATGATCATGTAGGATATTTAATCTTGTCATAATCTCAATCCTTAATCTACGATTTGTTCGTTTAATCGCTTAATCTCGTGGTAAAGTTTCAACGATTTCTAGAATGTTCGTTTCACTGTCTCAGTGGTTTTCGTTATAAATCCTCAAATCAAATATAATAAAATTCTCAAATATTAAATCCTCAAATCCTCAAATTTAATATCTCATTTCTTGAATATAATATTATATAATTCACTACCTGGTCAAATATTACACCAAAATAGAATTTGGAATTTCTGAATTCCGATCGTCTTTACATACACTTATTTGCTCCGTGAATCACTAATGTGACTTCGAAATATCCATACTATGTCTCGTACATAGGGTGGCATGAAAAATTTCTTGGTTCCCAAAATCACTATTCATCCATGAAAAACACTATTCACGTATGGAAACAATATTCACTGATGCACTTAATCCTAATAAGAAAAGTTTTAATTCTACCAAAAATTCGGGTTATTACAGTCTCCCCTCCTTAAAAGGATTCCGTCCCGGAATCAGTTTAGGAATAACTGGGGTACTTTTCTCCCATTGCACTTTCAAATTCCCAGGTGGATTCTTCCACTTCTTGATTTTCTACAAATCTCTTATTAGCTTGACAACCTTGTTCCTTACACTTGCTCATTTCTATTCATGATTTCCACAGGAATTCCTTTAGCATCACGCATCTCCGATCTCATATTCTCTATCTTATTTGCGCAGAAATACCCCAACATAAACTTGCTTGTCATTCATCAACATGCCATTTACCTTATCAATAGCAGCACTATCTCTATTATTGCGGGCTTGGGCCGCATACTTTCTATGTTTGTCCTGGGTTGACACTAGTCACTTTCGATTAAGCTCTACTGTCTCTCTGGTCTGTTGAACTAGTTCTGGCCCCAACATCTTTCTCTTGCCACTTCCTCCCAGCATAAGGGAGAGTGGTATCTTCTTCCATACAGGGCCTTGTAAGGGCATTCCTATGCTCGTGTGGTAACTGTTGTTATAAGCAAACTCGATCAATTATTCCATATTCTCGATGCATATTTCATAATTCCATTTCCATCTTCTCAAGATCCTTAATTAACTCAGCTGACGTGATTATCATCTCAAGTCTTTCTTTATGACTAAGGGCATCGGCCACCATATTGGCCTTCCTTGGATGTAGGGTATTTCACAGTATAATCCTTTATCAATTCTAGCCATTTTCTCTATCTCGTGTTCAGCTCTTTCTGGGTGAATATATATATATATATATATATATATATATATATATATATATATATCTTCAGTTCTTTCGATCAATATAGATCTCACACTTTTCTCTATCTTAATACGGTCTCCAAATCTTTTAGGGCGAAAACTATCGCGACTAACTCTAAACCAATTCATTAAATCCATAAAAGTTATGGTTGCCTTAGTCAACCCAAACGACATTACTAAAACTCATAGTGTCCATACCTAGTGCGAAACGCAGTCTTAAGTATATCCTCGGGTTTTATCTTCAACTGGTAATATTCAGTTCTCAAGTCAATCTTAGAGGAATACTCAACATCTTTCAACTGGTCAAATAAATCATCTATCCTAGGTAATGATACCTATTCTCAATGGCGAACTCGTTCAACTCTCGAAGTTTGATGCACAATCTCGTGCTAACATTTTTCTTTCTCGCAATAACACCGGGGCTCTCCACGGTGGTACACTGGGTCTTATCATACTCTTGCCCAACACTTCTTGTAACTGAGTCACTACTCTTTCATTTCCACTGGGGCTAACAGGAGATGCAACAATATACTCTGAATACTCGGTATTCATTCTCATGTCATCCAAATCGATATCTGGTAGATAATTAAAACCTTTTACAGCCTCTCAAGGCCATTGTAATTTCCTTTATACTTCGTGCCTCTTTTCTCGGCATCAACAATAAGAGCTAATTAAGCCTCAAATCTCTAACGTAATAATTTCTTAATCTGAACTAGATTCAAGAATCTCTTAATCTGTCTTCATCCCTTAATTATTACTCTCTTTCCCTTATAATATCAACTTCTTCCAACTTGAAAAGAATCAATTCTATTAAAAGTGTCGACCTCATATTTCTAGTTCACAACCTGGTTGCACCAATTTAATGCAAAATTTCACGATCGACCATCTTTACTTGCAATCACTCCGTTAGGGTTCAACCTTAAGGTCTAATTGTCATGCACAATCTTGAGGTGCAAGGTACTTAGCAGTTCTAGAATAAAATGTTAATACCAACTGAATTTAAGTAGGAGGGTACCTGCTGTCATGTCCGTGATTCTCACGGCATCTCGCAAGGTCATTTTGAAAGTCCTGGCAGGGGTTGCTTGCTAGAGGTAGCCTTATTGACTCTGGGTATAGCTGGTCCAGTAGATGGACATTCCTTAGCCTTGTGTCCAAGCTTTCAACAATCGATGCCTTTTGCACTAATATAGGATAATCTGTTAATTCCAACATTGCCACGCGATTCTAGATCCCTTGTCTCAGCTCTAATTGAAGCCTACGGGCTCTTTTCTCTTCGGTGTCCACAACTCGGGAACAACCTCAACAACTCGGATAACTTGGCTTCGCACTTTGCCACAGTCATGGTTCCTTGTTTTAACTCGAGAAACTTTATTTCCATCTGGGTTTCCATATACTTCGGAAAACATTTCCCTAAAATAACAAGCTGAATAACTCCCAAGTCACGACACTATCTAGTGGTTCGCCTCTCCCTTTAGGTAGGCAGCGAACATCGTTTTATGATTCTCTGCAATACTCAGTTTCTCATATGATTTCTCCATCTCTTTAAGATAAGCTCTGGCCTCCACTGGGTCAGCGGTTCCATGGAACTCTGGGGGTTTCTATTTGACACGGTTATCATTGGAGTTTCACGACACATCGCTATTCCTTTCACATATATCGTTTGACCCACTTTCCACTTATCACAATATCTCTGAGAGAGAGAATAAACTAATTCATTGATATGTCATCAATATTTTATTCGTCTTAGCGATCCGCTCTTGTCATAGGCTATTTCTTTGTGAATCTAATTCCTATCAACGAATTTTTGACTTATTCAACCTGGTTGGCCTCCCCTTGGAATTTATTAGAGATAACAAGAATCATTGAGCTTTGAAAAGATAGCTGCCATATCAAGACAAATGTCACACAATGGTGATCATAAGATTATGAATTTTAAAGCAAATCTTATTTGAGATAAGAGAATTTACCAAGAGATCAATATGATCAAAAGAACTAACGTTGCGTGCCTTAGTTAAGGCATTACTAAAGGTAATTAGCCTTCTTGTATTTCACAACACACAAGTGATGGCGTCCCATCAGACTTCCATCACACAGACAGACAGTCCTTGTGGCCCCTATAAGGATAGGGTTGTTCGTCTCGGTGGAAGAAGAGAAATAGGAATCAATTTGAACTCCAGTTAATAAATTATCGTCTTTCGACAAATAATTCTCAGAGGGACACCTTGGAGAAAATTCTAAGGTGTGATTCCAAAAGTAAAGAATATCCAGAAAGATACTGATATATATCACAAGCAAGTGATGTTGTATCACCATAAGATTATTCACTATTGAAGAAAATTGAAAGTTTAAATAACATCAATAGACAGGCTTCAGAACCTGAAAGTAATCATGACAGCCTCTGTCATAATTGAAACCCAGTACGGGTGAACACGAATACAACAATGTATCTTTAGAAGAAGTATATCCCATATAAGGAAGCTCTCGCTTGGAGAGATGTTAAATAATTCATAGATCGGGGAGGTAATCAAAATGATTTACTAATGGGGAGGTTACTGCCAACGTCTCTACGGATGCCTTATATGTCGGCTCATCTGGCGGATAATCGTTTGATTCTAAAGTTTTTTTTTTTTTCTGCATGCACCTTAGAGTGCTCGATAACTTACGCCATTATCGACTCGTACTAGTCACCACAGTCTCAACCATCAACATTTACAATCGTAGAGAGTTATACCCAACTCGGTGCAATCATCTCAAGCAACGTTCCATTCCACACAAAGGCTTCGATATCGGTGCCATCCTTAGTGTTGACGAATTCCATATTAGAAAAATACAGGCTTAAATTCGGTATCTATCAATCCTGTGTGCCACATAGCTTAACACTTTTGGCATAACAGCCATTCATTTAAGTCAATCCCAGAATTTCTCAGTCCGTCTTGGTCCTTTAAATATGGTTCATCTTTACCGTCCAATCTCAACTTCATCATTTTATCTCTACAGTCCATTTTAACACTCCGGGTCTGTCCACCAACCCATATGGCGATTACCTTAACCAATCGACCAAGTTTCCTCTAGTTTTCACTCTCTTTGGCGACATGCTCTAATAATCGGAAAGACAAGGTTTGCCAAAAATTTGTCGAATCTCTTACCAATATCAGGGAAATTTGGTCAGTCTATTTATCCACTATTAATACTAGGACATCAATTTCGAAACTTAAAGAACAATTCTATGAACATCCAAACAGGTAGAATCGTAAGCAGTCATAATAACGGAACAATTGACATAAACTTGGAAGTTTAACCACTAGAAAGGAACCAAATATACACCTCCCATAGAAGGGAAAACAAAAGTTTCACACGGAACATGCCGCATTTTCCAGATACATATACGTCCGAGTAGTCTATATTACCAACAGTCAGTTTACTTAACCCCCCCCCCCACTTAAAAGGAACATTACTTTATAACTAGTTATTCTTCAAAACCAGCAGTACCCGGATCTGACTCCGACTTCTCAGTTCTATCCTCGTAATTTCCTCCTCGGCCGTCAGCCGGGTCCTCTACTCATTTGTCCTTGTATTTATTCCAATCAAATCAACAGCCAAGTTCCGAACGATCCAGTCGTGGGCAACAGTTGATACCACCTCTATCTCATCTATTCTTAAAACTCTACTCCATTCGCTTCATCATATCTCCTGATGAATCATAATCGACTCCAAATTCTTGTCTTGTCACTTAATCACTCTCTAAGGATTCTTTTGGTCCTCAAGTAAACATATCACATCTTTATCAATCGGCTCGTTCTCTACAAGATTATTCCCTTGACCTTCCATGAGGTCCTCCTCTAGATCCTCCTCTGGATCCTCCTCTATTGGGTCAGCGTCCATCTCAAGGAACGCATCATTATGTGTCTGCTCAGAGGCCTTGGGGTCTGGCATATTCGGTATCTCAACCCTCTCTACCACCATATCCGATGTCAACTTTCTATCCTTCATCATAATTTTGAAAATTCCCTATAGTTCGGGGAATACATAACTGCATCCATGAATTCCCTCAAATCATCTTAAATTCATGTCTCGGGCGATCTATGCCCCTGCCGACCAATACTTATCTCTGAGCATTCTTTGGTAGATATTCATCACCACAAGAAGCGAGGTCTACATCATCATATTCTTCAACGTAGCATTCACACCTTAACTTAACCTTGGTACTATATCCAATAGTCCAACATGAACTCTACATGAGTTCCGACGTTCTCACATAACTATACACACTCCTACTCACTCTCGTTTCTAGTTTACTATAACCTCAGCTCTGATACCATTTGTGTAACACCCCCAAATCCGGGGTCAGGGATTTGGTCGTCACGCGGAAATCCTTATTAACAATTCACCTGTTTAACAACATTAATCCATCTGTAATCATTGAATAACTGAAATACATCATTGAGACCCCAACTACCAAGCATCTTATAGGTTATAGGGCTAGAAACAAGAACTAAAGTCTTTACATTACTCACTTCATTACCTCCATTGAATCAAATTACACCGTGTCTTACAAATCTTATTCCGCTAGTATAACTTCGTTGAGAAGTATACCAACAACTAGTTCTACTCTATACAATGTGATATACATATTACACATTAATAAAACCATATATAACTTACTCCAGCTATAGATGTTCTGGATCCTGTCTTCTTCATAAGGTAGTCCGCCTGCTTCTTCCGAGCTATGCAGATAACCCTCATCCGTTTACCTCTTTCTGAAAGGCTAATATATATAAAACAAACAAGTATGAGCGAAAGAATTGCCCAGCAAGTGGTTAATAGAGTTCACAAAATATCCCATCATATACTTGGGGTTTTCATAATACCACGGATACTTAATATCATTAATAAAATATCTGTATCCAAGAAACCTCAATAGGGAAAGTATAATGATTAAAATAATCAGTAAATGAACATGATAAGTTCAAAATCACAATAATGACCTTTCCGTCAAAATATCTGCTATGAAAAGAAGATAAGAAGAAAATCAATATATAAATATCATCTTTCATGATATATCTTTAATCTTTATCGCAATATGAACCGTTCTTGCATTTTATAAAAGGATGAGGTTTCAAAGCACACCAATAACCTTTTCAAAAAAAATCATGTCTGCTATATCAACCATAAGCAGAATATCAGCATATAGCTTAAAAAAATAAAGTTATAAGGAAGGTTATTGTAACATCAGTTTTGAACACTTTTCAACCCTGCCAACACTTATCGGTCACCCAACCGTAGCTTTCCGATCGGGGTGCTCTCGATAATGTTGCAGAAATATCCAAATTGGATGATGAACTAATACTGGAGTATCTCGCGCCAGATGTCAAACCTTATGATGATCAGTCATAAGTTTGTGCATCTCAAAGTTTGTTTCTCTACATGTAGAAGGAAGAACATATGGACACCACCATACGCCAGATCTCCCTAGCCAACGGTTGGGCATAGTTTGGGACCGGTGCAACTCGGACCCTATTTCCAGGATGGGCTGTCCCACAGTCTCTTACACCTGTTATCAGTGATGGACTGATTCACAGCCTCATACACACATACTCCTAGTTCGAGTAAAATCCATGACTCTGAAACGTAAGGCTCATCCCCCTTCCCCCAAGTATAATACTTGTTGACCAGACTCTACAAAGTAGTCGTCACCATTGTAAAGGAAGGATTTGCCAATATTTCCCAAGCAATAGCTTGTTAATGGATTAAAACTTGTTACATCAATCTTACCCCTCGAGTGTTGAGGAGGTAACCAGAGTCATTCTGACTCATACGCAATGAGTTGAAAATAATTTTTCTTTCAACATGACTCAAAAGTTAAGTAATAATAAAGTTATCTCAAATAAGGTTCCCCAGTTTTGAAGGAAAGCGACGCCTTTACAGGCAAGAAGTTGATTTGGAATCATGGGGACCTGAACAGTATACTGATGATCTTTTTCTGAAAATCTTTGTTAGGCCAAATGAGATAGGCTCTCAACATAATTCATAGAAAGTCCAGAAGTCAGAAATATACAAGATACCTTGAATAAAACTCATAATACACTTCATAATTATTGAAGTCAAATATGCATTTATATACATAAACTATTCCATCTATATTGAAAGTATTTAATAAATATTCAGATAATATTTATTAAATCGAGAATGTTTAAAGAATATAATTAAATAAAATTATTACGCTTAAACCCAGAAGTGAATATTCAGAATAATATTCATTAAATAAATAATCATTAAATGACTATTCGAAAAGCCTTTAAATGAATATTCAAAATAATATTCATTTAATAAATAAATAATGAAATAGTTTATAATTAACAAACTTTAAATGAATATTTGAAATAATATTCGTCAATTAAACAATCCTTATTAATAATAAGGAAAACTTTAAATGAATATTTAGAATAATATTCATTAAATAAATAGTCATCTAGAGATAACTAGAAACCTTTAAATGAAAATCCGAATTAAGATTCATTTAAATAAATAACTCACGTATGATTATGAAATCATACTTTAAATAAATATTTGAAACAATATTTTCCATGTAATTATAATCCTCGAATATTATTTACTAAATAAATAATATTCAGAAAATAATTGTAATACGTGTACGATATACCGCCTCGCGGTTCGTAACAAATTAATCGAAACATATGCCCTATACTAAGGGCTATCGTAAACCCGACTTATAGCTACTAGATCACCTCTAGTTTATAAGTCGTCTACTTAAAAATCACACTTCAAGTATGACAATATATTAAGTCAAAACAACTATGCATATACCTTGCATCGTATATCGTGAAATATTCAATAATACTCTTAATGGAATAATATTTGATTAATATTCCTCAAGTGAGATAAAACTCAAATAACAATCCTCGAATCTTTACCAAGTAATAAATACTTTTTGAAATTATAATGATGATGCTAAATAACATTCCTCAGAATACATAGCACTTTGCCGTTGGAATCCCTCCGGGTTTCCACGACTAGTTATATATATCAAAATACCGACTCCCGGTCTAGAGTCGAACACAATAATTATGCTCTTATACTTAGAGCCACAATATACACCGGTTCGTTCTAACTCATCTCAAAATTTATATGTGAATCAGAAAGCAAACATTATATATATGGCAATATAAGCATTTACCGCAACATTGTATAACTTTATTCATGGCAAAACAGTAATATAGAACCAATACTACAAAGTATGGTTTAGAACACTTGCCTGGTACTCGAGATACGATAGGGCTCGCGACGATTTCGGTCCATCTAGACAAAGTCAAAAGAAAACGCACGATTAATCCCCTAGATAATCCTCTTATAATTCAACGCTTAAACACACAAGCGAAACATAACCAAGGTAACACTAGTTCATTTTAGGCTCATACTAAGTCCATGTTAATCCGCAATTAATTAAGTCGTAAGTTTGGTTCGAAATTCATCCTCGAATCCAAGTTATACTCAACCTTTTGGAACATTGGTTTCTAAGTCGCGTTTTTAGTGGTTTTCACATGCGCAACCTCTGCTGTTTCATTTTTATAAAATCGTAAAATAATCTTTTGGACTCGAGACCTTCGCACAAACCTCGCTAACTGACCTTAGCACTTTACCACAAAATTTCACATTCTAATTCGACTCTTAAGGGTTTCGAACTCATCATCAAAGTAGTTATATTTCTGCGATAAAATCCTTTGAACCACCTTTACGAATTTCGCGATTTCTCCTAAACCGTAAACTCTTTTAACTCGATTCTTTCGGAAAAATAAACTAGACAACCATATCTTTGTAACCATAGGCAGTGGTGATGCTAAAAATGGTGTTATGGTCTCGGGAATTAACTGTTTATAAGGGTTAACGAAATTTCGCCATTACGACGGCTATAATTCGGACATTTCCAAATTTTAACCAACCCAACCAAGCTTACAATCAATTCTCAAGACTAATATTAACTATTCATCATCTATCTCAAGTTGTCAACTGACTTTGAGGCTAAAACCATGGTTTTCCATTTTTATAAAACTTATACAAGATCAATATACAAGTCATCCACTTAAAACCATAACAATGAAACTATAACTCAAAACTCTCCAAAATCTCACAAACTTACAAGGCATGGAAGAGAGTTATACCTGCCTAGGAAGCTTAAAGATGCTAGTGAGGTCTCACAACACTTAAACCTTGCTTGGATGATCCATGGAAGGCCATAACATAAAGATAAAAACCATGGAAACAAGTTAGAACACTATTCATCATCACTTTCACTAATTATTTGAAAATGGAAAAATCCTTGAATGGTTCTCAAATTTTTACCATACCTTGTCCTATGAAAGAGCTTTGTTTTAAGCTATAGATCACCATTGTTGGATGCTTGGAAGTGACACTTTGAATTTGCTAAAAAGGAGCAGATTTTTCTTAAGGAGAAAATGGGTTCTTGCTTTTCTTTTCCTTCCCTTTTTCTCTTTGACTTGTTCAACTAGCTTTTGATCTAATATGTTGATAAGATCAGTTAGGTGGCTGAGTTTGACCCTCTTGGGGCTTGTGCAAGGTGTATCCAAGAAGCTTGATGGATATTTGTTTGGTTTTTGGTTTGTTTTAAGTGATTTAAATCACTTTGTTTCTAAATTGTTTTGATTTAATCCTTGATTAAATCATTAAATCCACTTGATATAATTCTCTTGATGATCATGTAGGATATTTAATCTTGTCATAATCTCAATCCTTAATCCACGATTTGTTCGTTTAATCGCTTAATCTCGTGGTAAAGTTTCAACGATTTCTAGAATGTTCGTTTCACTGTCTCAGTGGTTTTCGTTATAAATCCTCAAATCAAATATAATAAAATTCTCAAATATTAAATCCTCAAATCCTCAAATTTAATATCTCATTTCTTGAATATAATATTATATAATTCACTGCCTGGTCAAATATTACACCAAAATAGAATTTGGAATTTCTGAATTCCGATCGTCTTTACATACACTTATTTGCTCCGTGAATCACTAATGTGACTTCGAAATATCCATACTATGTCTCGTACATAGGGTGGCATGAAAAATTTCTTGGTTCCCAAAATCACTATTCATCCATGAAAAACACTATTCACGTATGGAAACAATATTCACTGATGCACTTAATCCTAATAAGAAAAGTTTTAATTCTACCAAAAATTCGGGTTATTACAGAAATCATACCCATTCTTCGCCAAGACAATCACAGGTTTATAAATAGAATAGACGGTAAACACTTCATAACCTAAAGACACCTCCATCCTTATCTGAGTTAGCCAGAAATCCATGATTTATTACTAACAACAACTACGACACATAATATACAAGCATGCTTATTTAACCGTGCAATGGATGAGACCCCAAAAGGCTTATACAATAATACCCATGTAGCGAGCGTTAGGTTAGTGGATCCCAGACTATAAAAGCCTTAGGTCACTAGGCACAAAGTCCCCGCGAACTTAATTGCTCGAGTATTAAAGAGCTCACCCTGGTTAATTTTGCATTTAAACTATTTAACATAACAACTTTTTTTTCTTTTTCTCTTTTTTTTCTTTTGACTCTTTTTTTCTCGATTTTTTTTTTGTTAGACTATTTTTTTTTTCAATTTTTTTTTCGTATGCAATCTGGAATGAGAATTCTCATTTCCAACCCTAGACTACTCATAAAATATGAGCCGGCTACTAGCCATTTGGCGCCTAGCCATTATTGACAATTAACATGAAATCCCTGTTTCCCCCAAACTTAGACTTTAGTATTCCTACGCCATAAAGGGAATAACAAAAATTCTAAATATAAACAAGTGATTAAATCTCAAAACAACCAAATAAGCATGACCTCAACCTAGCCCAAAAGCAAACGATGAGACTGTGTAAAAATTTGTTTCTGAAACATGCAAGTCAATTTCATAAGAACTATAAATCATCCCTTTATTCATCATTACCACACTCAAATAGACATCGAACTACCAATCATAATTAGCTCATCCTAAGGGATCATGAAATATGCATGCTATGCAAATGCAACTAACATGGACAAAAAAAAATAACAGAATGTCCTATATGAAACAAACATAAATAACACGAACGAACATGCATGAATTAATACTAATATGCAAAATATGATATCTGTATGAACACAATGACTCATAAATAACTAATATACACTACTTATCCCCCAAACCACCCCCAAACTTAGAATATTCAATGTCCCTATTGAATCGAAGGTAATACGAGGGATGGTAGGAAACATACCTAAAACTACCGAAACACGTGGGTTGCCTCCCATGAAGCGCCTTTGTTTAAAGTCTTTAGCAAGACATGGCCATGGCTTTTTCTCTTGAAAATTCCTACACCGTATCTCTATATGGCCATTTAATTATCCTTTCCGGAGCTACAGCCTTGATGACAAGTTTCAGCCTTCTTTGCTCCTCAAAAGTGTCAGTAACATTGTTCTCTTCATTACCTGACAAGTTAGCAACAATAATAATAGGCAAATCAGATGATTGGACCGAAAATACATACCCCAGGTGATCTAGTGGTCTAAGCTCGAGTTTGGAAGCTTCTTCAACATGATGATTAACTACCAAAGACTGACCAAGAGTGGAAATAGACGGATTAGGAATGGAAGTAGGTGGTTCATCAACAGAAGTCTTAACAACAGACTCAGGATCAAAAGAACTATCCTCAAGCTGACTCTTTTCGTAAGTTCAATGCTTAGCACAAATAGCATTCAATTCCTCCAACATCTCATCAGAAGTAAAATTCCTATACAACTCATGAAGATCTTTATTACCCTCAATCAAAACATCTTTCTCAAGAAAAGACTCAATTGCACTATCATCAAGATTTGACCATGAAACCACCTCATCAATCAGCACCTGAGAATCCCAAAGATCAGCCATTCCTAGTTCCTCATCTTCAATATCAAAATCCCCAACTAAGCCTCTCTCCAAAGAATCTGACTTAAGAAAGTGCTCAATTTTCGTAGTAACTGCAGAATCGACCAAATCCACCTTAAAGCATTCCTCTTTATCTGTTGGAAGCTTCATTGCATTGAACAAGTTGAAAGTGACATTTTGGTCTTGCACCCTCATGGTGAGTTCCCCTTTCTAAACATTGATCAAGGTCCTATCAAGAATGGTCTTCCCAAGATTATGGGAATCTTCTTATCTTCCTCGAAATCCAAGATAACAAAATTAGCTGGGAAGATGAGCTTATCAACTTTCACCAAGACATCCTCCACTATGCCTCTAGGATGAGTGATTTACCGATCGGCCAACTGCAAAGAGATGTTGGTAGGCTTCGGATCCGGTAGACCAAGTTGCATGAACACTGAAAAGGGCATAAGATTGATGCTAGCTCCCAAGTCGCACAAACACTTGTTGAAAGATAAGTTACCAATAGTGCACGGGATAGTGAAACTCCCCGGATCTTTAAGTATTGGAGGCAACTTTTGTTGCAAAATAGCACTGCATTCTTCCGTCAAAGCAACTGTCTCTAGTTCCTCGAGCTTCAACTTTCGTGAAAGAATACCCTTCATGAACTTAGCATGGCTCGGCATCTGTTCAAGAGCTTCTGCAAAAGGTATGTTGATCTGCAACTTCTTGAAGACGTCCAAAAAATTCTGAAATTACCTTTCTTGACTCTTCTACAAGCGTCGAGGATATGGAGGAGGAGGATAGATCTGATTATTCTTTGAAGCTTGCTCCGGAGTAGATTTTTCATCCGACTTCTTGCTCTTTTCCACATCACCATCTAACTGATCAGCCACCAAGTCAGATTTTTCAATTCCGGGCACTGTAGATTTTTCAACTTACTGCTTTTGCACTTCTTCATCTTCCTTAGATGCTGATTTCTGCTCGGTTGTAACCTTTCCGGATCTCAAAGTCACCACCTTCACCTGCTCATGGACTTCCCTCTTTCCTGGATTAACCTCCGTATCACTAGGAAGAGATCCCTATGGTCTGTTAAGTAAGGCGCTTGCAATTTGCCCTATCTGATTCTCCAACGTCATGAGAGATATCGCCTGGCTTTTAACCATCAACCTCAATTCATCCAATTCAGATTTTTCATTCGAAGCTTGACCAGCATTCCCATGAGGTTGTTGCTGAAATCCCGGAGGTTGGAATTGTTGCCTTGGAGCATACTGCTGCTCCATATTGCTGGCCTTGAAACTGTTGATAAGGGTGTGGTTTCTGCATACCTTAAGTGTTGCTCCAGCTGAAATTGGGATGATAGGTGGCTGGAGCTGGTTGAGAAGGGTGCTGGAAGTTGCTCACAAACTGTGCCGATTCAGAAGTGATAGCACACTGATTTGTCTCATGTGCGCCCACACATAACTCACAAACACTTGCAACCTGTCGAACTCCATAGTTGGTGAGAGAATCCACCTTCATAGTCAAAGCCTTCAACTGAGCTGCAATAGCTGTAGCTGCACCAACTTCAAGAATTCCTGCTACTTTGCCTTGAGATAGTCTTTAAGTTGGATTCTGATATTTATTAGCAGCCATCGTCTCAATTAGATCATAAGCTTCCTCGTAGCTTTTAGCCCACAAAGCTCCACCTGATGCTGCATCTAGCAAAGGTCTAGATTGTGCTCCTAACCCATTGTAGAAACCATTAGTCACCATCCAGTCAGGCAAACCATGATGAGGACACTTTCGAAGTATCTCCTTGTAGCGTTCCCAAGCTTCACACTAAGATTCTCCAGATTGCTGTGCAAATTGAGTTAGAGCGTTCCTTATTGCTGTTGTTTTAGCCATGGGGAAGAATTTAGTAAGAAACTTCTGAGCAAGATCCTCCCATGTAGTGATGGAACCGGCTGGTAAAAAGTGTAACCAGCCCTTAGCTTTATCCCTTAACGAGAATGGGAAAAGTCTCAATTTGACAGCATCTTCCGACACATCGTTGAACTTGAAAGTGTCGCAGATCTCAATGAAGTCCCGAATGTGCATATTAGGATCTTCCGTAGAAGCACCCCCAAACTGAACCGAATTCTACACCATCTGAATTGTGCTAGGCTTGATCTCGAAACTGTTAGCTACAATAGCTGGCCTGACAATGCTAAATTGGATGTCATCGATCTTCGGCTGAGAAAAGTCCTTCAAAACCTTAGTTTCTGCTGCTCTTTCTACTGGTTCTCCCATGTCCTTAACTGCTACAAGTTCTTTTACCAGTTTACGAGTTTACAAACGTGTTCGCATACACGTTCCAGTACCTGAAAAACCATGAAACAAAAAACTATATAAGAAACAATCCAAGGTAGTGAACTCTAACGACCACTGATGACAAGCACATAAACTAAAAATAAACACCGATGATCCCCGATAGCGGCGCCAAAAACTTGTTTGCACTAAATCACGCAAGCGTACGTGGTCACAAGTAATATATGAATAAGTCAAGTTCGTTCCCACAGAGATCTGGTTTAGGTTTTAATTCAGTTATTGTGCCTATGCAACAATGTATGGTTTTTACTCACTACTAAGACAATTAACAAATTGAGGTTTTGATTTACTAAATTTAACTAAGATGCTATTTAACAAACTAAGAATTACTTAACTAATGAGAATTGGAATCGAATTACTTATATAAAAATAAACATGGGATCCTAACTTCATTAAATACTTCGCTTAAATCTGACGCCTTTAATCACTATATGCAATGGTTATGATATCTGATCGAATAACACGAAACAAGCACACGCTACCTGTCAGCATACGTATATTACCCATACATCCACAAAAGAGATAGAAGATGAATAGACACCAATTATGCTTAGACCCTATATGTCTATAGAATTTGAAAACATAACGTTTGAGGAACAAGTTATCCATAATGATCACATAGGGCAACATATTATATTTCTATTTATGATACAAATCATGTTGATAAACAATCATGAACCTATGCTAACATGGCAAGTTCTAAATCTTAAGATCCACTTTCACTTCACAAGAGATTAACAGATTAGATGTTAGCTTCGTATCTATCACTTAAACATAACCATACGAGGATATCAGATATACATCACACACAAATCTTTAAAGCAATCAAACTATTAAACTATATAGATAAATCCGTTAGAATCCCATGACAACGATTAGTTCATAATTGAACCGCTCGTCATCATGGTATCTGATGAAACCATGATAATAAACAAAGTATGAACAATAATTATGCTAGAGTAATAGAGTTAAGAAAACAAATCCAAAATCTGAAGATCCAAAGTATCCTAATAGTAGAAAACAAAAGATGAAGTAGATCTAGATCTCTGTTGCTTGTCACGAGCGTTGGTGAATCCTTCTCCACTTGTCTCCCTTGTGTTTCTAAGTAATGATCTGAATTACATAGATAGGATGTGTTATATAGGCCCTAGAAGTCTTGCCCAGCAAGAAAAACACTAAAAATACAATTTAAATCGAAATAGGACTAAAATTATGAAATTTCAGGAAGTCCGGGCGCTGTCATCCTTGGCTTGGGTGCTCTCAGCGCTGGATTCAGCAATTCTGGCGCTCTCAACATTGGCTGGGCGCTCTCAGCATTGGCTGATTCTGCCAGTTTGTTTTTTCTGCTCTCTTTTCTTCGTTCTTGCTCCGTTCTAGTCCGTTTCTTTTGCATTTTCTTCCATCTTCTCTTCTCTTGACTTCAAATCTTCATGGTGGCTTAAAGCAAGACTCCATTCTTCATTCCTATGCTCGAATTCAACTCCAAAATTGCCGAAAACAACAACCCTAGTTGACAAATCACAAACCTGCACAACTAAACAAAAACACATCAAACTACAACAAACTTGAGGCCAAGTGAATCAATTTAAGCCGATATGGAGCGCTCCAAGTGGATATAAAATCCACTTATCAAATATTGATTGCTTCTATAATCAATTTCACATGACCTTTCTTCAATCAATATTATAAAGAACTTTTGCTCTCTTCTCTTTGAATATGTGTGTAGGTATGTCTATTCAAATGAGCTTGTCTAATTCTTTTGATAGTTGCTCCCAAGTTGATATAGATGGGATAAAAGTGAGAGGGATCTCTTTTCTTCTCCTCCACACATTCAAAATGTCCATGTACAATAGCTAGTCACTTTAGGGGTAAAATGGGTGTGGAGCGAAATGCTTATAGAGAATTTTGTACTTAAAACAGTCTCCAAGTGAAGCACTAAGGTTGATGGGCATTTTTATAGGTAGGGGAGGAGTGTGTTTTCACCCATTAGAAATGGCTTGGTGAGAAAAAAGTAAATGCTTTTGGATGAGGGGAAATTAGGTGTGTAGAAATGAGCTAGTGAAAGAAAAGCTAGTGCATGTACATGATGGAACCACTCGTGTGAACACACTTTTCTTTCTTCCAGTTTGAAAGGCTTGTAACGTATGCTAGTGTGGGACTATTCATTTAACCATTCAAAATGATTTAGAAAGAGAAAGAGAACATGTGCTTGTAGGGACTACTAGGGCGAACACAACTCAAACTACACGCTTAAAGGGCCAACTGACCAATCTTGAAGGACGATCTGAATTTGAAGGGCGAAATGCCTATAGAGCCACTTGAAGGGCAAAGTCCATGTAGATCAGTCATAGTATTACTTAGCCAATTTTATGGTAATTTCTTAAAGGGCAAAATTATACATACCCCTAGTGTATTAGCATATTTTCCATTCATTAACTCCCAATCACTTGAAATCTTTTCCACTGCTTCTGTACCTCTAAGATAACCATTTCTTGTACTAAATCAACTTGTCCACTTAGCAATCTTCCTATACTCGATACTCGGATTTCTTTCTAAACTGTTGATGCCTAGTGCAATTGGTCTGGTTCACAGACGACTAACATTCACTCACGATATTCGTATCTTGACTTTATGATCACTATTAATTTTGTAAGTATAAACGAATGATTTTACCTAAATTTGATGGTCTTCAGACAAATCAAGATAGCTGCTTCAAATTTCAACCCCTTATTCCATTGACGCTTGAACATATTAATGAGGGTCCTGTTAAACCTAATCTTCATATTGGATAGATTCATGTGAACCTAGTATTATTTACGAGTCTTGTTCTAGTGTTGAGTTATCAGTCCTGGGTAAGTCAACTTCTTCGAATTGTTTCGGTCTTCTTCTACAATCCCCATGAATATTTGTTGATTTAACGAGTTTCAATCCTCCTCAAAAATATTCATTTTCGATATTGTTTAAGATATTTATATTAGACACCGTTATTCTACATGTCTAAATTACATATTACTACTAGTTTTATAAAACAATAAAGAAGGAAATATAGAATCATGAGCAGCTTAGAGAACATATAAAAAATGTGAAAACATGTCTTTTTTTACAAAAGATATAAAAAGGCGCAATAACAAAAAATTATCGAAAAACACAACCAAACATTATACAAAAACAAAAAAATTTACAACACAAAACATTAATTAAAAAATAAAAAAAATTACATAACATGAAAATAATAACTAAAATACATATAATTAACCGTAGACAATAACGTGGTTCATCAACGGACTTTAAAAGAATAAAAAAAAACTAGCCAATAACCCGTGCGATGCACGGTTTTTTAAAATTTAAATAATACTTTTATTTGTATTTTAATAATTATTTATCTCATATATATTACTTAATATAATATTGACAAATATATATATTATTAAATAATATTCATTTAGTGAGTTGGGTTCAGTGGAGACCATGTTTTTTGTGGAGTCTTGGAGTCCACCTTTGTTTTGCATACATTCATCAGCATTTTACATTGCATTTAACAATTTTCTATGGTCATCACCAAGATTAGTTAGGGTATTTCAACAATATCGTCGAAATCCATCACAAATATACATTATATTGCCTGCAACGACAAAATACTGAATTTGCAGAAAAAAATTTATTTTGCAGAACCAAGTGTTTAAGAACAATATTCGACATCAATTCAAGAGATGTTTAGGCGTGTTTCGGAGCAGTTTACGGTCATGTTAAGGAGGAAAGCGTTTTTGCATTGGTAAAACATTGTTAAATGTGGATGAATGTATGCAGAACAAATGTAGACTCCAGGACCCCGCAAAAAACATGATCTCCACTTCATTTAGTTATATGACATATTGGTCAAATTATGACTATATATTTGTTATAATAATATAAATATAAATGGAAGTATCGTATATACTTACATTCAAATTTTTGTTGATATTGTCATATTAAAATTATGATTCCATAATAATTCATAATGTAATATTTGTTTAAAATAGAATTTAATATTAATTTGTAATTGTGTGAAATTTTTATTGTCTATTATATAGTTTTAGTTTGTTTTTACTTTGTTGATTTATAATTTGTTAATAAATATGTGATATTGAAATTATTTAAATTGATTTTGAAAATATTTGGTTTCCAAGTAATTGAAAGAATCTAAAAAAGTCGGGTGTAGGTAAAGAATTTTAATTTAAATATGTGATATTAAAATTATTAAAATTGATTTTGAAAATATTTGGTTTCAAGTAATTGAAAAAGTCTAAAAAAGTTGGGTGTAAGTAAAAATTTTAACTTAAATATAACTAAAAGAGTTAATTTTAAAGTTGGGTGTAAGTAACTGAATATTAATTGGAGTGTAATTTAAAGTTATTAAGTTAAATATTTGGTTTATTTTTTGTAAAATAAAATTTTATGTGTATTTTAATTTATATTTTTATTTTTGGAAGGTGTTAACAAACTTTTTAGGAAGGTGTTATACCTGTTTCGCTTATAATAGTATAGTATAGATATCACATATAAATAACTAAAAAAGCTTTATCAATATATGTACCTATACAACTTTTATAGAGTACAATTCAAAATAAAAAAAAAATCAATTGCAAGAATAAAATATATTTAGGTATAAGCATGCATTTTAAATATAAATACAATACACATAATTAATCACATAAAAAGATATCTACTCGTAGCATTAATCAAAACTTTAAATATTTTTGGAGAAAATGAAACTAAAACAAAAAAAAGAAATTTTGAATATGAATAATTAAAAAATTGAAGATAAGATATCATTTTTCCTCTTTCGGGACTCATCTAGGAGGTCCAAGTACGATCGAGTACCTTTCACATCTATACTATAATATTATAAGCAAAAAAGGGTATAATTGGTTGGTTGGTCGGTCGGTTAACACCTTTCTAAAAATGTTGCTAACACCTTCCTAAAATGAAAAAATAAATTAAAATACATATAAAATGTTATTTTACAAAAGATAAACCACGTATTTAACTTAATAACAAACTCTTTTCATTACACTCCAATTAATATTCAGTTACATACTCATTTGGCTATATTTGAGTTAAAATTCTTCAGTTAAACCCAACTTTTTTACACTCTTTCAATTACTTGGAAACCAAATATTTTCAAAATCATTTTTAATAATTTTATAAATTCACATATTTATTAACAAATTTACAACAAAATATAAATTAACAAAGTGAAAACAAACTAAAACTATATAATAAACAATAAAAATCTCACACAATTACAAATTAATATTAAATTCTATTTTAAACAAATATTACATTATGCATTATTATGGAATCATAATTTGAATATGATAATATCAACAAAAATTTAAATGTAAGTATATACGATACTTCAATTTATATTTATATAATTATGACAAAATATAGTCATAATTCGAATAATATATCATATAATTAAACGATTATTATTTAATAATATATATTCCAGTATTATATTAAGTAATAGGGCTTAATGATCCTATAGTTAATTATAGGAGAATTTTCTAAAGTTAACCAGTGAAATCAAGATACATCACATAGTTTCCTAAATAAAAAGATACATCATTAATGCGCCTGCGGGGCCCTTATAAATAAAATGTAACAATCACATGATTTTAAATGTTAACTTTAGGAAATTCTCCTAAAGTTAACTGTAGTAACATTTTTCTCTAAGTAATATATATGAGATAAATAATTATTAAAATATAATTAAAAAATTATTTAATTTTAAGAAAGCCGTGCATCGCACGGATTATAGGCTAGTATATCTTATAAATATATTCTCACCCACCCATTGTTATTGTCCCACCCTTTCCCATCCTCATTTTTTCTCTTCTTCTCTTGAATTCTCATAAAGAATTCACCCTTAAAACTCTATATCTTGAATATTACAATTTTTTTTGTAAATTTTGTAGTTTTGAATATATTAATTAAAATAGTAAAATCACAACAAGAACGATATTTGTTTGTTTCTTTTTTAGAATTTTACTCATCGTTATCACAACTGAGGTAGATGATAAGTCTTAGCCTATATTAATTATTTGAAATTAATTTATTTTTATATAGACTTGTTTTCAAATCGGTCGATGACAATTTTTTCAAATTTGTTTTCTATAACTCCTTAACGATTATGATTTCATATGTGAGACGACCCATTCTTTTTTACCTTGTTCAACATTTACGACATCATCAAGTCAATTGACAAAATATACCAAGAACTAACAATTATATTTAGATTTCTTTTATTTCAATTTTGGGTATTACCAACAATTTACATTTGATTTAAATAATTCAAGATATCAATACATATTCAGCATTAAATTTTTTGTTACTTTTTAGATCTAGATGTGCCATGTTTCAAAAAGTTAGTTGATAACATTTAAAATTTCTTTAATCTAAATTCTTCGGTATATATTACTCCCTCCGTCTCTCAAAACTCTTCTCGTTTGAAATGTCGGCACTGTTCATAACATGAGACAAATTACTAATTTACGTCTAATTTATAAGATCAAATATAGTCATGAATGATCTTGTTGGATTCGTATTTATGAGTACTTTAATACAGTGAAGTTTTTATATTTAAAACTAATACGAAATTAAAGATATTAACGATCAAAAATGTGCATTGGCAAACGTGTCCAAGAGAAATGGGAAAAGTTTTTTTGGGACAGAGGGAGTACTATTGAGCATATGGGTTCTACTTGATTGATCTCTGTAGCTGTTGACATAGTTGACCAAGATTGCAAACGTTGACTTAGTTTGTTAGAAGTTAGTTACAGAATTTTTAGTCTATGTATAGCTCCTTGTATTTTCATTTTGTAACTTGATTCATTTTACTCTTTTTTTTAACAAACAAAAATTTTTTATTAACATTCAAACATTGGAACACAACCGGGACAAACCTCCGAACTTTCAACTACAACCTGATTGTGAAACAAAAAATGAGCTAAATAAATAGTCTTTTTGTTTTTAGATCGATTAACACATAGAATATCTAAATTCTTTAATCAAAAAAGTATTACAATGACACCTCGAGCAATCCAACCTACATCAGTTATGAAACTAGTAACATCGTAATTGACCTTCACATAAGCACCATCTGTAGCACAATGTTCAGAACTATCAGTTACAACAACTAATATTGGAGCAACAAATGCCCCCAAAATATGAGTATTTTTTTTTTTTGTGAAAGTTGAGCTCTTGCGGTATCCACCACCGTCCTAGATTCGATGCGAGTTTTACGGATCTCCCAAAATATCATATGAATCCTTCTCAGAAAAACTACCAGAACCCGTAATAAGACACGCATCATTTTACTCTTTAATTCTCAATATAACAAAACATCCTCTCCTTTATTTGCCTTTGCATAATCCTGATATTATACTGGTTTGACATGGTATCAGAACTTCTTTTCTATTGATTCTTTCAGTCTTTGTGTTTTTTGATCTGCTCATCTATGGCGTCATACGCAGTTGCTACGATTGGCACATCTGCTGGCATAACTACTGGTTCATCTCCTTCACTATATACTGTTAATAATGTAAATCATCCATACTATTTGCATAATTCTGATAATCTAGGTACACCTCTTGTTACACAATTGCGTGGAGTCGATCTGTTTCGATTGCGTTATCCGCTAAAATTAAGCTAGGTGGGATTGATGGATCACTACCTAAGCCTATTCATACTTCTGCTATGATCTTTTTATGGTCTAGATCTAATGATATGGTCCTTTCCTGGTAAATAATCTACAGACTCAACAATTTAATGCTAAATCACTAAACATTTGAACACAAATCACCAAAAATTCTAAAACAAAAAATATAAAAAAAAATTAATTTATACACATTTTCTTCTTCATAAATAACAATGTCCATATACGTCAAAAGACATTCATCATCGCCTCCTTACTCTAACCAATCGACCCCGAGTTCAATGATAGAGTATGATTCAATAACGATGCTAGATCTGAAGTTAAAACTTTAAATTGGAGATTAGGGCGATTGTTAGTGATGGCGAAAGAGGAGGAGATGTGGCCAGAAAGGAAGAAGAGAGATGTGAGAATTTCATATAAGAGGAGAGGAGCAGAGGATGTGAAATTATACATATGGCCGGAGGTTTTAGTGGCCGAAAGTTATGGTGATGATGGTCGGAAAGAGGTTAATGACGTAGTAATGGTGTTGAGATGATGAAGAAGAACAGGTAGGAGATATTGATGGAGTTCATGTGTGATGTAAATGTATGTCTATGATTTAATATAGTTATATAAAATGTATGATTGAGATTGATTCTCAATTCTCACTCTAATTAAGAGGTTCTCATTTGATCATCTTTATATATATATATATATATATATATATATATATATATATATATATATATAAACATAAAGGGGAAGAATTATGCAACATTTGTATATTTTAAATATGTAAAGAACATACGACCAACGTCAGAGTATTGTCGATTGTTACTGCCTTGGATGTCTTGTCAATGATCAAAGTTTGAAGTGGATGTAGAAATCAAACTATCGATATACTTTTGAACGTGCTCATATTTATTGAAAGACAAGTACAAGAGATATATATACACCCGCATACAGGTGTTTAACAGGAAACAAAGATCAGACAAGAATCAATCAAGGATCAATCTACCTCTAAAACAGCAGCTTCCTATCTTACTAATTCCATGACTTATTCCATGATCCTACAATCAAGCAAACAGACATCTGACCAAATCAAAGACATCTATCCAAATCAAATCAAATAAAACATTAACTTTTTTAACTTATTGTTTGAGATTAACTCCAACAATCTCCCCCATAATCTCAAACATGTATGATGCATCCGTCGAGCGTATGGCTTTTAAACTGAGCTCGTATGACTGATTACTGAACCCGTATGGCTAATCCGACTGAGCCCGTATGGCTATTAAACTGAGCCCGTATGGCTAATAATATGAGCCCGTATGGCTAATACTTATGACTATAACAAAACTGGTTCATCATCCTCAATGACTGCCATGTTTACTTCCTGCCTCTTCTCTCTTTCCCGTCGTGGTTTACTACATTCTGACGCATAGTGTCCCAAGGTGTTACAGTTGTAGCACCTGATCCTACTCTTGTCACGGAAATAACTACCTCTAGCTCTTTGATTCTGAGATGCCAAGAGAAGTTATTGTCTGTCTGCGCTCTCGGACCTACCCTTCATCCTCTCCTCGTGAGCTTTAAGACGACCCACTAACTCTTCAACCGTCATAGCTTTCATGTCTCCGAACTGTTCGATATTTGAAGCAATCTGGAGAAATTTATCAGGGACTGCACGTAGGATGTTCCTCACAACGCTTAACTCCTCCATCACTTCTCCAAGAACCCGTATGTTGGTTGATATCCCGCTTAGCTTCATACAAAACTCGTCGATGCTATCTGTCTCCTTCATGGTAAGAGACTCAAACTCTCCCCTCAAAGTTTGTACCTTAGCCTCCTTCACTCGCTCTGCTCCCACACACATCGTTTTAATGGCTTCCCAAGCTTCCTTTGCGGTTTCTTTCTCAGCAATAGTCAGCAGTACTTCTTCTGGCACACCTTGGTATATAGCTGCAAGAACTATCTGTACCGTCCTCTCATCAACAACAGTCTTTGGGTCTCCTTCGATCGCACCCCAAACGCCTTACACCTTCATGAGAACCTTCATTTTCAGGGACCATGTTGTATAGTTACTTTTCGTTAGCGTTGGATAACTTAAACCCACATAACCTTCTTTTGTCTTAGTCATCTCCATAGTTTTGTTTATGTATTTGGATGATATTTAGGCATACACAACCTGGATGCTCTGATACCAAGTGTAGAAATCAAACTATTGATATACTTTTGAACGTGCTCATATTTATTGAATGACAAGTACAAGAGATATATATACACCCGCATACAGGTGTTTAACAGGAAACAAAGATCAAACAAGAATCAATCAAGGATCAATCTACCTATAAAACAGCAACTTCCTATCTTACTAATTTCATGACTTATTCCACGATCCTACAATCAAGTAAACAGACATCTGACCAAATCAAAGACATCTGTCCAAATCAAATCAAATAAAACATTAATTTTTTTAACTTATTGTTTGAGATTAACTCCAACAGTGGAATCCACTTTGAGGAGTTGTGGTAATAAAAATGATCGATTTTTCTATGTTGTTTGTACTTAATTAAGCATTACGATCCATTTTGTCATGTGGTTGAAGAAAGGTCCTCTATTATCGTTGTCGGTTTTCTCCGATGGGTAAGTACGTTTTTCTTGTAATGATCATTTGTTTGACATTTCGACACTTCATGATCGCTAATCTGTTAAGAATTATCTCGGGAATCTGGGATACATTTTCTTGGGATTGCATTTTTGGTTGAATATCTAGGTATCTTATTAATTTCGAAAAATCATATTGTTGCAGTACTAGAAAGAGTCTTCACGTCAATCTCCAGATATGGAGTGGTTAGCTGCTTAGTGGTTGATGGGCAGCTGTGTGTACTGATATTATTATGATCATGGTTCACGGGCAAGAAAATATTAAACTCCTATTGATTTACCCATAAAACTGCTCAAGATGTTTGATCCAACAACTCACAATTAGTACACAAAATATTATGATTAACATAAATTAATCATAGGCATGATATTAATCAACTTACGTGACGGTATGGACATATAGGATATTGTCTGTCAACTAGTCACAATCCTATATACTCCCTGAATAGCACGAGTAGCAGAATGTGATAGAATTAATTGTTCATTATAAGAAGCTTTAGTGGCCATACCGTGCTTAAAATATTATGCATATATGTACTGCAAGTCTGCAATTATTATTTTTTGAATAATTAGCTTATTTATAGTATGTATTACAAATTAGTATATGTTTTAAAAAAATTTGGAAAGAGCAAAAATTAAATTTAATCTGGATTGATAAGAACTAAGTTCTTATCATCTACCGTGCAATAATATTAAATTAAACAATTAAAGAAGTGGAGTTTATTCAACACCAAAAAAAGAAAAAGAGCTGGAGTTGAACTAGATTGGAGCAATGAAAATAGTCAGAATTCTCACGGGTGGTTGTTTCTTATAGTTGTATAGCTAGGGATCTAGGAAAGCCAGATCATGCATGAGATGATTTTAGTTTGACAAATTATCTCCGGATTCAGTTAATCCCAACTCTTATAGTTGAAATTATGGCTAAATTCTCCTTAAAATATTACTCCATTAATTACTACTTCTATGTCATAATATTATAATCAAAAAACTTGATGTTATATATACTACTTTGCTGGACACCTAAATAGTGTCACGTGAGAGCATTAGGATGTTTAAGGTGTTGCCGCGCCGGTTAACTTCATGCGTTGTGGTCACGTGTGCATGGATTTATTTTTGGACTCCTCCCAAAAGGTCTCATACTAACGAAGTTATTTCTGGACTCCTCCCAACGGGTCTTATACTAATAAAATTATTTGGCTACTTATATTCAAGATAATTCTTCTTTATCTTACACCCACTTTACAATCTTCCCTCAATCCAAAAACCACCAATCTTGTTACCCTTATACTGCCGCTATTCATCTATGGCTCATCATCTTGCGGGACACGCCGCCCGACCACCTCATTGTCAGGAAGACTTTCGACACAAGCCGTCCAAGATAAGTTATTTGGCTGCTTATATTCAAGATAATTCTTCTTTATCTTACACCCACTCTACAATTTCCCCTCAATCCAAGAACCACCAATCTTGTTACCATTATACTGCCACTATTTATCTATGGCTCCTCATCTTGCGGGACACGCCGTCCGACCACCTCATTGTCAGGAAGACTTTCGACACAAGTCGTCCAAGATCTTCAACCGCAGTTCTGGAGAGCCTCCTACACCACACAACTTGCAACCCGCAACCCCAGGATCAACTTCTTAACCGTCGGCTCTGATACCACTTGTTGGGCCGCGCAACACCCATTAACTCCATATTAGTATGATATTGTCCGTTTTGGACTGTGGCCACGCCCGTACGAATTTATTTTTGGGTTTCTCTCAAAAGGCCTCATACTAATGGGACTGCTTATATTCAAGATAATTCTTATTTATCCTATTAATGTGGGACTTGAGTTGACACCCACTCTACATAATACATAAGGGACCTGAAAATTATAATTTACACAGTACGTTTAACTGAAAATATAAGGGAAGAGTGATAAATATATATATATATATAAGGGAAGAAACCAATTTGTAGGACGATGCACAGTTTAGTGTTTAAACAATGTGTATATTGGCATGCACAGCAGTCGGCCAAAATACAGACCACAAAACTCGAAAAAATATAGGCTATGGGAGATATTTATGTTAAGTCAAAAGAACACTTCATTTAATAACAACCGCGGGCACTGTAGGTAACACACGGAGTTTTGAAATGAGGCACTCCATCCATTAAAAATAACATTTCCACGTGCAATATGGTGACAACATTAGATTTATGGTCTTAATTTTTAAAACACCAAATGCCCCATACAGTCTCTCACAGAAACAGGAGGTTATTTATGTGCGTCCATACAACAGGTTTATCTCATTGTCCTGGCTCTCAAACCCACAACATTATTTCATTTTGAAACAATAGATCGGTTTCATATCTCCAGTTTGTGTTCTATTGAGAGAGAGACAGAGAGAGAGAGTGCAGAGAGAGAGATAGAGAGAGAGAGAGAGAGAGAGAGAGAGAGAGAGAGAGAGAGAGAGAGAGAGAGAGAGAGAGAGAGAGAGAGAGAGAGAGATGGCACTGGAAGAGGCTATAGCACTCCAAGACCTGTACACTTACAAAAGCAGTATCGACATTTACGACATATTCGGAGAAGGTTACAACTGGGGGTCCGAGTGTGACTTGGTACAAACAGAAGAAAAACTAGGCAGTCTTAACATACTTGAGAATGGAGCTGAAAACTTTGTTAACAATGGTTCTGATCTCTCTCATTTACTAGAATCGCATGTGGAGCAAAGGGGATGCCATTCCTCTGTGGAGTTCGAAACGACAGAAACGAAAGCTACAGTACAAGAATTTCCACCGTCTGAAACCTCTACAACAATCTCTTGTAGACCTAAAAGAAGGAGGACAAGAAACAAGAGGAACTTGGAGGACATTGAGAACCAGAGAATGATTCACATTGCAGTCGAGCGCAACCGTAGGAAACAGATGAATGAGTATCTCTCCTTGCTCCGCTCACTCATGCCTGAGTCCTACGTCCAAAGAGTACTACTTATTTTTAACTCTTTATTTTTTCACTTCACCGTACAATTTCATCTTAACTAATGACTTGTATATTTCATTGTGATTAATTAGGTTGATCAAGCATCGATAGTCGGTGGTGCAATCAATTATGTCAAGGAGCTTGAGCACCAGCTACAATTCCTGAGTGTACAAAATCATAAAAATCAAAATTTTGAGGGTAGAAAAAGTTCAACTTCTCCGTTTGCTGAATTCTTTGCTTTTCCACAATACTCGACAAGTTCAAGCGATAAAGAGAAGTTGATTGTCACGGATGATGATCCATGGGCCGTACAAAATCATTCATCATCTGCCATGGCTGATATAGAGGTGTCAATGGTAGAGAACCATGCAAATATGAAAATAAGATCGAAATCCCGGCCTAGACAGCTTGTGAAATTGGTGCATAAGTTACAGATCCTTAGACTAACCATTCTCCATCTCAGCGTTACAAGTCTTGATCAAATTGTTCTCTATTCTCTCAGTGTTAAGGTTTGTTTTTCTAATAAATTTTTCTCAATTACTCGGCGGCTTGTTTATTATTTTTGTATGTGAACACGCTCACACATAAAAATTCATTTTCTTGTAAAAGGGGAAGGTAAAGGGTGTGAGAAGATACCGCTAAAAGTCTTTGATGTATGGTGTGTGTAATAATTTTATCAAATGTACTTATTGGTACTAATAAGGTAAAAAATGAACAAGTAACAAAAGAAAGTAATCATGATTCCTTTTGTAATAATGGACTGATAGTATGTGCATGCAGGTGGAAGATGATTGCAAACTCAATTCTGGGGAAGAAATAGCAACAGCTGTGAATCAGATCCTCGCAAAGATCCAAATGGAAGGAGGTTGTTTTACAAATTTACCTCAGTACTAGTCTCTTCTTAATTGTTTTTAACCTGCTTTATCTTGATTTGCTGTAGGCAAGTACTCGTTACTTACATGCAGTGTACTGTGTAATAATGTCTCAATCAAAGACTAAACTTCATTATTCGAACTGTGCCAAATAAATATTACACTGCATATTATCTATATATATATATATATATATATATATATATATATATATATATATATGTGTGTGTGTGTTTTTACCTAAATCTTTTGATTGAAGATCATAATACCATGCTAAAACCATTTAGAGCATATCCAGTGGCGTTAGCTAAAAATGATTAGCTAAATTATGTAAAATTTTTCGAATCTGTAAGACTTTGTGTTCCGACGATATTGGCTATAATGATTGACTATATTTTTAAAATGGTATGTTATTAATATTTCAAATTGTTATTAATGGAATATATAATTTTAATATAGAAATAAGTGATGTGGCAATTCACTACAGTTCGACAAATATAGCCAACATCAAGAGATTATCTATAATTATAGATAAGGGTTTTGTCCGGTTGGAGGTTTTGTCCGGTTGGAGTGCAAATTTTTTTACACATTCTTTATAATTCTTATTTATGGTAAATGATTTCAAATTTTACCTTAGGTCTCTCCCATTGGAGATGCTCTTATAGTTATTCTAACATTAATATTGTAAATGCTTATCACTTAATTATACGTACTAAATTAAAGCAATTTAGATATGGTAATTGACCACCACAAAATAGTTTACCATGTTAAAAGGTTCGAATATATATAGACTATGAACACATGCGCACGACATAATGTTAGTGTCATAGTATGACTATGAGAACAATATTAATATATTATTACTTTTTTAATTTCGTTGTAAGAAATCGAATTCAAAATCCGCTTGTACTTGCTATATGGTCTTTTTACTTCAAAGAAAACGGTCATCGGTATATTTGTAGAAGGAGTCATTATTAGTTTCTACTTGATTCCATGCCCGTGGGAGTACGAGAGAGGGAGAGCAAGACGGAGTTGACAGTGCAATAAAACTTGAGCTTAATGAGAATAATTATTCAAATTTATAATTGAATGTATATCGAATTCAAAAAATCAATGTATATCAATTCAGAAGAATTATTAGTTTCTTATACATTGGTTGTAAATTCATACTTATAAAACCAAGATTTAAATAGAATATTTTACTGCAAACTGAACTTATATAAGTCATTATCACCAAAAATAAATTAGTAAAGTCCATAAAACACCATCACGATTCAAGCATCACGATTCAAGAGAGAACCCTTTTAAAAAAGAGAATTAAAAGAATCATTTTAAAATCGAAAAAATTATTAACAATTTTATATACCTACAGTACTGTTGAAAAATCAATTAAAAAAACAATTTTTTTGTAAATATAAAAAAAAATTATGATAAATTTCTAGAATCCGTTTTTGAATCTCATAAATTTTGTGAATCAGTATTTGAATCTCAGTGAATTTTTTTGAAAATTATATATAAATCATTTTTAATATTTAATTAATGATTCAAATTAATTTTAAAAATTATATACTAACGATTAAAATATGTTAGTACCATTATTTTGTTAAAATAAATTTAAAAATTTAAAATCTAATTTTCAATTTCAAATTTTTTGATTCTCTTTTTAAGGCGATCATATATCTATAGATATAATATGCAAATCCACCAACGACCTGGTAGCGTAAATATCAGACGAAAGAAATTGATGTCACATATCGATCAATCGATTTGGATTTGAACTAGATTCGATCCGTTGTTACCCTAAATAAATAATGTCACCATGCCAGCATATCAATGTACTACTTGTCTACTTCTTAAAAAGTAAGATATTATATCGTTAGTGATTTAATGATTTTGTACCTGAATTCTTAACTTTATAAACATCTGAAAGACATTATGGGGGCCATAAAGCTGTTCGGTTTTGGTTTATAATCCCTAGAAGGCAGTAAAAGTTAAGGTGGTGGGGTTTTAGTAAGAAAATTTTGGGAAACATGTGATGAGCTGCTGGGAAAAACATTCCTATAATGGCAATTATTGTTTACTTTAAACTAAAAAATTTGTGTTATGAGATGGGATAATGAACTTTAAGTTTCATATTAGTCATCTTTGAGTACACAACTGAATCATCTTTCACTATTAAATTATACTTCTTGTAAATTCGTTAAACATATAGTAATTTAAGTCGTTTCATTTTATTTTGTTCACCGACAAAAATTATCATATTTTACAATCAATCAAAATTTTCAAAATTAAGCTCAAGTATTAATATATTTATTTATAGAATTTAACATATTTGATACTTAACTTATTATACTAATTAATTAATGTGATCAAAATTTTTGGAACAAATAAATATGAAATTATAACCAATACAACTTGGATAGAAAAAATAACATAAAAATAAAATCTTTAGATGAACATGCATGATTCATTTGTAACAACTACAGTTAAATCTCGATAAATGAATACGCTCGGACAGGAAAATTTTATTCATTAATAAAAATTATTCATTTATCGAAATCAAAAATGCACTATCTCTATTATATCGGGAAAAAAATTATTTATTTAATGATGTTTCATTTATCGAGGTTCTGTGTATTATTGCCGACTTCATGTTTAGGCCGACCATTTTTGCCAAGAAACATACTGTATAAAAGAATTTGTAATTTGATTACACATGTAAAAATGACTGTGAGCTACAATAGATGGGTTATGTTCGGGATTTTACCGGTTTTAGTTTGATTTTTATTCTTTTTCTATGTATAGTTGTACTGCTTGTGAGGACAGCTTTGTTAGAGTAACTTTTATTAACAACCAATAAAAATGGACATATGTCACTGTATCTGATAGAATGGGAAATGAACTATAGAGGATGTTCTGGTTTTGTTTTAACTTGACACGAGGAGCAATGATTCTTGTATTTTCCTGTTTCATCTTTTGGAAATGGTCACTAATATTGATTAAAGTTGATGTGTGATGGGCAAAGTTATAAAAACTGGAAATTAGTTCGATTTAGTTTCATTTTCAAAATTGGAATATTCATTTAATTTTTTGAATGCTCTTTTTTAACATCTAAATATTCGATTAAATTTAAATTAATTGATAGTACTCGGTTGAACCGAGTCAACAGATTTTTAAACTACTGGTTATAAGCTAGATTTTGTATATTAGCACTGTCTGCTCAATGTTTTTAGCTTTCCTAATCATCACTTGTAAGTTGTAACCTAGCTAGCTAGTAGTATATGCATAAGAAGGGACCATGAAAAAATATATCTTAACTAGAATATTTTGATTATTTATATAAATTATTATATTGAAATATCAAATGATAATTGATTAAGGATCATTGTAAAATATATGTTTTTTAAATAATTCAAAATGTAATTTTTTTAGTAATGATACAGTTAAACCTCGTTAAATGAATACGCTCGGAACTGGAAAATTTTATTCATTAATCAAGATTATTTATTTATCAAGGTAAAAAATATACTGTCTCTATTATGTCGGGACCAAAAAAAATTATTTATTTGATGAGTTTATTCGTTTATCGAATATTTATTTACCGAGGTTCTACTGTATCCTTATCAATTTTCACCAACATTTGTTTTGCACTATATTATATTACAATATTTATAGTTCAAAATTTATCAAGTCAACAATTTCAAATGAAAAAACAAAATTATCATCTTAACAAATTTGCAATATTAATAATTATTAACAAAATTATTTAATTAAAAATATTTTACTATGAATATGTCCAACATTATTTTCTGAAAATTAAGCCCCTTAAAATTGGCCTCTCTAGTCTCTACCCACGCACCCGACCTGCACCGACCGGTCCTGAATATATGCTGATCTAATTAGAAATCATATTTCCTAGCTATGTTCCCAGTAGAGCTCTAATATTTGATTTGTTGGAAGATTCCATGGGTGGTCCTTCTCTCTTTTGTTTTACATACTTGTTTTCCAGCATGGTAAAAATAACTATCATGATTCCTTTATCACAACATAATACCCGGCCCTATCTCTCTAAATCATAACATAATTTAACGTAAAAATATATATTACTGTTGTGCCCAAAAGTCAAAACTAGCCTCGCCCCGTTAGATAGGTGTCACCCTCCAAAGGGATGAAGAAGGATGAAAAAAAAAAAAGGATGACCCGACTTGTAATGAGCTTGGTTCAAATTGACATAAAGTTACACATTTTCAAAAGGCGTCGTGCATTGAAAAGTGGTGTAGCGCTCAAGCTAAATCATCAATCAGAATAAGGATCTCGTCTTGTTAGGGGACATCGCCTTCCAATACTCTGAAAGGGGGAATCTTCCCAGTATAACTACATGCAGAACATTGGAAGCTATGAACTATGACTCAACTCATCCACTATCTCAGCAATGGAATAGGACTAGGCCTCATCCAGGCTAGCAAACGTCGCCCTGCTAAGGAGGTCGAAGGGCATCGTCCCTTGGCAATCTCTAGGCCAGCCCTTTAACTAGTTATTCTTTCTCAGTGGTTCAAGGTAGGCGTTGACCCCGATAATCTCGGGTCAATGACTTAACCGCCACGCTCCGAGAAAATAGATGGGCTTTAAGGCCTATGACGATTCTGCCAAAGGCGGTTGCCCCTGTCCTATAGGTTTTCTAAACATGGAAACCTAACCCATTTCGGTTACTTACTCCTCAAGAACTACGTCTGACTTGATCCTTATAAATAGGGTACGTACGCACATTGTATGGCACGATGCAACCCTTGCAAAAAAAGAGAGAATTCGATATTCGATCTTAATTGCGATTACATCTCACATACTGTTGAGACATACATGTCTATAGATGATGATAACAAATACCACAAGGCAGAAAATGAATCAAGGAATCGAAGCTGACAAATAAATTAAGAAGCTAACTGAAATGCAGATCAACTAAAGCTAAATCTTGATAATGGAACTCTGCACACAGTTAGAGAGTATTTATGCAACAAGACATGAGATGCTACAATCAAGTATCTATAATCAGAAGAGAGTTTGCTATAACCATGCAAGTAAATTCGAGAATTCAAGAAAAGAAGAGTTCGAAAAGTTAGACCACTGCTATAACTCTATTCGAGTTATCTTAGACTTGGTGGATTCGATAACTCTACAAAAAGGGTTATTCGAGAAGTCCTAGTTCGAGAAGTCAGGCTGCCACCTCTATTCGAGAAGTCTGCAATATAGGCTATTCGAGAAGTCTACAAAATAGGTTGTTCGAGAAGTCATTCGAGAACTCAATAAAAGGGACTATTCGAGAAGTCAACATTCGAGAAGTCAAGATTTATCAGTTCGAAAACTCAGCCAGGATTCTTAGTAATGCCAGAGTTCTCTAATGGAACATATCGAATGGAGAACAAACCCAGAATTACTTGGCAACCTGTGACTTATAGACAGTGATCAATTACACAAAGAATGTTACGAGTAGGGAGACTAATTGTAAATATTTGAAGGCTCAAACTCTTCCAAGTGAAAGGTGAAATCAGTCATTGTTTATCCGACTTCAAGGGCAAGAATAATGGTGGAAGCAACCTCCAACATGATTATATTACTACTTAAGAATTCAAAGGATATCTTGATTAATGCATAAGGATCAGCTGTTTTATGTGGGAAGTTCAACCACAAATCAATAAGCAGAAAAGCTTATTGACTTTCGAAAAGATTATCTTTTTGCTAAAGCTACTTTTCAGAGATGAAGATTCAAATCAAAAAGATCTTTTGCATAAAGCATCACGTGGGCTTGAAAGCTAAGTCAATTCAAGAACTTAGTAACTTATGAAGAAAGAAACATACACGGACTTGAAGCATGCTGGAATTGTCCAAATCAAGGAAAGAAGACCTTCAAGACATTTCCAGAAATGGCTATCGCTTCAAGCATGTGTGTGTGACAAGCTATACCAAAAATGTATTTTTACATGTTACGTATATTGCATAAAACCCTAATGCAATATACGTTATGAGCAGCATAGTTTTAAGAGAGAAGAAAACACAGAGCATAACGTATATTGCATTAGGGTTTCTTGTAAACACTAAGACATTGTAATCCGCAGCTGTGTATTTTTACACAGAGTATTTCTTCAATACAAACTCTCAGGTGGACCTCTCAAACTCCACCTGAAATTTTTATATTTTGTGTTTATCTATCTGTTTATTATATGTTCTTTACAAACTGTCTAAGACCTCACTAATTCGAAAAGAATTAAGTTGAGCTTGCTGAGATTGTATTTAACCCCCCTTCTACAATCTCGTGGTGTATAACTGGGAATAACAATTGGTATCAGAGCTAGTTTCTAATATACAAGAAGTTTAAAGATCACCACCATGGGAAAGAAGAATGCAGGCGTGAAAATACCAGTTCTCTACAAAGACAATTACTTTCATTGGAAAGTAAAGAGGCACTTACATCTTTTATCCATTGATGAAGGCTATGTAAATTGCATAGAGAAAGGCCCTCATATCCTTATGAAGGCTAACTCTGTAGTTGGAGATGCAGCTGGAACTGCAACTGCTAGAAGGCCTGTTCCCAAATTTCCAGCAGAATTCACAGATGCAGATTTAGAAGAAGTCTACAAGGACAAGAAAACCATGAACATACTGTTCAATGGTATCGATCAAGATATGTTCGATAATGTTATAAACTACACTACTGCCAAGCAAGTGTGGGACACTATACGAACTCTCTCTGAAGGGACTGATCAAGTGAAAGAGAATAAAAAACAACTTCTCATACAACAGTATGAACATTTTCACTCCAATTCAGGTAAAAATCTAACTTATATATATTTAGTAGGTTTCAGAAACTACTAAACGGGTTAAAGTTGTATGGGAGGGTGTATGAAACCAAAGATTCCAACCTAAAATTTCTAAGGACTTTACCAAAAGAATGGAAGCCAATGACAGTCTCATTGAGGAATTCTCAGGACTACAAAGATTATACTCTTGAGAGACTGTATGGAATATTAAAGACCTATGAGCTCGAGTTACAACAAGATGAGGAAGTTGAAAAGAGCCAGAAGAAAGGTGGAAGTGTAGCTTTGGTGATCAAGCAAAAGACTGAAATAAAGGTTAAGGCCAAAAAGAAGAATAGAAATGGCAAGGTAGGAAATAACAAATACAGCAACTACAAACCTAATAACTATGCTCCTAGGAAAGAGTGTGCGAAATGTGGTAGTGTTAATCATTTATCTGCCAATTTTAAAACTGTGAAAGATGCTTCTGTGCCTAGTATGCCTATGTCTATATCTGCTATGAATGTTATGCCTAACATGTTTGTCCAACCTGCTCATGCATCTAGTCAGTATGCTAACATGCCATTCATGCATAATCCATATTACAATGCTTTGAATATGCATCAGTTACCATGGATGATGAATAACATGTTTGCATAGACTATGCCTAATTCTACATCTAGTTTTAATGCATATGAGCAAGTGGTACATCCTGTTCTTCAAAGACCTACACCAAGAGTTAAGGTTGATTTAATTCAATCAGGACCCTTGGATGGTAAAGGTTTGAAGAATAGAAGGAAGGCTAACAAGGCAGGACCCAAGGAAACTTGGGGACCGAAATCAACTTGATTTGATTTTGATGTGCGCAGGGAGACAGAAAGAATCTTTGGTATCTGGATAGTGGTTGTTCTAGGCACATGACTGAAGATTCTACCCTGCTCACTAAGTTTGAGGAGTGAGCTGGCCCTACCATTACCTTTGGAGACAACAGCAAAGGATATACTAGAGGATATGGCTTGATTTCACAAGGAAATGTTGTCATTGAGGAAGTAGCACTAGTTGATGATCTTAAGCACAACTTTATTAGAATCAGTCAACTATGTGATACAAATCAAAATTTCTGGTTTACATCTGAAGCTTGTGTTGTTTTAAAGAAAAATGACAACAAGGTAGTGATGACAGAAAATAGGAAAGGGAATGTGTACATTGCTGATTTCAATTCAACAAATGCAAATTCTGCTACATGCCTCTTCAGCAGGGCAAGTGTAGATGAAGGATGACTTTGGCACAAGCGACTGTCACACTTAAGTTTTAAAGCCATGAAAGAGTTGGTTAAGAAGGATTTGGTTAGAGGCATTCCAAAATTAGATTTTTCCAAGGATGGACTGTGTGATGCATGCCAGAAAGGGAAGCAAAAGAAGGCCTCTTTCAAATCTAAGTCAATGTCATCAATTGATCAACCCTTACAGCTACTGCACATGGATCTATTTGGACCAATCAATGTATTGTCTATATCTAACAAGAAATACTGTCTTGTAATTGTTGATGATTTCTCTAAATACACTTGGACATTCTTTCTGCACTCTAAGGATGAGGCAAGTGAAATCATTATCAAGAATATCAAGACAGTCAACAACAATCCAATCTTCAAAGTAAGAAGGATTAGAAGTGACAATGGAACTGAGTTCAAGAATTCAGTGTTGAGAGAGTTTTGTGAAGAAGAAGGAATCTTTCAAGAATTCTCTGCACCAAGAACTCCTGAACAAAATGGTGTAGTTGAGAGGAAGAACAAAACTCTTATTGAAGCTACAAGAACTATGCCTAAAGAATTAAAGTTACCAACATATTTCTGGGCTGAAGCTATTAACACTGCATGTTACACCTAGAATATTTCTTTGGTCAATCGAGCAAAGGGCATGACACCTTACCAACTATTCAAAGGAAGGAAGCCAACAATTAACTTTCTGCATGTCTTTCGATGCAAATGCTTCGTATTGAAAAACTATGGCGAGAGCCTTGGGAAATTTGATTCAATGGCAGATGAAGCTATCTTTGTTGGGTATTCAGCTGGGAAATCTTACAGAGTCTACAACCTAAGACTTAACATTGTTATGGAATCCATATATGTTGTCTTCGATGACAAGAAAATATCAGGTTTAGTAAATGAAGGTTTCCATGAATCACTTTCATTCGAGAATGAGACAAGTGGTGAAGAAAGTGAAGATGATGATGAAGAAATGATATCGATTGGTGTGTAAAATAGACTTGGACCATCAGTTAAAGTGCAGAATGGACCATCTATCAAAGATCAATTCACACCATCTGTTCAAGATCACCTTGAAACATCTGTTGAGAGCCAAAGGGAAATATCTGTTGATAACTCTATTAGAACTCCACCCAACTTGAGGTCCATACACTCAGGGGGAGCTTCTCACAGTCAACACTCAACAACAAATCAAGACGGTCAACACAGAGAAAATGAAGTTACTTCATCAAGATCAAGCTTACCACCACAAAGGAAATGGATGAAGGATCACCCATTTGAACTTATAATTGGTGATTCTAATGCAAAAGTCTGAACTAGGAGAGCAACTCGAGAAGAATGCTTGTACAACAGCTTTCTTTCTAAAGAAGAACCTAAGAAGGTTGAGGATGCTCTACTAGATCCAGACTGGGTTTTAGCATTGCAAGAAGAGCTAAACCAGTTGAGAGAAATGATGTATGGAAACTTGAACCCAAACCTAAAGACAAATCAGTGATTGACACTATGTGGATATTCAAGAACAAGATGGATGAAAATGGCATAGTTACAAGGAATAAAGCTAGATTAGTTACTAAAGGCTACCGTCAAGAAGAAGGAATTGACTTTGAAGAAACCTTTGCACCAGTGGCAAGGTTAGAAGCAATCGGGATCTTCCTAGTCTATGCAGCTCATGCAAATTTCAAGGTCTATCAAATGGATGTCAAGAGTGCATTTCTAAATGGTATTCTGGAGGAGGAGGTGTATGTTAGTCAACCTCCTGGTTTTGAAGATCCAGATTTTCCAGAATATTTGTATTATCTGCTCAAAGCACTCTGTGGTCTGAAGTAAGCACCTAGAGCCTGGTATGACACACTTTCACAGTTCCTTATAGAGAATCACTTCATCAGAGGTACTGTTGATAAAACTCTTTTCTATAGCTATGTCAATGGCTCTATGATACTTGTCCAAATTTATGTCGATGATATAATATTTGGGTCTACAGATGAGAAGCTTTGCAAAATGTTTGGCAAACTTATGCAAAGTAAATATGAAATGAGCATGATGGGTGAATTAACTTATTTTCTTGGTTTACATGTTAAACAAGTGAATGAGGGAATTTTCATAAGTAAAACCAAATATGTTCATGATCTTTTAAAAATATTTGACTTAGCAGATTGCTCTTCTGCAGAAACACCCATGGCCACTGCCACTAAGCTTAAGTTGAATACTAAGAAAAAGAAGGTGGACATTTCAAGCTATAGAGGCATGGTTGGATCTCTTTTATATTTAACTGCTAGTAGACCTGATATTATGTTTGCTACATGTTTATGTGCTTGATTCCAAGCTGATCCTAGAGAATCTCATTTAGTTACTATTAAAAGGATTTTCAGGTATCTCAAGGGAACACCAAATCTTGGCATTTGGTACCCTAGAGATTCTGGTTTTGATCTAATTGGCTAATCAGATGCAGATTATGCAGGTTGCAAGATGGATAGAAAGAGTACCATAGGCACCTATCAGTTCTTAGGAAACAAGCTGGTTTCATGGTTCAGTAAGAAACAAAATTCAGTTTCTACTTCAACTGAAGAGGCCGAATATATAGCAGCTGGAAGTTATTGTGCACAGATTCTATGGATGAAGAATCAACTGCTTTACTATGGAGTTAAGGTAGATAAGATTCCAATTTTCTGTGACAACACTAACGCAATTGCAATTTCTAAGAACCTAGTGTAGCATTCAAGAACCAAGTACATAGGCATCAGATACCATTTCATCAGAGAGCATGTGATGGAAGGTACTATGGAACTACATTTTGTTCCAAGTGAAAAACAATTGGCGGATATTTTTACTAAAGCTCTGGATGAAGCAACCTTCTCGAGGTTGGTAAGTGAGCTTGGTATGTTAAATTCTTCATGATCTCTAAATATCTGTTCAATTGATTGCAGCCAGTGAATTTTATTCTCTGGATTTTGTTTGTTTAATTTGTTTATTTACATGATTACTCTGGAGATATCGAACACATAGTTTCCTGGAGATATCGAATAAGTATGACCACCTATTTGAGTTATCTAATGAATATTATGCTTGAGATATTGATTAGTTAATTCTCTAGAGATATCGAACTAGCCTTCTGCTAGAGATATCGACTAGTTAATAATCAAAAGATATCGAATCAGTTAATATTCCGGTAATATCGAATGGTTAGTATTTAAGATATCGAATGGATTAATTATTTGTTGATGTCATTTAATTGTTTTATTATTTGTCCAGAATAATCAAATATTATGTGTGCTCTATATTTTAGAATTATGTGCCTTAATTGATTAGACTCAAGCTGTCAGGCTTAAATGATTTTGGAACAAGTTACACACATAATATTTTACTTTTTATTCTTTCTAAATGATCTGGATTAGTCTAGGACACCGTGTAATCTATGTTGCATGCGTTAGTGTGTTTAAAGAGGTGTGACCTTTTGCTTAACCTTTTACCTGTTTTAACCCCTAGTTAATAGTCGCGTCTTTCAGACTTCTTGGCTTATAAGTAGGCAGGGGTGGGATCACTTAGACTCACATTTTCTAAAACAACCCTCTTTCTTTCTTTTCTTATACCTTGCACTATGACGAAAAGAATTCTAAAGGTTGGCGTTGAAGAGTTCGAGGCCATGCCCTTCTACTAGAAGGTGATGGCCCTGCAGGAGAAGATAGATGAGCTCATAGCCGAGGAGGAGAAGGTCATAGCTGCCATGCGTGCAACTTTGGCAGCTCTCCAAGCACGCAACAGGAGGGATTCAAGCGACGACCCAGCCACAGCCGCCTAGGGATGGTTTAGGTGGGAGGCGGGACGTTGTTTATTTTTTTTATTGTTTTTTTTATCAATGGTCTTTTTGACCGTTTTTGAATTTTTTTTATTAATGAAATGATCTTTCTGCTTATCTATATTATGTTTCCTTTGTTGATAAAATCTGTTGCATGACATATGTTTTCTCTACATGTTTCTGTAAATGGTTTTAATGTTAGATTTATGCTCGATCTAATTAGATTTATGCTCGATCTAATTAAACAAAGAACACTTAGATAAGATAGCTTGGTTTGTGCTTAAATCAACTAAGTTTGTTAATAACCTAACCTTTATGGATTAGTAGGATTAACCTGACTTATGCTTAATTCTGATTTGCTAAGTGATTAAGTACATTTTTCATTAAGTTAACCTCAATATAATCAGTTTATTTCGAATCTATTTGACACAAACTGACTAGATCTGTTGTTTATCTCAAAAACTTTTCATGGTGTTTCAATTCTAATTAACATGTTCATCTAATCAATCAGTGAGCCTCAATGGCTACACAGTTGCATATTCATTTCTTACTTGCCGTATTTTCAAGGACTTGAATTATCGATAGAGGACAATGATGATGTGTTGGTGTTTCGCAAGCAAACTTGGTTAACCCATCTACCAGGTTCTACAATTCTGTCATTTGCCATGTGTAAAACACCTAGAATCAATATTAAAGTCAAAATAACTATTTTAGGCTCTGCTTAAACAGGACTAATTAGTTAATCTTGAACACATGAATTGGTAACTGTTCTTTGCTGATCGATCTCTGACTTAAGTTGACTAATTAAGGTATTAGGGTTAGATTTAACAGATTTGCAGATACTTAAATGAATATCCATGGCTATTTCTGCAAAATTGTTTCTTTTCCCTAAGTACAGCTTCAAGAACATTGTCAACTTAACTCAAGAAGCCAAGGGTGTCACTTACTGCCAAGAGAATAAACCTTCATAAGGGGAAGACTCTTAAGCCAATACACCTAGTTCAGGTATTGAGTTCTAATTTATCAGCACTTTCTTTTCTTGTCCTAAAATCTTTGCCTTACTAAGCTAAAATGAGATTTGCTGGAATGTCCCCCAGATTCTCTACCCAATCAGCACACCATATATTTACTTTTTACCATCTTTAACCCCCTCTACAGTTTCTCAACAAACTGTAGTTGTCAAATCTTTTATATCTTAACTTAATGGGAGTGAACAGGAGGAAAGTGAGGGTGAGGGAAGTGGTGAACATCAATAAACCACAAGAACAAGGAAGGTAAGGGTGTGTAAAACCAGCCTAGCCATCTTATGTCTTCCCAAAAAGGCATAGTGATTAAAAAGGACATCCACATTTCTAGTTTCAGTCTCTTAACAGACTTTAACTATTGAATCATGTTCCCAACCAGGAACACACTCAGTGAGGTAAGGGACACATTTGTGCAACCTTCTCATACTTATCTTCTAGCCAGAAGTTAGTACAACTTGCAGGGATACAAGGGAAGCACACATAGATTACTCTTAACTATTTCTCAAATTCTGGTTGATGAATCTTCTGTAAATGAGAGGATTCAGCCCCATTCATGGATACACACACCAATACACACACCAAACACTCTTGATTCTTCATCTTATTTCATGAAGAAGCCAACACTCAACTCTGAGTTCTCTAAGCTCTTAACAGGGCAGTCTGTTGAATTATAGTTCTCTTCCTATACATCAATGCTCTATACCTATAATTCTACAATCTTAATGGAATCTTTATGATCTATTTTTAGTATTGAGGGAAGAGAGTGAAAAATAGGAGAGGCCTGGTTGCTCCAAGGCAAAAGGTGAGTTTGTGTACAAGAGTGGTCTCCTATTTCTTCCAAGAGAGAAAAATGAGAGATTGAGTACCCCTTTAGTAAGGGAAGGTGAGTTGTGTGAAGTGAGCCAGGATGAGATTCTGATGCAAAAACAGAGAGAGATTAAGAGAGAAGTTTTTTTTATGCAGATTATAGCTTCTTATCCCTCTGAATCTCAATCTTAATACATCACTATTTTTGCTGATAACAAAAAAGAGAGAGAAGGAACTTCAGAATTTTCTCTTCAGAATTTTTCCTTAAACAAAAAGGGGAGAAGGGTCAGTACTTTCATCCTTTAAGGGGAGAAGGTTCAGAAACATTTTCTCCTTATCAAAAGGGGGAGAAATTTGTAGGATAAATCCAAAGGTGGAGAAGTGACATTTCTCATCAAAGAAGAAGAGACCTTCAAACCAACCAGCAAGTGGAGGAACAGTATAACGACCTAGAATTTTTCGCAATTTTATAAGTGTTTAATTAGTTTATAAATGAAAATTATGTGATTTATATGATGGATATATTTGGTGAAGTTAAGTTATGATTATGTGGTTATAGGATGATTGGTATATGCCGTATGTATTCGTAGAATTTTATTTGCATTTTTGGTGCATTAAAACTATTTTAAACATGCATTTTTAATCTTCCAAAAATTTTATAAAATCATTGGAGTCGTTTAAATTCACGAATTCTTTTGCATTATTATTTTTGTGATGATATTTGAATTTTAAAAGTGTTTGGTGTATTTAATTGTGTGTTTTAGTATTTTAAATAGATTTTTAAAAAAACTTTAATTCTTTTAAAGGTTCTTTATTTCAAAAATTCGTATAAAATTCATTTTTGACTCAAAAATTATTTTAAAAATATGGGGAGGTTTGTAATTTCATAAACTTCATTTAAGAATATTAAAAAATTATTTTTCTCTTAATTCCTTAATTTATTTCGATTTAAAAGGATTAAAAATCAGTTTTTAAAAGAAAATAGATTTTTCTGCATTTGGCAAATGACAGAAATGGCCCTGGCTCTATATAACCTCACCCACCGCCTCCTTCTTCATTTTGCTCGAGTTTTTGGTAGCTAGGTTCGATCTCTCTCCCTTCTCTTTCATTTCTTTCTTATTTTTAAGCTTAAATCATGTCTATATCACTGTTTTCATTCCCCAAATTATGTTCTTTAGTTTATTTAGCAATTGGTATGAGTTTTGTGTGAGGTTATGTATGTATGTATGCGGCTGTGTGTATGTATAGCTTCAAACTGGTGCATGCAAGCCTTGTAAGGTAGTAATTCGATGATTAAATGATTCTAGGATGATAATTATGGCTTAGAACTAAGTTTTTGTGCTTGTTTTGAATGTTTTCGAGTTTTGAATAAAACCCACCGGCAGCCATGGCGATTTTCGGTGACTGGCCGGCCGGTGGTGGTGGGTAGTTGGCTTGGTAGTACCTACAATCAATTTAAAGTACTTTTATGTGAGTTAATTGGGTTGAATGTAAGTTTCTTTTATTTTCTTTAAATTTTCGAATTATATATATATAATTGAATTTCCGAATTTGATAATTGATAATTTGAGTGTGTAAATGATGTTTGTGATGTTTAAGGTTGATTACAAATTTTAGTTAAGCATAATATGGATTCATGAAAGTGCATGTATGATTTCTTGATTTACTAAGTATTTAATTCGAATTATATATATAATTATGAATTATTCAAATTTTGTGAATTAGTAATAATAATTAGAAATTGATTCTTGTTGATAAAGTGCTAAGTGCTAGTTAGTTGATATATGAGTATAATTCTCAGATTAATTGCAGGCTGAAATTCGAATTTTTAAACCATAAATATGAATTACATGATTTTAATGATTCTATTCGATAATTAGTAAGAATTACTAATTGTGATACTTGATCTATGTTTTCGAATTAAATGGTAATGTATGTGGCATAGGTATTGGAAATATTTTTGTGTTAAAGGATCATTATTGTTATAGTAATATAACGTCGGTAACGTCGTAGTGTTAACTCTTAAGGAATGTCTGTTATGTTTGTATTGCTGATAATAATGTCCTGAAAGGAAAAGTATAGTAATGTGCCTTGTAAGTGGATTAGAAATCCATTGATATTGATTTGGTTGTGATTTGAGTCGGTTATGTTCCGACGGGATAGTCCATTTTACAAAGAAGACTCTGCCCGATTTTCGGTAGAATTATAAATCGTAATTACTTATAAGTCAAGTAGATTCTATGTTTTAAATGGTTAAGTGACATATGTGAATTACATGTTAATGTGCCTATGTGACTTAAGTGTATCTGATAGGTTATACGTGTTGAGTTTTAAAGCGATATAGGAATCGTTGGGTAGAATAGGATATGGTTTATGTAGATACGAAGGACATAGGACCTAGCAACAAGGGAAAAGCTAAGGTTGAGTATCAGTGACTGACTTGTTAGCTATTGCATTCTACTGGAGGCAAGTAACTATGTCTTTTCTCTGATGTATATTCTTGAAACTGTTATGCCTTGTTGATTCAAGTATGCCTATCTTATACCATGTTGATTATAAATCTTGTTGAACCTATCTTTGAATGTACCCAGAATTCTGTTAACAACTACTTAACCACCTATAAACCTTAAAACAGCATAATTCTTTCTAATTGTTTCTTGACCATAAATGTCATACAGATTTCCATAATCAAACCTAGTTGACTGACGGATAAACCAGTGTTCTACTTGACCTATGTCTGCAACCAGTTGAACATGTGTTGACCTTAAAAACTTATAAAAACCTCAGTGTGACCTAATCATTGATCTAAGAACTTGATCACCCTTATTATTGTTTCTTAATCTCTATAACTCGATCAATTGCCCTAAAACTATTATGTCACATCTTTGACCTTTGACTTTAAAATCATTTGCACTTCCCTGATCAATTGCCTTGATACCTTTGAGTCTATATCTTCATGATTCAGACTTGTAAACCCTATTTCTTTGGATTCAGTATTTCTAGTCAAACCCTTTGACTTTTATCATTGCAAATCAAAATGTTTTACAAGTTAAAATGTTTTCACAACAAAAAGGCTTTCTAAGCTGAGATGTTTTCAAAAGAATATTTTATAAAAGTTTAGGAACTCCGTCAAAGTGGTTTCTGCGGATTCCTAAAGATTGGATAGGCGTAAGTGATCGGGTAACACCGGTCCAGCCTGTTTGTGTATATTATGTTGTAGTCTGGTGGGACCAGTCCAGCACCTTTAATAGGCCAATGTGTTGCCTCTTGGGAACCCAAGCTATCCTAATGAGAGGATTATTGTCCAGAGGGACTTCGTGTCTGTTATATAGACTTTACGTGGCTGATCATCCGTATTGCCTGTTGATGAAAAATAAAACCTCCAATCAGTTTTCTTAAAGTGAATGATTACTTTTAAGTTACTGTAAAATGAAATTGGTTTACCGATTGAAATATCAATTACTTTACACATATCCTAGTAACCATTGTTATTCTGTCTATCAATTGATCTCTTGTTATATTCAAATACCGGTATTACTTTTACGGTTTCCAGTATTCATATGTTTTCTCTTGTTCTACTATCATCCATTCGAATATTCTGATAGTACTGCTTTCAGTTTTGCACTATGGTTACTTGCTGAGCGTTAGCTCATTGTTATTTGTCTAACCCTTTTGACAGTATATTAAGAATCATGGTACGTACGATTCAGACAACGAGGAAGCGCACTTTCGGTAGCGCTACTGTGGTTTCATTCGAGTTACCATCCGAGGTAAATGCAATAACAGCTCAGTGAGGAGAATTTTGAGTTAGTTTGTGAGAACTAGTAGTTAGAACTTTTGAACAAGGGGTTGTAATAATGATTATAATTTGAATTCAGTTTGTAATATAATAAGTAGTTAGACGTTGGCTTACTTGTTTCATACTATCACCTGTGAAAGATCCAGGTGAGTAGAGTTGCGGTCAGTCAGCATGCTATATCTATATTTACTTATTTTTAGGTTGTTTGTATCTAGTGTGTTAGTGACTCCCCGATCTAGACCCCAGATTGGGAGGGCGACAAAAACAGAACACTCTCTCAGAATGGACATAGGGGGAGCAGTTCTAATTCCCCAAGGGAAGTGAGTAGTACAGGCCAGAAACTGTGTCATGGAAGCTTGATCAATATTTTCTGTCCGAGTGAAAGAAAAATCTGAAGAGTGGTTTTTGTTATCATCACTCTCTGGATTTATGTCTTTTTCCTAAAGACATAAATAGGGGGAGACTGTTCAGACATACATGTCTATAGATGATGATAACAAATACCATAAGGCAGAAAATGAATCAAGGAATCGAAGCTGACAAATAAATCAGGAAACTAACTGAAATGCAAATCAACTAAAGCTGCATCTTGAGAATGGAACTCTGCAAACAGTTAGAGAGTATTTCTGCAACAAGCCATGAGATGCTACAATCAAGTATCTGTAATCAGAAGGGAGTTTACTATAACCATGTAAGTAAATTCGAGAAGTGAAGAAAAGAAGAGTTTGAGAAGTCAGACCACTGCTATAACTCTATTCGAGTTATCTTAGACTTGGTGGATTCGATAACTCTAAAAAATGGGTTATTCGAGAAGTCCTAGTTCGAGAAGTCAGGCTGCCACCTCTATTCGAGAAGTCTGCAATATAGGCTATTCGAGAAGTCTACAAAATGGGTTATTCGAGAAGTCATTTGAGAACTCAATAAAAGGGACTATTCGAGAAGTCAACATTCGAGAAGTCAAGATCTATCAATTCAAGAACTCAGCCTGGATTCTTAGTAATACTAGAGTTCTCTAATGGAACATATCGAATGGAGAACAAACCCAGAATTACTTTGCAACCCGTGACTTATAGATAGTGATTAATTACACAAAGGATGTTACGAGTAGGGAATCAAATTGTAAATATTTGAAGGCTCAAACTCTTCCAAGTGAAAGGTGAAATCAGTCACTGTTTATCCGACTTCAAGGGCAAGAATAAGAGTGGAAGCAACCTTCAACATGATTACGTTAGTACTGAAGAATTCAAAGGATATCTTGATGAATGCATAAGGATCTGCTGTTTTATCTAGGAAGTTCAAGCACAGCTCAATAAGCAGAAAAGCTTATTGACTTTCTAAAAGATTATCTTTTTGCTAAAGCTACTTTTCAGAGATGAAGATTCAAATCAAAAGATCTTTTGTATAAAGCATCATGTGGGCTTGGAAGCTAAGTCAATTCAAGAACTTAGTAACTTATGAAGAAAGAAACATACACGGACTTGAAGCATGTTGGAATTGTCCAAATCAAGGAAAGAAGACCTTCAAGACATTTCCATAAATGGCGATCACTTCAAGCATGTGTGTGTGACAAGCTAAACCAAAAATGTATCTTTACATTTTACGTATTTTACTTATCTTCATATAGTTTAAATAAGATGTATGAGCAACATAGATTTAAGAGAGAAGAAAACACAAAGCATAACGTATATTGCATTAGGTTTTCTTGTAAACACTAAGACATTGTAATCCGCAACTGTGTATTTCTACATAGAGTATTTCTTCAAATACAAACTCTCAGGTGGACCTCTCAAACTCCACCTGAAATTTTTATATCTTGTGTTTATCTATCTTGTTTATTATCTATTCTTTACAAACTGTCTAAGACCTCACTAATTAGAAAAGAATTAAGTTGAGATTGTATTCTGTTAGTCACAGAGGCATGCCTGTATACATCTAATAACAAGTCTAATTGTTTGTAATGTTGTGCATTACTTACATGATTCCTTAACTGGGGGAACCTCTGGTTGTAGAGTTTCTACTTGTATTTAGTACTTGTAATAGGCATCAAAATTGTATCTGTGTAACTGTAAACTAAGTCATGAAATAATGCTTGAAAGAAGATCCAGAGATCATGCCTCAAGCTTGAAGAACAAGGCTGTCAAAATAAACTCGGTTGGAATTTGTAGAATGAAGATTTCCTTAAGTACCAATTCGAGAAGTACTTTTGTCTATTAGAGAAGTCAAGGTTTCGAGGAGTCAGGCATTCGATATCTCAAGGACTCAGGAAGCTATTCGACATCTCAGGGATTCGATAAGTCAATTTGAGAAGTGGTTTGACATCTCAATTATACAGTATTCGAGAACTGAGAGTTATCTATTAAGTCAATTCAAGTTCTCGAATCAATCACTCAGTCACTTCTCGAATGGATTCTTGAAGTCAAAATACTGAAAATTGTACAAGTCATAAACCTGTAACAAGTCAAAACACTGTCAGGACCTGTACTATAAAGTGTTCATGGATAGCCTACAAAGAAGCTTAGAGAGTTGTTACTGGAGACAAGTTGCTAAAGAAGCGGATCTGGGCAGGTTAAAGAAAGTCAAACTACACGTTGCCTGGATGTATTCCAAAATAGGGATAGACAAGTTAGAAAGTAGATTTGTCTATTCTATCTTTTGTAGTAAGTAGGGTGTACGCATGTTCTATAAGTGTACAACCCTCACTTCTCTAGCAAATAGTGAGAGAGAGAGAGAGAGAGAGAGAAGCACAATACAGAGAAATAATTTGTAAGAACAACTCTCTGAGAAAAAGAGAAGTTGAGAATACTAATTTCTGTATTCACAGGTTGTAGCAAAAATCTTGATCTAATACAATGTTAGATTAAAGTGAGTGCTTGTGTCTTGAGTTTTACTTCCGCATGAATATATTTTGTTAAACACAAACACACACTCAGCTACAAAGACAAGAACATAGATTCACACCTTCAAACAAACGTTATTAAGTGTTAAATCCGAGAAAAGTTTGAAATTACATTCACCCCCCTCTGTATTTTCTTGTGTGTGTATTCCATACTCAACAAGTGGTATCAGAGCAGGCTGTTGTTCAGAATAGAAAAGATCATGAATACACCAAAGACAACAGGAACAGTGAAGGTCCCTAAGTTTGACAAAGATAATTTCAACCTCTGGAAAATAAAGATGATGTTGTTCATCAAAGCCTCAAACCCCCTATATCCTGAGATTCTCAGGAATGGTCCCTTTGTTCCGCAACAAGAGATTCCTAAGAAGATTATTAGAACAGTAACCATCCCAAGATCATACGTGGCAAAAGATCCATTTGAATGGATAGATACAGAAAAGGAAAAGGTTGCCCTTGATAGTCATCTCATGCTGTTAATCATAGACTCATTGGATATGTCAATGTTTACAAACATTGCCTCTTGTACTGCTGCTAAAGAGATGTGGGATCATATTGAGGTTCTCTGTGAAGGGACAGAGGAGGTCAAAGAAAACAGGAAACAGATACTGGTCACACAGTATGAAGCTTTCATGGCACAACCCAAAGAAAGCATTACTGATATGTTTGAAAGATTTCACAAGTTGGTTACTGAGCTACAGATGAATGGAAAAGTCTACAGCACCAAGGAGCTTAACATGAAGTTTCTACTCTCCTCACAAAACCACCTAGAACAAAGGGTCATTTCTCTAAGGGAAAGAGATTTAAACAAAGTCACATATGATGCGCTCTATGGTGTGTTAAAGACTCATGAGCTTGAGCTGTTACAAAAAAGGGCTATTCAAGCAAACCAGGGCAGGATGATCAACATATCATGTGCCTTGATTGTAAACAAATCTATACAGAACCTTGAAGCCTCTACAAGCCAACTGAGGATTGAAGAAATAGTGGATGAATAACCAGTAGTGGAGCTGCCTGAGATTGTTGCTGAGGAACAGGAAGAAGAAGATGAGTTTTACACTCTTGAGAAGCTAAATGGCATGGAAAACACATCATATTCTTTCATGGCCAGAAAATTTCCTAATATCAGATTCAAGAGAAAGAAACCCTTCAAACCTAGACCTCAGAATCATTCATTCATCAAAAGCAAAACACCTGTGAAGCCAAACAAGAATAAATCAAAAATAGCTATGTGGATAGGTCATCTGTGAGATGCTATAGATGCAATGACCCAGGTCATTTTGCCGGTGAATGCAAGAAGCCTAAAAAGAAGGATAAAGAGTTTCTAGAGCTTGAAGATAAATATGAGGCCCTTCTCAGAAAGCAAACACCAGGCAAGGCCTATATAACTGAAGGGAAGTGTTGGGATGATACTAACAGTGATGAAGAAGAGCAAGAATTTTGCATCTGATGGCCAATTCCAAGGATGAGACATCTTCATCATACTCTCAGGTACCATCTCTCACTACCATAGACATGTCTATTTCTGAATACAAGGATATGATTGAACAACTATCTGTTGAAATGTTTAATATTCATACTAATATGACTGCTGCGAATGAAGAAATTGTGAAACTGTCTGCTAAGAATGAAGTATTAAAAAAAAGAAATGAGGAATTATAGCTAGCTGCCATGAAAGTAGAAAACCTTAAGAAAGACATTGAATAACTAGAGAATAAGGTTTCATGTGCTAGTCAGCTTGAAAAGGCTCTTAGGGATGAATTAGCTGAGAATGAATTCAAACTTAGAAATTTTAAGAACTCCTCTAGCCTATTGTAGTCCTATCATGAGAAACATCAAGAGAATGCAAAGGCTGCTATCGATTTTGATTATAACACTTTCAGTAAGAGGAAAGGTTGTGCTGTCACTAAAGATGACAAGGTTGTTCATGAGAATGTGCCTCATATTTTGAAAAATGCTAAGGCACCCATTTTTAAGGAATCAACACTTGAAATTGATGAGGAGGCCCTGCTCATCAAGCAAATGTTGAATAATGAGGATGAATCACAATCTAGTGAATAACCAGCACCCTCTAAAAGTGAGAATGTCAAATTGAAAACCAAGAAGCTTGTTGGAGTTGGACCTAAAACTAAAAAATCCGTTAAGCTTGAACCAGCTAGAAAGAATGAATCTGTGAAAAATATGGCTAAAAGGAAACAAAACAGAAATGGAAAACTAGGGGTTAACAAGAATACCAATTATGCTTATATACCTAATGCCCCTCGGAAAACATGTCAAAACTGTTTCAGTACTAATCATTTAACTCATGATTGTAAGAAACCTGTAAGTAGTGTGGTTAAACCCTTCTATAATTGTTCTGTGCCTTTAAGACATAGAGATTCTCCTTTCTTTGATAAATTTGACTGTATGCCATGTAACATGAATGTTATGACTAGCTGTTTCAATTTGAGAAGGTAATTCATTGATGGTTGTATCAGTCACAATTCTCACACACACTACACAAGGTCAAAGTCTTCAAGTCCTCCTAAAGCTAAGAAGGTACCTCTGTCACCTAAGTCTGAGAACTCAAGTTCTAAGACTCCTAGTTTTGATAAGAAGACTAGCCCTAAGAAAGTTGATAAGCCTGTTGTTTATGATAAAAATGTTTCTAAGCCTGGTGGACCCAAACTTGTTTGGGTACCAAAGAAGAAGTAATACATTTGTGTTTGCAGGGCAAAGAAAAGGAAAAGAAAGTCATTTGGGTGTTGGACAGTGAATGCTCAAATCATATGACTGGTGATATGGCCCTGCTATCATAGTATGAAGAAAAGGTTGGCCCTATGGTTACTTTTGGAGATGACAACATTGGTTACACATTGGGATATGGAAAACTGAAAGTTGGTAATGTCATCATTGAAGATGTAGCACTGGTCAGAGGGCTCAAGCATAGTCTACTGAGTGTTGGTCAGCTTACTGACAGGGATTTCAAAGTGAATTTTAACAAAGATGAATGTTTGATCACTCACAAGAAGACTGGTGAATTTGCTCTATCTGGAGTAAGAAAAGGAAGCCTGTTTGTAGCTAATATGGATTCTGCAAGCAATGATAAAGTTTGTTGCTTTTACTCAAAAGCCTCAGATGAAGATTGTTGGTTGTGGCATAAGAAGTTATCACACTTGAACTTTAAAGCCATTAACTCTTTAGTCAAAAGAGAATTAGTGAGAGGCATGCCCATACTTGAACTCTCTCAAGAAGGAGTGTGTGAGGCTTGTTAGAAAGGAAAAATGAAAAGGTCAAGCCACAAGTCAAAGACAGTGACATCAATCACCAAGTCCCTACAACTAATTCATATGGATATGTTTGGGCCTGTCAATATTATGTCACTTGTAAGAAAGAAGTATGTGTAACACCCCAGATCCGGGGTCAGGGATCGGGTCGTTACGGTCTCCATTCCCATAAATAACACTTGACTTGAGTCCAAAATAAATAAGTAGCATACTGTGACCCCGCAATAATATCCACTCACACACACAACAGTTATAGTCCCAGAGATGAAATTGAAATAAGTCTGCTAATTATAGAATCCACGAATAAAAGTTATTACAACCCAAAAGGATAACATCATAAGTTTAAAAGTTCTTGTCGTTGATTAGGATTAATTATACATATAATTAAACTGGTAAACCAAAAGATTCCTATCTATGCTACCTCAGCAATGGTAGCAATGATATCAGCAGGTAGTCCTCGAGCTGGGGTAACCTGCTTGCGCCTTACGCGGGCCATCAGTCCTAGCTGTTGTTGTGACATAATAAATAAGCAAGGGTGAGCAATAGCCCACCAACAATAATATAACTGAACAGTGATGATATATAATAGTTCAAATATCTTTGAAACCATATGCCATGCATTAACGAAGATAGTGCCAGTATAATGTAAACAATGAAGTTACAAGGTAACTCAACATATATAATCCATGGAAATATCTGCTATGTCAAAGATAAGCAAGATATTATCATTTATCATAAAAGAGGAACTTGCAGGAAAAATATTGCAATTCCAGTTTCACACATTTTTCAACCCTGCCAACAATGATAATGTTGCAGAAAATTTCCAACTCTGAGAAAATGAACTAATCCTGGAGCATTGACGCGCCAGAAGACATAACATTTACGATGATCAGTCGCATGTTATACTCCCTACTTTTGTTCTCTACATGTAGAAGGAAGCACCGACAAATTTACTTGTCTACCGCCCTCTGGAACCCCCCGGCCAACGGTTGGGCCATTGCTGGACCGGCGCCACTCGGCCACTTACGCGGCTCCTAGTTCGAATAACATCCATGACTCTGAAACGTAAAGTTCGTCCCCCTTTCCCCAAGTATAATACTTGTTGATAAGACTCCACAAAGTAGTCGTATCTAGTTGGAAAGGAAAATTCACCAATATTTTCCAAGCTACTGCTTGTTAATGGATACCAACTTGTTCCAAAAATCTTACCCTTCGAATGATGAGAAGGTACACAAAGATTCAATAAGCAATTAGCAACCAAGTTGCGAGTGAAAAGAATAATTTCGAAGGATTTATGACCGGGAAGTCAACAAGATAAATAACATTTCTCAAGTAAGGTTCCCTTATAATTTGAAAGTTAGATTTGAATGAAGAATGGAATTTTGAGAACCTTTATTGATACAAGTATTAATAATAAGACTCCGAAATAATTTACATAATATTCGAAGGTCGAAGATAATATTTGAATGAAGTAAATCATTTTTGAAACGAGTTAGAAGAATTAAATAAATATTCCAAAGAATATTTATTAAGTTAAAAAAATATTGAAGGAATAATCTTAATATAAAATATCACTAGTAATAATCCTCGAATAAATATTCACAAATAATATTCATTAAATAATTAATGAATATTTAAATTAATAATACTTACTCCCTCTGTCCCTCCCATTTCTTTACAGTTTTTTTCACTGCTTGACACGCATTTTAAGGCTATTAAAAATTATAGTTCCATAACTTATTTTTAAAATTTTATTCTTTTGTATAAAAATAGAATTGTTCTATTTTTATACAAAAAACGAAAATTTTAAAAATAAGTTATGAAACTATCCGCAAAATGCACCTTAAAATCCGTGCCAGAATTACGTTCCCCAATGTAAAGAATCAGTGGGGACAGAGGGAGTATCAAATAAATAAAACTCGAATGAATATTCAAAATAATATTTAGATAATGATCAGATGAATATTTGAAATAATATTCAATAAATAAATAATGAATAAATTCCAAAGGAATAATCGAGATAATATTCGATAAATGAATCAACTTTAAATGAATACTAGAAATAATATTCATTGACTACATAAGTTCGAATGAATATTTGAAATAATATTTATTCAATAAATAATGGAGAAATATTAAATTAAATATTCTCTCCGGAATAATCAAGATATATCAAGAAATACTGACTCCCGGTCTATATTCGAAGAATGAGACTCAAATGCCCTTTCCTAAGGGTCTTAGCAATATCCAGCTTATAACCGATACGTTATCTATCTAGCTTATAAGCTAACAATAAATCAGGGAACAAGGATCACAATATAACTTGAAAGTAGGCATGCATGCAATGGCATATGTATAACAACAATCATATATATAATATCACAACAACAGTTCCAAGTATTGGAAACTTGCCTGGTAGTCGGGTGTGGGTAGAGGTAGTGTGTCCTGGTTCCGCACGGTGATCTATAAACAATCAGGATATTTGAGATTAATCACTTACGCTTTTTTAAAAGGCTAAGTATAAACTTAACTTAGGTCGAAACACGTTTTCAAGTTATCTCGTTATGCACCCTTTAGTGTAACTCTTTTTATCACCGATACGATCTGATATTTGTTCATTATTAAGACATGTCATCATACTTACACTTGGTATATACTTAAGTAGTATAAGTTCTAAGGTCGGTCGTTTACGAACCAAGATTATACCTCGAGTTTTATCGCCCGTTTTTTAATTGATTAACCAAAGTTATAACCAAGTGTACTTTTTAGGAGTTCGTTCACACTTAACCTCGATTCAAACATTTTTATGAAATCGAAAAATGATCTTTTTAACATGAGGTCTTCTCTCACACCTTCCTTATGATCCCTAATATTTAATTACCAAGATTCGTCACTAAATTACTCGAGTTAAGGGGGTTCAATTTCAATTACGAATTTCCATTTATGGTTTCGAACCACTTTTAATAAATCGGCCATAATTCCTAAACCGTAAGTCCTTTCGCTTCGATTCTTGCGCCAAAACGATCTATGACTCGAGATCTACAAGTGTATTTCATCCATTCACCAAATTCAGAAAATTATCTCAACTGTTATGCACGAATTTTAATTTTTAACGAAATTTCAGCATTACGAAGGCTATAAATCGAACGTTCCAAAAATCTTTTCAACACAACCAAGCCACACCGGGAATCCATACAACTTATACACATGTTATTCATCTCAACAAGTCCAAGAATATCATGCTTCACTACCATATGCATCAAATTACTTAAATCACTAAACCACTAACTAATCATGCTTATAACACCACCATAATCATAACTAAGTTAAAATCCATCAAGAACATGCATAATCTCAAAGTAAGATCTAGGGTTCTTAAGGATTATACCTTCCTTGGAGAGTGCTAAGACCTTACTAAGCCTTGATTTGTCCTTGGGTGTTCTTAAGCTTGCTTAGATCAACCAAAGAATCAAGAAAAACAAGATTAATTCATGAAGAACACTATTCATCATCACGTTGAATAATTTATTTGAAAATGGTAAAAGATTTATTTGAAGCTAAGATTTCTAGGAGATTACTTTTATGAAATATAGAACTCACCATAAAAATTTGAAGATCAAATAAGGGGTGGAAGTTGGATTTTGAATTTGAATTTCTTGCTTGGGCCGAATGTTGAAGAAAAGAGAGAGAATGGAGTATCTTGCTTGGTTGCTTTGGATAATAATGCATAAAGTGATGTATTTGGATAATATCTCATTTAAAGTAGCTTTATTAAAGATGTGATGTCATGGATGAGGTTTTTGGAGAGACAAGTGTTGATCTTCGGTGGTGTTTATGCTAACTAGTAGTTTGATTGCTAAGTACTAGTTTGATTCTCTAATTGTTGTAGTTGCTTTGTAACTAGCTTGGTTACTAGATATTTTCTACTTGCACATGCATGCATCTTGCTTCCCTGCTTGTTTCTTTATCCGGTTATTGCTCAATTCATTGATCGTTCGGAGGAATACCTCAAAGATTTCTAATTAGGGTTTTACCGGAAACCTTCTTAATATTTTGCTCACATCTTTAATCCTCCTTTATAATTCTTGAATTTAAATCCCTTAAATATTTTTAATAAGTCCTTAGGTCTTTTAGTGTCCGGGGAAATCTCGGGGAAAATAAAAGTGCTATTTTTCAGAATTCGATAACTTTTACATACACTCTTTTTCCCCTTGGATCATTAATACGAACTCAGAAATCCGTTCCGGGTACTTCTATATAGTGTCGTCTAATAATATTCCTATTTCCACCAAAAACACTATTCATCACTTATTCTCCCTTTATTCCTTATAATTAGAAAAATGTTCTCGCGCTTTCCCGAGCGGTCCTTTACCCTTTTACGGAACCACTGGACTAATAACAGATATCGATTTGGATGACATGAGAATAACTCTCCTATTTGGAATTACCATATCTTACTTATCCAGGAGATAGATTATTCTTATCTAAGTTATCAACCAATAGCATTCTTCAAGACATATGAACATTTGAATCCAAATCCATTCCTTTTTCATTCATTAGAACAATTGTTACATCGTAGCTTTAACCACTATTCATATTTACATTAATACATAATCAAAGTTTTAATTCTATCAAAAATCTGGGTTCTTACAGTATGCCTTGGTGATGGTTGATGACTTTACAAGGTATACATGGGTGGAATTTCTAGCATCAAAGGATGAGGCTCCACAAGTAATCATTGAGCACATAAAGAAAGTTGATAAAGAAGCAAAGGCCAACAATGCAAGTGTGATTGCATTAAGGAGTGACAATGGAACAGAGTTCAGAAATGCCATGCTTGAAGCCTTCTGCAAAGAGAATGGTATTTCACAACAATTCTCAGCTCCAAGGACTCCACAACAAAATGGAGTTGTTGAAAGAAAGAATAGAACTCTAATTGAGGCTGCTAGAACAATGTTACTTGATGCAAAAATGCCTACATGTTTTTGGGCTGAGGCTGTGAGCACTCCATGCTATATTCAGAACAGAATCCTTATCAACAAAAACACTGGAAAGACACCTTACAATTTGATGACTGGAAAGAAACCTACTCTTAAGTATGTTCATGCTTTTGGAAGCAAATGCTTTATGTTAAAGGATAATTCTGAATATGTTGGTAAGTTTAATGCAAAGGCATTTGAAGGAATTTTTCTTGGCTATTCTTTGGAGAGAACAGCTTACAAGGTTTATGTCATCAGTCAAAAGAAGGTTATGGAAAGCACAGATGTGACTTTTGATGATAATAAACTACCTGGTCTAAAAGAAGCCAATGATGAAGATAAAGATCCATTGAGATTTGAAAATATGAATGATTCTGATGAAGAGATTAGAACTGAAGTTGAGATTACAGCTCAACAAACTCCAGTGAATGATGAAACAAAAGAAGAGTTTGTGCCAATCAACAGTGGAAATACAAGCATCCAAGATACACCTGTGAATGAGAGCACCTTCACAGGGGGATGAAATGAATTTGATCACAACTTGGATGATGAAGCAACATAAAACTTGAGAAATCAAACTGAGCATTCAAGAAAGTGGGATAGATCACACATTGGAGATCCAAATGCAGAAGTGGGAACAAGGAGGGTGTTAGGATTTATGGGTGATAGCTTAGAGACAACTTAACTAGCACTTAGTTTTATTTGTATAGACTAAGTAGAACATACTGTCACAGCCATAGTGTGTCTTTGTAATCGAATAAACTACTGTCATGTAATAAATGTATATCTTGGAAGAAGTTCATGCATTTGTTCAAGCCTCAAGACATACATAAGGAAGACAGAAAGAATAAATATTACTGTCACAACATTGACAGTAACGTTACAAGAAGACAACATGTTGCAAGGTCACGACAGCAAGTTTCATCTGACAGCAACATTGGCGAAAGCATGAAGACAGAAACATTCTCACACTTTGACAGCAAGTTTGAAAGTCCCGACAGCATCATTGGCGGGGACTCATACTGTCATCCAAGGAATATTCTAATGACAGCAAGCTTGGTGTCAAAGGTTACTGTCTCAATGGAATATTTGAATTGGGGATTTATCTCAGTCAAACCTGTGACAGTTTAGATGTTCAAGAAACAGATTTGCTGCATTTTGTCAAAGATTGTAACAGACCTGCAAGATTACAACCGAAGCTTGAGAGATCACAAGACGAAGCTCGACAATTCAAGAGTATGATAAGTCTACATCTACTAGAATTGTTTTAGCTAGTTTTAGAAAGAACCCAGATTGCTTCATGCTTAATGATAGTCTGTTTGTATAGCATTTTGGGAAAGTCACATGGGTGTGCAATTTGTAAGGAGTTGCCACTTGAAATTGACAGCGGTTCCACAACCCATATGATAGAGATGTTAGAGAAGATTAGTCTTTATAGATAAACATCTCTCATTCTTTCTGTAATCGATTCAAGAAGTCGAAGCTTAAGAAAATACTTTTTCTCGAGGTTGTAGCAACACTTCGCAAAATAAATAAAACATTTATTTTGTGAGAACATCTTGAGTTACCACTTGTGTTTGCATTTCTTGTATAGATAGTTTACAATCTTTATCATTGTTGTTGAGGTAAAGATTTGGAATTATCTATATTACATTCAACCCCCCCTTCTGCAATATACTCCGGTACCAACAACTGGTATCAGAGCAACAGATTGACATACAAATCTGAGATCATGACGAGTATACAGAAGTCAAGTGGTATCAAGATTCCAGTATTTAATAAAGAGAACTACAATTTTTGGAAAAGAAAAATCTTGTTATTTATCAAAGCTGCACATCCACTGTATTTGGGAATTCTCGAGAATGGCCCTTTCGTTTCGAAGAAAGAAGTAGATGCTACCATTGTCAATGGTGAAGTAATTCCAGCTCATTGGGTTGTTAAGAGACCCTCAGAATACACAGAATCTGAGAAAGAAAAGGTAGCCTTGGATGACTACTTACAACTCATCTTGCTTGATTCTCTCACACTGGACAAGGCCATGTGTGGAAATGTTATGGGATGCTCATCTGCTAAAGAGATGTGGGGCAAGATAGAGTTGCTGTGTGAAGGAAGTGAAGATGTCAAAGAAAACCAAAGACAAATTCTTGTATCACAATATGAAGCTTTTGTGGCCAAGCCTGGTGAAGAGCTCACCCACATGTTTGAAAGATTCAGTAAGCTAATAGCTGAGTTACAAATTCATGGAAAGTTCTATGACAAAAAGGAGATTAATGTCAAGTTTCTGCTCACTCTTCCTGAGCACAAAATCACTACCATAAGAGAAGGGAGAAACTTGAATGATTTTCTCTTGAGACCCTTTAAGGTATACTTAAGTCATATGAACTTGAACTCTTTCAGAAGAGAGCTATTCAAACTAGAGCCAAAGGAAAGATGGCAAACATGTCTGGTGCCCTTGTAGCTCAAGAGCCACTTGTTTCACTGCCAAGTGAACCCTCACAAAGTTCACCGCCAACACCAGTACCATCTCTGAAGATTGAGGAGGTGTTGGATGATGAGGAGAAAGTGGTTTTACAATTTAAAGATGTTGAAGATGAAGACTTCTATTCATTAGAAGAGATTGAAAGCATGGATAATCCAACCATGGCATATATGGCTAAAAGGTTTAAAAATATAAAGTTCAGAAGAGATAAGCCATATAAGCCACAGGGTCAGACATCTAAGTTCAACAAGGGAAACAGAAGACAGGAATGGTGGATAGGTTCAGATGCTACAACTGTAATGGGCTAGGTCATTTTGCCACAGAGTGCAGAAGGCCAAAACAGAATCAAAGAATGGAGAAAGGGTTTGGAAGTCAGTTTAAAAGAAATCAAGGAAGAGCCTATGTGGCCGAAGGAAAATGCTGGGATGACTCTGATGATGAGGAAGAGAAAGAATATTTAAATCTAGCTCTCATGGCTAGATCTGATGATGAAGCATCAACCTCCTCAAATCAGGTACCATCTCTCATTTTACTTGATATGTCTAAAACTGAGTATAAGCAAACTATTGAAGAATTAAGTGCTGAGATGTTTAATATTCATGTTAGTTTATCTGTTGCTAATAAAAAAAATTGTTAAGTTAACTGAACAGAATGAAACACTCAAATCAATTAATGAAATGCTTTTGCTTAAGACCAGTCCATTAGATTCACTAGCTCAAGAAAATGATCGACTAAAAAATGATATTGTCTGTGCTAAGGAGATAGAAGAATTCCTAAGAAATCAAATTGCTGAAAATGAATTTAAACTTAAGGCATTTAGAAATTCTTCTAAGTTAGTTCAGGAATATCATGAGAATCACACTGAGAACCAAAAAGTTGGAATAGGTTTCGACTATGGTAGGAGGCCTGGTAAGGCAACTGTGATTGATGATTGTTCAGATGGTGATGCTGTCAAACCTCATGTTCTCAAGAGAGTTTGTAAAACCATTTTCAAAACTGTTCAAACTGATTTTGATGAGAATTCCTTGCTCATCAAACAAGAGCTTCGTGATGAAGATGAGTGTATTGACAGCACATCTACTGAAAGGAAAAGAACTGTCAAAACCCCCATAGCAGAAACTTTACCAAACAATCAGACGGAATGTTCTAAAGAAGCTATCAACAAGGATAAGACAGAAACTTTCAAAGATACTGTCAAGAGAGTACCTAGGACAACAACTTCCAAACCTACTGTCAAGACAGCATGTATGAAAAGTACTGTCAAGGGTAACTCGACAGCAGCTTCAGGACATACTGTCAACACAGATGCCTACAATCCTAGGAATAGGAATGGAAAGCTAGGAATAGATAAGAAAAATGATTATGCTTATGTCAAGAATACCCCTAGGAAGATTTGCAATAATTGTGGATCCTCTCAACACTTAACACATGTTTGTAAGAAACTAAATGATAACAAGGTTAATGTAACCAAGGTTAAAGGTAACTTACACAGAACCCCCATTATGCAAAGAACTATGAATGTTTGTAGTAACATTGACTGCATGCCATGAAAAAACACTACCATGAGTACATGTTTTAATCTTCCTATTCTATCAACTGAACAATGCTCCTATATGCAAAATGTTGAGACTTCTGAGCCTGCCAATGATGGTAAAAATGTGGCTTCCACTGAGAAAAAGACCAAGTCTCATTCTAAAACTGAGTGGATAGCAAAAGAAGTCAAACAGGATGAATCAAGTGTTGATTTGAATGTGATAAACGATGATATAAAATGTGATGCTGTAACTGCAGGACCCAACAAGGATTGGGTACCAGATGCAAATTAAATATCATCTGTTTTGCAGGGCAAGAAAAAGAAACAAGTCATGTGGATCATCGATAGTGGATGTTCTAGATACATGATAGGTGATAAAGCCCTGCTACCACACTATGTTGAGAAAGCTGGCCCAATCATAACTTTTGGAGACAACAGTAAAGGTTACATTGTGGGATATGGCTGTTTGAAAATTGGAAATGTTGTCATTGAAGATATTGCTCTTGTGGATGGATTGAAGCACAACCTGCTCAGTGTCAGCCAATTCAGTGATAGAGGATTCAAGGTTGACTTTGATATGATGGTATGTAATATCTATCACAAGAAGGATGGAAGCCTTTCTCTGAAAGGAGTAAGAAAAGGAATCTTGTCCGTGGCAGACTTAAACTCTGCTAAGAAAGACAAGGTTTACTGTTTCTATAGTAAGGCAATAGTTGGTGATAGTATGCTTTGGCACAAGAAGCTCTCCCACCTCAACTTCAAGACCATGAATATTCTAATGAAGAAGGAGCTGGTGAGAGGACTACCTCAACAAGAATTCTGTCAAGAAGGATTGTGTGACGACGGTCAAATGGGAAAATTGAGAAGATCTGTACACAAGTCAAAGCAGCCAAACACCAACACTAAATCACTCAAATTGATTCATATGGATCTCTTTGGACCAGTTAATGTGCAATCATTAGCAAGAAAGAGATATGCCTTAGTCATGGTAGATGACTATTCTAGGTACACCTGGGTAAAGTTCCTAGAATCAAAGGATGAAGCTGCTCAAGAGATCATTGATCACATCAGGGTTCTTGATAGAACTCCTAATGCAAAAGTTCAAATTCTAAGGAGTGACAATGGAATTGAGTTCAGAAATGCTACTCTTGGAAACTTCTGTAAAGATGAAGGAATTGTTCAACAATTCTCTGCTACTAGGACACCACAGCAAAATGGTGTAGTAGAAAGGAAGAACAGAACTCTCATTGAAGCTGCAAGAACTATATTGAATGATGTAAAATTACCAACATACTTCTGGGCAGAATCTATCAACACAGCTTGTTACACACAGAACAGAACCTTAATCAACAAGACTCATGGGAACACTCCTTACTATCTGTTGACTGGAAAGAAACCCACTGTCAAATACTTTCATGTATTTGGAAGCAAGTGTTTCATAATGATAGACAACCATGAAAGAAAAGAAAAGTTTGATGCTAAAGCACATGAACGCATTTTCATGGGATATGAATTAGAAAGGACTGCCTATAGAGTCTATATTATAGAACACAAAGTCATTGAAGAAAGTGTGAATGTCACATTTGATGAAACCAAGTTTCTTGAACTGCAAGAAGATGGTCAGATGCAGCCTCTGAGATTTGAGAATCAAGGATACTTGGAACAAGAAGAGATTGTTATTGAAGAACCATCTTGTACTCAAACTCTTGAGTTTGGAGGAGATGCTGTAAACACAAATAACGTTAATCAAGCTCCGGCTCAGTCAAAAATAATTACATCTAATCATGAAGCTGATGGTGACTCTGGAGATTTTGAAGAACATGGAGAAGACAACAATGTGGAAGAATCAATTCCTCAAGAAGGAACTGATCAAGCAGAACAGAATAGAAGCTTGCCCAGATCCACTAAATGGAACAAGGATCACACCTCTGATTTAATCATTGGCAATCCTTCCACTGGAGTAAGGACTAGAAGAAATGTCTCTCCTGACAGCATGCTCTCCTGTTTTCTATCATAAATTGAGCCAAAGTCGATTGATGAAGCATTGTTGGATTCTGATTGGGTGATAGCTATGCAAGAAGAGCTCAACCAATTTGAAAGAAACAATGTGTGGAAACTAGTACCAAGACCTAAAGGGAAATCAGTTGTTGACACAAAATGGGTCTTCAGAAACAAGTTGGATGAAAGTGGAAATATGACAAGGAACAAAGCAAGGCTAGTGGCTGAAGGATACTGTCAACAGGAGGGAATAAATTATGATGAAACATTTACACCTGTTGCTAGACTTGAAGCTATCAGAATATTTCTAGCCTATGCTGCACACTGCAACTTCAAGGTATTTCAAATGGATGTCAAAAGTGCCTTTCTTAATGGAGAGCTAGATGAGGAAGTGTATGTTGAACAGCCACCTGGATTTAAAGATTCTGAGTTGTATGACTTTGTCTACAAGCTGTTCAAGGCACTTTATGGTTTGAAGCAAGCCCCTAGAGCTTGGTATGATACACTCTCTACCTTTCTGTTGGAAAATCAATTTATAAGAGGTGTTGTGGATAAAACACTATTCTACAAACATCATGGCAAGGACATCATTCTGGTACAAATCTATGTTGATGACTTAATCTTTGGTTCTACAAATGAAAAGTTGTGTGAGAAGTTTTCATCTCTTATGAGGAATAAATATGAGATAAGTATGATGGGAGAACTATCATTCTTTCTTGGTCTGCAGATTTACCAAAAGTGTGATGGCATTTTCATTTGTCAAGCAAAATATGTCAAGGAATTGCTCAAGAAGTTCAATTTGGAAGATGCATCACCTGCCAAGACACCTATCTCTACTGCAACCAAACTGGATCTAGATCCTAGAGGAAAGAAAGTGGACTCTAGTACTTATAGAGGCATGGTTGGATCACTGCTATATTTAACTGCTAGCAGACCAGACATAATGTTTACTACATGTCTGTGCAAGGTTTCAAGCTGATCCAAAAGAGTCACACTTGATTGCTATTAAGAGAATCTTTAGATACTTGAAAGGCACTCCAAATTCAGGCCTTTGGTATCTTAAAGACACTGGATTTGATCTAGTTGGATATTCCGATTCAAACTATGCTGGATGCAAGATTGACAGAAAAAGTACAACAGTAAGTTGTCAATTTCTTGGTGGAAGATTAGTGTCATAGTTTAGCAAGAAGCAGCACTTTGTATCTACCTCAACAGCTGAAGCTGAATACATTGTGTGAAGTTGTATCTATGTGTTTATATGTTGGTTGGTATGAGCTTTGAAGGTCGGTAAATTTTTATTTGTATTTTTGAGGATTTAAATGTGTTTAAATTATACATTTTTGAGAAATTGTTGGGAGAGAGAGAGAGAGATTGTTGGGAGAGAGAGAGGGGGAAGAGATTTTTGGAATTGGAATCGAAAAGGTATAAATTTTATTTTATTTATTTTATTTATTTGTTTGTTTGTTTTTCGATGTAAATATTTAATTTCCATTTTTGTTGCAAGTTGTGATTTAATTATGTAAATGGTGGTAATTTAATTAGGTTTAATTGCGATACGATTGATTTAGTTTTTGTAGTTTAAATTGGAAAGTTTATAATTGTTAATTAATTGTGATATTATTTTTGTAATTTAATTAGTTTTAAAATTTCGAGATTATCGTTTTAATTTCCGTTATTTAATTTGAAGAGCATATTTGTATATACGGTTTTGGGGATTAATTCTGAGTCCGAAAATATATTCGGATTAGTAATTGTTGTTTGTAAATCATTAATTTCTAGTTGATATTACCGAATGTAATATGTTAAGAGTTTATTTGGTCTTAATAATTCTAAGTGGTTTATGTGAGTTAAATATTATAAGTCAAGTTATATTATCCGTTGAATGCTATACCAGTCAAATTCTTGGTGGTGAGTTGTATGTGGTCAATTGGTGACGATTAAGTAATTGTATAATTGCCTAAGATGTATATTTGTATAAATGTTCAGTAATGGTTTCTGAAAAGTACCACTGGCCCTAGAGGCTGTGTGGTTTGTTTGAAGTAGTTTTCAAATGTCATGTATCGACGATTAATTGTTAGATTTATTTTATTATGTGTTTATCTGCGAGGAGTTGTAATGAGGTCACAAGTCTTAAATGTCCATATTTAAGAACTTGTGTAATTCTCTGCAACTAGTTCCCCGGGCTTACGAATATCAATGATTAACTATCACCAGTATAATTAATATGCTCGAGTGATGTGATCATTAATATAGCGTAAGTAATAGTTAGTGCTAGGGGTTGTTCCCTAGGGCTTACGAATATCAATGATTGATTGTCACGTGTATCATTAAAATGCGTGAGAAATATGATCATTGGTGTAGCGTAAGTAGTAGTGTAATGTAAATTATTATGTGCTATGTGCCGCATGTCTAGGCGGGTACTTTTCTTACCTGTTTACTTTTATGTTGCTGCGAGTTGAGGCAGCTTTATTTTTGCAAAAAGCAGGGATGAATTGTATTTGAGGGGCTGTGCCCATAGTCCGATAAACGAATACTTCGTGCCGAAATTTTCTAAAATCCCCTGCAAATCTATTTAAAACCTATTTAACTTATTTAAATTCAATACTTGAAGGTGTGTTATGATTACTAAGGGTTAAGTATATGTATCAGTGGATTATTTCAAGAATATATTGTGAGTTTAAATATTAAGTGGTTGTGTTGTTTTGAAATGGTTATGTGACGTGTTTATGTGACTTAGTTGATTATAGTGAGACTATTATGTGAATATGAATGATTATATCTATATGTATTGTATATGTAAGCATTATAGGACGCGCATGGGTAGAATAGAGCAAACGATAAGTTTTGCTTGAGTTAATACTGAAATAGTATATGACCTTATAAAGGTTTGAATAGGAGGCATGGCCAAGAGCGGTGCGGGTAAAAAGAAAGACGAATAGAAGGACAAGTATCAAAGCCGACGGATGCATTGACGTGGAAGTTAGTGAGTTACGAAGTAGAAATGGAGGTGGAGCCAAATAAAAAGCTAGCAAGTAAAGAATGTCGTGAAACTGAGTTATGGATCGATGTTAAGGTCGAGAACTCCGTGAATCGAGGCAAGTGTTTGCTCTTCACTTATCTTTCAAGTGATGCAATTCATTCCTTTTGTCGTATAATGTAGTTTGGTCAAATGTGTTTAGAAAATGATATACTTCCCAGTTAGCATGGAAATGTTTATTTTCCTACCCCTAATTCGAATACCAAGTTTTTTTTTAAAGAACCTTAAATATAATTTTTCCCGCTTAAATAATTTACTCAAGCTATGGCATTGGATTCCTCAACTGAATACGCTTCCTTTTATTTTCTTCAAAAATGTTTAAAAGACTTTCTAAATAGAGAGAATCCAAGTTTAAAATTTCCACGAATACCTGTTAATAAAATTCTTGATTTTTCACATAATTACTCCAGTGGACCCCTTTTATGAAAATGTTTCCTTCAAACTGATTTGCGACTAACTATCCTGAAATTATTTTTTTACAAATAATCGTTCAAACTACTTTAATCGTTTATGTTAGTTAAGCCTTGCAATGTGTTGAAAATTTTATTAAAAGCGTAGTGTCTGCCATGTTCTCGCTCTAGCGTAGAATGTCATATGTTGATAGTCTGGTTGCAAATTATATCTCTTATCGTTGCCCATGTCGATTTACTCTTTAATCAAGTTAATGACAATGTTCCTCAATATTCATATCTATCTTGTCGATACCTATTCGAATTATCATTCTTTATATTCCCTGTTCCATTCATTATCGAACTTGTCGATATTCGTTGAATATTTTGATTATTCATTTATCACCCTGCATTGTATCGAACTTGTCGATGCTAGAAGATATTGTGGTTTCCTTATTAAATCTTAATTACGAGTTATTGTTGTTCTGGAACGTGAGTTTTCCAGTTGTTGGTTGGCAAAGGTTGTCGATTATTCCGACACCTAGTGTGGATGATTTAGAATTGGAAATGTTTTTTTTAAAAGTGGCCCTTGGGGCGTTAAACCCTTCGGGGTACGACCAGATTCTTAGTCAGATGTTAAGGCCAATGTGTGCCATGGATCCAATTAAGGACATTGCTGTGCGCGTTTGTCCGGGGTTAGTGCGTGACTGATCAGCAGCCTAACCTTAATGTTTTTTTTTAAATAAATAAAAATTCCAATTCTAATTTATACTCTGAAATTGAGATGTTTAGCTCTTGACTCCTTGGAAGTCTGTTTTAATAATATTTCGATATCAGAACTCTTGTCAGTTCTAGTTCTTGATGCACCTTATAAAGGGAGGATTATTTGGCCCTCGTGGCAATCGAAAAGTCGTATAACTGATTCTTCATAGAATGAGATGAAACTCTTTTGTTTATCCGAATTGTCATCATTATTGAAATTGTTATCACTATTTACACTTGCTGAGCATTGTTGGCTCACTCTTGATTTTGTTTACTTCTCCAGTGGTTAGAGATAATCAGAGAACCTAGTGGCCAGTTGGTATTACTCTATAGACAGCGAGAGGAGACGTTTGAGTTATGGACTTTTCAAATAATGGATTGGGAATGGTCAAGGTTGGATATTTAGTTAGACATTGATTTTTGTACATTCATATAAATTGTATAATATTCTTTTATTCTCAGACTGGGTTGTAACAATGATATTCGATAGTTGTTTCATACCATAACCTGTATGCGATCTTGGTTAAGGGGTTTTATTATTAAATGTTGTTTGTATTCAGAGATGTATAATATTGTTTATAGTTAGTGGCCCCATATCTGTACCCCGGATTTTGGGACTGTTACACATTGCAGCTGGAAGTTGCTGTGCTCAAATTCTTTGGATGAGGAATCAGCTTTTGGATTATGGATTCGAGTTATCAAACATTCCCTTCTACTGTGATAACACTAGTGCCATAGCCATCTCAGACAATCCAGTTCAACATTCCAGGACAAAGCACATTGATATAAGACATAATTTCATAAGGGAACATGTTGAAAAAAGAACTGTGAAGCTGTTCTACATTCCTACGGAAAAGCAACTTGCAGACATTTTCACCAAGCCATTGGATGAAGCAACCTTCAATAGGTTGGTAAGCGAATTGGGAATGCTAAATCTGGTATGTTAACTTACTAGTTTTTACAAATTCAAGGTGTTAAATTGTAGCTCGTGACAGTAGCCTTCAATGTTGCTATCATGAGAAGTTACTGTTTTATGTGCTACTTGTTATTGACAGCTTGTCTGCTATGACTATGCTAAATTGTAATTACATGCGTATTTTAACTTATGTAATGAGTAGTCACGTGACATTAACTTAAATCACACGCGTGCCAGTGATAATTAATCGTGTCATTTGAAATGACGCGGGGTAATTGTCACTCTTTTTCTTTAAAGTTAAATACTTTATTAAAAGGAAGCGTGTGAGAAACTGTAGCATCTCCTAGTGTGCTATAAATAAGACCGAGGCCAAACCCCTATTTTCTCATTACACACTTAAGAGGCACTAGAGTCATGAGTAAGAGGAAAGCTTCAGAGATTTCTACTTCCGAGAGCCCTATCTCAAGGAAGGACAAAGAGGTGCCCAAAGAGGAGGTGCCGGAAAAGAAGGAGGAGACTGCTGCTGCTGAGGATCCATGGGATCCCTGGCTATATAAGCTCCAAGTTTATCTCGACATGCAGGGGATCTTCGATGATAAGGAGGTGGAACTCGTCGTCGAGGAGCTGTTGAAGGAAGCTCTTGAAGAGCTTAATAAAAATTAATGTTTTTAAAGAACTTTTTATGTATTGTTTTTATATTTTTATTAATGAAAAGTTCATCGTTTCGTCTTCTTCAGTGTTCTTGCTTGTCTTTTTTTACTTTATTCTCTTACCTTGGTTATCTGTTGGGTAAATGCATGTATGGATGTGTGTATATGTGAATGTGTGTATGTGTGCCTGAAACGGATATGCGCTCTAATTGATTAAAATGCTAATTGGTAATTTTAATTAAGTGATAGACAAAATTCATTTAAACCCCATGACGTTTGGAATTTCCGCACAACTTGCTGTCAACAAGGAAAGGTGCTGTCATGAGATTTTGTTTTAAAAGAAAATTATCTATAAATTACTTAACGGTGACATCATGTTCTCGCGCCAATGTTACTGTCAAGCGAAACATACTGTCACCGCTCCAAAATTACTGACGAGTTGTTCCAGCGCACAGGTTACCGTCAAGAGTTAGTGGACCGTTGAAATTGGAACTGTTACCTTCACGATTTACAGCCAATAAAAAGTAACTACCCACTACACCACGTGCACATTTAATGGGTTAAGACAAAGTTACTTTCCGCTCTTCAGTAAAACAGTTGCTATTCTCATATAAGCAATTGTCAAATACACAAACACATAACTCTCAACAGAACATCTCTCTCTCTCTCAAAAGCTTACATCTCTCTTTCCCAAATCTCAAAGCAAAAATGGCACCCAAACAATCCTCTTCTCAAACAAACTTTGCTGGTATTCTCACTGTTGGAGATGCTGGTGAAGGATTCAATGGACTTGTATCCTTCATGAACAAGTCCTATCTAGGTCGTGCTATAACCTCTACCCCATCTTTGGACCTAGACAGACTTGAACAATTTTGGCAAACTGCTAGTGTTCAAGGAGGTGCAGGTAATGAAGCCATATAATTCAAAATCAAAGACATTACCTACATTCTCACTATCAAGGGTATCAATGAAGCCATGGGAACTGGACTGCAAGTAAAAGAATCATACCAGGAGCTTGCAAGTGATGAAACCCTAAAGAAGTTCTTTTTAAAAATTGGGTATTATGGCCCTGTTCTTGAAGAAGGTACTTCAAGTTGGTACCCAACTGGTGAAATGGACAGAAAGTACTTAAGGAAAGAATGGAGCATGATTCTTGATGCAATGGTGAAGGTTTTCTCAACAAAAACCACTGGTTGGAATATTCCCTCATACATCAAGAAACTCACTCACTCACTTGTCCATGGGTACAAGGTGGATGTTGGAAAGCTGTTTATGGGACAATTCAAATCTTCCATAAGACGTAAGAAGGTACATGTCTATCCTCGATTTCTTATTATGTGTATAAATTCATTATGTGGACTTGATGAAAATGCCTCCCTCACAGTGGAATGCAATGTTTTAAAAAGGAATACACACACTACACTTAATTCACAGAATTTAAATACACATATTCCACTCTGCTTCACAAAGCACATGGCTAATCAAGAGCCTAATCTTGATTTTAAACTACCCTATAGGTATGTTACTTTTTCTCTTGAGAATGAGGCTGAATTAGACCAAAATTCAATTAACCCACATTCTACTCAATTCATTCAAATCAGACCTTCCAGACAACCAAAAGCCACAAAAATAGCCCTGCAAGAATCCAAGAAAAGACCCTTGGAAACTGGTGTTGGTGGTAGTTCTGAGAATGTTGAGTGAGAAACTGCACTTGCTGCAGTAAATAAGGATGTTAGTCAAAGTGAACCCACAGTGGTTCCTCTTGAGCCTAAGAAGAAGAGAGATAAGAGGGGCAAAGCCACTGTCAGCCACCCCACAGTCTCACAAAAGTTGTGAAGGATAAAAGGGAATCAAACACATCCCTAGGTGCTTCTTCTCAACAAGGAGTATCTATTGAAACTGGCCTGTCTCCCAAGGCATCTTGTAAAGAGTCTGCACAACCTCATGTACTCACTCATGAGGATCCCCCACTTGCAGATATACACATGGAGTTAGGGTAGTGAGGATCATGAAACTTCCACTTTTGATGTTCCACAAGTTGCCCTTGTGGAACAGCCAAAAATATCTTCTATACCATCACCTTCTTTATTCTCTAATCCATCAATTGTTTCTTCTCAACAACCTAGAGAAGGGGACAGTACCAACCCTTCAGGTTTTGATCATCCATCTATTATCATGGATGAGCCCCCATCAAGTGGTCCACAAGAACCCATTGCTCAAAGTGTGATGGACACCACTCTCTCAAACACTGAGTTAAATCATGATGAAATTCTGGCAGATATTGAAACAACCAGCATCATGATTGATCTCCAGAAAGCAACTTACCCTCAGGAAGTTGCTGTCACAGCCTTAGCTGCTGTCAAAGACACAACCAAAGTTGTTGTCACCCCATATGCTGACAGTAAACTTTTGGATAAAGATACTATCACCTCTAAACAGCTTTATCAAGATGCAGTCATTGTTGAAGATGCTTCTGATGAAGATCATGTGCCCATATCCTCTTTCAAAAAGGTAAAATCTAAACCTTCTCTTTCAATTCATGTTAGTATTGCTCATACCCATGCATCTAGGTTGAGTGAGGGTATGAAAAAGAAAAGAGAGATAAAGAATAGAGGTGAGCATAAAAATGAGAGGCAGCCAAATGAGCTGGCAAAAGGAGAGGGACTTGAGCATGTCCAGAGTGAGAAAGAGAGAAACCCCAGCAAACAGAATCTAAGCCTTGAGTGTTCAACTGTGAGGAGTGATGAGATCACTCAGAAAAACAATGAAAGTGTGCGAACCCCAACAGCCTCCTTGCCCCAATCTTTTCCTTTGCCTCTAAAAAGGTTAAGATTTGGTGGTCCTTCTAAACAAGCTGATTCAAGGTTGAAATCCCTTGATTCAAGCTGATTCAAGGAAACTAAAATTGACAATTTGTCCACTATGGTAGCTACTGGTTTTTCTGAGCTTCAATAGACTCTGCTATCATTCTCTGCTGCTCTTAGTACTGTCAACTTAACTAAGGGGAAGAAAGTGGTAGATCAGAATAGGGTGGTAGATTTAAATACCTCAGACAAAGTGGTAGAGAAGGAGAAACAAGGGGAAGCAGCAAGCAAGGGGGAGTCAAGAAGTAAGGGGGAGCAGGTACAAGTTGAAGATGGAGAAGAGAGTGAGGGGGAGCCAGAGAAGGAGAAGGAAGAAAGAAACTTTGGTGAAGAACTGAAAGCTTCCGGAGATGGTGATTTTATTGAACATGAAATGGATGGTGAGCCAGTATTGGTAACTAAAGAAGTAATGGAGCAATTATAGGAAACTCAAAAATCTGAAAGACCAATACTGCCTCCTCTGAAAATTAAGGAGCCAGCTTCAGAAATCATGGAAACTCCACTGAAAAAACAATGGAGAGAACAAGATGAGCAAAACAGACTAGGTAAAGGCAAAGATAAAATTCATGAGTACATAAATCTGACAACTGGAATCACCTGGTCTGATGGAAGTGAGTACAGCCCAGATGAAGCAGGAATAATGATGGTTAGCTACATGGAGAGTACTTTGAACAATAAGGATGAAGAATTTAGTATGTTGGTGGATAACTCTATCATAGAAGTAGGAGGAGTTTACAACAAACTGTCAACAATACTGAAGGATAAAATAATAAGTATCTCTGTGAAAGTTAACTTGGAGAAAAGATGGGCAATTGATGTATATCTGAAATCTGGCATTTCAATATTCATCACAATGCAACTACTGCAAATCTTGCAATCAAGAATCTTGAATTCCTTAGCAACAAAAGTGAAGGCCAATTCAACAACCTTTAATGAAAGTCTGTTAGCACAGATCAAGAGGCTTGTTGAAGACAAACTTCCAGAAGTGATTGACAATCCATATGGTGTTTGCTACAGGATGACTACAAGTGCGGGAGTAAAGAAAATTGTTTTTCTACATCTGGATGGAGAAACAAAGTTGAAAACTAACTCAGTTATGACAGTACTGAGACACATTCTCAAATCCAGAATTACCAAAGAAAAGGTCAAGGATGTCAAGGACATTCACAAACTTTTGGTGAAGAGAGATGAGAATCTTAGTTCTCAGGTAAAGAAGTTAATTTCTGAAGCAAATGCCAAAAGAAGTGAAAGAGGTGGAAGCTGCACATTTGATGACACCCTTTATGATGGTGAAGATGAACCTGATGGTAATGGAGGATGTGGAGCATCTGGAAATGGTGCCAAGGCAACTGTTGAGATTGCTGGAAGTCAAACTCAGGAGAAAACAAAAGAGGAAATTCCCAAAACTGAAAAGAATGATACTAATGGTAAAGATGAAGCCTTAGAAGCAAATATCTTAAGGTTTGCTGTTTACTGCCTTAATGCTGAAAAGGATGCTGTCAACAAAGACACTGTCAAGAGCTCAAATGAAGATACTGTCATGAAGGACTCAGTTGAAAAAGACACTATCAAGAACTTGAATGAAGATGCTGTCAAGGACAAGGATGCCAAGGCATTCAAACCTAAAAGGACAAAAATAAAAGCAAGAGCCTGGCGCTTAACTCCTATAAAGGGGAAGACAAATGCTACAGCTACGACAAAGAAGCATGGAGTAATGGTTGATAAAACTGTTATTCAGAAAAGAAAAATGATGAACAGCTTCGAATGTCATAAAGCAAATGTTGAAAGAGACATGAAATCCGTCTCTTTGGACTTGTATAAAAGTAAGCAACATGCAACCAAATACACCATCTGGCATAAAGATGGAAGTAGAATTATGTATGTTGACAAGGATTTCAATATGATCATAGGGTCAACTGTGGTAGTTATAGCCTTAAAATGACATCTGAAGTAGTAACATGCAGAATTGACTTCTTTATGTTGGCAAGGATAGTGGAGCTTATGGTGAGTCATGGCAATGTCCCTAAACCAGCCATGGAACACATCCAGAAATACTATGCTGAATTCTATGAGAAACATGGTGACTAGATGGAAATTGATGATGCAGACTTGTCCATAAGTTCAAATGAATTAGAGGTTGAGTGTAAGTATGACTGGGCAGAAAGAACGTCATCTTATACACCTGCAGAAGTGTATGAAGCAGCAAAAGCATTCAGGACTACTGAAGAAGAATTCAAAGATGCTGATAAACCACCCAAGTCTGTCAAACAAACTACTGAAAATCTAGAAGCTCAACTGAAAGAAATTTACAAGAAGGTCAACAAAATGAATAGTGAGAAAGCAGATTATCAGCCCTGTGTACTGGAAGATCTTCTCAGAATTATAGATGGAAAAGAAGAAATCTATGCAGATAGTTTTCACAAACTGAGGACCAGTATCTTGAAGAATCTCTACTGGAGAGTTATTGGATCATCTCACAAGCTTGAAATGCTATGTGCTTGGGAACTTGAAGTTATCTTTGACCAAAGGAGAGATGAAGATCCAAAACTAGACAGAAAAAGGAGAGTATCCCTCAATGCTTTTCCTGGAAGGAGATTCAAGGTCATCGAAGGAATCTTAAAGTTCAGAACATATACCTATGACTTCGAAACTTGGTTTGACCTGAAAGATGATAAAATGTTTTGTTCTCGAATGATTTAAGGGTATATTGAAGACATTGAAGATGATGCTCAAAATCCTGAAGAAAAGGCTTTAGTAGAAGACCTCAAGAAGGCAAGACAAGAAGCTCTCAAAAGAGAGGGAAGAATCTAGACAGCTGAGAACTGCTCAAATCAAGCTAAGTAAAATTTCCTATTTGCTCAACATAAAGGAGTAATTGATTTGCAGTTATCATCAATGTTGTATTCTGGATTCTTTAACATTCGTCAGACATAGTGCTTTAACTATTCTGATCTATGTTAGTTAAGTTGTCAACATGCTTTAATTGTAAATTTGTTGTTATAGTCCATAAAAACAAATTGGGGGAGATTGTTAGGATTTATGGGTGATAGCTTAGAGATAAGTTAACTAGTACTTAGTTTTATTTGTATAGACTAAGTAGAACATACCGTCACAGCCGTAGTGTGTCTTTGTAATTGAATAAACTACTGTCATGTAACAAATGTATCTCTTGGAAGAAGTTCATGCATTTGTTCAATCCTCAAGACATACATAAGGAAGACAGAAAGAATAAATATTACTGTCACAACATTGACAGTAACGTTACAAGAAGACAATATGTTGCAAGGTCACGACAGCAAGTTTCATCTGACAGCAACATTGGCGGAAGCATGAAGACATCAACATTCTCACACTTTGACAGCAAGTTAATTTAAAAGTCCCGAAAGCATCATTGGCGGGGACTCATACTGTCATCCAAGGAATGTTCTCATGACAACAAGCTTGGCATCAAAGGTTACTGTCTCAATGGAATATTTGAATTGGGGATTTATCTCAGTCAAACCCGTGACAGTTTAGATGTTCAAGAAACAGATTTGCTGCATTTTGTCAAAGATTGTAGCTGACCTGCAAGACTACGACCGAAGCTTGAGAGATCACAAGACGAAGCTCGACAATTCAAGAGGATGACAAGTCTACATCTACTAGAATTGTTTTAACTAGTTTTAGAAAGAACCCAGATTGCTTTATGCTTAATGATAGTCTGTTTGTATAGCATTTTGGGAAAGTAACATGGGTGTGCAATTTGTAAGGAGCTGCCACTTGAAAATGACAGCGGCTCCACAACCCATGTGATAGAGATGTTAGAGAAGATTAGTCTTTATAGATAAACATCTCTCATTCTTTCTGTAATCGATTCAAGAAGTCGAAGCTTGAGAAAATACTTTTTCTCGAGGTTGTAGCAACACTTCGCAAAATAAATAAAACATTTATTTTGTGAGAACATCTTGAGTTACCACTTGTGTTTGCATTTCTTGTATAGATAGTTTACAATCTTTATCATTGTTGTTGAGGTAAAGATTTGGAATTATCTATATTGCATTCAACCCCCCCTTCTGCAATATACTCCGGAACCAACAGAGGGCAACTCAAAATGAATGCCTCATGGCTGTTTTCTATCCCAAGTTGAACCTAAAAATATTGATGATGCACTGTTGGATCCAGACTGGATTATTGCCATGCAAGAATAGTTAAATCAATTTGAGAGAAACTAAGTATGGGAATTAGTGCCTGCACCAACAGACATAACCATTGTGGGAACAAAATGGGTTCTGAGAAATAAGATGGATGAAGATGGTGTGATAGTAAGAAACAAAGCAAGGTTGGTTGCAAAAGGTTACTCTCAACAGGAAGGTATTGATTATAATGAGACATTTGCTCCTATTGCTAGGTTGGAAGCCATCAGAATTTTCTTGGCATTTACTGCACATTCAAATTTCAAAGTTTATCAAATGGATGTCAAGAGTGCATTTCTGAATGGAGAGTTGGAAGAAGAGGTATATGTGCAACAACCACCTGGCTTTGAGGACCCATATTTCCCAAACTTTGTCTACAGATTGCTTAAGGCATTGTATGGGCTTAAGCAGGCTCCAAGAGCATGGTAAGACACTCTGTCATAATTTCTTCTTGAAAATTAATTCACTAGAGGCACTTTGGACAAGACACTGTTTTACAAGAAACATGGTAATGATATTATCCTAGTTCAAATCTATGTGGATGATATCATATTTGGTTCTACAAATGAGAAGCTGTGTGAGAAATTCTCTAAGCTCATGCAAAGCAGATATGAGATGAGCATGATGGGAGAGTTGACATTCTTTCTTGGATTGCAAGTTAGTCAAAGGAAGGATGGTATCTTTATCAGTCAAACCAAGTACATCAAAGATCTATTGAAGAAGTTTGATTTGGAAGATAGCTCACCGGAAAAGACACCCATGGCCACTAAATTGGATGAAGATGCTAAGGGCAAGAAAGTAGATATCTCAGTCTACAGAGGCATGGTTAGTTCTCTACTCTATCTCACTGCAAGTAGGCCAGACATCATGTTTGCTACATGTCTATGTGCAAGGTTTCAATCAAATCCAAAGGAATCACATATGATTGCTATCAAAAGGATCTTTAGATATCTGAAGGGCACTCCAAACTTGGGTTTATGGTATCCTAATGACACAGGGTTCAATCTGGTTGGTTATTCTGATGCTGATTATGCTGGATGTAGTGTGGATGGGAAAAGTACTTCAGGTAGCTGCCAGTTTCTTGGACAAAGGTTAGTCTCTTGGTATAGCAAGAAACAACCATCTTTGTCAACTTCTACAGCTGAGGCTGAATACATAGCTGCTGGAAGTTGCTGTGCTCAAGTGCTTTGGATTAGAAACCAACTTAGAGACTATAGACTTATGTTGGAAAAGATTCCTATCATGTGTGACAACACAAGTGCAATATCTATAGTTGCAAATCCTGTCAATCATTCTAGAACAAAGCACATTGATATCGGATATCATTTTATCAGGGAACATGCAACTAATGGAACCATTGAGTTACATTATGTTCCCACAGATAAACAATTAGCTAATATATTCACTAAGCCATTGGATGAAGCCACCTTCACAAGGTTGGTTAGTGAGATTGAAATGCTGAATTCTTCAGAATCTGGCTAAGTGAAAGTACCAACCAAATTGTTGCAGCAATAGACACTTCCTTTATCAAAATGCTCAATATTTTTGAAGTAAGTGTTGGCTGAAATATGATTATAAATATTTCAAATCTGTTGCATATGTTGAAAAATAATATTTTGCTAACTTGAAATTTCCATGAAATTTTAAGAAAATCACTATTTAATTTGTTAGAATATTCTTCATTGAATATTTCTGGTGAATTTTATAAGATATTGAAAATTGAATTTTATGAGTGAAAAGAACATTTCGGTAAGATAGACTTCTCTAATGATTCATTTTATGCCAATGCTCGACTTTTCTAACAAGTCTCTTCTGATTGCTCTCGAGTTCTCGAATAGAGTCCTTTAGAGATATCGAACAGAGACGTACTTGACTTCTCGAATACTATACTGAGTTCTCTAAATATTGAGTTCTCGAATAGTATCTCTTGAGTTCTCGAATCATTTGAAACGGCTGAATTCCCGCTGAGTATCAGACCACTTTTTGACTTTTGTCTGACACATTTAACTCACTCATAAAACATATGTTATTCAATTTTACATTGAATAAACTTCCAGCTATCGGTTTTTACCTGCTTGAGTTATCAAATATGCCATATTTGACATATCGAACAGTTGCTTTTCACTTCTCGAATACCTGACTTGTCGATACAAAACATGTATCTAATCGACAATTCAAGTATCCTTATTTATACACCTCCACAACTGCTATACTTATTTCAATCGATTTTTTAAGCATCTATTCCTCTGAAAATCAAAAATCTTAACTGCTGAAAGCCAAATTTCTTCTTCAAACATTCAAATTCTCTTCTTCCTAATCTATACAAATGGCAAACAAACAGTTAAACACCAATTTCGTCACCATCTCCAGCGATGTCGAAGCACCCAATGCTAATTATTAGTGTTTCGTGAAGCACCCATACATCAAGGATGCCTAACTGCTAACCCAGTTCTATATCTGGACATACTAGAGCAATTTTGGAATTCTGCGACTGTTGAAGTAAATGCCCTTGAGAAAGCCACAAAATCTTATACTATCTTCTGCAAGATCCAAGAGAAGGAAATCACAATCACTACTGAAGATATGAACAAGGCACTGGGACTTCAACAAGAGTCATATAATCCTTTGGTAAAGGAGGGTGAACTGAAGGACTTCTTCTCGTTCATAAGATACTCAACCGATGTTAATCTTGGGCATTTGAATCGGAAGTATTTAAGAAAAGAATGGAGTTTTGTGTTTGCGACAATCATGCAAGTATTCGCTGCCAGAAAATCCAGTTTTGACCAAATCAGTGGGCCCGTACAACAGATAGTGTACTCCCTGGCCTATGATAGGAAAATCAATGTTGGGCTGCTGATAATGCGAGAGTTGTACTCAAGCCTTGGCAAGGATTCATCACAGAGAGGTAAAGATATCTTTTTCCCTCATTTTATTCAATCTGCACTAAACTATGTAGATAACTCTTTGAATAAGTTGCCTGGGATAGATAAAAATAATATAGCCTATCCTAAATCTGAGTCAGCAGCACCCAAGCAAGTAGTACAAACTACTAACCCAGGGTCTGCTATCAAACCCTCTCAACCAAACACTCTCCCAAACACTGAGCCAACTACATCATCCTCTCAACATGGTGATGTTAGTAATAAGAAGAAGAAGAGAAAGCACACTGCATTGAATATATTATCAGAAGCAGCTTCAAATGTTAAATTAGGCTTAGAAGGTGAGGCACCTGAATCACCCTTACAGAGGCCAAAGAAGAAGAAAACAAAAACCACCTCTTCAGTCACACAAATGGCTAAAGTTGTAAAATCAAGGGCAAACAGCTCACTAGATGTGCCTTCTCAATAGGGTGCATCTATAGAATCAAGCATTCTCCACAATGCACAATCCTGTAAAGAGTCAGCACATGGGAGTGATAAGGCTGGTACAATACTAAGTGGAGAGCACATCACAATTGAAACTCCACCTGTTTCTAATAAATGGATTTTATATCCACTTGGAACGCTTCGAATCGGCTTAAATTGATTAACTTGGCCTCAGGTATATCGTGTTTTTGATTCATTTTTAGTAAGAATGGTGCAGGGTTACTATCTTGAAGTGGGGAGATACATTTGCATGTTTCATGGTGGATTCACACTCAAGAACTGAAGAACGGGAAGTGGCAAAAGAATCGGAAGAGAAAACGGAGGAGAAATGAGCAAATTGTGGAAAATTAGGATTTCCGGGTAGGTTGCGCAGTCTACACTGTTTTGGCCATATCTGGAGTTCTAGAAGTCCAAATTCAGCGATCTTATAGTCCACACGAAGCTTGGGGAATTTTCTTGAAGTCTGAATCAAAATCAAATTTTTGGCAGTTGGCAGACGTGCCGCAGCGCGGCCTGAGCGCGCGGGAGAGCAGTCTGGGTGTCGTAGCACGTGGAACGGACGCCGTAGCACGGGAGCTCGCTGGAAATTTTCCTTTTTCGACTTAAAATCATATTTTTGGTATTTTCTTGGAGGACAAGCTGTTGGGGGCCTATATAAACACATTCTATCATCATAAAACGTAACCAATACTTAGAATAAACACAGAGAGAGCCGAAGATAGAGATTCAGACTTGGAGACGGATTCCGGAAGGACATAACAGCATTCGGAGATCTAGATCTACTTTTGTTTTCTTATAATTAGGTGGTACTCTGGATTTCGGATTTGTTTTTCTTAACTTTATTACTCTAGCATAATTATTATTCATACTTTGTTACTACCATGGTTTCATCAGATCCCATGATGACGAGCCGTTCGATTATGAACTAATCGTTGTCATGGGATTCTAAAGGATTTATCTATGTAGTTTAGTAGTTTGATTGCTTTAAAAATTAGTGTGTGGTGAATTATTGATATCCTTGTATTGTTGTGCTTATTCTTCTTGGATACGTAGCTAACATCTAAGTTGTATTGTTAATCTCTATTGAAGCGACAGTGGATATTGAGATTTAGAACTTGCCATGCTAGCATAGGATTATGTATGTTCTGAATCATGATTTGCAGTGTAATTTTGACCATCTTAGGCTGCCCTATGTGATCTTAATGGATAACTTGTGCTTAAACCGTTATGTTTTCAAATCTTATAGACATATAGGGTCTAAACATAATTTTTGTCTACCCATCTTCTATCTCTTTTGTGGATGTATGAGTAGTTTGGTATTCGTATACTGATAGGTAGCTTATACTTGTTTCGTGTTGTCCGATCAGATATCATACCCATCACATGCATTGATTAAAGGCATCAACTTTAGACGAAGTATTTAATGAAGTTAGGATCCCATGTTTATTCTCACATAAGTAATTCGATTCTTAATCACGTTAGTTAATTAGATTTAATTAATAATAATTTGCTTCTTAGTTAAATTAGTTAAACCAAACCTAAATTTGATACTTGTCTTAGCAATGAATAGAGATCATACATTGTTGCATAGGTGCATATTCTGTTTATTACCAGTCTCTGTGGGAACGAACTCAACTTTATTCTATATTACTTGTGACCACGTACGCTTGCATGATTTAGTGCAAACAAGTTTTTGGCGCCGCTGCCGGGGACTTGGTGTTTATTATAGTTTATGTGCATGTCATCAGTGGTCATTAAAGTTCACTTACTCGGATATTTTTCTTATTTAGTTGTCTTATTCTGTGTGTTTCAGGTACTTGAGCGTGTATGCGAACACGTTCTCAATCTCGTAAACTGGCAGAAGAAGGACTTGAAGCAACAGTGGTTATGGGAGAACCAGCAGTAGCAAAGGCTTTGAAGGACTATTCTCAGCTGAAAATCAATGACATTCAATCTAGTATTGTCAGACCAGCCATTGCAGCTAATACCTTTGAAATCAAGCCTGGCACAATTCAAATGGTACAGAATTCAGTTCAGTTTGGGGGTGCTCCAATGGAAGATCCTAATATGCACATCCGAAACTTTATCGAGATTTGTGATACGTTCAAGTTCAATGGTGTGTCGGAAGATGCTGTCAAATTGAGACTTTTCCCATTCACTTTGAGGGATAAAGCTAAGGGCTGGTTACACTCTTTACCAGCCGGTTCCATTACTACATGGGAGGATCTTGCACAGAAATTTCTCACTAAATTCTTTCCCATGGCTAAAACAGCAGCAATAAGGAACGCTCTTACTCAATTTGCACAGCAGTCTGGAGAATCTTTATGTGAAGCTTGGGAGCGCTATAAGGAGATGCTTAGATCATGCCCTCATCATGGAATGCCCGACTGGATGGTGATCAATGGTTTTTATAATGGGCTGGGAGCACAATCTAGACCATTCCTAGATGCAGCATCAGGTGGAGCTTTATGGGCAAAAAGCTACGAGGAAGCTTATGAGCTAACTGAGACGATGGCTGCTAACGAATATCAAAATCCAACTCAGAGACTATCTCAAGGCAAGGTAGCTGGAATTTTAGAAGTGGATGCAGCTACAGCTATAGCAGCTCAGTTGAAGGCTCTACCTATGAAGGTGAATTCTCTGACCAATTATGGAATTCATCAGGTGGCTAGTGTGTGTGAGCTTTGTGCGGGTGCACTTGAGATGATTCAGTATGCTATCACTTCTGAATCGGCATAGTTTGTGAGCATCTTTCAGCGACCGTCACAACCAGCTCCAGCCACCTATCATCCTAACAATAGGAACCATCCTAATTTCAGCTGGAGCAACAATCAAGGTGGTATGTAGCAACCTTATCAGCAGTTTCAGGGACAACAATACGGAGCTAAGTCGTTCAATCAAGGTTATCAGCAGCAGTATGCTCCAAGGCAACAATTCCAACCTCCGAGATTTCAGCAACAGCCTCATGCAAGTGTGTGGCAGTCGTCTACTGAAAAATATGAATTAGAAGAATTGAGGTTGATGTGCAAGAGCCAAGCAGTGTCAATCAAGACTTTGGAAAATCAGATTGGGCAGATTGCTAATGCCTTGTTGAATAGGCCACAAGGAACTCTTCCTAGTAACAAGGAGCCTAATCCAGGCAAGAGGGAAGTCCATGAGCAGGTGAAAGCAGTTACTTTGAGATTTGGAAAAGTCACAACCGAGCAGAAATCAGCAGCTAAGGAAGATGAAGAAGTTCATAATCAGCAGGTTGAAAAATCTACAAGATCAGAAATTGAAAAATCTGACTTGGTGGCTGATCAGTTGGATGGTGAAGTAGAAAAGAGCAAACAGATCTATCCTCCTCCTCCATGTCCTAAAATACTCCAGAAGCAGAAGTTGGACAAGCAGTTTGCTAAGTTTCTAGAGGTGTTCAAGAAGTTACAGAATAATATACCTTTTGCAGAGGCACTTGAAAATATGCCTAGTTTTGCACGGTTAATGAAGGGTATTCTCTCAAGGAAGTTGAAACTGGAAGACTTAGAGACGGTTGCTTTGACAGAAGAATGCAGTGCTGTTTTGTAACAGAAGTTGCCTCCTAAACTTAAGGATCCGGAAAGTTTCACCATCCTGTGCACCATTGGCAACTTATCTTTCGACAAGTGCATGTGTGACTTCGGAGCTAGCATTAATCTGATACCGATGTTTGTTTTTAAGAAACTTGGTCTGCCTGATCCAAAACCTATTAACATCTCATTACAGCTAGCTGATCGATCGATCACTTATCCGAGAGGTATAGTTGAGGATGTCTTGGTTAAAGTGGATAAGCTCATCTTCCCTGCTGATTTTGTTATTCTAGACTTCGAGGAGGATAAGAAGATTCCCATCATCTTGGGAAGGCCATTTCTAGCCACGGGCCGAACTGTGATCGATGTTCAAAAGGGAGAGCTCACAATGAGAGTGCAAGATCAACATGTCACCTTTAATGTGTTCAAGGCTATCCAATTTCTGGCAGAGGATGAAGAGTGTTTTAGCGTGGAAATGGTTGATACTGAACAGAGAAAAGAATTTGATCAGCTGTTGAAGTCGGACCCCTTAGACAATTCTTTACAAGGAAAATCTTATATTAAAAATGAAGAAATAGCATAGCATGTCTAGTTGTTGAATGCAGTCCCTTGGCAAGGGAGGTTCAATAGTCCACATGAGTCGCTTGGCTTGGCCGATCTCTGGGATTCTCAGGTGCGGCTTAAACCATCTTATGAAGTAGCTCCAAAACTTGAGCTCAAACCATTTTCGGATTACTAGAGGTGGGCTGATGCTGAACAGAGGCAGCCACCTATTGTAGATTTTGATAATGTTACTCTTGAGAGATTGGAGGAATGGCTAGGCGGTATTCCACATCACAGAGGTTTAGGCTATGTTATAAAGGGCATAGAGGTTGACTGGCCAGTGTTTGGGGATCATCGACCGTACCCGCCAAGTGATCCACCACCCAAGGAGGGTGGCCCTGCCAACAGTTAGGTAAGTTCACTACTATCCTTTTTATTGCCTTCAATGAGGACATTGAATATTTTAAGTTTGGGGGTGATTTTAGGAATAGTAGTTAGTAGAGTCATTGTTCATGTAGGAATCATGTTGCATATATTGCATGTGTAGTACTAGTTCATTCATATTATTGCATGATTGTTTCATGTAGAGCATATTTGTTTGCATATTTGTTTATGTATTCCACGTGATTCCGTTTAGTTGCATTTGCATAGCATATTTTGTGATCCCTTAAGATTGGCTATTTCCGTTGGTAGGTTGATGTTGATTTGAGTGTGGTAATGATGATAGAGGGATGATTTAAGTATCTAGGAATTGACTTGCATGTTTCAGAAACAAAATCTTTACACAGTCTCATCGTTTGCTTTTGGGCTAGGTTGAGGTCATGCTTGTTTGGTTGTTTTAGATTTAATCACTTGTTTATATTTAGAATGTTCGTTATTCCCTTGATGGCGTAGGAACACTAAAGTATAAGTTTGGGGGAAACCAGGGATTTCATTCTAGTTGTTAATAGTTGTCAATAAGGGCTAGGCGTTAAATGGCTAGTAGCCGCTCATATTTATGAGTAGTCTAGGGTTGGATGAGATGGGGAGAAACGCACTCATTCCAAGTTAGTTGTGTGAAAAAAAATGAAAAAAAATAGAAAAAAAACAATGAAAAAAAGAGTCAGAAAAAAAAGTTGTGTGAATATTTAATTGCAGAATTAACCAGGGTGAGCTCTTTAATACTCGAGCAATTAAGTTCTAGGGGCCTTTGTGCCTAGTGACCTAAGGCTTTTATAGTCTGGGATCCACTAACCTAACGCTCGCTACATGGGTATTATTGTATAAGCCTTTAGGGGTCTCATCCATTGCACGGTTAAATAAGCATGTGTTGTAGTTTGTTTAGTAATAAAGCATGAATTCCTGTCTAACTCAAATGATGATGAAGGTGTTTCTAGGTTATGAAGTGTCTAGCGTTCATTCTATTTATAAACCTGTGATTGTCTTGGCGAAGAATAGGTATGATTTTGATCTAGTGTTAGGAGTATATCTGATGAGCATTACACACACCCACATTTCTGTTCATGTATTGTTAGTATACTGGGTATTAGTCGAGCTCTGTTTGGATTTAGTTGCATTCTTTGAGATATTTTCTTATTGATTGGTTTTGGCTAGTCTAAGGGGATCGTTGCATTTTCATATTAGTTGCATTCATGCATTGCATTGCATTAGGTAGTGTCGAGTCTATTTTATGCTTGAGGACAAGCATCGGTTTAAGTTTGGGGGTGTGATAAGTGGATTTTATATCCACTTGGAAAGCTTCGAACCGGCTTAAATTGATTAACTTGGCCTCAGGTATGTCGTGTTTTTGATTCGTTTTTAGTAAGAATGGTGCAGGGTTACTATCTTGAAGTGGGGAGATACATTTGCATGTTTCATGGTGGATTCACACTCAAGAACTGAAGAACGGGAAGTGGCAAAAGAATTGGAAGAGAAAACGGAGGAGAAATGAGCAAATTGTGGAAAATTCGGATTTCCAAGTAGGTTGCGCAGTCTACACTGTTTTGGCCATATCTGGAGTTCTAGAAGTCCGAATTCGGCGATCTTATAGTCCAAGCGAAGCTTGGGGAATTTTCTTAAAGTCTGAAGTAAAATCAAATTTTTGGCAGTTGGCAAACGCGCCGCAGCACGGCCTGAGCGCGCAGGAGCGCGCGGGAGAGCAGTCTGGGCGCCGTAGCTCGTGGAACGGGCGCCGTAGCGCGGGAGCTCGCTGGAAATTTTTCTTTTTCGACTTAAAATCATATTTTTTGTATTTTCTTGGAGGACAAGTTGTTGGGGGCCTATATAAACACATTCTATCATCATAAAACATAACCAATATTTAGAATAAAAACAAAGAGAGCCGAAGATAGAGATTCAGACTTGGAGACGGATTCCGGAAGGACGTGACAACATTCGGAGATCTAGATATACTTTTGTTTTCTTCTAATTAGGTGATACTCTGGATTTCAGATTTGTTTTTCTTAACTTTATTACTCTAGCATAATTATTATTTATACTTTGTTACTACCATGGTTTCATCAGATCCCATGATGACGAGCCATTCGATTATGATCTAATCGTTGTCATGGGATTCTAAAGGATTTATCTATGTAGTTTAGTATTTTGATTGCTTTAAAGATTTGTGTGTGGTGAATTATTGATATCCTTGTATTGTTGTGCTTATTCTTCTTGGATGCGTAGTTAACATCCAAGTTGTTTGTTAATCTCTATTGAAGCGACATTGGATTTTGAGATTTAGAACTTGCCATGCTAGCATAGGAATATGTATGTTTTGACATCATGATTTGTAGTGTAATTTTAACCATCTTACGCTGCCCTATGTGATCTTAATGGATAACTTGTGCTTAAACCGTTATGTTTTCAAATCTTATAGACATATAGGGTCTAAACATAATTGGTGTCTACCCATCTTCTATCTCTTTTATGGATGTATGAGTAGTTTGGTATTCGTATACTGAGAGGTAGCCCATACTTGTTTCGTGTTGTCCGATCAGATATCATAACCATCACATGCATTGATTAAATGCATCAACTCTAGATGAAGTATTTAATGAAGTTAGGATCCCATGTTTATTCTCACATAAGTAATTCGATTCTTAATCACGTTAGTTAATTAGATTTAATTAATATTAATTTGCTTCTTAGTTAAATTAGTTAAACCAAACCCAAATTTGATACTTGTCTTAGCAATGAATAGAGATCATACATTGTTGCATAGGTGCAAATTCTGTTTATTACCAGTCTCTGTGGGAACGAACTCAACTTTATTCTATATTACTTTTGACATCGTACGCTTGCGTGATTTAGTGCAAATAGTTTCTCAGGGGGAGTTGCCAAAATCAATTCTATAAGACACTTCTCTTCTAGAATCTACAACTAATATTTCTTTGCAGCCTGCAACTCAAGTAATTGAGGAGCAAGGCATTGATCACTAAGAATTTTCTTCTCTTGGTGAGCCAATGGCTTCTAGTGACTTGGTGCATGACACCCTGTTCACCACCCAGGACCTACATTTAGATGGTGAGGGAATGCATGCTGGGGCATCTCCTAATAACACCATCAAAAACACAGAGGCTTCACTAGTTTTCACTAGAGACTCTGTGCCTGTGTCATCTACTGTTGTAACTCATCCCACTACTGTGGAGACAACAGTAGTAGAGCCATTCCATCCAATTACAGAAGTTGCATCTGTAACTGAGGGGTCTAGCTTGCCTAGCTCTAGCTCTAACTTTCTGTCACAATGGCTGAAGCCTGTGCAACATGACAGTGCTTTAGGATCAGGGTCTACTCCACAACAATTGATGGTTGAAGTACTTCAAAGCTTAATTGTGGACCAGATTCCTGAGTTCACTAAGATTGCTCAAAACCTTCTCACAGCAGACATGCCTAATGCTGATTATGAAGCTATTCTTCTCTATCACAAACAAGATGTAGAGGAATAACAAGACAAGATAGTTGAAGAAGCTGAAAGAGATGGTAATATATATGCATGGTTGCAAGGGGTAGGGAGTGTAACCTTGTTCGAAGCTCTTCAATATCTAAGGGAAGAATACATCACCTCACTAGGGTCAAATGCCAAATCTCTAACCCCTGGTGAAGTGTATGAAGCTATCAATGATGCATACAATGGAAGCTTGAAGGTTGCTCACTACCTAGGCAAAGGGGTTAGAATATAAATTAATGAAGTGTACAAAGCCACAACCCAGGTAGTGAGTGAGATCAAAACTCAGTTCCCCAAAGACTTCCCCTCTCTGGATAATCGTCTTCCCTTGGTTCAAGATTCTCTCAAAAATCTTATAACTCAAGTGCAGAATCTCTCTTCTCAGATAAATGATGCCAATGCACAAATTAGAGTCCTCTTTGTAAATCAATATGGAGATAAGGTAGTCACAGATGTCCCTGTGCATGACATGAAGTATGACGTAGAAAAGCTCAAGGAGCAATCATTATCTGGTTTCAAGGCTGCACACTTATTGTCTAAAGTGGACAGTTTGGAGACAGAAGTGAACTCCCTCAAGAAATACAATGCTGAGCTTAAGGACTCTGTGGCACAACTAAATGAAAAGTTGGACACTCATGCAACTACCACTGCTGAGGTTCTCCTTAATCAATAACATATGCTTTCTGTAATGATGAGACACATGGTGATAAGTGGATTTATATCCACTTGGATCGCTTCAATTCGGCTTAAATTGATTGTCTTGGACTCAAGTTTGTTGTAGATTTGATGTGTTTTGCTTAGTTGTGCAGAGTTGCAAGAATGTCGATTATGGTGGATGCTTCTATCGTGTTTGGAGGATTAATTGATTAAAATTCGGATTTTCCGGGAAGGTTGCGCAGTCAACACTGTTTTGGCCATATCTGGAGTTCTAGAAGTCCGTTTTCAGCGATCTTACAGCTCATGCGAAGCTTGAGAGATTTTCTACAACCTGGGATAGATAGCAGGTGCAGGGAGCGTGTATTTAAAATTCGCGCACGTGTTCTTTGTGAAGCAAGGCTGGAAATTTACTATTTTGCCCTTTTTCTAATTCTAATTGTATTTTGGGCAGGTTTTAGTACCTTAATCGAATTCTAATTGTAATAGAAGGTAATTTCTTGCTGAACAAGAGATCTAGAGCCTATTTAAACACAACTTAGCATTGTAATTAAGAGTTATTATTATTGTATCATAGGTTAGATCTACAAGGGAGAAAAGGGGAGAAGGATTCAACGCTCGTGACAAGCAACAGATCTAGATCTACTTCATCTTTTGTGTTATTCTGGATTCTAGATTTGTTTTCTTAACTCTTTGTTTATTAATATAATTACTTCTTTTATTTATATCTTGTTTTATATCATGTTTTCATCAAATCCCATGACGATGAACGGTTCAATTATGAGCTAATCGTTGTCATGGGATTCTAATGGATTTATCTATGTAGCTTAGTAGTTTGTATGCTTTAAAGATTTATGTGTGGTGAATTCTTGATATCCTTGTATGGTTGTGTTTCATGTATTTAGATGCGTCGCGAACATCTAATTTGTTAATCTCTTGCGAAACGAGAGTGGATCTTGAGATTTAGAACTTGCCATGCTAGCATAGGATAGGTTGATGTTTTAACATCATGATTTGTGGCGTAAATAGAGATATTATGCTGCCCTATGTGATCTAAGTGGATAACTTGTGCTTAAACCTTTATGTTTTCAAATTCTATAGAGATATAGGGTCTAAACATATTTGGTGTCTACCCATCTTCTATCTCTTTTGTGGATGCATGCGTAGTTTGGTATTAGTATACCGAGAGGTAGCTTTTACTTGTTTCGTGTTATCCGATCAGATATCAAAACCATCACATGTATTGATTAAAGGCTGCGACTCTAAGTGAAGTAGATAATGAAGTTAGGATCCCATGTTTTTATTCTTATAAGAAATTCAGATTTAATTTAGATAATTTAGATAATTAAACCCCATATTTGTTAATTATCTTGGCAGTGAATTAAGATCATACATTGTTGAATAGGCACATTAGCTGAAAAGAACTTAACCAGATCTCAGTGGAACGAACTTAATTGTATTACTTGTGACCACGTATACTTGCGTGATATTGTGTTAACAAGTTTTTGGCGCAGCTGCCGGGGATCATCGGTGTTTAATTTAGTTTATGTGCTTGTCATCAGTGGTCATTAGCGTTCACTGACTCGGATTTCTTAGTTAGTTTGTTTGTTTCGTGGTGTTTTCAGGTATTTGAACGTGTATGCGAACACGTTTTCAAACTCGTAAACTGGCAGAAGAAGAACTTGTAGCAGTAAAAGAGATGGCAGACTTACCAGCAGCAGTCAAGGCTTTGAAGGACTATTCGCAGCCAAAGATCAATGACATACAATCTAGTATTGTCAGGCCAGCTATTGCAGCGAATAACTTTGAGATTAAGCCGAGCACAATTCAGATGGTGCAGAATTCGGTTCAGTTTGGGGGTGCTTCGACAGAGGATCCTAACATGCACATCCGGGACTTTATCGAGATCTGCGACACTTTCAGATTCAATGGTGTGTCGGATGATGCTATCAAGTTGAGGCTTTTTCCCATTTTCTTTAAGGGATAAGGCTAAGGGTTGGTTACACTCTCTACCAGCTGGTTCCATTACTACATGGGAGGATCTTGCTCAGAAGTTTCTTACTAAATTCTTCCCTATGGCGAAAACTGCAGCAATACGGAACCAGCTAACTCAGTTTCAACAGCAATCTAGCGAGTCTTTGTGTGAGGCTTGGGAACGTTACAAGGAGATGCTTCGTAGGTGTCCACATCATGGGATGCCTGACTGGATGGTTATTAATGGTTTCTACAATGGGTTTGGAGCACAGTCTAGACCTTTTCTAGATGCAGCATCAGGTGGAGCTCTGTGGGCTAAGAGCTACGGGGAAGCATATGATCTTATTGAGACGATGGCTGCTAATGAATATCAAAATCCAACCCAGAGACTTTCTCAAGGCAAGGTAGCTGGAGTTCTTGATGTTAATGCAGTCTCCGCTTTAGCAGCTCAGCTAGAGGCAATGAATAGGAAAATAGATTCTTTGGCAAATCATGGGATTCAGCATGTTGCTAGTATTTGTGAGCTATGTGCGGGCGCACATGAGACAAGTCAGTGTGCTATCTCTTCTGAATCAGCACAGTTTGTGAGTAACTTTTAGCGACCTCCTCAACCAGTTCCAGCTACTTATCATCCAAGCAACAGGACTCATCCCAATTTCAGCTAGAGCAACAATCAAGGTGTTCAGCAACCTTATCAGCAACAGTTTCAAGGACAGTAAGCGAAGCCATTCAATCAAGGCTATCAACAGCCTTATGCTCCAAGGCCACCATATCAATCTACGGGATTTCTGCAGCAACAACCCCAGGCTCATGCGGGGCAATCATCTAATGAAAAATCAGAAATGGATGATTTGAGGATGATGGTGAAGAACCTGCAAGCTTCTCAAAAGGTCTTGGAAAACCAGATAGGACAGATTGTTAGTGCTTTACATAGTAGGCCACAAGGAACTCTGCCTAGTGATACGGAGGCTAATCCAGGCAGAAAGGAAAGCAAAGAACAGGTCAATGCAGTTACTTTGAGATCTGGAAAAGTCACGAGGGATCCTAAATCAGTAGCTAAGGAAGATGAAGATGTTCAGAATCAGCAGGTTGAAAAATCTGCAGTGCCAGAAATTGAGAAATTTGATTTAGTGGATGATCAGCTTGATGGTGAGAAGAGCAAGAAACCTGTTGAAAAGTCTACTCCGAAGCAATCTCCAAAGAATAATCAGATCTATCCTCCTCCTCCATATCTTGGGCGCTTGCAGAAAAGTCAAGAGAAACAGTTTCAGAAGTTTATGGATGTCTTCAAGAAATTGTCCATTAACATTCCTTTTGTTGAAGCATTGGAGCAGATGACGAGGTATGCAAAGTTCATGAAGAATATTTTGTCACGAAAGAGAAGGTTGGTAGAATTTGAAACAGTGGCATTAACGGAGGAGTGTAGTGCAGTTCTGCAGCAGAAGTTGCCACCCAAACTTAAAGATCCGGGAATTTCACCATCCCTTGCACTATTGGCAACCTTTCTTTTAGCAAGTGCTTGTGTGACTTGGGAGCTAGCATCAATCTCATGCCTTTATCTGTGTTCAAGCAACTTGGTCTGCCGGAGCCAAAGCCAACCAATATCTCTTTGCAGTTGGCTGATCGATCTATCACATATCCAAGGGGCATAGTGGAGGATGTTTTGGTGAAAGTTGATAAGCTTATCTTCCCAGCTGATTTTGTTATCTTGAATTTTGAAGAAGACAAGAAGATTCCCATAATCTTGGGAGGCCTTTTCTAGCTATAGGCCATACTTTGATTGATGTGCAAAAAGGAGAGCTTACAATGAGGGTGCAAGATCAGAATGTCACCTTTAATGTTAAGGCTATGAAATTTCCGATAGAGGATGAAGAGTGTTTTAGTGTGGAAATAGTTGATACGGGTCAGAGAAAGAAGTTTGATCAGTTAGTGAGCGAAAAATCGGACACACACGTGCTAAAGCATCACATCATTGATTCCATTGACAGTTCTTCAATTCGAGATCTTTCGAATGTAAAGCTTGGGAAACTTCCACCACATTTGAGGTATGTCCTTTTGAATAATGAGCTAGTGATTTTTGAAGAGGGGCATGATAACGTGTTGCGAAGGTGGAAAGCTGATGATAAGGAAGAAGAAAGTTTTGTTTAGCCGTTCGAGTCGGAGAAGCACATTAGAGGTGTGAAGAAGAAAAAGAAGAGGATTAGGCCGTTGGGTGATAAAATTAGGTTGAAGTCTGATGGAAGAGAATTGTGGAAAGCAAGCAAACAAGAGGTCAACGTTCATATGAATGGTCTATCTGTTGAGGACGGTTCAGTTATTCTTTTGAAACCGCCATGAGTTGAGGAAGTAACGTCAAGCTATTGACGTTAAAGAAGCGCTTCGTGGGAGGCAACCCACGTCTTCGTGAAAAAAAAAGTGTTGTGAAGAAAAAAAAAAGGGTGTTCTTTCAAAAAATAAAAAATAAAAAAATGAGTGTTGTATTCAAAAAAAAAATTCTTTTTTTTCTTTCAACCCCAATTCTTTTCTCCTCTTTTTCTTTCATCCCTAAACCTATTCCTAATTCTATTTCAATTCCAAAACCCCCCATCTCCTATTCAAATCTCTAAACCTATATCAATTCAAATTCTTTTTCTCTAAATTATTAAATTCTTTTTCTATCTTACCTCAAATTCATACCCACTCAAAATTTCTCCCTTACACGTTAAATTTTTATTCATCCTATCACTCCATTATATATACCCACCTATACATACAAATCCAATTCCTTTTCTAATTCTTTAAATCTCTAAAAAAATTTAACTCTAAAGAGGAATTAATTGCAAGTTCACCTCTCCGATTCGTATTGGGGAATTTTTTTTTCTCTAATCTTATTTTTATTACGAATTTGTGTTCTTGTAATTGGGGGTTTTGTAGTATTCTTGTTATTTGGGAAGTGGCTAGTCTATGGAGCTCGTACGCATTATCCTCCACCAGATTCATCCGAGGAGGGTGATGACTCAGCTGGTTAGGTATGTTTTCTACTTTCCCTCGTATTTACTTCCATTCAATGCGGACATTGAATATTTTAAGTTTGGGGGTGGTTTGAGGGATTAGTAGTTGTTGTATTATGTGTTCATATAGATAGCATGCTTTGTATATTATTAGTAGTAATTCATTCATGTTTTGTTCGTATTAATTATGTTTGTTTCATATAGGACATTCTGTTTTTATTTTTTCGTATAACATGTGAGTTCATATTAGTTGCATTTGCATAGCATGCATATTTCATGATCCCTTAAGACGAGCTAATTCTGATTGGTAGGTAGGTGTCTAATTGAGTGTGGTAATGATGAATAGAGGGTTGACTTATAGTTTCTATGAAATTGACTTATGTGTTTCAGAAGCAAAACTAATTACACAGTCTCATTGGGTGCTTTTGGGCTAGGTTGAGGTCATGCTTGTTTGGATGTTTTGAGATTTAATCACTTGATTATAGTTAGAATTTTCGTTATTCCCTTGATAGCGTAGGAATACTTAAGTCTAAGTTTAGGGGAAAACAGGGATTCCATGCTAAATTGTAAATAATTGTCAATAATTGCTAGATGTCAAATGGCTAGTAGCCGGCTCATATTTATATGAGTAGTCTAGGGTTGGAATTGAGAATTCTCATTCCAGATTGCATAGGAAAAAAAAAAAGCAGAAAAAAAAGAGAGTCAAAAGTGTCAATTGTTTATATGCAAAATTAACCAGGGTGAGCTCTTTAATACTCGAGCTATTAAGTTTGCGGGGACTTTGTGCCTAGTGACCTAAGGTTTTTATAGTCTGGGATCCACTAACCCAACGCTCGCTACATGGGTATTATTGTATAAGCCTTTCGGGGTCTCATCCATTGCACGGTTAAATAAGCATGCTTGTATATATGTGTCGTAGTAGTTAGTAATAAAGCATGAATGTGACACCCCTAGATCCGGGGTCAAGGATCCAGGTCATCACGGTCCAATTTCCGATCCATATCCATATCTCTTGAGTTTTTTTTTTTAACTTAATACTTATACAATTGACCCCACACTAATACACACACACACCAGTCATATGCTCATAGAACAACATCCACAATATTAAAAGTTTAGAGTTAAACAGTTATTACAAACCCAGAACCTTACTAAGTACATTGTTGAATAATACTTCTACAGGAAGCATTTCAACAACCAAAAGTTTATTACAAACTTACACACTTAATTTACATAAGTCTACTAAGCCCCTTTCGCTTGTCACTACCTCGGGGATGGTCGCCAGCACTCGCTCAAAAGGTCGCCTTTCCCTTACCCTCTTGCGGGGTGTAGTGCATAGAATCGGCATGGGACCTAGCTGCTATATACATAAGTGGCAAGAGTGAGCTATAATAGCTCAGCAAGATAATATTGTAAACTAGAATTTAAAATGTGAACAGGTATACATATATATACATATATAAGCAGAAATCAATTATAATCCTTAAGGAAGAATAAAACTCTTATTTAATAATACATCATCCACTTACTATTAGAAGAAAGGAATCTATAATAATATAATATCAGTTTTTCTTCATCTGTAACCATAATTCCATCATCTCATATCATTATTCTGTTTTCAGTATAGAAATCTGAAAATCATTTTCAACTCTTTCTTTCAAGTTTTGGGGATTTTCACTGTTGCCGAATACGTAAGAACGATGATCAGTCGCCCTCCGTACCCGTCCTTTTTACTACCGGTAGAAGGAGGAATGTACACCACTACATCCCTCTGGAGGAAGGTACACCACTACATCCTCCTTTGGCAACTCTTGGGCCGAGATAAAATATTGATTGTTGGACTGTGCCGCACACAGCCTGTAAGAACCCCAAATTTTGGATATAATTTGTAAGAACCCAGATTTTTGGTACTAATTAAAACTTTTTATTATGTATTGGAGTATGAATGTATCAATGGGTTAATAGATGGATATTGAATGGATTCGGATTCAATTATGATATGCCATGAAGAATGGTATTGGTTGACAACTTATATAAGAATTATCTATCTCCTAGGAAATTAAGAGGTGGCAATTCCAATGAAGAAGATTATTCTTATGTCATCCAAATCGATATCTGTTATTAGTCCGGTGGTTCCGTAAAAGGGTTAAGGAATGTTCGAAAGAGAACCGGGACATTTGTATAAACCGAGAGAGTAAGTAAAGAAAAATGGATGAATAGTGTTTTTGGTGGGAATGAGAATATTATGAGACGACACTATATAGAAGTACTCGGAATGGATTTTTGAATTCGTATTAGTGATTCGAGGAGAAAATAAGTGTATGTAAAAGCTGTCGGATTCTGAAAAATAGCATTTTTATTTTCTCCGAGAATTCCCTGGACACTGATAGACTTAAGGATTTAATGAGAGGATTTAAGGAATTTAAATTCGAGAGTTACCAAGAAAGATGGAGAATGGTATTATAAATGTTAAGAAGGTTGTCAGTAAAACCCTAACTAGAAACGAATGAGTTATTCCTCCGAACGATCAATGAATTGAGTAATAAACGGACAAGGAAACAAGCAAGGAATCAAGATACATGCATGTGCTAGTGGATAACATCAAGTAACCAAGCTAGTTACAAGTTAACTAGCATCATTAGAAAACCAACCAAGCACTTAGCTTACAACACACACCTTGCCACAAGAATGCAACACTTGTCCACTTGATTAGCTCATCCATGACCAAAGCACTTTATTAAAGTGGCTTTATGCAAGATATTATCAACAATAATTCATTTAGACTAGATGAGATCAAAGACAAGCCAAGCAAACTCCATTCTCTCCATTTCTTCAAAACTGCCCAGCAAGAATAGCCATGAAAGAAAAATTCATATCTCAAAATCTAGAGCTTCTAAAATCACCAAATTTTGGCCATAGCCTCTCCACACCATGTGTAAGGTTCGTTCAAAATTTCATGGCCAACAAAGTAGTATAGCCTAGTCAAATCCATGCTCAAAGTTAGGGCAACAAATCTGACCAGTTTCTGTCCAGTGGGAAAAACGGGTTCAAAACCATAGCTACGAAGCTTCAAATTAGATGATATAGGACTCAAAACAAAGCTTATGAAGAGGCCAAGATGTGGTAAAAATTTGAGAGCCAAGCTCTTATTTTTCGATTTTCTATGATTTTTACAAAAGTGATGATGAATAGTAACCCTTAGAAACTAACTTTGATTTCTTGTTTTGTTTGGATGATCTAATCTTTGTTGAGGCTATACAAGGACTATAACAAACTTAGTAAGGCTAGGACACTCTCCAAGGAAGGTATAATCCTTAAGAACCCTAGATGTTATTTTAAGATTATGTATGTTTTTGGTGGATTTTAGCATAGTTATGACATTAGTGTTATCATGAGCATGATCTTGTAGTTGGTTTGACCATATGATGATTATGATGGTGAAGAGTAATATTCCTGGACTTGTTGAGATGTATAACATGTGTATAAGATGTATGGATGCCCGGTGTGGCTTGGTTGCGTTGAAAACAATTTTGAAACGTTCGATTTATAGCCGTCGTAATGCCCGATTTTCATTAGACCTTAGTAATTCGTGCATAACAGTTAGGTTAAATTTCTGACCTTAATGGATACATGACCTAACCTTGTAGATCTCGAGTCATAGATCGCTTTGGCGAAAGAATCGAAGCATTCCGACTTACGGTTTAGGAGTTATGGCCGACTTAGTAAAAGTTGTTCGAAACCGTAACTACAAGTTCGTTATTAAAATTGAACCTCGGTAAAATATGAAAGTTTGTGACGAATCATGGTAATTAAATATTAGAGGTCATGAGGAAGATTTGAAAGAAAACCACATGTCATTTGGATCGTTTTTCGATTTTATAAAAATGTTCAAGTCGAGGTTAAATATAAACGAACCCCTAAAATGGATACTTGGTTATAACTTTGGTAAAACACTTAGAAAATGGGCGATAAAACTCGAGGTATAATCTTGGTTCGTAAACGACCGACCTTAGGACTTACCTGGCTTAAGTATATGTCAAGTGTAAGTACAATGACATGTCTTAATAACGAACAAAAGTCGGATCGTATATGTAATAAAAAGAGTTATACAAAAGGGTGCATAACGAGATAACTTGAAAGCGTGTTTCGACTTAAGTAAAGTTATACGTAACCTTCTAAAGAAGTGTTAGGTGATTAATCTCGAATATTCTGATTGTTTATAGATCACCGAGCTGAACCGGGACACGCTACCTCTACCCACACCCGACTACCAGGCAAGTGTTCAAACCTTTGAACCTGTTGTTGTGATAATATATGTATATGATTTCTGTTTTACATATGCCATCGCATGCATGCCTGTTTCCAATTATATTGTGACTCTGGTTTTTTTGTGATACTTGTTCCCTGAATTGATATTGGCTTATAGACTAGATACGATTTATCAGTAATAAGCCGGATTGTTTTGGTAAGACCCTTAGCGAAGGGCATATGATATTCATTCTAAATATAGACCGGGAGTCGGTATTTTGAGTTATAGATAGTCGTGGAAACCCGGAGGGATTCCAACGACAGATTATTATTTATCTGAGGAAGGTTATTGTTAAACGTTATTATATTCCATAAAGTATCAATTACTTGGAAATATTTCGAGGAATGTTATTCGAGTATTATCTTAGTCGAGAGATAATAAATGAATGTTAATTTTGAATATTCATTTAGAGTTGATATTTAATGAATATTATTTTGATATTCTTTAAAATGTTATTTATTAAATGAATATTACTTTCGAATATTCATTTAAGGTTTTATGTACTTAATGAATATTATTTTAAAATATTCATTGGAAGTTCTATTTACTTAAGGAATATTATTTCGATTATTCCTTTAAAGTTTTGATTACTAAATGAATATTATTTGGATATTCATTTAGAAGATTATTTATTAAATGAATGCTATTTGGATTTTCATTTAAAAGAGTAAATATTAAATGAACATTATTTTCAAATATTCATTTAAGGTTCGACTTATTTATTGAATACTATTTTAAATATTTATTGGAGTTTAATTATTTAATGAATATTATTTCGAATATTCATTTAAGGAGGGATTTATTTATTAAATAATTCCATATATTCATTCGAGGATTACTTACGAGCAATATTATGAGTTAATAATATTCCATAATTATTATTGAGTAATAAATATTCTTGGAATATTTATTTAATCCTTTTAAAATTCTTTTTAAAATAATTTATATTATTCGGAGATTACCTTCCACCTCCAGATATTATGTAAAATATTTCGGAGTCTTTTTACGACTATTTTATCAAGGAAAGGTTCCCAACTCTTTCTTTTTCATTTAAATCTATCTTAAAAGGATTTAAATGCTCGCTCAAACTTCCATATTATAGGGGAACCTACTTGAGCAATGTTATTTATCTTGTTGACTTCCCGGTCATAATTTATCCTCTTCACTCGCAACTTGGTTGCTATGGACTCATTAAGTCTGTGTTTACCTTCTCATCTTTCGAGGGGTAAGATTGTTGGAACAAGTTGATGTTCGTTACCAAGCAATAGCTTGGAAGTTATTGGTGAATTTTCCTTTCCAACTAGATACGACTACTTTGTAGAGTCTTATCAACAAGTATTATACTTGGGGAAAGGGGGACGAACATTACATTCAGAATCATGAATTCTATTGGAACTAGGAGTCGTGTAAGAGGCCGAGTAGCGCCGGTCCATCCCCTTTGGCCCAACCGTTGGCCTGGGAGAGCTAGTAAGGCGGTAGACAAGTAAAGCCGTCAGTTCTTCCTTCTACCGGTAGTAAATCTAATTTGAGCTGTACGATCTTGACTGATCATCAAGATTGGAACAGCGGGCGCGGTGAATACTCCATCATTGGTTCATCATCCAAACTTATTTATTTCCTGCAACATGATTACTGTTGGCAGAGCTGGAAAAGTGTTCGTAACTGGAATTGCAATATTTTCCTTGCAAGTTCCTCTTTATAATATCTTGCTTATTTTCGACATAGCAGATATTCCCTCATATATTTACATTTTGAGTTACCTTGTAACTTCATCGTTCATATTATACTGGCATCATTTCCGTAAATGCATGGCATATGGTTTGAAAGATACTTTTGAACTGTTATATATTATCGTTCAGTTAAATATTATTGTTGGTGGGCTATTGCTCACCCTTGCTTTATTATTATATCACAACAACAGCTAGACTAGATGACTCGCACAAGGCGCACTCGATGCTGGCGAGGACGATGAGACTACCAGAGCCGAAGAGAAAGCTATTGGTAGGATAGATTTATTCTTTCAGTACCAAGTATATGGTCTAGTATGACTCATGTAAATGGATGGCAAAGAGTATGTATTTATATTAAAATTCTTTTGGGTTGTAAGAACTCATAATGTGTTTAATAAAATTTGGTTGTTACTCCGATTTCATCTCTGGGACTATAACGGGTGTGTTTTATGTTATTGTTTTGGGTCACAAGGTTGTAATTTAATATTTATGTTGAACTGTGGATGGGAATTGAGACGGTAACGACCAGATCCCTGACCCCGGATCTAGGGGTGTTACACAGCCTCCTACGCTTTTTGTTGCTATCCCCCTTTTTGTCAAATCATTATTCCATTTATAAAATATCATTCCACATTTCCATTTTCTCGCTTTCATTTCCACATATCATTCACTCATCTCATTTCCATTCACATTTATCATCACCTTTAAATCATATGTCATAATACTTTAATTATGACTCATACATCTTTTCTATCATTATTAAAGTCAAATATTCCTTTAGAACATAAAGTATATTCGCTCTATCCATATTCATATCTATCTTTCTTTAATTCTCAAAATCATAAAATAAATCCTTAGCAATATAGCATCGTAGAAAAACATATATATTCCAAGAAATCATTTTACTTTAAAAAAAATAAAATAGTTTTCTAAAGTAAGAGTAGAAGAAATCTTGCTCTTTTATATACACATATATATATATATATATATGTTGTTCCATCTACTTTTAAAAATAGTAGATAATAATCAAATAATACTTATTAAATCACAATATTTAAAAAGAATATCTTTAGCAAAATATTATAAATCATATAACCCTAGATAACAACTGATACCATTCTTTTATTTACTTTAGATAACAACTGATACAATTCTCTCATATTCTCTTAATCATAAGGCATGTTCACTTCATGCATAATCATCTCTATACATATCCATCTCATACTCATATCCATATTCATATACATCTTCGTACTCATATCCATATTCATATACATCTTCGTATACCTTTCTTTTCAATATCAATACTCAAGGAAGACAATTTCTTCACAATATAGTAATAATAGCATCACATATATATATTCCATGAAATCAAGTTTCTTTGACGATAAATAGTTTTCCAAGTAGGGATAGAAAAGATCTTGCCTCGATCTCGATGTCCTGAAGGTATGGCTCGTGGCTCTCCCGGAGTTTCTATAAACACGAAAAGGACCGTCGTTAGAATACCACATCTCTTACTCACCTCACTCTTGCATAACAATACCCTTGACACTTTAATATATGTTTCACATGTTATTCATAACCCAAGTGTTCCAAAAACCTAACCATTTTAGGTTAAATCAAGGTTTCGGTGCTTATTCACCATTTCCCTTAACAACCATACCCGACTGTAAAAATTCTCAGAAAATCTCAATTTCGAATTTTAATGTAAGGTCAACTGGAAATGACTCTTTGACCACTCCACTACAATATCCCAAAATTTTATAATTTTTAAAAATGTTTAAGTATGGTATTCATAGCCTCCAATTTGATACAATTACATTTTCTCGGTTCTCGAACGTCTTTCACTAAAACTGACTTTTCTCCTAAACCGTTCATCATATTTTAATGTACTTTATATCAAAACGATCTATGAACCAAGCTCTACCCTCTCATGATCAGTGGGTGCTCTGGACAGAAACCTACCATACGAGCATGGGGACCAAAAACAGGGTATCTATTTGGTTTAACGAAAATCGGGCATTATAACGGCTATATTTTCATACTTTCCAAAATTCAACTCCTCCAAATCCATCATCCACCTTATACACCATCACCTAAACCATGTGGTCATCTTACCAACCATGGTTACAAGCACATACTCCTTTCATAATAAATCAAAACACATATCCACAACTATATAATCAAGATTTCATGGTTTATATCACTTAACTTCTAAACTAAGCATAATCAACCATAAACTCATAATTCAAGTTAGGGTCTCAAGTAATATACCTTCCTTGTAGCTTCAACATCACTTAATAAACCTTGGGTACTCCTTAAACAACCTCAATATAGCTTGAATCAACTAAAGGAACCATGAAAACAAACTTAACAATTCGGAGTTACTATTCATCAGCTGAAAGAACATGAAAAACGACCCCCTTACCTTGCTTTTCTGGAAAACTCTTGTGCAATACGACTTGTAGGTTATCTCATGGGCTTTCTAAAAAGCTATAGAACGCAAAATTTGGCTGAGAAACGAAGAAGTTATGCTCGTTTTACTGGGCTGTTCCTGTTTTGGCCGAATTTGCAAGAAATGGAGGGGGAAATATTTTGCTCTTGATTTTTGATCTTATCTTCCTTAATCTTGTAAATTCTAGAGTCTTGTGGAATGGTGTAGATATTTACCTTGATTAATGACTAATCTACCCCTTAATTAAGTGTTAGTGGAAGGTGATATCACTGCTTATGTCATAGAAGAGTATCTTGTAAGCTTGGTTCTTTAACCTTAAGTAAATACCAATAACCTTTGTAAATACTAATGTGGTAAATCTCCTTATTATTTACTAACCTTGGTTACTTGGTTTCCATACTTGTTTAAACACGATTCGTCTCGAATACGCCTCGTTATCTAAGTGGTTCTAAATTGTTTATCAATCCAAATTCCCTTGACATTTCCTTGACTTGCTCTCGCCTTGGTTTAACCTAATTTCACTAATTCCTCAAAATATAAATCCTTTAATATTTCTATGCTCCTTAATATCCAATTAAATAGAAGCTCGCTCGAACTCAAAATCCTCAAAAATTCATATTCAGGAATTTCTAAAATCCGTTATCATTTCGAGTCACTTATTTTCATAGTACATCACTAATACGGTTTCTGTTTACTCATTTTCCATTTCCAATATAGAGCACCTACACACCATTTTCCTAAATTCCTCGAGATCACTATTCATTTAATCACTGTAGCCTTTCTAAAGTTAGGGTTATTACAATGAATTTCTGTCTACCTTGATAAGGATGGAGGTGTTCCTAGGTTATGAAGTGTCTACAGTCTATTCTATTTATAAACCTGAGATTGTCTTGACGAAGAGCATGTATGATCTTTGACCTAGTTTTGGGAGTATTTCTGATGAGCATTGCACACACGCACGTTTCTGTTCATGTATTATTAGTATACGGGAACTTAGTCGAGCTCTATTTGGATTTAGTTGCATTCTCTAAGATATTTACTTGCTAGTTGGTTTTGGTTAGTTTGAAGGGGATCGTTGCATTTTTCATATTAGTTGCATTCATGCATTGCATTGCATTAGGTTAAATGGATTTTGTGGGTACATTCGCTATAGGCCCTCACGAGACCTTACTCGTCCACTGGGGCTGCCTAGGGGTTTAAAGGGCTTGTTGCATATGCCAAATGCAATCGTGATCACCTACGGAAGTGGTACTAGTTAATTAGTTAGTTGTAATTGTTTATGCTTGAGGACAAGCATCAGTTTAAGTTTGGGGATGTGATACGTGGATTTATATCCACTTGGATCGCTTCAATTCGGCTTAAATTGATTGTCTTGGACTCAAGTTTGTTGTAGATTTGATGTGTTTTGCTTAGTTGTGCAGAGTTGCAAGAATGTCGATTATGGTGGATGCTTCTATCGTGTTTGGAGGATTAATTGATTAAAATTCGGATTTTCCGGGAAGGTTGCGCAGTCTACACTGTTTTGGCCATATCTGGAGTTCTAGAAGTCCGTTTTCAGCGATCTTACAGCTCATGCGAAGCTTGAGAGATTTTCTACAACCTGGGATAGATAGCAGGTGCAGGGAGCGTGTATTTAAAATTCGCGCACGTGTTCTTTGTGAAGCAAGGCTGGAAATTTACTATTTTGCCCTTTTTCTAATTCTAATTGTATTTTGGGCAGGTTTTAGTACCTTAATCGAATTCTAATTGTAATAGAAGGTAATTTCTTGCTGAACAAGAGATCTAGAGCCTATTTAAACACAACTTAGCATTGTAATTAAGAGTTATTATTATTGTATCATAGGTTAGATCTACAAGGGAGAAAAGGGGAGAAGGATTCAACGCTCGTGACAAGCAACAGATCTAGATCTACTTCATCTTTTGTGTTATTCTGGATTCTAGATTTGTTTTCTTAACTCTTTGTTTATTAATATAATTACTTCTTTTATTTATATCTTGTTTTATATCATGTTTTCATCAAATCCCATGACGATGAACGGTTCAATTATGAGCAAATCGTTGTCATGGGATTCTAATGGATTTATCTATGTAGCTTAGTAGTTTGTATGCTTTAAAGAATTATGTGTGGTGAATTATTGATATCCTCATATGGTTGTGTTGTGCTAAAAATAAAGATTTAAATTTGAATCGCAAGCGCACAATTCGTTTCGTTGTAAAATTTAACGATTCGTTCCACAAGGACTAATTTATTCGCAAACCTTAATTTTTAACTTAATCGAATTAGAACAATGTTGGATTTTGGAAATTTTGGGATTTTACACTATTAAAAAGGAAGTCTGGTTTAAACTAATTTAATTAAAACTAAAATTATTCTAAAATTATTTAAAACTAAACTAAATTAATAAAAGAGAATTAAATTATTCTAATTATAACTAAGTGATTAAAAATGAAAAGAACAAAAATTAAATCATACTAAAAATTCTAAATTCGAGTTAAAACTAGATTTTAATCTAAAGCCCTTTTTTTTTAATCAAATAAAAATTTTAAGAAAATTAATCAAATAAAAATTTTAAAAAAAATTGAACATGAAGTACTTGGAAAATCGACTAACCAAAACCCAATCCACAAATGAAATTCAGCACTAAGATCTCACAAAAAAATGCAACAAACACTCGCACCAATCACTTAAAACAAAACTCGAACTCAGGACATCTGCAACTCAATTATAATAACTCGAACAGAAACATATGCAGCAAATACTGGAATTAAACCATAACAATTACGATCAAACAGCATAGCAAGACAGACTCGTTTAGACAGCAACTATGCAGGAATTCTTTAAAACAAACACACGCCAATTCTTATGAACTACTGCCAAAACAGAAACCTCAGCAAGAAACATCACAAACAACGCAGAAACAAACAGTACTACTTCTACTGGACTCAAACAATTCAAACACAGAAAACTCGCAACATTTTACGATTACAAAATCAAACAGACAGCCATTCAAAGGCTACGACGAAACAACAGTCAAAAACAGTATTGAACTTAACATAAACTCAGCTACTGAAACACAGATGAAATCGAAACAACAAACCAAGCAATTGTTCGAAACAGTAATTTAACAGAAAAATACGAACAACAAGCATCCCAAACAACACACAATTCCATCCCAACAACAATGACTCAATAGCAAATCGCTAAAGACAACTGACAGCAGATGAGTTTCGAACCAACAGTGACAAACTCCATGAAACAAAATTATAACGAAAAAAATTACTAAATCGTCCCAAAATTCGACAATACAATGAATGATGATGGGTCTGGTGGTGAATTCTAGTAACAATAAACTCGAACAGCACAGTAGCGAAATTGAACTCAGCAAACACAATCGCAAAATGCAATACAAAACTCAGATCAACTCATAAACAAGCAACCACCAAAAGTTCATAAACAAGAACAAACAATCACCAACATAAATCCTAATTATAACAAAGTTTGATTAATAACAGGCAGAACAAAAGTTTGGTTAGAAGAAAAGGGGAAGAGGAGGGTTAAAAACGAAGAGCCACAATAAAACTAAGAAAAGGGGAAGGGGAAAAGGGTTGTGTGTGTATCCTGTGTTTTGGAAGGTGAGTGTTCGAAGAAGAAGGGGAATACTGTGTTTGTTTTTTTTTATTTTTGGTTGTTTGTTTAGTCTGGGTTTGGTTGTAAAAAAAAATTGAAAGGAACAGGTGAGTGAAGATGGGTTTGGCTACGAATTAAACAAAAACAAGATAGGATTATTGCTTCGAATAAAACAGAAAATAAGAAAATAAAGTTTTATAAAACTAATATTTTTGTGTTTTTTTCTTTTTTTTAAATTTACTACGATTAAAGAAAAGAAATTAACTACGAAAAGAAAAGGGAAAAAAAAAATTAAAACGAGGATTTTGAATTAAATGGCCCACGATAAAATTGAACTTTAAAGGGGCAAAAATTACGAATTAAAACTAAAAGCAAGAAATTAAAATTTCGTTACTTTCAATCCCCAAGTGGTTAGCACGGGATTTACGAAAATAACGAAACAAGGCAACAAAAATGAAAGAGCAAGACAAGAAATTAAAGGAAATGAAATTGCATTAAAATTAAAAAAAGTGTTTACAAGATTTGAAACTAAGAAAAGAAATACAAGAAAATAAAACTACCCTAAAATCTAAGTTACTAAATACAAGGGGGGTGAGGGGGTATTTATAGGATAGGAATTAGGGTTAAGGGGGTGTTGGGTAAATCCCCACCATACATTTGGGTTGTGTGGTGGTGAAATCCTAGCCATCTATTTGTTTCCTTCCCCCTTAAGCTTTGAAGAGTTGATCTTGGCCATACACTTTTCTAATGTGTTGGGTTGATCTCCACCTTCCACTTGTCTTGAAATATTCATTTTGCTCCAAGCTCCTAATTCTTTTCCTTCCTTCATTTTAGGTCCTTTTTCTTCCTCTTTTTCCCTTCCTTGCATTTTATTTATTTATTGTGTCATTTGAAGAAGCGTAGAGTGGATGTGGCGTGTATCCAAGAGACGAGGTGGAAGGGGGCGCGGTCAAGAGAAGCGAACGGGTATAAATTGTGGTATTCAGGTCTTGCCAGCTCGAGGAACGGAGTGGGTATTCTTCTGGCGGAAGACCTTAAAGACAACGTCGTGGAAGTGACTAGATGCAATGATAGGATCATGGCCGTCAAGGTGGTGATGGGGGAGACTGTGGTGAATGTGGTGTGTGCGTACGCCCCGCAAGGCGGTTTGGGTGACTGTGAGAAGGAGGCTTTTTGGGTTTGTTTAGACGGGCTAGTTAGTAGTTTTCCTGCAGACCAATTTTTAGTGTTGGGTGGCGATTTCAACGGTCACATTGGCGAGAGGTCAGATGGTTTTCCCATGGCGCATGGGGGTTTTGGCTTCCGGACCAGGAATGGCGGTGGGTCGGCACTGTTGGAGTTTGCGTCGGCCCAGGAGTTGGTAATTGTGAATTCTATATTTCATAAGAGGGCTGAGCACCTCATCACCTTCAGTAGTGGGGGACGCAGCACGCAAATCGATTACTTTCTGGTGCGCAGCCGGGACGTTAGAGCTTGCGTGGATTGCAAGGTGTTCAGGAAGGAGGCGTGTGCTTCCCAGCACAGGCTGTTGGCCATGGATCTGTCCTTGGGGGGTCGAGTTGTTCACAGGAAGAGAGAGTTTAGACCTAGAATCCTCTGGAAAGACTTGAAGGGCGAGAAGGCGGAGGAATTCAGGGAGGCTTTGCTCAACGAAGGTTGTTTTGCGAGTGGTGGAGATGCTAACTTCAGGTGGTCCAACATGGCAAAGGCCATTCGGAGTGTGGGCGAGAAGGTGGTGGGGGTTTCCTCAGGTAGGTTCAGTGGTCATAAGGAGTCGTGGTGGTGGAACGAGGAGGTTCAAAAGAAGGTTAAGGCGAAACTTGCGCTCTTTAAAGAGCTTTTATCGATCTGCGCAGGGCCGGAGAGGATTCGGAAGATGGAAGCTTACAAGGTGGCGAGACGAGAGGCAAAAAAGGCAGTGGCGAAAGCTAAAGAGGATGCTTATGACAGGCTGTACAAGCACCTAGAAACCAAGGAAGGAGCGAATGCCATCTTTAAGCTAGCTAAAGCTAGGGAGAGAGGGAGGCGCGACCTGGGTTCTGTTAAGTTTGTTAAAGATGATTCAGGCCAACTGTTATTGAACGAAGATGCTATTAAAGACAGGTGGAGTTCGTATTTCCATAATCTGTTCAACGAGGCTAGGAAGAGTGGTGCCGGTGGGGATCAAGAGGTCTCTCTTTCGCCTGTGATTGCCTCCGATCCCTGTGAGCGCATCAGCAAGGAGGAAGTCAAGGGTGCCTTGCAAAAGATGGCTAGAGGGAAGGCGGTGGGTCCGGATCTTATCCCAATCGAGGTGTGGCTTTGTCTTGGTGAGGTTGGCGTCCAATGGCTAGCAGATCTGTTCAATGTTATTCTCTTGGGTGCTAAGATGCCAGCGGAATGGAGGCGTAGTGTTGTGGTCCCTTTTTTCAAGAATAAAGGCGATGCTCAAAGTTGTAGTAACTACCGGGGTATTAAATTACTCAGTCATACTATGAAACTTTGGGAGAGAGTGGTTGATAGTCGGATTAGAAGAGTAGTTGAAATCTCAGAGAATCAATTTGGATTTATGCCTGGGAGATCAACGATCGAGGCCATTCATCTCGTTAGACGCCTTATGGAGAAGTTCAGGGAACGTCGCAAAGACCTCCATATGGTGTTCATTGATCTGGAGAAGGCTTATGATAGCATCCCCCGTGAAGCTATTTGGAAGAGCCTTGAGGAGAGGGGAGTGTCGTCGGCGTTCGTTAGGGTGATTCAAGACATGTACTCTCAAGCTAGTTCTTGCGTTCGGACCCCAGTGGGGGACTCCCGTTTCTTCACGGTCGAGATGGGACTTCATCAGGGGTCGGCCCTGAGTCCTTTTCTATTCGCCCTTATCCTTGATGTCATGTCGCGGGGAATTCAAGATGCTGTCCCTTGGTGCTTGCTCTTCGCGGATGATATCGTCCTAGTGGCGGAATCGAGGAGGGAGGTGAATGACAAATTGGAGCTTTGGAGATCTACTTTGGAGTCCCAAGGGTTACGTTTGAGCCGTTCTAAAACCGAGTATCTCTGGTGTAACTTCAGTGGTGAGGCCAACGAAGAAGGGGTGGAGGTTAGGATTGAAGACCAGATCGTCCCGCAGACGGATAAATTCAAGTATCTGGGTTCGATCATCCAGAAGGAAGGTGAGATTGAACCCGATGTAACGCATCGTATCAAGGCTGGGTGGCTAAGGTGGAGGGCAGCGTCGGGGGTAATGTGCGATAAGAAAGTCCCTTTAAGGCTGAAAGGGAAATTCTATAGAGCGGCTATCCGTCCGGCGATGTTATATGGGTCTGAGTGTTGGGCGGAGAAGAAGGCCCTCGTTAGCAAGTTGGAAGGGGCTGAAATGAGGATGTTGCGGTGGTCTTGTGGGCGCACGATGTTGGACAGAATCCCGAACTCGGTGTTTAGGAGCGAGCTTGAAGTGGCGCCTTTGTCTGCGAAAGTCAGGGAAGGAAGGTTGAGATGGTTCGGCCACGTTCGAAGGAGGCTGGCTGAAGCCCCAGTTAGGAGGGTCGAGAGTTTGGCGGTTGCTGGGCCGAGGAGGAGAGGCAGGCCGAGGAGGTCGTGGGAAGAGCAGCTCAGGATGGATTTGAAGGCCTTAGATTTAAATGAGACCATGCTCGCGGATAGGTGTTCTTGGAGGCGGCGTATTAGAGTGGTGGATTCCCTTTTAGGTAGTGGCTCTATTGTCGAGAGCCTCAGAGTTGCTTTATCTCGGTTAGCGATTTTTTAGTAGTTCGGCTTTAGCGTCCTCACGTCTCGTTTTGAGTGTCCTCTGTTTTCTGGTTTTGCAGTTGCACAGGAGTTTATTCTCACAAGCTGGTAAAGCAGAGCGCACCAGGTCCCGCAAATCATAATTCCTAGCAGGCAGGTAGGTCCCATGTGGAGAACGCCGTGGGCGCAGGTATTGCTTTAAACATTTTCGTACTTTTTGGATTCTTATGTATATAGCACACACCGTATCTGTCATTCACTTAGCCGAGGGTCTCCACGGAAACAGCCTCCCTGCCGTAAAAGGCGGGGGCATGGTCTGCGTACAACTTACCCTCCCCAGACCCTGCTCTGAGCGGGATATACTGGGTATGTTTGGTTTGGTTTGGTTTGGTTTTATTTATTTACGATTTTCCTGAAATGCAACAAAATAAAATATTAAAACATGAGTTCAAGCAATAAATAGGTAGATAAAATATTCAAAAATATGCACTTATCAAATGTCCCCATACCTATCTTTTGCTCGTCCTCGAGGAAAATAAAAACAAAATGAAAATTTAGATGCAAAGTCCTATACTCCTTTTCGTAGGTGTGACGGTTGCATTTGGCATATGCAACAAGCCCTTTAAACCCCTAGGCAGCCCTAGTGGACGAGTGAGGTCTCGTGAGGGCCTATAATGAATGTACCCACAAAATCCATCTAGTTTGTATAAAAGATCACATGGCAATGCACACCACACATACATGTCCTCTCATGATACATCAACTTAAGAATCAAAATGAAGTTGCAAAGTCTTGGTGTGGAAAGTGCAAGGATTCACATAGTCTACTCAAATAACCATGCAAGAGTGATTATAAGTTCATGTCAAGTGCAAAAATTATTGGTAACCATGCTAAGTCTACAAGGGCACACCTCAGAGTCAAAACTTGAGATCTCTTATGCAAAAAACAAATAAGCAATACCTCACCTTTCACTCAGAAAAGAATATTCACTCAAGAACAAGGGTAAGTGTATCACTCAATTCCAACAAAATCAAATGCATGCTTGACATTTGGTATCATTCCAACTTAAATCACAACATACATTAATAATGACAATCAAAAGGTCTTTATTAGGGTTGTAATGGGGCTAGGGACAAGGTATGTCAAGAAAGGCCAAAGCAAGGTGAAGTGTCAAAACTAGTAGTAACCATGAATATCATGCACAACACCAAACTTCCTCCCCACACAATTTATTTTTATTTTCAACAAAAAGCCTTGAATAGTCGCAATGAAGGAGGATTACAAAAAACATAAGTATGCTCTCATGTATATTTATTCTTTCTTCTTTTTTCTTTTTTTTATTTTCTTTTTTCTTTTTTTCTTTCTTTTTTTTAATGAGAGCTAAGATAAATGTAACAATAATCCTCACTTAGATTTAATTTTGAAAATCGACTATCAAGGTAACAACAAATATTTCCTCGAAAGTTATGAACAATAGTAAACCCTATTTCACACACCTTATTGCTCCCTCAAGTTCCTACTAGCCTTTGACAAAATGGGATCAAGAATACGTAAGGCTAAACAAGAAAAAGGTCTTAGGTGAGTAATGTGGTGTGTCACCGAAATAAAATGATTAGGCTCAAAGGGTTAACTAATTGATCATATAAGCATGGTGTGGATAATTTGGGAAATATGGGTTATTCCTAAGTGCCTTTATCATTTTATCATCAATTAATGTCATGTATTTCAAGAAGGAACTCAAACAAGTGCTAGCGATGCAAATGACAAGTGGACACTCAAGCAAAAGAATATAAATGCAAAAGATGTGCATATAAGCTCAAAATCTCACTTGGGGTGGTAAAACATAATCAATCTCAAGTAAAGGTATCCTCAATGCACCTACTTGTACTCAAAGCATGAAGACCAAATCATCTTACACCTAATCATGTCCTTCTAATTTCATGCACAATTCAAATAAGTCTACTAGCTTCACCTTGCTAGTGTAAGTGTGTGAACAAGAACTTTAGCAAATCACTTCTCAAACAAAAGCTAATGGACCATAAGATTATCATAGCATGCAAGGGTGCATCAAGCAACTAGCAATCAATTAACAAGACTAGAATACGAAAAGAACTCTTTTTGATTTTTTTATTTTTTAATTTTTTTGGATTTTCTGATTTTTATATTTACACTAAAAACCCCCCATACCTAAATCATGCATTGTCCTCAATGTATGTGAATGCAAGAGAAAAGAGAAATGATAAAGGAGAAAGTTGAGGAAATACCAGATAAGGGATGACGGAGACTGAAAATTTCTAAAAACTACAAAAGAAAACAATACACACACAAACGAAACTCCTCCCTCATACCTATCTTACACGAGGGGAGGCAAAAGAACAAAATCGAATTAGCTGATGCCGGTGGGATAATTCGGGTGCAACTTTGAGAAAATATCAAGAAATTTATGAAAATTTTTATGAGCAAAGATTTTCTCAATTAACATAGAATCATTCAACCCTAAAGAGCAATTGTCACTAATGTTCTCCCTAAACCAACTTAAGGCTTCTTTATTTTGTTTAAGCAAATTAGAGATAATGAAAGTCTGGTTAGGGTTCGAATCACTAGGAATAACATGAGACAAGGGTTCCTCTTTCCTTAACGGCTGTTGATCAAATTCGGGAAGATAAAGAGTTAAGGCAAATGCGGGTGGTGTACCCACGGGACTCTTAAGAACGGAAGTGTTGAGAATGGGCTCACTACTAACAACCTCGGGTGAGGTCACCCACTTGGAACAATTGTCATTCAAATCTCCTAATGACTTATCAAATGTAGGTGGTTCACCAACGGGAGTTTTAGCAATAAGAATTGGTTTACAAGAGACCTCCACGGGTTTGGTTTCCCACTTAGAACAAATTTCATCTAATTCCCTCATCATTTCTTCCGAGGTCATATCTCGTAACGAATCAACATACTCTCGGTTAGACTCATGGTTGACTTTGAAATCCTCATTGAGAAGAGACTCAATCTCACTATCCGCAAGGTTTGACCAATTAACAATGTCATCAACAAGATTAACCGCTATTGGTTGCTCGTAAAACTCATTGGGTTCTTTTCCGACATTAAATATGTTAAGGTTAATTGTCATATTACCAAAAGTGAGTTTCATCGAACCATCCCTACAATTAATCAAGGCATTGGATGTAGCAAGAAAAGGTCGTCCTAGAATAATCGGGATTTGGTTCTTAGGATTCGTGACAGGTTGGGTCTCGAGGACAACAAAGTCAACCGGAAAGATGAATTCACCAACCTTAATTAGCACATCCTCAATTATTCCCTTAGGCATTTTGACAGAACGATCGGCTAATTGAATTGTCATGTTCGTCTTTTGAAGTTCGCCTAAACCTAGGGCTTGATAGACCGAAAATGGAAGCAAGTTCACACTAGCGCCTAAGTCAAGTAACGCCTTGTCCACAAAAGTATTGCCTATGACACATGAAATTGTAGGACAACCGGGGTCCTTATATTTCACTAGAATTTGGTTCGAAAGAATTGAACTAACATGAGAAGTCAAAAAGGCTTTCTTAGGGACATGAGTGGAACGTTTGTGAGAACATAAATCTTTTAGACACTTGGCATAAGAGGGAATTTGTTGAATGGCATCTAAAAGAGGAATGTTGATCTCAACTTGCTTGAAAACTTCCAAAATCTTTTCTATCTGGGGAGATTGTTTGTTGGGAAGGAGTCTTTGAGGATAAGGAGCTTTAGGCTTAAAGACTCGTTCGCTAGACACATCGGGAATGGAATTGGAAAGTGGAACAACAATCGAAGATTTTTTTGGTGAAGATGGTGTTTGAGTCGATGAAGGCTCGCTAGATGATGATGATTTATGAGGGGATTCTGATGACTCGGGAGTGGATTTTGAAGATGAGGGTTCAAGTTGTGAAGGTGTGGGACTAGATGATTCGAAAGTCTCGGGATTAGGAACATGGTTTGAAGCATTGAGTTTAGGGTTTTGTTCAACATTTAACTCGTCATCTTCGTCGGGCGACTCGACTCCAACTTGATTATCAACTTTGTTTCCCGACCTTAAAGAAATGATGGCATTAACGTTTTCGTGAGGTCTTTGGTTGAGAGGAAATTTAGGGTTGACCTCAGTTTGACTCGGGAACTTGTTCTTCTCTCGCTCACACATGGCGTTGGCTAATTGACTCACTTGAACCTCTAACTTAGATATGGCTTGAGTACTAGCATTCAAAAGTTGCCTATCTTGAGTCATGGTTTGCATGAAGGTTTGTTGAGATTGAGCCAAATTAGTTGTTGATTTCAAAAGCGCATCAAGAGTCTTTTCCAAAGAATTGATTCTCTTATCCGACTCGTGAAAGCCGGGAGGGTGGGTGGGTGCTTGATTTGAATAAGAAGGTTGAGTCGGATAAGGACCGAGATTTTGAGTAGGGTTTGGAAAGGGACCTTGACTTGGAGTCGAGAAAGAATTTTGATTAGGTTTTTGGAAAGAAGGAGCATTTTGCGAAGGAGGTTGAAAAGATGATGACAGAGCTTGGTAGCTTTGCCCTTGATTCCAAGAGAAGTTCGGGTGATTCCTCCACCCGGGATTATAAGTAGGAGCAAACGGATCGTTCCTAGTGGGTGGTTGAGACACCGCATTAACTTGATCAAAAGCGGGATAGTCCGAAAAAACTTGATTGAAATTAGGGCACATAGACACATTTGAGGGGGCCTTACTAGTTTCTAGGGCTTCGAGTCTCCTAGTTAGAGTGGCTAATTTGGCATCGGTTGCAATCGAACTCCCAATCGAATGCAAATCCTTAGATGAACTAGACGACTCATTAGACTTGTTAGGTTCCCTAGTAGACTCCCACAACATGGTCTTCTCGGCTAATTCTTCGAAAAATTTCCAACCCTCATCCTCATCTTTCTCCATGAATTTTCCTTGGCACATAGATTCCAACAACACGGTTGTTGGTCCATCTAAGGCCTCATAAACGATCTTACAAAGCCTCCATTTTTCTATTCCGTGGTGGGGGCATTGTGATAAAAGATTTTTGAAACGATCAAAATATTTCCAAAAAGACTCATTTTCCTTTTGATGAAATTAATTTATCTCGTTTGTAATTCTTGTAGTCTTATGGTTTGGAAAATATTTTTTAAGAAAAATTACCACAAATCCCTCCCACGTGGAAATAGAATTAACCGGTAGGCTATACAACCATTTCTTAGCATTTTCTTTAAGCACAAAATTAATGAGTCTAAGCCTAATCGAGTCCTCGGTTAATTGTTGGAGCTTTTGTAAGGCACAAACTTCCTCAAATTCATGAAGAAAGAGATACGGGTCCTCACCCTCGCTCCCGTTAAATTTAGGTAACATACTGATGTGGTGAGCTTTAATTTCGAAATTATTACCATTAACGGGAGGAAGGGTGATACACGAAGGTTGGGCGGAACGAGTGGGATATGTAAGAACCCCAAATTTTGGATATAATTAAAATTTTTTATTAAGTAATGATAAAATGAGGAACAATGATTCCGATAACAAGGTCACCAGCTCTAATGAATGGTGGTTTCAAAGAACAATGATTGTAATGAATGGATATTGCTTTGGACAATGATCCTGATGCATTGGTATATTGTCAGAATAGAGTAATTCGATGGTTGAGGACCTAGATAAGAATAATCTACCATCCAGGAAGGAGATAATGGATCCTTGAAGGGAAATGAGTACGTGCATAGTGTTTCCCATACGTACATAGTGTTTCCCGTACGTGCATAGTGTTTCCTGTACGTGCATAGTAATTTGGTGGATGAATAGTGATTTTGTAAGTTGGAAAACTTCTCACGCCACCCTATGTACGGGACGTGATATGGATGTTTCGAAGTCATATTAGTAATACGCGGAGGAAATAAGTGAATGCAGAGACGATCGGAAGTCAGAAATTCCAAATTCTTTTCGGTATAATATTTGACCGGACAGTGGATTAAATATTATTATAATCCAAGAATTGAGATATTAACTTTGAGGATTTGATATTTTGGGATGTTATTATATTTGATTTAAGAATGAAGGTAGGAAACCACTGAGGAGTGGTTATGGCTACAATGTAATTATTGATATTTGGAAAGAATGAATGGAATTCGACCTTATTATGTTTATGTCTTGAAGAATGCTAAAGGGTGACAACATAGGTAAGAATAATCTATCTTCTAAGGGAATAAGATATGGCAACTTCAAGCAAGAGAATACCCTCATGTCATCCAGATCGATAACGATTAATCCAGTAGTTCCGTTAAAAGGTTAAGGAACGATCGAAAGAGAATACGGACAATTGTACCACCCTAAGAGAACAAGTAAAGAATACAGAATGAATAGTGTTTGGTGGGAGTATATAATAATATGAGACGACACTATATAGAAGTATTCGGAACGGATTTCCGAGTTCGTATTAGTGATCCAGGGGGAAAATAAGTGTATGTAAAAGTTGTCGGATTCTGAAAAACCGCACTTATATTTTCTCCGAGAGTTCCCTGGACACTGATAGCCTTAAGTATTTAACGAATGGATTTAAGGAATATAAATTGGAAAGTTAGAATGAAAGATGGAGAATGAAAGTATTAATATTAAAAAGGATTCCCAGTAAACCCTAATTAGAAATCCGTGAAATATTCTCACGAACGATCAATCGAAACGGGTAATAACCGGACACAGAAACAAGCAGAGGAAGCAAGAGTCTTGTGCAAGCTACTAGAATAAATATCTAGTAACCAAGTGGGCAAGAGTAACTAGATTAATTGGAGCATAACTAGTACTTAGAAATCAAAAACCCTTGGTTAAGCTTTCAACCATGGAAAACACAACACTTGTCCATGCTAATTACCTCATCCAATGCATCACACTCCACTAACACCACTTGGATGAGATATTATCTCACAAAATCACTTTATGCATTATTACAATCAACCAATACAAAGAAAAGAGCAAGAACACTCTCCCCCCCCCCCCCCATTTCCATTCCATTCGACTTTTGCAACAATTCCAAAACAAAAATCCAACTTCCAACCATTGTTTGATCTCCAAAAATTTATCATAGATCCTATATTTCATAAAAATGATACCCTAAAATCTTAGCCTCAAACATCACCTTTTCCATTTTCAAAAAAATCAAGAAAGTGGAGGATGAATAGTAACCTCAAGAACAAAATTCTTGAATCTTGATTTTGGTTGATGATCCAAGCTTCATGGAGGCTATACAAGGACTATACAAGGCTTACTAAGTGCATACACACCTCAAGGAAGGTATAAAACTCTTGAAACCCTAGGCCTTAGTTTATGTTTAATGATGTTCTTGATGAGAATTTAGATTAGTATGATTATGGTAATGATTAAAGCATGCTTATGTAGTGATATGTTGATATAAGAGGATAAAATAGCTAGATGAACGGAAAGGCATTGCTTGGCCTCAGTTCATGTATATAAGTCATGTATATGTTGTTTGGGTTGGATACTATGTTTATGGGAAGATTCGAAATTGGTAGATATTCGATTTACAGCCGTTATAATGCCCGATTTTGCAATACCATGTTTTGTATGCCATTTTCCATGTCGAACCCCTACTGTCCAGAGACCTTATCTGCCATGATAGGATAGGTAATGTTCTAAGCTTCGTTTTGATATAAAGATCATGTGAAACGGACTTACGGTTTAGGATTTATGACCAAATTACTAAAAGTAGTTCGAACCCGTAAACGAAAGTTCGTAACTGTAATTGAACCCTCGTAAACTATGTAACGTCATGGAGAATCTTGGTAAATAAATACTAGAGGTAAAAAGGAAGGCGTGAAAGAAAACCGTATGTCAAAAGGATCATTTTTCGATTTATTAAAAATGTTCGAGTCAAGGTTAAACGCGAACGAACCCCTAAAAGACGACTCTTTATAACTTCGGTAAAACACTTAGAAAACGGGCGATAAAACTCGGAGTATAGTATTGGTTCGTAACGATCGACTTTAGAACTCATATGACTTAAGTATGTCCCAAGTATAAGTACAATGACATGTCGTATTAACGAACGAATGTCGGGTCGGATCAGTGATAAAAGTAATCCACTAAAAGGGGTATAACGAGATAACTCGAGAACGTGTTTCGAATTAAGTATAACTTAACTTTTTATATGTTAAGTGATTAATCCCGAATGCCTTGGCTATTTATAGATCACCAAGCTGAACCGGGACCCGCTACCACTACCCCTTACCGTACTCAACTACCAGGCAAGTTTCAATTCCCTTCTTTTAGGCTGTTGTTGTGATTGAATAAATATATATATATGATTGCTGATATACATATGCCATTGCATGCATGCCTACTTTCAAGTTGAATTGATATACTTGTTCCCTGAATGTTATTGTTGGCTTATAAGCTAGATAGTTCTATATCAGTTATAAGCCGGTTATTGTAAGACCCTCATAGAAGGGCGTATACATCTTATTAATCAAAAATAGACCGGGAGTCAATATTCCTTGATATATCAAGATTACCTCGGAGGAAAATATTTAAGTAAATATTTTCTATTATTCAGGCGACGAATATTATTTGAATATTCGTTCGAGATTATTTATTTTAATGATCCTTACTTCAATTAATTATTTGAACGTAATCATTCGACGAATAATATTTGTCAATATTCATTCAGAGTCGAATTGATTATCGATTATTATTTCGAATACTCTTCTAAAGATGAGACTACTAAATGAATATTATGTGGACGTTCATTTAGAATATTATTTTATTAAATAAATATTACTTTTGAAAATTCATTTAAGATATTAAATACTCGATGAATATTATTTTAATATTCATCTGAAGCTTGATTTAATTATCGAATATTATCTCGAATATTCTTTAAAGCTTGGATTACTAAATGAATATTACTTGATATTCATTTAGGATATTATTCATTAAATGAATATTACTTTTGAATATTCATTTAAATTCCTAATTAATTATGAATATTACATTAAATATTCTTTTCAGGTCTTATTAATTAATGAATATTGTTTTGAATATTCATTTAATTATTTATTTATTCAATAAATATTCTCCTGATATTTCTTCAGGGATTATTTTGAGAAATACTCTGATTAAAGATATTCTTTCATATTCCCAACTATTCTTTAAATCTTTTAACCCATTAAATATTCTCTGAATATTTATTCCATACTTAGAATAATCTCGATAAGGTTTATCTTCTTCGATTATTACGAGAAATATCTCGGAGTCATATTATTATTAATCTTATATCAAGAAAGGTTCTCAGACATCATTCTTCTTTGAGTCTATCTCCTTAATAATAAGGGAACCTTACTTGGAAAATGTTATTTATCTTGTCGACTTCCCGGTCATAAAGTATTCTCGTCACTTGCAACTCGGGTGCTATTGACTTACTAAGTCGTTGTTTACCTTCTCATCTTTCGAGGGGTAAGATTGTTGGAACAAGTTGATATCCGTTACCAAGTAATAGCTTGGGAGTTATTGGTAAATTTTTCCTTTCCAACTAGATACGACTACTTTGTGGAGTCTTATCAACAAGTATTATACTTGGGGAAAGGGGGACGAACGTTACATTCAGAATCATGAATTCTATTTGAACTAGGAGTCGTGTAAGAGGCCGAGTAGCGCCGGTCCATCCCCTTTGGCCCAACCGTTGGCCGGGGAGAGCTAGTAAGGCGGTATACAAGTAAAGCCGTCAGTTCTTCCTTCTACCGGTAGTAAATCTAAATTGAGCTGTACGATCTCGACTGATCATCAAGATTGGAACAGCGGGCGCGGTGAATACTCCATCATTGGTTCATCATCCAAATTTATTTATTTCCTGCAACATGATTACTGTTGGCAGAGTTGGAAAAGGGTCATAACTGGAATTGCAACCTTTTCTTGCAAACTCCTCTTCTTAATAACAATAAGAATATCTCGCTTACTTTGATGTAGCAGATATTTCTACAAACAAATACTTTAAGTTACCTTGTAACTTCATCGTTCATATTATACTGGCATCATTTCCGTAAATGCATGGCATATGGTTTGAAAGATACTTTTGAACTGTTATACATTATCGTTCAGTTATATATTATTGTTGGTGGGCTATTGCTCACCCTTGCTTTATTATTATATCACAACAACAGCTAGATCAGATGACTCGCACAAGGCGCACTCGACGCGGGCGAGGACGATGAGACTACCAGAGCTGAAGAAGAAGCTATTGGTAGGGTATATTTATTCTTTCAGTACCAAGAATATGGTATAGTATGACTTATGTAAATGGATGGCAAAGAGTATGTATTTATATTGAAATCCTTTTGGATTGTAAGAACTCATAATGTGATTAATAAAAATTTGATTGTTACTCTGATTTCATCTCTGGGACTATAACGGGTGTGTTTTATATTGTTGTGTGGGTTATAGAGACGTAATTTATTTTATGTTAAGGAAAGTTCAATTGTTGTGGACAGAATTGGTAACCGTAACCACCAGATCCCGGACCCCGGATCTGGGGGTGTTACAGGATAGCAACGGTCCCTAAGAGACATGGCCATGTTTACTACGGGTTCGGAATAATCTAAAGATTCGGAATTAGACGATGAAGAAGTCTCGAAAGATCTCACTAGTCTAGAAGAATTATCCCTACGCCACGTAGTTCGCATAAACCACAAAAGGAAACACATAGCAAGTAAGTGCGATAAATTAAAACACACAAAAAGAAAGGGTGTAAAATTAAAAGAAAAATTCTAAACCTAGGGTTCCCTAATAAAATAACTAGACCTTGCTCCTAACTTTAAGGGCTACCAAAAACTAGGTAAATCAATAATTATTCGGACCGGCTTTGGACAGGTAGGTGCAAGCATTGCCAAGAGGCTAAACACCAGCCTAGACACCAAAACCTTAATTGGCCAGGTCAGCTTTCGCTTTCCTAGACACCAAAAAGTCGGAATAATTAAAGATTACTTCGTTTCTTAAGCACCTTCCTAATTGAGCGCGAAATTCCTAGGGGCAAACGTCTAATTAATTTTATTAAAGGCTAGGTATGCAAAATGAAGGATTAAATTGTTTTTGGGCTAAGGAAAGAGTGATGATATCCCTTCCCTTATCTTGTAGTGGTTTTGCCCTTAATGTTTATTTACAAAATGATGCAACAAACAATGATATATACAAAAATTATAAACAAATATGGATGCTTACACTACGTGATTTAATCTAAAGAAAGAAAAAAATTTAACGTACCTTAGGGTCCTCCAGCGATCACCACAATTATAGGTACGAAAAATTTAAAAACAAAAAATAAAATCTAGCATGATGTGCACCTACGTGTTGAATGCATGATGCAACAATTATGTATTTACAACTAATTTTTTTTGGATTTTTAATTTTTCAATTTTTTTGTGATTTTTGTGAAATTTTTTTGATTTTTTTGTGTTTTTTTTTCTAAAAATAAAAAGGGCGAAAAGAGTGAGATACGGTTACCGAAGCTTGCTTTCCATAAATTCAAATTTTTCCACGCTTCTTGAGAAGAGTTCCGAAATCTCACAATTTCCTAAAAAGAACGAAATAAAAATAAGACAAGAAATAAAACTAACTCGAAAAATTAAAAATTAAGGCGCGAAAAATAATTAGTCCTCAGCAGCGGCGCCAAAAACTTGTTGTGCTAAAAATAAATATTTAAATTTGAATCGCAAGCGCACAATTCGTTTCGTTGTAAAATTTAACGATTCGTTCCACAAGGACTAATTTATTCGCAAACCTTAAATTTTAACTTAATCGAATTAGAACAATGTTGGATTTTGGAAATTTTGGGATTTTACACTATTAAAAAGGAAGTCTGGTTTAAACTAATTTAATTAAACCTAAAATTATTCTAAAATTATTTAAAACTAAACTAAATTAATAAAAGAGAATTAAATTATTCTAATTATAACTAAGTGATTAAAAATGAAAAGAACAAAAATTAAATCATACTAAAAATTCTAAATTCGAGTTAAAACTAGATTTTAATCTAAAGCCCTTTTTTTTTAATCAAATAAAAATTTTAAGAAAATTAATCAAATAAAAATTTTAAAAAAAATTGAACATGAAGTACTTGGAAAATCGACTAACCAAAACCCAATCCACAAATGAAATTCAGCACTAAGATCTCACAAAAAAATGCAACAAACACTCGCACCAATCACTTAAAACAAAACTCGAACTCAGGACATCTGCAACTCAATTATAATAACTCGAACACAAACATATGCAGCAAATACTGGAATTAAACCATAACAATTACGATCAAACAGCATAGCAAGACAGACTCGTTTAGACAGCAACTATGCAGGAATTCTTTAAAACAAACACACGCCAATTCTTATGAACTACTGCCAAAACAGAAACCTCAGCAAGAAACATCACAAACAACGCAGAAACAAACAGTACTACTTCTACTGGACTCAAACAATTCAAACACAGAAAACTCGCAACATTTTACGATTACAAAATCAAACAGATAGCCATTCAAAGGCTACGACGAAACAACAGTCAAAAACAGTATTGAACTTAACATAAACTCAGCTACTGAAACACAGATGAAATCGAAACAACAAACCCAGCAATTGTTCGAAACAGTAATTTAACAGAAAAATACGAACAACAAGCATCCCAAACAACACACAATTCCATCCCAACAACAATGACTCAATAGCGAATCGCTAAAGACAACTGACAGTAGATGAGTTTCGAACCAACAGTGACGAACTCCATGAAACAAAATTATAACGAAAAAAATTACAACTCGTCCCAAAATTCGACAATACAATGAATGGTGATGGGTCTGGTGGTGAATTCTAGTAACAATTAACTCGAACAGCACAGTAGCGAAATTGAACTCAGCAAACACAATCGCAAAATGCAATACAAAACTCAGATCAACTCATAAACAAGCAACCACCAAAAGTTCATAAACAAGAACAAACAATCACCAACATAAATCCTAATTATAACAAAGTTTTATTAATAACAGGCAGAACAAAAGTTTGGTTAGAAGAAAAGGGGAAGAGGAGGGTTAAAAACGAAGAGCCACAATAAAACTAAGAAAAGGGGAAGGGGAAAAGGGTTGTGTGTGTATCCTGTGTTTTGGAAGGTGAGTGTTCGAAGAAGAAGGGGAATACTGTGTTTGTTTTTTTTTTTTTTTTGGTTGTTTGTTTAGTCTGGGTTTGGTTGTAAAAAAAAACTGAAAGGAACAGGTGAGTGAAGATGGGTTTGGCTACGAATTAAACAAAAACAAGATAGGATTATTGCTTCGAATAAAACAGAAAATAAGAAAATAAAGTTTTATAAAACTAATATTTTTGTGTTTTTTTCTTTTTTTTTTTTAAATTTACTACGATTAAAGAAAAGAAATTAACTACGAAAAGAAAAGGGAAAAAAAAATTAAAACGAGGATTTGGAATTAAATGGCCCACGATAAAATTGAACTTTAAAGGGGCAAAAATTACGAATTAAAACTAAAAGCAAGAAATTAAAATTTCGTTACTTTCAATCCCCAAGTGGTTAGCAACGGGATTTACGAAAATAACGAAACAAGACAACAAAAATGAAAGAGCAAGACAAGAAATTAAAGGAAATGAAATTGCATTAAAATTAAAAAAAGTGTTTACAAGATTTGAAACTAAGAAAAGAAATACAAGAAAATAAAACTACCCTAAAATCTAAGTTACTAAATACAAGGGGGGTGAGGGGGTATTTATAGGATAGGAATTAGGGTTAAGGGGGTGTTAGGTAAATCCCCACCATACATTTGGGTTGTGTGGTGGTGAAATCCTAGCCATCTATTTGTTTCCTTCCCCCTTAAGCTTTGAAGAGTTGATCTTGGTCATACACTTTTCTAATGTGTTGGGATGATCTCCACCTTCCACTTGTCTTGAAATATTCCTTTTGCTCCAAGCTCCTAATTCTTTTTCTTCCTTCATTTTAGGTCCTTTTTCTTCCTCTTTTTCCCTTCCTTGCACTTTATTTATTTATTTTGTCATTTCTTTATTTATTTACGATTTTCCTGAAATGCAACAAAATAAAATATTAAAACATGAGTTCAAGCAATAAATAGGTAGATAAAATATGCAAAAATATGCACTTATCAGGTTGTGTTTCATGTATTTAGATGCGTCGCGAACATCTAATTTGTTAATCTCTTGCGAAACGAGAGTGGATCTTGAGATTTAGAACTTGCCATGCTAGCATAGGATAGGTTGATGTTTTAACATCATGATTTGTGGCGTAAATAGAGATATTATGCTGCCCTATGTGATCTAAGTGGATAACTTATGCTTAAACCTTTATGTTTTCAAATTCTATAGAGATATAGGGTCTAAACATATTTGGTGTCTACCCATCTTCTATCTCTTTTGTGGATGCATGCGTATTTTGGTATTAGTATACCGAGAAGTAGCTTTTACTTGTTTCGTGTTATCCGATCAGATATCAAAACCATCACATGTATTGATTAAAGGATGCGACTCTAAGTGAAGTAGATAATGAAGTTAGGATTCCATGTTTATTCTCATATAAGTAAAGCAGTTTTAGATCTCATTAGCTAGTTAATTCTTAATTCCTTAATTCGCATCTTAGTTTAATTTAGTTAATTAAAACCTCAATTTATTTATTGTCCTAGCAGTGAATTAAGATCATACATTGTTGAATAGGCACATTAGCTGAAAAGAACTTAACCAGATCTTAGTCGAACAAACTTAATTGTATTACTTGTGACCACGTATACTTGCGTGATATTGTGTAAACACATGGGCATTCCTCAACCTACAAATTCTCCAATAGCTTCTACTTCAAACCTAATGGCCCCATCAAAGGCACCTGTGTTTGAGAACAAGCCTAAGGGGGAGAAGTACACAGATAAAAAGAAGAAGCTAGTGGACTCAAAATCTAAGGGATCTAAGGGGGAGAAGAGTGATCTAGGTCTCAAAATCTCCGATTTCAAAGTCAGGAAATCTGTGAAACAAAATCAAGGAGTCAAGGAGGGTGAGTTGAAGTTGAAGAAAGTAGCTGTGGCTGCAGATGAAGAGGCCAAGCTAAAGAAAGTGGCTGTAGCAGGAGTAGCTGAGTCACCAAGACGAAATCAACCTCAACCCCAACCATCTACTCAAGACCTTGACTTTCCAGTGCCTAACATTGCTAACTCTCCTCAAGATGAGCCATCAGAATTCAAGGGTGTTCTTTCTCATAAGGTGTGTCAAGAAGCTGCCAATTCAAAACTGTATCATGACATAGCCTTCTTGAAGTACCTACAGAATCTGAGGAAAAGAAGCAACTTCCATTACTTTGACTATCTCATGCTCCTTGTACAAGACATATTTCTGGTCATTGTAGAGAGAAGGCAAGTTATTCAAAACAATCCTGATGCTCTCATCACCACTGAAAATAGAGAAGTCCTAGTCCACACTGCCAAATTTCTCTTTCACATCCATATTGAAGCCATACAAGTTCTATCTTGCTCTGAAGTTGGAAAATTCATCAAGAAAATAGAATCAAATGGGTCTGCTGACAATATCAAACTCCATGAGATTCTTACAGGTTGTATGAAGTCTCAAACCTCAGGTAATTCCTCAGCCCCACTGCATTTTGTATGACGCAGTTGCAGGCATTGTCTCCTTCAGATTTGGTCACCACCTCAAACCGAGCAACATGTCTACAATCAAGTATTTGGCTAGTGCCTTACAATCAAGGAGAGAAAGTCAGAAACTGAGAAGTCGGCTCTAGACATTCTGATTAAGTTTATCAACTCACAGTTAAATGCCCAATTTGATTATAGAGGAGACAAGTCAGGAAGGAGAGATGGCGATGATCAAGATCAGAGTGGTAGCAAGGATAGATCTCAAAGAAGTAATAAGGATGATGAAGAAAAGAGAAAGAGAAGTGGTAAAGGAAAGAAAGGTGATGATAACAAAAGAAGTGGTAAGGGGTATTAAAGAAAAGGTGGAAGACAGCAAACCTCAAGCATCACTAGCAGTATTCCCACCACAACACAAGGCCATATGTCTAGGGTTGATACAGTTAGTGATGACTTGCCAAAATCTAATTCTATGGCTTTTGCACTGTCTTGCCACCTCAAACAAAGAAGATTCAAATCAAGAAGCCATCTGTATGTCTCCAAAAGCAAACTGCTAATGGTGTACTTCAATGGTCAGGAGGCAAAGGCTTCAAACTTCTCCCTAGTGACAAAGTGCAAAAGCTAAAAATCAAATCAATGGCCAGAAAGGCAAGGAAGGTGAAGACATCTAAATCTCAAGCCATCACAATAGTACCAGGACTAAACTTGCCACCCCTAGATGAAGACTATTATGAAGATCAATTGATATTTTTAAGGGCTCAAAGAATCTATCATGTTGTTATTGTTGATGACTGCCTTGAATTCAAATATACTGATGGTAGACAAAAGAAGTTCAAGCAAGGGACGTGTCAGCATTGGGGTAAACTACATGATATTGAAAGGATAATTGCAATGCTGAACATTGAAGATGAGGTGGAGAAGGTTTGGAAGCTGGAACTTATAGACTTTGTGAAGATGAAGAGAGATCATGAGGAGAAGGTGAGAAGAGAATGTTTGGAAAAATGGAGAAAGGGAGAGGAGGACCTTGATGAACTGGAAGCCAAAGCAGTTAAGTTGAGGGATAAAGGGTTATGCAAAGTTCAGTTCAATCCCTATGTTGTGAAGTATAGGAGGAGAAATGGAGATAATGTCAATATCAGAATGGACCTGGTCAACCATTACCCTGCAAACTTATTGAAATCAGTACTTGAAGACTTTAAGGATTCAATTCTGCTTGAAGAACTTGATGCTATGGCAGCCATGATAAAGGCTATGGATGAGAATGCAAGGAAGGATGAAGAAAGGAAAAAGAAGGAATATGATGATCTACAAGCCAAAGCTATGGGAATGAAATCAAGAGAAAATGGCTAGTACTTCTTCATAGTTTGTAAGAATACTCTCTTTGTAATTCTATCCATGTTGTCAATCAATTTCATACATGTACTGTTCAAGTTATATCTTTATGTATGGTAGGCTTGTTATCAGACATGAAATTGTGACTAAAGGTCTTACTCACAATTTGGGGGAGATTGTTAGTCACAGAGGCATGCCTGTATACATTTAATAACAAGTCTATTTGTTAGTAATGTTGTGCATTACTTACATGACTCCTTAACTGGGGGAACCTCTGGTTGTAGAGTTTCTACTTGTATTTGGTACTTGTAATAGGCATCAAAATTCTATCTGTGTAACTGTAAATTAAGTCATGAAATAATGCTTGAAAGAAGATCCAGAGATCATGCCTCAAGCTTGAAGAACGAGGCTATCAAAATAAACATAGTTGGAATTTGAAGAATAAAGATTTGCTTATACCAATTGGAGAAGTACTTTTGTCTATTAGAGAAGTAAAGGTTTCGAGGAGTCAGGCATTCGATATCTCAAGGACTCAGGAAGCTATTCGACATCTCAGGGATTCGATAAGTCAAATACTCTATTCGACAACTCAAGGATCCATAAAGAAAATACTCAAGTGGTTCGACATCTCAATTATACAGTATTCGAGAACTGAGAGTTATCTATTAAGTAAATTCTAGTTCTCGAATCAATCACTCAGTCACTTCTCGAATGGATTCTTGAAGACAAAATACTGAAAATTGTACAAGTCAGAAACCTTCAACAAGCCAAGACACTGTCAGGACCACTGTACCGTAAAGTGTTCTTGGACAGCCTACAAAGAAGCTTAGAGAGTTGTTACTGGAGACAAGTTGCTAAAGAAGTGGATCTGGGCAGGTTAAAGAAAGTCAAACTACACGTTGCCTGGATGTATTCCAAAATAGGGATAGACAAGTTAGAAAGTAGATTTGTCTGTTCTATCCTTTGTAGTAAGTAGGGTGTATGCATGTTCTATAAGTGTACAACCCTCACTTCTCTAGCAAATAGCGAGAGTGTGAAAAAGTGTGTGTGAGAGAAAGAGAGAGAGAAGCACAATACAGAGAAATAATTTGTAAGAACAACTCTCTGAGAAAAAGAGAAGTTGAGAATACTAATTTCTGTATTCACAGGTTGTAGCAAAAATCTTGATCTAATACAACGTTAGATTAAAGTGAGTGCTTGTGTCTTGAGTTTTACTTCCGCACGAATATATTTTGTTAAACACAAACACACACTCAGCTACAAAAACAAGAACATAGATTCACACCTTCAAACAAATATTCTTAAGTGTTAAATCCGAGAAAAGTTTGAAAATACATTCACCCCCTCTGTATTTTCTTGTGTGTGTATTCCATACTCAACATATTCAACCCCCTTTCTACAATCTCGTGGTGTATAACTGGGAAATAACATATACAATCTCAACTACCCCTAAATCATAAACCCTAACCTTTAATGTCCTACGCCGCTCGCCGTCGTCAACCACCACCATAATTCCAGCAACCCTCCCCGAATTTGTTATCACCAAATTTCTCCGTTAACAGTTGGCGCTAGAAGGAGGGGCTTTTGACCAAAGGCGGATCTAGGGGGTCCGAAGGGTGCCCTGGCCCCTCTAAATTCCATAGATATAGTAGCTATTATGTATTATTTCAGTAACTTCTATGTAGCTCAGGTGGTATAAAGGCATGTTATTTTCCCTGGCAACCCTTGTTCAATTCTTAGCAGGAGTAATTTTTTTTTCTTTGCCAAGAGTGACATAAGTAATTTTAAAAAAATTTACAAATAAATTCAAAAAAAAATTAATTTTTTCTTTGTAATATAAATTGGCCCCCACCCTAAAATTATTTCCTGCGTCTGCCACTGCTTTTGACATCTCTGAAGGAAGGATGTCGCAATCAAAGCAATAACGTGTTAATGATGGCCGTCAGGTGGAGGAAGTTCCATGCCCGGATCTGCCGCCGCCACCACCCAGGAACCTAGATCGCAAAGCTGCAACTCCAAAGGATGGAGATCAGAGAGCCGCTACTCCAAGAAGTTCGAATCTAGAAGTTCCGAGAAGTTCAAATCTGAGAACACCCCCACAGATTGGGGGAGATCCCCCTGTTCTGATGAGTAACAGATTATTTGCATCAGCCCATAAGTGTCTAGTGGACTTAGGCCAGGATGGATCTCCAAAAACCGTAGGCCGTCTAGGTAACTTGTTCTCCAAGAACTACGTATGACTTGATCCCCTATAAAAAGGGTACAAAGGCATGTTGTTAGGATTGATTGATAGTTTGCAGCAAGAGAGAATAAACACTTTTTCTCTGACATTCTACGAATCAACAAGCAAGATCAGCCACAAAATCGTCAATTTCCATTTCGTGTTCTTAGCAAAATATCTATATTTTTCTCCGTGATTCTAGCAACCTCCACAATTATTGTTATACCGGATTCTCCCTATAACAACGTGAAATAAAATAACTCACTGAACCCCTATGTTGTTGTATTGAATGTATAATAGATAATCGATGTTTTATTGTGATTTTTGATGTGCTAAAAATAAACATTTAATATCGCAAGCGCACGATCTCGTTTTAGTATTTTAGATTCGTTCCGTAGAGACTAAAATAATTTTTTGTGATCCTTAATAATTAATAGGCAGACTAGAACAATTAATTGTGTGGAGAGATTGTTTTGATTTTTAACAACTATAAATATTGTCCAAATAATTACAAAAAAACATAAATTTACGTAATGCATGCGTGGCAATTTAACAATAAAGTTAACTAAGAAATTAAAATCGTAATGATTAAATGAGAAAAAATGGAAATCAAGCACGACAGTTGTACAAAATTGTATAGAAAGCATGCTGATTACAGCTAGGAAATCGACCACCTATTAAACTTGGGCCAGGAAAACAAATATGGGCTTGTAAGTAGAAATGGGCTAGAAGCATTTAATAATCTATTAACAGGAAAATATGAAGGAAGTGGGCTAAAAATGTTAATGGGCCAGAGGATGCATATAAAACAAACCAACATGAACTACATTAAAATAGGCGAGCTGAGATTATCATCTAAATAATAAAGAACAATTATTTTTGTTACATGCCAAGCGTGCAGGTGATAATAGGAGATGGATTGATTTTATAAAAGGGTTTGTCTAGTGTGTGCCCAAGGGCACATGCTAAGAATCTGTATTTAATGAGTTGGAAAATTTTGATTGGTGGAGATTTTTGTGCATGTAGGGGGTCCATCATTATTAATGAAATTTATACCAATCAAAATTTGACAACTAAGCGAGCACGAATTCTTAGCATGTGCCCTTGGGCACACACTAGAAAAACCGTTTATAAAAATTTAAATTAATTAACCTATGTAATGATTGCCTATTATTATATTAATGATTAAATAATGATTAACATAAATCCATGAACAAACATACGCTAAAATAGTAAAACAAAAAGAAGCAAGAGGTTGTAAATGGGCAGGACATTGTTACGGGCCAGAAAACAAGCAATGGATACAATAATATTAATAAAGCTACTGAACAAAACTTTCATCAGAAATAAATGTTGTACTGTTGAGTAAATCTAATAAACAATCCAGTTAAATCGATATCGATAATGATAATTTAAAACATAAATAGACTAACAAAAACTGTGAATAAAGGGGCAAATGATTAAGTTTTTTAAAAAAAAGCAAAACCCCGTAGAGTAAACAGGTTAACGCCGGGGTAAAGAAAGTGCCGGAGAAAGGAAAAAAATTAAGGAAAGTAGATCTAAAATTCAACTCAATTAACATAATAAGAACTAGATCTAAGGGGCTTTTTTCAATCACAAGTGTTTAGCACATTTACTACTTTATTCCTCCCCTCCGACGGTGGTTTATCCACCGGTCGGAGGTCATCTTTCTTGCTTTTCATCTCAATAAAACCTAATTTAATTGGGCGTTTGTGTGTCTCTCCTTTTGAAGTGGTCGTTTGTCTCTCCTTTTGGAGTATTTTTTTTATGTCTTTGATTAATTTTGTCTCTTTCTGTTTGGTGTTGGATCTGCTGAGAATGATTTTGCTGATGTCTTGGGGGATCTGGATAGTCCGCATCGAAGTTGGGACGGTGACATTTATTGCAGGAGCTCACCACTCACAACCAAAGATTGTTCATCATATTTTCGGGGTTTTAACTTTTGGCATGTCTATAGCTGGTATCCGGCATGTAGATAGCTGGGGTGTTGCTCATCATTTGGGGGTTCCCATGTTCGGCATGTCTATAGCTGGTATTCGACATGTAGATAGCTGGAGTGTCGTTCCTCTAACCTCAATTTATGCAATTGAGGCTTCTGAACACTGGGGTATCAATGGTTCTTATGTGATGTGGCCAATTGTGATACCGCTGCTTTCAGGGATGTTGGCGCAGTTTGGATTGCCTAGGAGGTCTTTGAATTCGTTTTTAGTTTCAAGAACTTTTAAGTTCAATGTGTTAAACGATCAGGAAACAATTTATTTGTTTTTCAACCTGGTTGTATCGACAGTCGGGGGTTTGTCCCGCTGTTTTATTTTGAGTTGGTTTGATTCTCTAATATAATTCTATGCATTTCGTCAAAAAAAAAAAAAAAAGATGCAAGAAAAAGTAAAGACTTGAATAACATTAATTATAAAAAAGAGTTTACAAATTTAAAGCTACTACAAGAACAAAGCTAGGCTCTAAAAATGAAAGAAGACATGAAAAGAGAGAAAGGAGGCTACAATTAAAATTTAGGGTAACTGAGCTAAAACTAAGATGTGTAATACAAAGGGAAAAGGGGGATATCTATAGGGTGTTTTTCTAATATGTCCCATTTTAAAAGGTCAATTATAATTGTGTCCTATATTTATTTGTAATTATAAATATATCCCATTTTTCTAATATGTCCTATTTTTTATTGTAACCATGATTAACTAACTAACTATACATTTTTAAAAGACATTTTTGTCCTCTTACTTAAATGAAAATTGTACTAATTACTACTAACTACAATATATATATATATATATATATATATATATATATATATATATATATATATATATATATATATATATATAAGTGCCCAACATAAGAGAGGCTAAAATGGAGCACGCTTATCGGTGATCAGAAATTTAGAACCACAGATAGGATTAGGAGTAAAGAAGATGGCGTAGAGCACAAGTTGAGGACCCCTTGATAAATTTCATTTTAGCACACGAGAATTTCATTGAACCACCGAATGAATGTGCCCTTGCGGGGCTAGGAGGAGGGAGGAGGGAGGAGGGAGGTGGGTGGGAGAGAAAAAGAAGGGTATTCTAGTCTTATTTTGTATAAATATATGTATATAAGTTATATATGAGTTAAATTTAATCATGGGACATATTTATAATTGACTTGTTAATTTGGGACATATCAAACTAATACCCTTTTGTTTTAGATTTAGTTTTAGTTTTAGTTTTTTTTATTTTAATTAATTTGATTTTAGATGGTGAAAATTAAGTTGTGAGAAAGGGGGGGAATCAAGTTGTGTTTTTTGACTGCGGGGTGGGGGGATAAAATTTGTAAGTACAAAAAATTTGGTGAAATGTTGGTGGCTGGGGGAGGGGGAGGGAAGGGGAGGTGTGAAAATAATTTTTTTTAAAGAGGTATCTTTAACATCGGTTTCTATAAAAAACGATGTCACAGAACTAATAGACATCGGTTTTAGACAAACCGATGTTAAAACACTTTTTTACATCGATGGCTTTGCAAACCGATGTTAAAAGGGTGATGTCTATTACAGTTTTTCTAGTAGTGTAAGTGCATCAGTCCATTAGATATTTCCATTTTTGTTAATTGAGTCCTGACTCCTGTGTCGATCTTTGTTTTTCCAGATTTAATAGAATTAAGAATTGTGATGACATAAAAAAAAAACGCATCGAAATTATTCCAGAAAATTCAAAATTTGAACAAGAACCATTAAGAAGTCTTAGTGATGATACACAATCTGAAGACACAAGCGAAGCTAATGATATAGACATATCAACACAGCCTGGCCCTGAACAAAGGGAGATTTCCTGAAAAAGGAAAAAAAAAAGCAACAGCAACTCCATCGATACTGGAGTTGATACTCAACAATCCAATCAACAGTTACAGAATCCTTACCAAAAGAAGGAAAGAAAGAAAAAATTGCGTTGCTAGCCATATTTAGACACTATTGTGGAGAATAATCAGAAGTTTACGGTTTGGAAACTATGCAAAGATAAAATGAAATATGGCAGCACAGGGTGCACGACATCGTTCAATAGGCACGTGGATAAATGTTTGGTTGCACATGGACGAAAACATCAAATGCAGCTTCAATTTCAACTGAGTGGTGACAAATCGTCTGAGGTAACATTTTCAAACTTCCAATATGATCATACTGAGATGAGCAAAGTCATTTCTCATTATATTTTAGTAAATGAGTTACCCTTTAGGCACGCTGAAAGCTTTATGTTTGATGTGATCATGAGAAAAGCTACCCCATTTTGGAAAAAAATAAGCAGGCAAACTGTTAAACAAGATTGCATGTCCATTTATGAAATTGAAAAAAAGAAACTGAAAGAAATTTTTAAATCTGCTAGAAAGATAAATATTACAACATATATGTGGACTTCCACACATCTAAAAATTGGATATATGGTTGTCACTGGACATTGGATCGATCTTGATTGGAAGCTTAACATGAGAGTTTTAAATTTTTGTAATGTCCCTCCCCCGCATAGTGGATATGTCATCTCAGAGGCTTTGTTCAAGAGTCTGAATGAATGGGATATTGTTGATAAAATTGGGACATTGACTGTGGATAATGCAAATGCAAACGATGTTGCTTTGCGAAACCTAAAACAAACCTTTAGTGCTAGAAAGAAATTATCAATTGATGGGAAATTTTTCCATGCACGATGTTGTGCACATATTTTGAATTTATGTGTGCAACATGGGTTATACCCAATTAAAGAAATTGTCAAAAAAATTTGGGATGGGGTAAAATATGTGGCAGGCTTAGAAGGTCAAAGAATTAAGTTTGCTGAAGTTGCTTTGTCTTTAGGCTTGAAATCTAAAAATCTGATTCTTGATGTTCAAACACGTTGGAATTCAACCTTTAACATGATGTCATGTGCTATCGAGTTTAAAGATGCGTTTTTAGTGTATGCCGGATCTGAAGATGCGTTTAAAGTTTATGTGCCGGATAGAGAGGATTAGGAAAGAGTTGAAGGAGTGTGTTCTTTCCTTGAGGTCTTTTGTGATGTCACGAAAGTTGTTTCCGGGACCGAGTATTCCACTTCGAACTTGTTTCTATCAGAAATAAGGTTAGGTAAGCAAGTAATTGACAAAAAATTGATTCACACAAATCTGCACATTCGAGGGATGGCACGAGCTATGATATTAAAATTCGATAAATATTGGGGGGAAACCAATCTGATAATGTCGATCGGTGCTATTATGGATCCACAGTTTAAAATGAAGCTTCCTACCTTTTGTTTTCCTATACTTTATCCAATGCCAGGTGAATCAGAAAAAAATCTGACCTATCTAGCAAATACATTGGGTGAACTTTATCAAGAATACTGTAGGTCAGAAAAGGAAACTAATACTGAAAGGAACGAATCAAGTCGGGTATCTTCTTCCGATACTAACTTCATTATTGAACAAACTGAGACACCACAAGGCATTAATGAATATGAGAGTTTTATTTGGGAAGTGGTGGTATTCTAGAGACTACAAAATCAGAATTGGAAGAGTACTTGAGTGAGAAAATTGTTCCTCCGAGTTCAAAATTTGACGCTCTAACATGGTGAAAAGGAAACGCTTCAAAATTTCCCATTTTGTCTAAGATGGCATATGATGTGTTGAGTATTCCCATTAGCACTGTGGCTTCTGAGTCAACTTTCAACGCTAGGAGTAGAGTGATTGAATCACATCGCTCTTGTTTAAAGCCCGAAACTGTTGAAATGTTGTTGTGTGGAGCTAATTGGGTGCGTTAACTGTATGGACTGAAAAAATCTAAGCACGTATTACTATAAATATATAAAAAATAATGTTCATTTCATTTTTATAAGCCTACTGTCAATTTATCTCTGATTTACTTAAAACCTAAGCTGACCTATTTAATAATTTTTTAAATGCAGAAGAAGGACGACAAAGATATTGTGATACATTTAGATTAAAGGACAGATCTAATATTTCTTTTTAAGTAATTTTAATTTCTTGTTAAAGAATCTTTAATCTGCAATTCACTATCTGACTTCGAGGATAAGCTGTAAGTATTTGGTATGTGCTGGATATGGTTTGAAGACTAACAGTAAGAGTCTCTTTTGCTTGTTCTCATTTTTGCACTACCTTTTAAACATAATATGGTTTGATTTTGGTCTGACTAAGCTAGTTAATCCTAGCTAGTTAAAGCATCTAGTGAAATGCCAAGAAGTGCTGTTGTTTGGGCTTTGACTCATGTTGTTCAACCTGGGGATTGTCTTAAGTTGCTTTTATCAACAAGATCTAATTAGTGATCTACTACTTGATTGGGAAGTTAATCTGTTAAGTTTGAGCAGGGGCCTTATTTATCCTGTGATATGGAATATATCGGTTTATATTGTAAGAGCACCAATACGTTTGTTATTTTCAGTTTAAAGACGCGCAGTTTGTTTAAGATGTTTATCAGAGACAACATCCCTGTTAGAAATTATCAAATGTAGATCATTTCTGTTATTTTCTTGAAGCATATTACCCTTCTATTGTCTACAGGTCACCACTAACATATCACGTTTATGTTAATAAAGATGGTCAGTATGTTGCCACAGTTCACATGATCGTCACATCAAGCTCTGGGTGTAGAAACCATGACTTGGAAAAGAATGCTGAAAAGGCCATGGATATCGTCAATTAGGGACTGTAACCTTTTGGAAGAATTTGTAACCTTTTATTCCTTTTAAGATGTAACCTTTTGGAAGAATTTGTAAAAGATTTTTAATTATGACAATATGTGCCCACACAGTGCCCAGTACCTTGAATTGGTGGTGGACTGGTGGTTTCTATTATGAGGATTATGGTTTTCGTTCATAGAAAAAGAAAATATTAAAATTTGCAATTTTTTCAAGTTTTAACGAGCCGAGCTCGAGCCGAACGATCTCGAGTCGAGCTCGAGCCGCACAAGTCAATAGCTCGGCTCGAGCTAGTTTGCTTAAGTAACAGTTTTTTGTGTTCGAGCTCGAGCTAACTTAGCGAACGAACCGAGCTGAACCGAGCTCTTAACGAGCTGAGCTGGAGCTTGTTCGCGAACAGCTCGATTCGATACAACCCTATTTTGGACCGAACCGATCGAATGTTCAGTCGTATATTGGAGTAAGACCCTAAGCAAGTGATCACGACCGAACCGACCGAATACTTGGCAAGTAATCATAAAAAGAATAATATTAAAAAAAATTGCACAAGTTTTAATATAATTTATATATTATAAATTGCTAGATAACCCTTTCCTCAGCTTCAGAATCCATATTTAGGTTCAGTTAAAACTTTTACCTATATTTTGATCCATGGACTATCTATTTTTCAGGTTTGATATCCATATTTAGGTTTGTAAAGATCCTTGTATTTATTTAACACATTCTTAATTATGGAAAATCTACATATCAATTTAAATATCATTATTGTCAATTATAATGTTTATGGTAAGCTCGTTAATAAAAATTTGAATTAAATTTTTAACTAAAGTAAGTTCTTTTCAAAAAAACTAAAGTAAGTTCTTCAATACATATCATCTTACAATATATACAATAAAATACTTTTATTAAAATAATCTTTAAATGTATTTGTTATAATAATAAAAAGATAACATTTTATATCATTGATATTATTTTCACAATTATAATTAGAAATATATAATTTTTAAATTTTTTTAATGAACCAATATTTTTCTTATTTTTAAAATTTTTATAGAAATATTTTTTGAAATACCCGTAATTGATGTTAATTCTTGTGTAATTCTTTTTCTTGTTTTTTTGTCAAGTTGTCTCGTATTCTCGTCTAATTAAGTTAGCTGGATTTATAATTTATTTAAAATATTAAAATCTATGAATAAATTATCCTTTGAAAAAAGATACACACACAGATAGATACACAAAGACTCGGGGGCTAAGAAATTTGAAGAAAGGGATCGAAATGGGTGATGGGCACAACAGAGGATCTGGGAGTAACAAGCCAGAATGGTTACAACACTACGATCTGATTGGTAAAATTGGTGAAGGAACATATGGTCTTGTTTTTATTGCTAAAATTAAGTCAAATCGTAGCAAATCTATTGCTATCAAAAAGTTTAAGCAGTCTAAAGATGGTGATGGTGTTTCCCCTACTGCTATTCGTGAAATCATGGTACCCCATCTATCCTTTTTCTTGATTGTCATGTGTTTTCTTCTAAAGATTGTGCCTTTATGTGTGTATGTTTGTGTGTTTCAGTTGGGTTGGAATGATGATTTGGGAGTGGTTTATTTGGAGATTTATTGGAAGATTATGTTTTTTGTGTGTTTTTGAAAGAGTGATAATTTGAGGTGATTTTATTAGAGTCCTTTGATAATTCTTTCGAAAAATCGTAGCTTGTTACTTTACCTAAAATGTATACTAAGGTGGAACTTAGGGTCCTTGTTGTGTAACAGATTTGCAAGTTGAAATTAGCTTCTTTAGTCTGTTTGTCAATTAGTAGATTGCAGTGTGTGTTAATTTATCCCTTTCCTTTCATGGGTTCTTATTAGTTTACGTTTTTCTATGTGCGTATGTATGTATAAATATGTGCATTGTGAAAGAATGATAAATGAAAAGTGATTATTGAGATTCCCCTTATCGAAAGGATTTCTTTGTAAGTTCTCATGTATGTACTGCAACTAAGTTTATTTGAAAAAGATGGCACTGTTTTGCTGGTTTAGTTAAGTTGGTTTTTGTTTCCTTTCCTTTCCTTCCCCTTGTACTTCGTGAATTGCGATGGCCAAACTAATACTATAGTGAAGTCAGTGGCAGAACTAGAAATCCCCTGGAATAGGGGCCGGACAAAAATAAATGCATTAGGCGAATTTGAACTTTAGAATAAGTTTGGATTGGGGCATATTTCACTTTCAACTTTCTCATTTTTACATGACTTGGGTGCAAATAAAATGTTCATCCTTGAACGAGTTTTGTGATTGTTGATATATTTTTCTTACCTTTTTTCTTTTGTTTATTCATATGCAGTTGCTCCGTGAGATATCACATGAGAATGTGGTCAAGCTTGTGAATGTGCACATCAATCATATGGACATGTCACTCTACCTAGCTTTTGATTACGCGGAGCATGATCTCTATGTGTGTTTTCAATAGATATACTTAAAGTTTTGTATCCTGTGCAGTTAAATCTGAAGTTCATTTTCAAATTTGCTAATAATCATTAATTTGCTCAGTTCCCTGCTTTTCATAATCTGATTTCCTGGAGATAGAAGTACTTAATATTAACTTCTTATTTTATGTTATGCAATGTCTCTAGCATGTACGGTGGAATACTGAGTTCATTCTCTAAATGATTTTTTTTTTGATAGTTAAACACACGCACACACCAGGAGTCGAACTCTTGACCTCTCTTAGAGAAGCCAAGACCTCAACCACTGCACCAACCCTTTGTTGGCATTCTCTAAATGATTTTGATTAAGTGCATAGACATATATCTGCTTTTAGATTCCGTGGTTGTTATCGCTTGGGTCAGTATGGCTCCTTTGGCATTCTTGCACCCCAGGAATGTTTGGATTGGGTAAAAACTAAACACAAACGGGATAGTTTTGAATTTGGATAGGGTAATTAAACTTGTACAGAAAGGTGTTGACAGTTTAGTTTTCAGTCAAACTAAAAAAGTATAGTTTCATTGTTACTTTTCAATTCTTAATATGCATTTGCCGACTATATGTTATACAAACATCGCTACCAATAAAAAATGTTGCTGTAACAGCATGTATCAGATAACCGATTATGAATTGATCATCATTGATATGCATGTTAAGGTGTTCATAATTTAGGATATGTGGTCATATATTTATTAGTCTAATTATTAATATTTCATAATTGATATCAATGTGGCGTTGCGAAGGTATTCTAGCACCTCAATTCATCTTGATGCTGTGTCTACCTTGTTAGCTTCATCCAACTATACGTTAGCTATTGATCATTTATTTCTTAAACTTACAGGAAATTATTAGACATCACAGAGACAAGGTTAATCATGCCATCAATCCATACACAGTCAAATCAATTCTGTGGCAACTGCTTAATGGGTTAAATTACCTTCACAGGTGACACATAATTCGATAGGGTTGTGCTCAAATGAGAACTAAATGAGAAGCGGTGATTTATATCATTCATATTACTGCAATTGTCATAGTACCGCCCCCTCGCACCCCAACCGCCACCTTCGGCAACCACTTCCGGTTGCCGCCTCCGGAAATCCCAAAAAATCACCACCAGTGTGTGGTGATTTTTGTATACTGTTGGTGATTTTTTGTGGTGACTGGAGGCGGTGGTCAGAGGTGCTGGTGGTTGAGGTGGGAAGGAGATGATGGTGAGATAATTGCAATGATAAACAATCAAATCACCAACATAGATGATATAAATCACCGGTTTCTAATTTAGTTCTCATTTGAGCACCACCCTAATTCGATAATCTTAAACTGAATTTAGTTGAATCCTATACATTGTCTATTGGTATATTGATTAGTAAATTCTTCAGTAATTGGATTATGCATCGAGATCTCAAGCCATCAAATATTCTGGTATGCTTATAATACTTTTTCCTCTTTCCAGCCATCATTCTCATATTCAGATATTTTAATCAAAATCTTTTGGAGTATTACCTACAGTATTCATTCTGGTTTCTTTTGGCCTTGCCCAGGTAATGGGCGATGGCGAGGAACAAGGTGTTGTTAAAATTGCTGACTTCGGATTGGCAAGAATTTACCAAGCTCCTTTAAAGCCCCTATCTGAAAACGGGGTACGTAAAATTATGTTTTCGAACCCCCCCCCCCCCGAGTCCGTATTTACCTCTTTCTCGGTCAGCCTGCTGAACCATGAAATTCACGCTGTGACGTGAGTTTTAAAATCTCAAATGAGAATTTTTTTTCATTATTAATACTTTTTTAGGTTATATAAATTTGATTTTGGGTTTTAATAAAGATTTTAACCTTTTCAAAACTATTGTGAAATTTTGCTGAAATCGAACTTTATTTGTGTGACTGAGGGGTTCTTTTGTCACACTCGATGAACGATATTGAGTTATGAAAATGATTAACATTATCAATGTTGGTCTTTTCTAGAGCCAAACCTGAAATAGGGATGTCTTTAGCTCTAGTTAAGTGCTAAAGATGGTTCTCTAATCTGAAGTTTTCACCTGCACGATTATTCATTTTTCCCTCGAGAACATTTAATTCGAAATAATGGGGTTAATGTCTCCAATATATCAAAACCTAAGAAATCTTCTGGAGCCATGCCTGATCTTGATATTCCATTGCTATCTGTGAAAGTGAGCTGCTACTTCTCATCCTATATCCTGCTCTTTTTCTGTGACTATATTCAGATGATGATCTTTGCCCTAGTCTTTAAAAAAAATCCACTCATCTTTCTGGTAGGCTGCAGTGGACTGAGAAATAGTTAGGTTAAAATTTTGTGTTTTCATATGTCTAGAACTTGTATGGCTGTCATGATTTGCTTTAGTGTATCTGCTGTTAGTGTCTTTACAGGCAAGCTAAGAGGGTTCAAGTAAAATTTTGATTTCATTTATTATTATTTATGTGTTTTTTAAGTCTGCGGTAAGTATTGGAATGAATTATGCACTAAACATCTGGTTCTTGCTATTTGGATGATTGTCTATCAATAAACTCGTGTTTTTCGGTCTCTTGTTGTATTTGTATTAACTGACTATTAGTATGGTTCTGCAGGTTGTTGTAACTATTTGGTATCGTGCACCTGAGTTACTTCTTGGATCGAAGCACTATACTAGTGCTGTTGGTATAACCCCCTGTCATTAGATTTTCATTATAAATTATCATTATTAGTAAAAGAGATTGTTTTTTTTGGGTTTGCTTAACCTGCTAAATAGTTTGTCTCTATTTTAAATATAGCTACTGTTTGTTGTCAGATATGTGGGCTGTTGGCTGCATATTTGCTGAGCTTCTGACACTGAAGCCACTATTTCAAGGGCAAGAAGTAAAAGCAACACCAAATCCTTTTCAGGTATTAAAAATGAAGTTTTGTTAAGTGATTCCATTTTCTTGTATTGGTAACAATTTGAAGATGTATCTGCCCCTTGTGCAGCTTGATCAGCTCGACAAAATATTCAAGGTCCTAGGTATGGAAATTGACCTCTACGCTTTCTGGTGTTTAGCTCATTACTGTATCTACTTATGATTCATCGTGAGCTCCTGACACTAGGTCATCCTACACAAGAAAAGTGGCCTACACTTGTTAATCTCCCACATTGGCAACAAGACGTTCAGCACATTCAAGGGCATAAGTAGTAAGCTTCAACATTTTTTAATTTGCTTTCTATGACATTATATTTCTATGGTATATGTATCACCGAACCTTAATCACCTCTCGTACTAGGAGTATTTGAATCTCATCTAATGAAGTTTATTTTGATTGAACCTTTTGACAGTGACAATCCCGGTCTTTACAGCATTGTCCATCTCCCACCAAAGAGTCAGGCTTATGATCTACTCTCCAAGATGCTCGAGTACGTGATACCCCACTTCTTTTAGAACTTAAAGTTAATTGTGTTATAATATAAATAAAAATTTAATTTTTTATAAGGAGCCGTGTGGAATTCAATGAATTTAGTTAAATTGGTTCGACACTGTATATTTATTTCCTTGTACTGATGAATTTGTTACCTCGGGCATGATTTTAATGTTTCTTCTTCTTCTAATATTTATCCGTCTTAAATTGTTCCATACAAATCAGAAAAGAACTATATTATACCTAAATCCTTGTAATAGTTTTACTGTTTTTTATTTTAGTTGCTGTGTATTTAAACAAGATGGTACCCATCTCTGCAGTACAACTCAGATTTTAGAGATATTTGAGGATTTAGTACTATCATGTTCCAGTTTATCCACAGAAGATAGACTTCTTCATTACAGAGTTGACATATAGAAGATACTGTAGGTTACTATTTCTCGATCACGCCCAAAACATGAATGCTCTACAGCAGTTAACACTCAACTGTCTAGACCTCCCTTGCATATATCAGTGGTTTACTAAAACTACTAAATTGTCCAGTATTGTACCGAACAAAGACATGTTTAATGATTTTTAAGGAATATTAATGCCACTCATGCATTCAAAGTATATGAGACATACATTTGGCATTTTTTTTCCTTATGATATTACATTTAAGATTTTTATGATCCACTTGTAATCAGAAATGTCTTCTTCCATCTTATTTGCAGATACGATCCTCGAAAACGAATTACAGCAGCACAAGCACTTGAACATGAGTATGAAGTTACAAGCCTATATGTTTTGCACACTTACAATTTTGTGTCATTATCTTTGTCATCGCTTCTTGCTATCATTATGTGGCATCCCTAAATTTCTCCATTGTTTTTGTCACAAGACAAAGTTCTCAATAAGTTGAGATTCTCGTTTGATAAATTATGGTTTCTAGGACTTCTAGGATTCCCTGGTAAATTCTTATATTAGTTTGAAAATTTTGTTTAGATTATTGCATTTATCATCCATAAACTGTTGAAATATCGAGGTCCTTGCACAAAATAAATTGGTTGTAAAATAAATAAAGTTGTGTAGTATATATTTAGGCTTTCCTTGTCTTGTGACTACCACTTGAAAGCAGAAGGGGTAATTGTATATATTGTTTCCTAGTAATGTATTCACTTTCCTATTGTCTGATAATTTCTACTTTTTAGGTATTTTCGGGTGGAACCTCTTCCAGGTCGCAAGTAAGTACATCAGTACATTATAATCTTCTGTTGATGTGACTTTTATATGTGTTAAAGCTGCATAAAAAAGTTGTTCGGTACAGTTACTATTGCATGTGGATGATCTGAAATTTGCATGATAATAAAGGCAATATGATTCATAAGTTTTACTAAACACGCATTTTTGGCTCATAAATTTGACTTTAAATGTAACGTTAATGTTCAGTTCACTGGTATCAACGCAACCAGGAGACAAGGTGGTAAATTATCCTGTTCGTCCAGTAGACACAACTACAGATTTTGAAGGAACCGCACCCCTTCAGCCTACTCAGCCGGTATGGAGTTCTGAGATACTTAAAGTCAATTTAGAAGTAGAGGCTGGGTCGGCTCATCCTATAGATGGATGAGGCGGTTGCCTTAGGCCTCAAATTTTGTAAGGCCTCCAAAAGATAATTGACATGTATAATTAATCTATAAGTTATTAATATTTTAAAAAATATTAAATAGTAAAAAGAATCTAAGCATTTTTTTATTCTCAAATAATTTGTGTAAATGATATAAAATTACTATTTAGAAATTAAACATTTTAACAGTCTGAGATAATCTTATTGTGTGTTTTTTGTATTTAGTGTCCATAATTTTCTACCGCATTTGTTAATTTTCCTTGAGCTTTTTCTTTTTATTTGAATAAATAATATTACCTTACACAATTTTTGTTTTAGCATAACATCTATTCTTTTTTTTGTTTTATAAGTAATATTTGCATGTTTTGATATAGAAAGGTGTATCTGAATTAGTCATAAAAAGTAATGCAAGTTATAAATTTAAGATCATTTCTTAGTAGAGATTTTGTTTAATAGAGTATAAGATCCAATCTTTATTACCTGGACTTGACTTTAATTGTCCAACATGGGTACGTGTCCAACAACATTTTGAAAAATGTTCATGTTTTTGGCCTAAATTAAGTGTCCATGTCCGAGTGCCGCGTGTCGAGTGTACGACACGGGTGCTCGGGGCAAAGTGAAGAGTCCGAGTAACATAGGATCCAACTAAGGGCTCCTTCTAACACTCTAAGGTTTGGAGGGTTGGTTACTTATCATGGTATTAGAACTCGGTTTTTTCACTCTTGAGTGAGGGGACTGTTGTTTGTAACTTTGTATATAAGATCCAGTTAAGGTCTCCTTCTCACCCCTTAAGGTTTTCAGAGGGTTGGTTACTGATCAAATATCAATACTTACCCAACTCAAAAAACTTTATTAAAAAATCTGTTAAATAACTTATGTAATGTGTATGAAATGTAAATGGTAGTGTAAAATAAATATCTACCAGAATTTAACGTACATATTACTTGAATTATTTAAAAAAAACGTACTGATCTAGATTTTTGCATCACAAAACCAAGTTTATTTTTACATAAGATATTTTAACTAAATAGGCCTCAATTATTAAGTTTACCTTAGGCCCTAAGCTGGCCCCAAGTCCGGGCATGCTATTGAAATTTCTAAAATAAGTTTGAGCATACCTTGTAATAGTATTAACAATGTATGTTTAGACTTACCAACGTGTTTCCCTTGTAAAAGCATGGGCTGGACAGAGTCAGTAATGGGTTGGGCGTGAAATGACCAGAATTAGGCGGATTTAGGCGTCACCCGTCCGTCTAATAGCGCCTAAGGACGCCTAGGCGGCCCTATGCGATGCCTATAAAAATCTTGGCTATGACCAGAATTAGGCGGATTTAGGCGTCACCCGTCCGTCTAATAGCCACCTAAGGACGCCTAGGCGGCCCTATGTGATGCCTATGAAAATCTTGGCGGGCTGGACGCCTACCTGTTTTCGGTCGCCTTTCCGCCTAAACGATGCCTAGGCGATGCCTTGATACCACTATGGAATAAAGATAATTTGTAGATTATTATTAACGTTGTTTCCATATATTCGTTAATCGTGGTTTCTTATCTGCTAAAATGGTTGTATGAGAGTTAAGCTTAATTAAGTAGTTAGAAGTAACTTTGCGGGATTTGATATGGAGCTACATCAGGAAATATTATATATGTTCACCAATGTTCTTGTTAATTGATCAGGCTTCATCTGGAAATGCCGTGACTGGAGGTATCCCTGGTCAACATGTGATGCCAAATAGATCTCTTCCTCGGCCAATGCATATGGTGGGCATGCAAAGGATGCAACCTCAAGGTATCGCAGGTTATAATATTGCTTCCCAGGCCGGTATGGGTGGTGCAATGAATCCAGGTGGTATTCCTATGCAGCGGGGTGTTGCTCAGGCACATCAACAGCAGCAGGTTTTTCTTAACCCAGGAAAAAATTATTTGGTTACTTGAATAATTTTTTTCTTTCCTAATGCTCTTTGCCACTTGTAAATAGCTGAGAAGGAAAGACCCAGCGATGGGAATGAGCGGATACCCTCCACAACAGAAGAGGCGCTTCTGAGGCAATTGAGCAAAAGGTGTCTAGAAGAATCAATTGATGTAACTCATTATAGGTAATACTACCTGTAAGCTGCTCGAGTACATCTATGGCTCTCTTCTTTTTTTGTTTTTAGGGCAGTGGTCTTAGTTTAACAGGGAGGTTGTTAACATGCAAATCTCTTCGCAGATATATTCATATGGTATGCAGTTAATTGTGTTGCCAATCTGTCAAGCCCAATCAAAGCTAACTAGAATTTGGTAGAAAATATTCTTCTTAGTGTAAAAATAAACCACATGATTTTTTGTTTTAGTAAGGTGCCTTCTCTTACTGCCGTATATTCAGTGAATCAAACAGACTCCCGAAACTTATTCATAACATAGGCTTCAAAATTATAGAAATTACTACTGCTTCCTTATCATTTTCAATTTGTTTGTGACTTGTCAACATTCTAAAATTTGCGTTATTGTTTTCTTTTCACACTTTGTTGGCAACATTATTATAAATTTATTATTGAATTTTTTATAGTTTCTTCTTTGCCAGGTCTAGAATCATCGAAATTTTTGTGTACAGAATTTGCATTTACTTGCTTCAGCTCCGAAATTTATGCGGTGATGTGTGGTTGATACTAGCGCCATCCTCTTCACTATTGTCTCCACATAATTATATTGTTGTATAAAGGCATTCAAGTCGTCTTGTATCTGTGTTGCGTGGTTTTACTAATTCGAGTTCCAGTGTTCATAGTAGCAACTACCAAACTACTACGGTAACATTGGAATTGCAATCCAGTAGCCAGCTGTACTGTCAATGTTATGGGTTAGGTTCAAATTAGAACCTTTTATTAAATTAGAACTTAGGATTAATCTATACCGTAGATTTTGTGTAATCAACGATTGGGATACAATTATTCTATTGCAGTGCATGATATTTTAGTTTTGCAACAACACACAACATCGAATATGATATACTTATGTAATATGTAATAATTTTTTTTCTAAAATACATAATTTTTTAAAGGATAAATTATTTCCACGTAACTCAATGTGTACTTCATTATTATAATATCCTTAAAAAAATAACTCAATGTGTACTTCATTATTATAATATCCTTAAAAAAATAATTATGGTAAAAAATAATTGATAATAATTTAAATACTATAAAAATAGATAATATTCTGGAGCATAATATCTTCTTATATAGTTTTAAAGTTCTAATATTTAAGTGTTCTACGTACAATCTGACCCGTCAATGTGTAACGAATCTATGGGCCAATGGTTTTTAAAATGAATTATGTGAGGGAACTCGGATTAGGTTCCCTTTCGAACTTGATTCAAATAACATCGGACAAAACTGGTATGTTGAAATATCAAGAAAAGCCCCCAATATCATAATTTTAGAGTAATTGGTAAATATCATTCTAAAACACACTATCATGTAGTGTAATGCTAATGCATGTAACGTTTTAGGGGAAGAAAGGGAGGGGAATACCATTTTCGTTTGGTGAGGGACGCCCTATAAATTGTCGTTTTGTGGGGGGAATACCATTTTCGTTTGGTGAGGGACGCCATATGAATTGTCGTTTTGTGGATGGAGGGAGGGAGGGATATTGTTTTTGCCTTTTTTTTTTGATTTCTTCTGAATATATATTTGTAAATAATATTAAAAATTTATAATCAAATGGTCAATTAAATATTTTTTTAAATTTGAAAAATACAACTTTTTTTTGCCAAAAGAATATACATTCTCGTATATGAATTGTACCGAAATACAATACCGGAGAAAGTGGTTTAGTTTCTTTCATTCAAGAAAGTTTAATAATTAACCTTACAAATACAATTTTAATAATACAATAATTGTATTTGAAATATACAATTTTAATTAACCTTAGAAGTTCAATAATTAACTTTTGGGGTTTAACGTTTACATTTTGGGTTTTAGAAATATTCAGAACGACGAATAAACCATATGCGAACTTAGGGTTTAAGGTTTAAGGTTTACAATCCTAAACTCTAAATCCTAAATCCTAACTAACTTATCCTGATTTTTAAAAAATTGGGCCTGACCCCATATTTTTAAAAATCAGGCCGTTGGCTTCAAATTTTTAATTAAATTTTTTTAATTTTATCTATATTTCCTTGGGTTTCAACAGCCTTTGGGTTTTAACAATTCCATTTTGGGTTTAGAAATATTCAGAACGACGAATAAATCGGGTGTTGGCCCTTACTATCACAATTTGGAGTCAAAAGGCCCCAAATCTCACAACCCACAGAAATGACCCTTTATATCACAGAAAAACGCAACTTAATGTTGGGTTTCTTAAAAACGCATTGTCGTGTGGCGTTTTTGCACCTTTTATTTTTCAAAACGTAATTATTTTTTATAAAAAAAAAAAAAATTTGAGTCACGCATCCTCAAGATGCGTTACCTAATAAATAAAAAATAAAAAAAAGAGGGAAACGCATCTTCAAGATGCGTGACTCAAAAAAAAAAAAAACGCAACTGGAAGTTGCGTTACACCCCGAAAAATAGAAACGCCAAACGTCATTGCGTTTTTCTGTGATAATAAGGGCCAATTTTTCAATTTGTGATATTTAGGGCATTTTACCTTTAAATTGTGATAAAGAGGGTCTTTTCTCGAATAAATCGTATTCAAACTTAGTAAAAAAAATACAATTTGAATTGACCATTTACAGTTAAACCTCGATAAATAAATACGCTCGGGACCGAAAATTTTTATTCATTAATCGAGATTATTCATTTATCGAGATCAAAAATACACTGTCTCTATTATGTCGGGACCGAAAAAAGTTATTCATTAACCGAGGTTATTCATTTATCGAAATTCTACCGTAATTATAAATTTTTAATATTATTTACAAATACATATTTATCCAAAAAATAAAAAATTACAAAATGCCACTTGAAGTGGCGTTCAAACCACTGACACCCTCCCCAGCGCGTCCCTTACCCCTTAGAGCATCTCCAATACGGGTTGCCAAGTCCTATGTGGCATGGCACTCTTGGTTGCCCACCTATTGGAGTATCAATGTTGCCAACAAGTTGCCAACCAAAGTTGCCAAAAGTTGGCAACTTCCCCATTTAGTTAAAACACATACAACTCCTCAAAAATGTATTGAACTTTACCCTATTTTTATATCTACCATATTTTAAATGTATTTATAAGATAATATAAAATTTATGTATGGAACCACATTGACAACTTTTAAAGTTGCCAACTATTGGAGTAGATTTGTAACAAAAGTTGCCAACAATGAGATGGAGGAGAGAAGAAATAAAAAAATAATTTATGTGATGATGTGGTAGAAGTTGGCAACTATTATGGCAACCTCTATTGGAGATGCTCTTACCCAACACACCAGATTAAGTGGCCTTTCCCTCCCTCCTTTTAAAAAAAAAAAGCCTTTCCCCTCCCTCCTTTAAAAAAAAAAAAAAAATTATAGTGTGTTTTAAAGTGATATTCAGGGCCACATTTTGAGATTATAATATTTGTGACCATTTATTCTAAAATTGTAATAGATTGGACCAATATCTGGTACCAAAATTGATCCAAGTTTGGTTTATGCCAAAAGAGCAAGCAATTTTAATTTCTATCCAAAGAAAACACAATATTAAAATAGTGTTATGGACCAAAAAAGAATCAAAACTTGAAAAGAAATTGGAAATATCATTTATCGTTGAATTACTTGTAATTCAACTATATGGATCAATTCATTTTTAAAAACAAAATATTTCTAAGGGATAAAAACAAATATATTATTAGTTTAATTAATTGAATTATTCAATTACTCATTTATTAAAAAAATTTATTTTTATGAATTTTTTTCCAACATATCTTTGACTAATTTATTTTGTTAAACTTTTTTACAAAAAATGATCTCCATGACAATAGGGTTTTATTGCGGGATCCATTTAGATCGGGCAATTAAGCATGTTTATGTATATTCGTGTCGTATACTTTCGTGTTTCCTGTACTTTATTATAAAATTCACATCCAATTTTTATTATTGTACTCAAATTAAAATACATATCCGACACTAATTTTATTATGCATTTTCGTGTTCGTACACTTTCGTATTTCGTATATGAAAAAATCAAATTCAAACACTAAATATCTATATGGCATCATATTATCGTGTTGTATACCAAATTGTCGGGTCTTACTCTGTCACTTAACACTACTGTTTCATATTATATTTATACCATAAATTCAATGTTGTACAATTGAACTTAAAGTTATGCATCCGAATTTTGAATTCAAATACATGAATTTTGAGGTCCTACAACTGAAATTACTTGTATTTAAACGTCATGTTGCGAAACACTCTCATAAATTGAGTGTTATCACAAAAATTGATGAAAATAATGAAAATTTTATTGATATTAATAGAAGATTTTATGATCAATGTTAATGTATAATTATACTTGTCAATCTGATATTAATTACCTTTAAATTTTGTATCTTGTACAACTTTAAACTTAACCTATATATATTATTTTAAACATAGGTAAGAGTTATGAGTGGTCTCCAAATACGTGTTATTCGTGGAACATGATCCATAATTTGAGTATACAAGCTATCCCTATATTTTCTTCAAATTTGGAGAGTTTATAAAGATATTCTATGTCCCAAATCTTTTGTTCTATTTAACTTTTTGTGATTAAATTGACCAAACTTTGATCAATATTTACATATCATTCTTTTATAATTTACAAAATCTGAAAAATACATATTAAAGTAGATTAGATGTACTTTCTAACGATATAATTTTTATCATAATTTTCATATATTATATATACTAGCTTATAGCCCGTGCAAAGCACGAGTTACTTTTAAATACATTTAAAATTATATGATTAAATAAAATAGAGTATAATAATTTATTATAGATATAATTTAACTTTGTAATTAATTATTAAAATTATTAGTAATAATAATAGTTATTTAATAAGTGATATGTATTAATTAGAACTAATAATATAAAATATTAATGTAAATTTGTTGTTAACGGGATTCGAACCTTGGATCTTTAGAAGAGGGATTTAAATATAGAATATTCTTTATTATTAGATCTAACGGCTATCATCTATTTATTAAATATCTAACGGTTACTATTCTTTTAGATGGTTGAACCAAGTTGAACCAAACAACTAAATTATACCCCTGTTTTCTTATTATATAATAGTACTAGCTTATAACCCGTGCGAAGCACGGGTTTCCTTTGATAGGTTATAAAATTTATTTAACATTGTAATTATGTTTTTATATAATCCTTATTTTTAATAACTTTTTTAATTTTAATTTAATATAAATTTATATAATGATATGCATGGTTTAAAATTTATTTTGTAAAATTCTAAATTAAAAATGTCGTTGACGGGTTCGAACTTTGAATTTTTAGTAAATTAATTTAATCATATAATATATCTTATTGTTAGATCTAACGATTCTTATTTATTACTAAAAATAATGATTTGAATATATGGTGAGATATATTTGGGTGTATATTAGTGATCGCAAGATTAATTTTAAATTAAAAAGTAAAGTGTTTTAATTACAAAAATTACTACTAAAAATAATTACGGAAAGATATGGTGTGATATTTTGGATATATATTAATTATTGTAATATTAGTTTTAAATTAAATGGTAAAGTGTTTTAATTAGAAGTAAAATCTTTAGAAAAAATGGGTAATTGAGTTGTTGCAGCAGAAAAAAGAGTCCAAGTAGAAGCTAAATGTGAATGAAGGAAATTCAATCGGAATATAATTACTGGGGTGTTTGGGGGAGCTTATTTCCAGAATAAGTCAACTTATTTTAAGACAATGTTAGAGATTCCTAACATTCCAACTTATTTTCCAACTTATTTTTGCAACTTATGAAATCTCAAACATACATTAAATACAACCATAAAAACAAATTATCAAAATATAAAATTTTTACCCGAAAATAAGTTATAAGTTGGCTAAAATAAGTTTAGCCAAACAGGTGCTACGTTAACATTAGTAATTAGTTTTTTAAGTTGTTTTGTAATTTAATTATTTATTTTAATAATTAGGATAAACAAACCGAAAACCAAAAATTTCAAAACTTTCAATGTTTCGGCTTTAATATAATAGTAATAGTATAGATAGATATACATGTAATATATGGTCAAAGTTTGGTCAATTTGACCATTAAAAATCAAACAGGACTAAAAATTTGGGACGGAAAGACTAATATATAATTCAAATCAATTGTAAAATCAAGATAGATTAAGATTCAAAGGATAAAGAAGAATTACAGCATAAGCATAGTTTGATCCGATTTTCAATTTTACAATCGTATTCTTTCTATTTATTGCCTGTACAAAAATAACATTATCATGGAAAAAGGAAAGCCAGTACTGATTTTTTTGTAAAAGTGTTCCAAGTTCGGAACAAAACTAACGAATAATAATTTGGCATACAGGTAATGAAAGAATGAACATGCTACGTACAAAAATTTATAAAGAAAATTAAAATTATACCATTCCACAAAAATCCACCTCACAACCACAAGTTCTGTTTAAAGCCTACAACTTTCTGGTTCCAGTAAACAATGCACCTAATGCCAGGCTCCAACTGAATGAAGATGATGACAGCCATTATAAACAGTAAAAGTTCCTGATTTCTTGCATTCTATTGCCTCTACACATTTCCGCAATATCACCAACTTCCACATGCTAATCGTCCATTCAGCAAGTCTGTTATATAAATTTTCATATATGATTACAAAATAGATAGTGATACAGCTGCTGATCGAAGCTTCACACCGTCGTCTTCCCATTTAGACTGTGGAGCAGCAGCTCCAGCAATAAATACCTACATTATTTAACAAATTTCGATTCATTTTCTTGAGAATATATTGCCAAGTCCCAAACAGTAATCTCAACTTGCAGGTACTTCGATACTGTTCAAACCTCTTGCTGATCATTTACTGGGATTAACAACAATTTAAAGTACAGTGGCGATATGGATAACAAATTTGCAGATTATTGACAAGATACTGAGACCTGACATAGTACCTTTCCCCTGTTAACAGCAGTCACGACTGCAAAATGCTCGCCTTCTCTACCAAATTCATAGTAGTAATAATTTCTGAAAGCAATAAAGTGAAGGCTAGAAAATCAGTATACATGATTTTAGTAATATACTCAAATGTGGTCAAGGGTGTGAAGCGGTTACCAAGACCAAAACTGTACCGCAAGATGGTGGTAGTAACTATTTTACACATTACCAACCATCTTCTCTTCCGCAAAACGGATATGTAAGGAATCAGAAAAAATTAAATAAAGAAAGAAAGGAAACCGGATACGTAAGATAGTCCTCGTTTTCTTCGAATTAATGACAAAAGATAAAAAGTCATGTTACCAGAATGACCCAGCAAAGGGTGTTATATTAATGACGATATTACCTGAAACCTTCATCTTCCTTAATTTTTATTGTCCGTGCAGAGTAGAGAGTTGCACCACCTAGTAAAACTTCTTGTTAGAATTTGGAATCCCACAAAACTAAAGAGAAAATTCTGGTTTGGGCTACGATATATGATATGGGACAATACCTATTAATTTTTCAAATTTTTGTGGGATTTTTAACATATCTACATGAAAATCCTCTGATATAAAATGGAGAGAAGTAACCTATATGTGAAGAAAGCATATGAACATAATAATTCTATAAAGTGAAATGAGAATGAAGCCTGAGGATTATGCTGCAACTTCGACCAACCAGCCTAAAATTTCATTCTATTCTTTTGAAAGAAAGGACCAAATGCGATGCTACAGTCTCCTTGGAGGGCAACAGTATAACAACCAATCAGTTTCAGGCCTATGAAAGGAAATAAATTTATTAAAAAGTAGTGGTCGCCTTTCCTGTGTGGCATGGGACAGATAACTAACAAAAGATGGTGAAACTGAGGAAGAAGAAGCTCCAAGTCAATAAAAGAAACTTGCAGAGAGAAAACTTTAGAAATGATTAACTTGCAGAAAGTCAGTGCTCAGACATGCCTCCACTGAGGCTTGAACCCTCAAACTCTCATTCCAAGAGGAGGGTTAAGCGGACTTTAAATAATAGGCCCTTCTTAATGAATATAAAAAATGATAATCAAATTATAAATTTATTAAGGTATGAAAGAAATTTTATTTTTTGTAACACAAGTCCATTCTTATTATTTTACAAGGGCCCATTTAAATATGAATCCTAATAAGAAATATCATTATTTTGTAAAAAAATCTACTGTATTTATTAATATTTGTCGATGGGACTCTTAAACAGTCATGATTTACATATTACATATCGAATAAAATGTAGGAGGCGCAAGGCAGCAGTCGCTTTGCAGGAGAGCCAGCTCTGCCGCCAGGCTATAAGCTGAGGGAATAAATGGAGGAATACAGTTCCATAGAAAGAGGAGCAAAAGAATCAGTAATGAACCTGGAACAAATAGCTTTGCTGCGTCCTTTAGTGAACCTATATCAGTAATGTCTTTGGCCTGTTCAACTTAGAAAAACATCATTAATACTACTCTGTCATTTAAGTCAAATACAAAAGGTAAAAACAAAATCCTAATGCTTCGTTTGGTCGGAGAGAATGAATTTTGGTGTTAGTGGAATGAAACTTGTACTATTTTGTACATAAATATTCATAATTTCCATTCCTCCCTCCATTCCGTTCGACGTGGATTGAAAACTAGAGCACACAAAAATTTTGAGATGAATGATTCATTTCTACTTCTACTCATTTTATTCACAGACCTAACAGATAAAATTTGCGCTCTCATTTTTTTAACTCCTCGCCCTCTACATCCTTTCTTTCACCATTGATTTAATCAACATTTTTTTTCCCATCTTTCCTCGTTCCATTCTCCAACTGAACAGGGCATAAGAGTGACCATTAACACTGCCAAGTTGGTGAACACAATAGTCAATCTATTGCTACATTTCTAGGATTGCCTTTAGAACAAATTTTCTGTATAACCTGCCAAATGGCTTCTAATAATAGACACCATTCTTCATTTTACCAGAAGTCAAACATCTTCCACAAGATAAATGAGCTTCAGAAACATCAGAAATTTATTGAAATACACATACTAAATCATTATCACAACTTAAATACATACATACTAACATACATGTATATATAGCCAACACTTAAGTGAAAATCTTCTTAATATTGGAACCTGGAAGTGGGAACTAATGTTTCTGCATCATTTTGTGTTTAAAATTTATAATTTGTTTATTTTAGTTTTGCATTATTATTATTTTACTGAAATGTGTTGGGCAAAATATGAATAAATTATTATTTCCCTTGGTGTTAGTAGATTTCTAATTATTATTTATAATGTGTTGGCAAAATTTACAAGGACTTGTGTTTAAAATTCATAATTTATTTGGTGAGATAAAATCTGCAGAACCACTCACTTATCTTCGTCAGAAACTAGTTCTGCATATTTTATCTTATCAAAACAGATCAGAAGTTTAGGAACAAATTCTTTTTAGAAAAAATAATTCGGTAAAATGCAAAGGTAAAAACAAAAAATCCTTCAAATTAAAATCCAAAAATTATGTGCACAATCAGTGGTTTTTAGGTATTTATTCATTTTTGACATAGGAATGAAGTATCACATCAATTATTTGGTTGAAAACTAATTAAACAGGAAGGGAAGGATGGAATTTCTACAATCTGGCTATAACAATGCTTCTAGAGAGATAGTTAAACTATTGCAGCCTAAAGTAAAAATAAGCTTCATGAATGTCGTTACGCACCTCTAAGAATGTGATCTTGAGTGAATTTGATGTGCGGAGGACAACACTTACTACTTCAGATCTGTACAAGTCCCAACATATATCATGTTCATATGCAATTTATGACAACCAGTAGCAAGACTATCGACTAGCAGAAAAATTAGATATAGATAAATAGATATGTAATTACAGTTTGTTTACCAATATCATTTTCTTTGTCCACAGAAATAAGATATTTTAAAATGCAGTAAGAGCCAACCTACTAAAAATACACTCTGATTATCATCTTACTAAGAAAGAAATATCTAAATGGACTTCCACTAGAAGTTTTACCCATCAGGAGATGCAAACCGTGCTGCAAAGACTTTTGGCTTAGCTTTGTCTCCATAAAGAGATAATCCAGCACTATAATCCTACAAAAGTTCATAGAAGATTTCCTGATTACATGTATATAAAATTGTATAGAAACTGAATCTATATTACATAACAAATAAGCAATTAATGTTTGAGCAAGAATTAGCATGAGGTGGAACCCAGCAATTTATCAAGGGAGGTATTCTATTCAGTCTATTCTGAAGATAAACGGATGCTTGGTAGTCAATATCATGAGAGTTGTTTAAAAATATGAGTAGAACTCTTATTAGGTTAATGCTGTAAGATGTGACTGAAGGATTCTTAAAATGAGAAGGTGAAAGAGTATGAGTCCAGGATTATCAAAGACCGTCTCAAGGTGAGTCTAGATGATTTCTTGAATTCAGCTTGGGGAGGATTAAAGATTACATTTGCTCGAAACAGTCATCTTTTTTTTTTTCCTTTAGAAAATGACATGGCAATGATGGCTATAGCCATCTTTATTTCTACTTCCATTACATTGTAACGATGCATTGGAGTGATCATTTTGTAGATTCGGTTGTTATTGAATGATGGGATTCTAAGCCCGTAAATGGGAATGGAAATGAGATTATAATACATTTTTGAAATCAAACGGGTTGGAATCCCATGATCCAAAAGGCAACAAATTTCTGTATGCTAGCTGATTACAGCCAAACATCCAACTCGCTCTTAAGACAATATCCGACAATTAATTATAAATAAACCAGAGGTTCTTGGCTGGTCTTTACTCTACATAAACAGCACAATAATATCAAATTGGCCTAACTTGACTCTATCATACAAGCATCAAGGTGGGAATTTCAGGTATTAGGCTGTGTGACCTTGGTAATCATGCCAATTTCGTATTGTTCTGAAACATTCTAGATTTTAATAAAAATGTACAAAAAAGCTTAATAGAATAGAATTTACACAGAAAATCTTATGATTTCGGGTCATAAACTCATAATTAGTCATTCGAGTTGTGTCCTAGCACTTTGGTCTTTTATCGAACTTAGTTGCAGTCAGTGTCACATATTGTCACCCAAAAACAACATATCTATTACTAATAATTATTAATAAACCATTAAACAGCTAAAGAGGGGGGGGGGGGGGGGGTAATACATACAAATAAATAGCATGTAGGAGGAGTATTGCATACCTCAGGCTCAGTGAAGTCCTTAAAATCAGGTGGTACCCTAATAGTAAACCCATCACCAAAAAACTGAAACCAAGACTTAGTGTTAGCAATGCCAGATAAAAATGACTTGGAAGGAGTTGATGTTTGAGCATAAGCTAAAGGGGGACTTAATAATGATGGGTTAAAGCTTAAACCCAAGAAAGAGATTGAAGAAAAAGAGGTGAGAAGCAAGTTTCTTCTGGACAAAGAGTCATTGAAAAAGATGGGGTTTTTATCAAGAAGAGGTGGTTTTGTAGGTGGGTTTGAAGAGGATGAGGAGATTGTGAACATGGCCATGTTGGTATTTAAAGATTAGAGAGATATATGACATTTTTGTTTGTAAGAGTAGATGATGATAATGTGGGACATTTCCTGTGCATGTTATTATTGTTGGTATTCAAATTTTGTCAATGTGATTTTTAGTTTTTAACTATAACAAAATAATTTCTCAAAAAATAATAATAATAAAATAATATATTTTTTTATTATAATACCTGATTCTACCATAATATAGTTAATATGTAGTTAACCAATCAGAAAATTATGAATCAATTCCTATATTTTACACCAATCATATTATATTAAGAGATTTCTTTATTTAACATTACCATATTTTAGACCAATCATATTATGTTAAAAAACTTTTTATTTAATATTACCATCCTAATTTACCAATCATTGTTAGTTTACAATTTTAATTTAAATTCAATAATGATTTCATTAACATATCCATATAATATATAATTTTTAAATCAAAAAAAGTTACTCAAAAATTACTATATTAATTTGAAATCAATCATGATTAAACATTTATTAATCAACCCTTCTTTCAATACAAATTCAATCATAATTATATTACTATATTTACAAATTAATTTTAATATGTACTATATAATTGTAATTGATGTAAGATATTTATAATCAAACTCAACTCAAAAACTCAAAATTAGACAATTTTGTATTTGAATACAAATTTTAAATAATTTGGATAGAATCCATGACTTCATAATTTTAGACCCATCAAATTATGTTAAGAGTTTTCGTAATTTAACAATCTTATCCTATTTTCTCATTCATGGTTAATTAACAAATTTAATTTAAATGTAATAATTATTGTATTTAACATAAACACTTTCCTTATTTAACAATCACATCCTACTTTATTAAAAAAACCCAAAAAAATATTTATTCATAATTTATTAATAATATGTATTAATAGATATTTATTTATGATTTATTAATAACATGCATTAAATTATTTGAAATATTAAATATACACTAATAGAATATTACCATTGTTTGGTGAATAAGTTACCAATTATATAATAAAATTTTTTTAGAGGCAATCACAATTAATTTCTAAATTCTAAATCATTCATTCATATACAAAATTTTCATTATTTATCATACTTATTCTAATTTACTTATTGCGGTTAAATAAAATATAAAATAAATTCATATATGAAATGGTTTTTAATTTTAAAAATTTTACTAATAACCTGCAAATAGATTACATATGTTTATATTTCTTTTAGTTATGATTTTTTAAATATTTTTTATATGATACTTAGTCTACCACATATCGGTTAACCAATAAAAAAAATTGTAATTTTTTTAGCATTAATCAGAGTACACTACTAATTCTAGACCAATCAAATTAAATCTAACATGTTTCTTATTTAATTTACATTTTACCTTTTAACCAAGGTTAAACTCAACTCAAGTTAAACTTAATAACAATTGATTTTCACCATTTTCGGTACGAATTATCCCAAGATCATTTTCTATACGAATATTCAGTGGCTAGGTCCAATAATTCTGCTACTACCTCAACTTCTAACATTAATACTTCCAATAGGTAAAAAACTATTTTTTATAGTGCCGAGTTGCAAATTTTATCATGCACAACTTAAATGCATGATAATTGAAATAGAATTTTATCATTCATAACTTAAATACGGTATAATTTTCCTCATGTGGTCTTTCTCGAGGGGTCCATGTTCATATATGATTAGATTCTCAATTCCATTAAAGCAAAATTTTGTAAACCCCTAGAAATTGATTCTTGAGAAAAACACACAAGTCACGTTCAATTTTTTTTTTTCTTCGATACATTATTAAATAAAATTTGTCCATCAACAACGTAATTGCTAAAGGAGTTAGCACTGTATATATTGCTACTTTACAAATTTAATTTTCAAAGATACATCATGAATGATCCTAGAATCATTCAAAAGGTATCTTGACTCCACAACCTAAATCAGTGATCTATATAAGGTAAGGAAACACTCTTAAAACCATTAATTATCATTCATTTTCAACCATTTCTTGTATATATTCTCATTTAAAATCAAACCCATTAGTCTGACAAAAAAACCCATTCATTTTTATAAATACCAATTTGATTATTTATTCTTAAATTTTGTTTTACAATGTTCTATTAATTAAAAAATTCAGGAATGTAAAGATAATTAATTAATATTTTATTTTTAAGATTTATAAATTTTATATTCTTTTATGTTTCATATTTTTCTCAACTTATTACTTTTTTAGTGGTTTTACCACTACTTCCATCTTTTACAAACTAATCAAATTGATGTATATTAAATATATGCGTGAACTTAAAAAATTATACTAAGTTGAAGCTATTTAATTGTAAGTTTTGTTTATGACATATTGCAAGTTCAAGTCCAGTGTTACAGAAATCGGGTATCAGACAAGATCGGCAATACGACCTAGCAAGGATTAATTGTTAAATCGGGGATTAATCAGAGTAAAAATTGGATTATTTTAATATTATTATATTATTTAGTATATTATTATGATTTTATTAGTTATTTATTAAATAATATGTATTTATCATATCATAAAACACATAATAATTCATATTTAATTAATACATTATTTTAATTCTATTAATTTATTATAAATTCTTCGATCAAGAATAGTCATAAAGATTAATCGGGGATTTTAAAATCGAATCGATTGGGTATCTTGTAAAGGATTAATCGAGTATTAATCGGTTGAATCGGAAATTTTTAGAACAATGAGTTCAACAATCAAATCTGCAACAAAAAATATCAATCTCTTCATTTTTGTGATTATACCACCCCCACGAATATCATTATCCTTCCCCCAAACTAACTGTAACTATCGTATTTGTATAACTATGAAGATTTTATATTTGACAGTTTAAATTATTAGATTGGGAAAAAATAAATAATTATGACTCATGATGTTTACTCAATAGAAGCATAAGATTTTTTTCAACTTAATAAATGCTCAAATTTAATATTTTTGTTTGTGTGTTGAATACATATTTCGGGGCAATTTGTTTGTTGTTGGAGTAGTTATGAAGTAGTTATAAGAAACATTCATCTATATTCTCCAAAATCATTTCTGTATTTCGGTAATCAACTTTAACATAAATACTCTATAAGCTCAAGTCAAGAAATATATAACGGGAATAAAATTTTACAATTGTTTATTCACTCCAAAGATATGTATCTTTAGCATTTTTTTATATTTGAAGGATATGTATAATAGTTAGTGGAACTAAAAATATGAGTGAATATCATGTAAGTATCAATGATTATCATTGTCAATCCGATAATAAAACGTGAATTTGATTTTTAATTTTTGGAGCAAACAAACTCGATTTTAGTTTAATTTATATACCTCAAACTAAACATCTTCAAACTCGACTCGATAAAATGGACTTGCTCAGTTCAAACTCGTTTTCAGTCAAATAATTGAGTTTGATAAAAATTTCAAGTTAATTCGAATTTCTAACAAATTCGATTTGTACTTGACTCGTTTTTCGAATTCGATTTAAATTTAGTTCGAACTCAACTCGATTTGATCTCGATAATATATATAATTGTAATTTAATGAATTGCATATAATAATATTGGATTGGTTTCCTTTTTCAATTCCTACCAATATTGTAATATTTTGAGAAGTTCAAATGTTATTTGAGTTCGGTTCAAATCGAGTTTGAACTTGAAAATTCGTTAAGAAACTCGTACTTGACTTAATTTAAAATTAGTTAAGTTCAAATATAATTAGTTTAACACTAGTTGAGTTCAAATATAATTTTTAAACTTGATAAATTTTAATCTTGACTAGACTTAAAAATCACTAACTAGAACTTGAAAATCAAAAACTCAACTTAATTCGATTACAATTCTATTAATCGATGAGGTTAAAAGTTTTTCAATACAATTATAAATCTATTAACGTAATTTAAAGCAATTAATTAGTATTTACAAAAATATCAGTTAGAATTTGTGTTAAAAAACAATTTAATCTCACCCAAGGGGATCAGATTATTGTTGTTATTATTTTTTTTGAAGGTATTATTATTATTATTATTTTTTAAATTCAAAATTGATTTTGAACCTAAACCTTAAAATAGAATCCCTTTAAACTAGGGACCAGAAAAAATTATGAATTTAGATCGATTATCACATTAGAAAGATTAAAATATAGCTATAATTTATTAGGTGGGACTGAGACTTTTTATGAGAAGTTATCATTTTAGAGAGTACTAGCCGGTAACCCGTACGAAGGACGGGCCAGGTGGATACGTGTAAATTATCGATAATAAATATAATTAATGAATATTATTTAAATATGTATTTGTAAAAAATTGAACTATAAAAACATATAATAAATAAACATTATTAAATTATGTAGTTATAGGGAATTGAATACGGGTGAAATTAAAAAAAAAATTAAAATAGATAAATAAATAAATATAATTAATAAGTTTTATTTTAATATAAATTTGTAGAGAATTGAATGATAAAAGTATATAACAAATAAACGCTATTTAATTATGTGGTTATATGCAATTAAAATGAAATTAAAATAAATAAATAAATCTTATATAATTATGTAGTTGGAAGTAATCGAACCCTGAATTAAGTGATAACCAAATTTAGTACTTTGGTACTATTGTGTACCATTAAAACATGGTTTTGCACATTAATAAAGAGTATAGATTAATTTAGAGGGGTCTTACTTTATATTTAATATAATTTAAGTTAAGTATTGTAGTTTCCTTTTCTTTTTTTTTTTTAAATTTATAAGTAAATTCAAAATAAATTTTACATTTAGGATTCAATCTTTGTTAAACTTATTCTAGAACTTTTTCTTTTTTTTTTTTGCTAATTATTCTAGAACTCTTTTTGAATATACAGTATATGTCAAAAAAATAAACAGGAAAAGGCAGAAACAGCAAAGAAGGAGAAGGAGAAGAGGCAGGAGATTTCACCATTTTGGAGGCAGGTTTGCTCTCTCAGCACCTACCTCATTTACTTGTTCAATTTCTTACCAATTTGTATACCATATCGGGTCTCAAAGAATCGTTCTTCTTATAGGTTACGGATCCTGGCAAACGTATGCCAGGGACGTGTTATATAACATACGGCTTTTCAGCCGTTGGATAATCATCCAACGGCTGTGATTTTAAAAAAAATTTGCACCGTACCACAGAAAGTTTCTACGGTACGGAGAAATTACCAAATTGCCCCTTTTTTTACACCAAAAATCTACTGTTCACCGTACCACAGAAAGTTGCGGTACGTGAACAGTAGGGGCATTTTGGTAATTTTCCCGTACTGCGGTACGGTGCAAATTTATTTTTAAATCAGAGCCGTTGGATCAAATGATCCAACGGCTCTGAAATAGTATGCTGATCCAACGGCTCTGAAATAGTATGCTGATTAAACCGTCTGTGGCAAACGGTTACCACGGACCGGCCCCCTTGTTATATAGATTGTATGAAATCATCTTTTGTTTAAGCATACTGTTAAATATAATTGATGTGTTTTAATCAGTGTTTAAGTGTTACAGGGAGTTATCAGAGTTTAGCTGGAAGCAGTCAGAGTTTGAGTAAACTCTGATAGGTGGAAGCTCGACAGAGTTTGTCAAACTCTGTCTGGAGGAAGCGCGTCTATTGTTCAACAGTGATTGAAGATTAATTATGGAAGCGATATCTTTGAAGATTGGATAGCTATCAAAGAGATCGAGTTGACATAGGAGACGTGTGACAATCTGTAATTGATATCATTGTATAGCTGATTATTAGGAATATCAATTAGAGATTGTATCGTAGCTGTATGGTATATAAATACAGATAGGTTAATCCTAGAAGGGTATCGATAACGAATTATCTTTATTGTAACCTAGCAGCTCTTTGTGATATTTTACATCACGAAGAGGGTTCGAGATACAAGAAGTTTTTTTTAAGTGCATAAACGCTTTTACTTGTTAATCTCTCATACAAAATTGATTATTAATTGTGTATTCGACCTAACAAGTGGTATCAGAGCCAATCTGTTACTTTATTACAGGTTAAGATCCAAACACAAAAATAATCATGGCAGCAATCCCTCCACCTACACCTACTGTTTCTGAAAAGGCTCCTACTACTGTGAGTCGTTATGAACCAATCAGGGTTCCTATTCTGAGGCCATTAGAGTATGCTATGTGGAAGGTCAAGATGACTATGTTTCTGGAGGCTACAGATCCAGAATATCTTGACAGGATTTATGAAGGTCCTCACAATCCTACAAAGCTATCTGTTGCAGTTGCTGGTGAAGAAGCAAAAATGGTTCCAAAGGAAAAGAAGGACATGACTCCTGAAGATCTATCATCAATTGCTAAGGATGCAAAAGTTAGGCATTTACTGCATAGTGCTTTAGACAATGTTATGTCTAACAAAGTCATTAACTGCACCACTGCAAAAGAGATATGGGATGCTCTTGAAGTCAGGTGTCAAGGAACTGCGGCTATTAAGAAGAATAGGAGAAACATACTCACACAAGAGTATGAGCATTTTGAGGCTAAACCTGAAGAGACCATGACAGAAACATTTGATAGATTCTGTAAACTGATTAATGATCTGTCATTGGTCAACAAAGAGTATGATCTAGAAGACTCGAATCTCAAGTTTCTTCTTTCTCTACCTGAAAAGTGGGATGTGAAAACAACCACTATTAGAGACAACTATGATCTTGCTGAAACAGAGATTGATGAAATCTATGGACTGCTCAAAACTCATGAATTGGAAATGGAGCAGAGAAACAGGAGATCAAGCAGGAAAGGAAAGTCTGTTGCTCTTAATGTTGAAGAGAAGCCTCAGAAGAAAGAGGCAACAAGAAGGAAAATGAAGGGAAAGGCTTTGGTCATACACTCAGAAAGTGAATCACCAAACTCTGATTATGATTCAAACTCTTCTGAATCATCTGACTCTGAGGATGATGAAGGAGAAATGAGGAAAATGGCTGTGTTGATGGTGAAGACTTTCAAGAAAATGGGCTTCAAGAATTTCAAGAAAGGAAAAAGGTTTTCTAGGGATTCAAATGAAGACAGGAAAAGCTACAGGAAGTCTGATAAGAGAGATTCTAAAGGGAAGAAGGATAAGTCTGAAATTCAATGCTACAAGTGTAAGGAGATGGGTCACTATGCTCCTGAGTGCAAGAAGGGTAAAACTGGAAAGGTACTCTACACTAAAGGCAGAGATTGGGCAGATACTTCAGATTCTGATGAAGAAGTGAACTATGCTCTCATGGCTACTACTGAATCAGAATCCTCTGAAAATCAGGTACCTCTAACTACCTATGCTTATAATATTGATGACATTGCTCAATTAAGAATTTATCTTAAGTCATTGCATATAAGTTATAGGGATCAGACTTTAGAAAATGAGAGGATAAAAGCTGAAAATTCTGAACTTAAGGTTAGAAATAAACTTGTTCAAGAGAAACTTGAAAACATGCAACAAGTTCAGAAAGAGAGAGATGATGCTGTTTGCAAAGAACAGAATTTGCTTCAGAAGTATAAACAACTAGAGTCAGAGTTGGAGGAAGCAAATAATAAAATTAGGACTTGGACTAATTCTGGAAAGGACACTCAACAGATTTTTCAAACAGACACTGTTGGTCTAGGTTATAATGAGGGAGATGAACTTAGATTTCAAAATCAAGTTAAAGTCAGAACTCATTTGTTCATGGAACCAGTAAATTTTTGTCTGAAAATGAAAAGGAAGCTGTCAAAAGTAAACCAGTAAAAACTAGTGCTAAACAGGTTAATATTGGTTCAATGACAGATAAACAACTCAAACATAAACTGAAGGAGTTAAAATCTGTTGAGAAACAGAAAGTGTCAAACAAGAACAGAAATGGAAAAGTAGGCATCACTTCAGGAAATAAACCAATGCTTGCTAGTTATGCTCCAAGAAAGACATGTCATAACTGTGGTAGTACTAAGCATCTTGCAAATTTTTGCAAGAAAAATAAAAATATAAATTCTTTACCTACAAAGTCTGAGGTAAAGAAGGATTTTGCTAGAACTAAGCCACAGACTCTATGCACACACTGTGGAAGCACTTGGCATTCCATCTATACTTGCAGAGAATATCATGCTATCTATCATAATTACTATGAACTGAAACCCAATCTGAAATGGGTTAAAGTTGATACTGCAAGTGTAAACACTGATACTGTTAGCTCAAACTCTGATAATGTTAATTCCGCTGCAAAAGCTAACAAAGTTAAGAATGCCAAAGGATCCAAACAAGTCTGGATCCTTAAAACTAATCCTCAGTAATTGCTTGTGATTGCAGGGCAACAGGGAGGCAACCCTAGTCGTGGACAGTGGATGTTCAGGACACATGACTGGAAATAAAGCCCTGCTATCAGAATATGAGGAGAAGGCTGGCCCAAAAGTTTCCTATGGTGATGGTAATGTAGGAAGAACATTGGGATATGGCAATATTAATCTTGGAAATGTCATCATCAACAATGTAGCTCATGTCCCAGGACTCAAGCATGACTTGCTATCTGTGAGTCAAATCTGTGACAAGGGATATCATGTAGATTTTCAACCTGAATATTGTGAAGTTATCAGTAAATCTACAGGAAAGGTTGTTCTAGTTGGTCACAGGCAAAACAACATTTATGAAATCAAGCTTTTGATAGACTCGGTTGGAAAAGCTGTTTGCCTGTCTACAAGAATGTCTAGTGAAGAGAGTTGGAAGTGGCACAAGAAACTCTCACATTTGAACTTGAACAACATCAATGAATTGATCAGAAAGGATCTTGTAAGAGGACTCCCAAAGGCTCTGTTAAATGTTGATGGCCTGTGTGACTCATGTCAGAAGGCTAAACAAAGGAAGTCATCTTTCAAGAGCAAGACAGAATTTTCTATCACTGATCCCTATCATCTTCTGCATGTTGATCTCTTTGGTCCAGTAAATGTTATGTCTATTGCAAGGAAGAAATATGCTTTAGTCATTGTTGATGAATACACTAGATTCACTTGGGTGTATTTTCTAGCAAAGAAGGATGAAACTGCATTAACTCTGATGGAGCATGTGAAGCTTCTGGACAAAGGATCAAGCAACAAAGTCAGAATCATCAGAAGTGATAATGGAACTTAGTTCAGAAATGCAACAATGGAAGAATTCTGCAAGGACAATGGAGTGAAACAAGAATTTTCAGCACCTGGTACACCACAACAAAATGGTGTAGTTGAAAGGAAAAATAGAACCTTAATTGAAGCTGCCAGAACTATGCTTGATGAAGCAAAATTGCCAACTTATTTCTGGGCAGAAGCTGTTCAAACTGCTTGTTTTACTCAAAATGCAACACTGATCAATAAGCATGGAAAGACACCATATGAGATGGTGAAGAAAAAGAAGCCTAACCTGAAATACTTTCATATTTTCGGGTGCAAATGTTTTGTTTTGAAGACTCATCCAGAACAGTTGACCAAGTTTGAGCTAAAGGCAGATGAAGGAATTTTTGTTGGCTATCCACTGTCAACAAAGGCATTCAGAGTTTACAATCTGAGAACTAAAGTGATCATGGAATCTATACATGTTTCTTTTGATGATAAGAAGATAACTGGACTTGAAGACAAAGATGAATATGATCAACTGAACTTTGAAAATGAAGATTTAAACTCTGATGAAGGAAACTCTGATGAAATAATTCTGACAGACTCTGTTGAAACAAACTCTGAACCTCTACTGGTAAACACTGGAGAAACTTCTCAGTCACAACAAAGGGGAGAACCAGTTGAGGGGGAGCATGATCAAGATGAAGACTCAAACACTGATACTGAGTCAACTGAAAAATCTGGATCAAACTCTGATGCTTCAAACTCTGAAAATTCAAATTCTGACTCTGGGCAGTCAAGTTCAGGGGGAGTCTCAGAAAACGAAGATAGATCACAACAAAATCAGGAGAGCATGGATCAAGGGGGAGGATCACATGCTGATAGAAGTCATTTACCTTCTGCTAGGAAATGGACTAAATCTCATACACATGATTTGATAATTGGTGATCCAGATGCAAAAGTAAAGACAAGAAGTGCTACTGCAAGTGAATGTCTGTTTCATGCATTCTTGTCTAAAAATGAACCAAAGAAAGTGGAAGAAGCTCTTCAAGATGCAGACTGGATAACAACAATGCAGGAAGAGTTAAATGAATTCGAAAGGAATGAAGTTTGGACTCTTGTACCAAGGCCAAAGAACAGATCTATTGTTGGTACTAAATGGGTTTTCAGAAACAAGACTGACAGTGAAGGTGTTATCACAAGGAACAAGGCTAGACTGGTAGCAAAAGGCTATTCACAGCAGGAAGGAATAGACTATGATGAAACATTTGCTCCAGTAGCAAGATTGGAGGCAATCAGAATTTTTCTAGCATATGCCTCTCACAAGAAATTCAAAGTGTTCCAGATGGATGTGAAAAGTGCTTTTCTGAATGGAAAGCTTGAAGAAGAAGTGTTTGTTGAACAACCACCAGGATTTGTGGACCCCAAATATCCAGATTATGTCTACAGGCTAGATAAGGCACTATATGGACTTAAGCAGGCACCAAGAGCATGGTATGAGACACTTGCTCAGTTTCTTCTAGAAAGTGGATTCAACAGAGGAACAATTGACAAAACTCTGTTTTATTTCAATCAAGGAAGTGACCTCCTTTTAGTTCAAATTTATGTTGATGACATCATCTTTGGGTCTACTAATGATAAACTCTGTAAGAAGTTTGCCAAGCTCATGCAGTCCAGATATCAAATGAGCATGATGGGAGAGCTTAGTTACTTTCTAGGCCTACAGGTGAAACAAACAGAAGATGGAATTTTCATTAATCAAGAAAAATACACCAGAAATCTTCTCAAGAAATTTGGTATGCTTGACTGTTCATCTGCATCAACTCCCATGGCAACAGCAACTAAATTGGACAAAGACACAGGAGTTTCAGTGGATATGACAAACTACAGGGGCATGATAGGATCTCTTCTATACTTGACAGCTAGTAGGCCTGACATCATGTATGCAACCTGTCTTTGTGCAAGGTTTCAGGCAGATCCTAGAGAGCCACATCTGACAGCTGTGAAAAGAATCTTCAAGTATCTCAAGGGCACCATATCATTAGGTCTGTGGTACCCCAGAGAATCAGATTTCAAGCTACTTGGGTATTCTGATGCAGACTTTGCAGGCTGCAAGGTAGACAGAAAGAGCACTAGTGGAAGTTGTCAATTTCTTGGTGACAGACTTGTTTCCTGGTACAGCAAGAAACAGAAATCAATCTCCACATCTACAGCTGAAGCAGAGTATATTGCAGCTGGTAGCTATTGTGCACAGATCTTATGGATGAAGAATCAATTGCTGGATTATGGATTGAGGTACAGTAATATCCCTATTTACTGTGATAATCAAAGTGCTATTGCTATGACAGGTAATCCAGTACAACATTCGATGACCAAGCACATCAGCATAAGGTACCACTTCATCAGAGAACATGTGGAAGAAGGAAATATTGAACTACATTTTGTATCTACAGAACAACAGCTTGCAGATATCTTCACTAAACCATTGAGTGAAGCTACATTTACAAGACTGGTCAATGAACTAGGAATGGTCTCTGGTTCTGACTAGGAATGTTGGTTAGATTCAAACTTTACTTATATGATGTCTTAATCATATTTCCTGATGGGTTAAATGCTAAGTGAACTCTGTTGATTAAACTCTGTTATGCATACTCTGTTAAACTCTATCAGCATGTCTGTATGTCATACACTGTTAATAAGTTTGATAAACTCTGTGAACTTTGAATTGATTTTTGTCTGAGTGAAAAACACCAATGAAGAAATATGTATGAAGCATGATTCTCAGCAATTAATCATGAATCTTTCTGAGTTATTGTGATTTAATCTTAGATTGTGCAGAAAGTTAACACAGCATGATACTGGCTCATATTTATAGCATCTCTTAGTTTATTTTGTCCTAAACTCTGAGTCTATAAATACTGTGTGCATTACCTTACATGAAAAACTACTGATGTTGATGAACTCTAAACTCTGTTAGTTATACTCTGATAGCATAAAATGTTTACTGCAATACCCCAAAGAAAATGTATATAGGTTGTTATACTCCTTTGAGATTATGTTGGATACTAGGATGACCCAGGAACCTATTGGTATATAATATGTGCTAAAATTCTCTGATTTTTGGTGACTAATTAAATACTAGGATGACCCAGGAACTTATCAAAATGATAAGTGCTAAAATTTTTGAATTTTTGGTGACTGGTTCCAACCTCTGATTACTGGAATGAAAAAAAAAAAAAAATAATAATAATAATAAAAATAAAAAAAAATGATGAAAAAAAAACAAAAATGTATATAAAGGGGGTATAAAATAAAAATTACTGTATAAAGTTCGATTACTTCAGAGTTTAGCTTTCATCATACAATCAGTGTTTACTATGACAGTTTGTGCATCCAGTGTTTATTGATTTACTTTATGGATTTTATGAAAAATTAGATGCTCTAAAAATTGATTTAGTAAACTCTGCTTCACACACACAAATATTCACAACTGTGCAATTTATGAAAGGGTTTCGGTGATTAAGTTGGAGAATTGACAAACGCTGTTGATTCGTGATTTGTACTCTAAGGTAAATTTTCACTTGGACAATTTGAAAGTCTTGGAGTAAGTAGGGTTTTTGACAACTATTAATCAGTGGATAGTTGATGAATGTGTTCTTTATATGATTACTTTAATTAGTTTTCATATTCTCTTCTTGATTTATTTTCTTGAAGAACAGTTCATAAAACATAAATAACAGTTGCAGAACACAATGAATATGATTAGAGAAACAAAATTTTCATTGATAATACGAAAGAGATTACAAGCAAATATTACATCTTTTTGTTCTCTCTATCTGCTAATCTATTCAACAGGAAAGTAAAAGGTCCGTCCACACCACTCCATTGTTAGGAAAAATTCCCAGATCCCATCTTTGCCACTTTATTTTGGTGGAAGTTGAAGGGATAAGGTTATTTTTGCTGACTTATTCATTAACAATGGTTGGTGGTGTTGGATGAGGATGCCTTCGAGGAGAGCCACGCCAATGTTGCTTGGAGGGCAGCATCGATGTCGATCACCCTTGCAGGTTTCTCTCTCTCGATCTCTTCCAGACCGGCATCCATTTGCAGCCACAGCGTCTCAAGCTGCCTTTCCCACTCAAACGATTCAAATTCTTCACGCGTATAGCTGAAGATGTCCCTATTCTCGACAAGATGAAGGTTCTTTTCTTTGATGGTAAGGTTGGCCATTTTTTTTTCAAGAGTATTTGGTTTGAAGGGTTTGTGATTTTACAGGGGAGACTGAAAGGTTAAAGGTTTAATGAACTAATCTGAGCAAGTCTCCAGGTCTTAAATAGAGATGGGTAAGAACGAAGTTCTTAATCGCTTCGTATTCTGGTTATTAAAGGCAACAGGTAAACGCTTCAACTTCTGGTTTTACTTGGGTTCAGATATTTTAAAAGAGTATTATTTGATTTTTGTTTAAATCAAATATTTTAATGTTTTAATTTTCAAAATACTCTTCTTAAAAATAAGCGCACGTGACCCACTAGCCCTTTAATGTGTCCCACTTACCTATTATCGTGTCCCACTACACATTAATCAAGGAACTGATTTAGCGTTTGTTACATAAGAGATTGAGTTTTTCATTACTTTAAATCACTTTTGTGTCCAAACGATTTTGCTTTATTCTTACATCTCACAGTTTTCTTATTTTTTCTCTTGGGCACTCACGCAAACACCTTTTCTACATACATTACTCTTGGAAATTCTTGCAAATTTCTTAACTCAATGGCATCTAAAGCATTCACTGCTCTTGGTTTACGGTTTGTTCCTAACAACTATGAAGCTCCACTCTATCATCAACGCGTTCCAGAATCGTTTCATCTCATGCAGAACTTCTTGAGGGATTCAGAGATTGGACAGGCTCTGATTGGACCTGCTACTCTTTCTGCGTCTCAAATTGCTACATTCTGGCAGAATTCAGTTTATGAGGATGGAGGAGAGAGTGGAACTCCTACCATTATCTTCACTTACGAAGACCAAGATTATGTGATTACTCCACAGACTGTACGAGATACAATGGGGTTTGACACACATACTTCTTATACTCTGGTTAATGAAACTTATCTGAGAGAGATGCTACAAGAGATAGGTTACATGGAATCTCTTGACAAGCTTGGCGGTATAAAGAGACCAAATCTCAGAAAGGAATGGAGCTTCTTCTTTGATTTCATAACAAGGACGTTCCAGAAGAAAGTCACCAACTGGGATGCCATTCCAATAGATAGTCTCCAAATCGGGTATTCTCTGCTCTATGGTACTAATTTTGATTTTGGTCGACATGTTCTGATGAGCTTAGGTGATAAACTGTCAGAATCTACTACTGTTTATTATGCTCGTTTTTGTCAAATGCTGTTCAATACATGTGTACCTGGTCTTGAAATTGATGATACTGATGAAATTGATCCTTTTAGAGTCAATAAGCGAATATTCTCTGATATGACTAACAAGGATATTGGTAAAGCAAATCTCCCTGCTTTTGTCATGCCTCTTGCTCTACGAAATTTTCTCAATCAACCACAAGAACCACAACAACCTGAACCACAACAAGATGAACCTGAACAACAACAACAACAACCTGAACCACACCCTGAACCTCAACCAGAACCAAACACTGAACAACCAAACACTGAATCACCTGCTCAGTCACCACCTACAAAACAACCTTCACCCACTTCACACACAAACTCTGATTCGTCACAATCACCACCAGAATCACAGTCTAGAATGCAAAGAGTTAAGAAAGCAATTGCTGAACGATATGCAAGTCTAAAGCAGGCGGAAGAGACACAAAGAAAATCAAAACAGAAATCTCCTGAAGCTGTTTACACTAGAAGGGCGAAAAGAATGAAAGCTCGGGCAAACATGCCTAAGTCACCATCTAGTGAAGAGGATTCAGATAATGTACCTCTAGCAAGACAAAGACAACTGATAGTCTCTGATTCTGTGGATGAAGATATTGAAGCTCCAGAGGTTGTTTCACAGCAAACACCTCCTGTTGAGGTTGAGAAAGATGAAATACCTGCAGAGGCTGAAATACCTGCAGAGGATGAAATGCCTGCAGAGGACAAAATTCCTGCAGAAGAGGATGCAAGAGATGGTGTTTCTCCGATAAATGATATTCCTGATTCATTTATGCCATTCTCTGATCCTATCTCTGATATTGGTGTAGCTGATCAACCTACGGTTGTTCTTTCTGAAGCTGTGGCATCTCGTACTGAGTTAATATCTGATGCTCACCAAACTGTTGAAGAAGGTGAATAAATTGATCAGGCAACCAAAGTCACTTCTCAGTCAATGCCTGTTGCTGAGCCTGAGCAACATGGAGACAATCTTGACAAGCCTACAGAAGAAATTGCTAAACCTATGGCTGAAGATGAACCAGTTAAAGTTACAAGTGTAGAAACTGAAGGTGAAAGTAGTGCAAACTCTGATGCTGCACTAGTACAAACAGATAATAAACATACACCTTTCACTCAACCTTGTACTTCTCATGAAGTTGAGAGAGCACAATTTGCAAAGAATGCTGCTGAATGGTACAAAGAAGATTGTATTTTTCCACGAGGAAGAGCAGCTGATTTTGTTAAGAAAAATGCTGATACTATCTCCAATCCAGAGATTCTTTCTTGCTTGAAAGCAACTGTAGTTCAAGTAAAAACTCTGGATAGAAGATTTGATGATACTACATTGACAATCACTGCTTTGCGAAATGAGGTTGTAGCCAGAGAAATGAAAATGGAAAGAGAATCAAAACTTGTGACTACGAAATTCTCTAAAGCTCAAGACAATATCTTTGCCAGGCTGAGTAAAGTTGAAGAGAATCAGTCCGACTTATCTGCTAAAATTGATTCTATTGCTACTTCCCTGGAGTTAATTACTTCTATCCTTATGCCTGATGATGTCAAAAAGGGGGAGAGAGTTGTCAAAAGGGATAGTGCTGGAGATGGAGGGGCAAGTAACAAAGGAAAGAAAAAGGCTGAAGAGGCTCAAACTCTGAGAACTAGCAAGTCATCAAAATCACAGTCTGTTGGGAGAAATACTGATACTCAAGGTACTTCAAAGACCAAGAGTTTGCTGTTATCTTCTAATCCACAAACTGATGAAGAATTGGCTGCTAAGCTGTTCATTAAAGAGAATGAGGAAGGAGTTACGATTGAAGACATTGAAGCTGAGGAAAAGAGTTTACAAGAAGAACATCTTAAAGCTTTAAAGTCTGGTAAGGTACAAAGAGGAAAAACTCCTAGACCTATTGTTAAAGGTGTTGTGATCAGAGAAAGGACTGATGTTAGTCAAAGTTCTCGGTTTTCAAAGGAAGCAATTGCAGCAGAGGCTAAACTCAAGCTAAAAGGCATTGAAGGTGAAAGTTCACAGAAGAAAGTTACAACTTTTGTTGCATCACAAGCAATGATCACACCTCTACACTCTTCTCAGTTGAAATCGGTTTTGGAAAAGGAACAATTTCTGATCCAAATGTGTTATCTGGAGTCTCAATGAATGTTTCTGATGGAAAAGCTTTATCTGGCAAGGTTGGTAATAATAAGGGTGGACTAGGTTCACATAGAGACAAAAGGCAATATACTGGTCCTAGAGATCCTTCTTCACTGGATGTTCCAGGTCGTGGTGTTCCTCAAGAGAGTTTGGACAGACTGGAATCAGTGCAGTTAGTTCATCAGAAGAGTTTAGACAAGGATTTTCTTTTATACTTCATGGCTGATGGGACAGTATTTAAAGTTGGTGAGGATGATATTGGCTTGAAATGTTGGGAAGAACTAGAGTATGTCCTATATCTTCTCAAGGTGAATAGTCGAAGGACTCAGTCAGTTGCTAATGTGCTCAGACAGAAAATGACTCAGAATCTGGCAATCAGAGGACAGAAATACAATAGCAGATATATTCTTAAGTACAGGGATTACAAAGGCAATCTCATTGAAATGAAGAAAGGTACTGCAAAGTTAAAAACTGATTTGGGAATCACAGTACTTGATTTCAATACACAGGCAGAAAAAGTCAGATTTATCAAACTGGGTAATGAAATGAGAAGGAACAAGATTTATGATCTTAGGGCTGCTATCTACCAGACAGATGAAAGTGATCCTCTGCTCAGAGAAATCAAAGAAGCAATGAAGATTGAACTTGAAAATGCAGAAAGAAGATTGCTGATTGATTATCTCAGAACCATGCCAGATCTTGAAATGATAAGATATTAAGTTCTGTAAGAATTTTCTTATTATCTATAGTTTTTATTAAGTAGAAGCTTAAACTCTGAATTTGTATAAACACTGTATTTGTCTATTTGTTTTGACATCATCAATTATTGTCATTAACTTGTGCATTTTTGCTAATGAACAAGTTGGGGGAGATTGTTAAATATAATTGATGTGTTTTAATCAGTGTTTAAGTGTTACAGGGAGTTATTAGAGTTTAGCTGGAAGCAGTCAGAGTTTGAGTAAACTCTGACAGGTGGAAGCTCGACAGAGTTTGTCAAACTCTGTCTGGAGGAAGCGCGTCTATTGTTCAACAGTGATTGAAGATTAATTATGGAAGCAATATCTTTGAAGATTGGATAGCTATCAAAGAGATCGAGTTGACATAGGAGACGTGTGACAATCTGTAATTGATATCATTGTATAGCTGATTATTAGGAATATCAATTAGAGATTGTATCGTAGCTGTATGGTATATAAATACAGATAGGTTAACCTTAGAAGGGTATCGATAACGAATTATCTTTATTGTAACCTAGCAGCTCTTTGTGATATTTTACATCACGAAGAGGGTTCGAAATACAAGAAGTTTTTTTTAAGTGCATAAACGCTTTTACTTGTTAATCTCTCATACAAAATTGATTATTAATTGTGTATTCGACCTAACACATACATTAGTAAAGTTAGTAACTTTATGTACGATATATGTTGTGCGCCCTCACATAATAGATTTTTAAGAAAAAAATTTCGATGAATAGTGCCTAATGTCACGTCAGCACCTGCCACGTGGTACTGCCACGTCAGTAGGTGGTCCCCCATTTGCTGACGTGGTAGTGCCACGAGGCATGCTACGTCAGCATCTGTCACGTGGTACTGCCATGCCAGCAAAATGGGGTCCAATGTTCATCCAGATTTTTTTTTGAAAAAAATGGGTTGGGTTAATGTGTGTGAAGGAACATTTTATTAAATGTGTGGTTTAGAAGTGTTCTTTATATAAGGTGTTTTTTGTGGAGTGCAACTTTATATATACTAGCTTATAGCCCGTGCAAAGCACAGGTTACTTTTAAATACTTTTAAAATTATATGATAAAATAAAATAGAGTTTAATAATTTATTATGGATATAATTTAACTTTATAATTAATTAATAAAATTATTAGTAACAATAATAGTTATTTAATAAATGATATGTATTGATTAGAACTAATAATATAAAATCTTAATTTAAATTTGTTGTTGATGGGATTCGAACCTTGGATCTTTAGAAGAGGGATTTAAATATAGAATATTCCTTATTATTAGATCTAACGGCTATTATCTATTTACTAAATATCTAACGGTCACTATTCATTTAGATGGTTGAACTAAACAATCAAATTATACCTCTGTTTGTTTATTATATAATAGTATAGATAACTAAATTTTCTACATTGCATAAAATTATCAATACTAGCTTATAACCCTTGCGATGCACGGATTTTTTTTATATGTAACAAATTTTATTTTTTGGTATAATTATATTTTTATATAATCATTATTTACAATATTTAATTTTAATATTAATAATTTAATATAAATTTAATTAATGATATACATGGTTTAAAACTTATATTATAAAATTTTAAAATAAAAATGTCATTGATAGAATTTGAACTTTGAATATAATATATTTAATCATTAGATCTAACGATTTTGATTTTTTACTAAAAATCTAATGGTCATTATTCGTAGTATACGAATTTTTATTATATTTTGTTAGTGATTAGAATATATGATGTGATATTTTTGGGTATATATTAATTATTGCTAGATATGATATGATTGGAAGATATGATATGATTGATGTTTTTAGGTGTTTATAAAAGCTAATATCTTCGACTAAAAGTAAATGTGAAAAAGACAATCGACTAATTACCATTATTATATTATGTTATTATTTATTTTAGGTGTTTTAATAGTATAGATATTGTATATATTTTTCTTTATAATAAAGGTTAAATAAGTAAATTCACGAAATACTAAAAAATATATACCAAAAAATAGGTGTCAAAATTTTTAATGTTTCGGCTAATGTTTCCTTATTATAAACAACGTATACATATTTTTAATATATTTTATTAATAATTGAAAAATATGATGCTATATTTTCAGATATATGAAAAACAACACCTAGAGGGGGGTGAATATGTGTTTATGGTTATTAATGTGAATTTATGAACTGTTTTGAAAATAACTGAAAACAGCTTACTGTTTGTAATAACACAGTTCACAAACAGCACGCTGTTTGTATCTAAAATGCAATGCAAAAAGAATATAAACAGTAAGTAAAAGAGACACACAATCTTTTAGCCAGGTTCGACCCCTAATCCCCTATGGTCTACGTCCTGGTCCCTTACCAAACTTGGTAAGAGAATATATTATTGATCAACTATAATCCAATTACAAGATACAACAATATATCTCCCTTAACCCTTGCTGCTTACAAATGGCTTGCTGTTTACCTGTGCTGAACTATCCCTCTAAGTACTACTTCCCAAGTATACCTCTCTAGTCTAGGTCGACTCACCCTACAACTTGAAGCCAATCTCGTACAACAACAAAACAATACAATTTGAACGATACAAATGTTTTGAATGAATACAACTTAACCTATAAATCCTTAGAATAATGAATATGCGTGTATGAAGAGGTTTGAAGGTTTTGAAGGGTTTAGCAATGTAAGCTCTGTAGTTGTTTGAGTATTTCTTGTTTTCTGCACGTTGTATTCAGTACTAAGAACTGATGATACTCAGTTCTTATATAGGTGAACAAGAAAGGTTTGATTTGCTTTGGTTATAATTCCAACGGTATGAATTCAAGCCGTTAGAGATGAAGCAAATCTTTTGAGCAAGAAGATATGTTTTGATAATCTGCAAAGCTGAAGATCTGGAGCGTGTATGGAGATAAGAATGTGCAGGGAATAATGTTATGATGAGTCTCATGTGATGTATTTGAGTGGAGGTAAGGTGGTGTAATAAAATAAGGTAAAGTAACCTTATTTAACCAAAAGGAATATTAGCTTGTCTCCAAAAGCTTGAGTGGTGGGAATGTTCATCATATATTCTGAGGACCTTTACATATAATCTATATATCATTCCCTATTGATGCTCTTTGATTTTCCCGAATGGATCTTTAATTCCATCAGACACAATTTGTACAATTGGCATGCTGTTTGTGACAATTGGCTTGCTGTTTGAGGTATACTGATTATGAAATCAGTAAGCTGTTTTGTCCTGCAGAACCAAGTTAGAGCTAACACAATGGCATGCTGTTTTATATCTGTAAGCGCCAAATAGCTTACTGTTTGTTATCATCAAAACCTAGGAGTTTCAATCTCCCCCTTTTTGATGATTACAAATCTTTTTAGGAGAATTTTGAAACTCCCCCTAAATTCCTGCATCTCAACATTAGATATAAAACAATAATTATCTGAAGGTTATGAGCATTAATATGGCATATCCAGGATAAAATTAAACTCAGTGGATAATCATAACACAAAGCAACATATGCCACATAAACCAGTTCAACAGGAATAAAAAACAAGTTCAAGTACCACAGACATAGCATAAACCACAGACATAAACCGACTTCAAACAAAAAACACAACATGAGCAATTTTGAATTCTCCTAATTCTCCCCCTTAATTCATCAAAAAAACTAAGGGTCACTTGCTTGAGCATTTGACTTGGTAGCCTCTGTATCTGTGTCATCTCCAGGAGCATTCTTTGCAGCAGCTTTGGCTAAGTTGTCCAACCCTTGACCATGTTCAATTTCTGAGTGAGCAGTAGATGTGTTACCAACTGTCTTGAGCATTAATTCCTTCACTGTGGTGACTTGAGAGATGAGATCCTTCATAGCACCCTTAATGGCTTGAAATTCAGCCTTGAGATCCTGCACATCAGTTCTGATTGCTTGAGTATCATTTCGAAGGGAAATGATCTCACTAGTCATGATTGTCATATCGGCTTGTAGAGATTGAGACACCAAGTTCTGAGTTGCAGTTTGAGGTGCAGTAGAGGTAGTAGGATCAGCATGTGGAGGATCATCTTGAGGAATCACAATTCTAGACAACACACCTTCTTCAATTTGCAGATTGTTTAAAGTCAGAAACTTCTGGTCCATGCAGTCCTTAACAACAATCTTAGTCATACCCTTTACATTGACATTAAAAAACTTAAACACTTTGGATAGCCAAGAAGCATAAGGCAGTCCACTAACAGATTTCTCCACTGTAGCTTGCATCTTTTTCAAAATAAAGGAGGACAAATCAAAAGATCTTCCAGTTAAAATCATAGCCACAATCACCACATCTTGGCAAGTGAAATTTGATTTGTTTCCCACTCAAGGACAAATATGTGACCTAGCTATCTTAAACACCAGGTGAGCTAAAGGAGTCACTATGGTGGTAGGAGGAGGGTTTGAGTCCAAAGGCTTAACATTACCCATTAAAACTTTTAACTGATCATCAACGCTAAAGTCAGGAAGGGACACATACCCCTGAGCAGTATAAACATCAGTAGCACTATCCATTTCAATCTTAAGAAGAGAACTTAGGATTGGAGGATTCAATTGAATCTTCATACCTCTAACCGTAGTTATCGCATTCCCAAATTTATCAGTTTGCAAATTAGCATAGTATTCCCTTACTAAATCAGGATAATAGTAATTAGGCATATCAGAAATGAACGATTCTAGACCAATATCTTGAAATAACTGCATTACACCACACTGGGCGAAGAGAGGAGTAATCTTACTTGAAAGAGGTTGGCCATTGATAATACCCCGATTTTCCAAATCCAAATCCTTGTACCGGTCTTCACAAGCAGGAGATACAAACGATGGCGACATGGTCATCTTGAGCTTCTTCGATTCTGGAGTTGGAGTGATTTCATCACCACTTTCTAGCATTCCATCAATAGTATCATCTCTCTTTGAAACAGATGGAGAGGCTTCCATCTTTGCCCTAGTCTTGCGAACCATGGTATTGAGATGAGTGAAAACCCTAATTGCCGCTTGTAAACCCTAATCGCCGCTTAGAGAGAGTGTGTGTTTGAGATTTGGAGTGAACCAACTAAACCGTGTCTCTCTAGTTTTGATTGACTTTGGGGGAGAATTTAGGTTTAATTACTAAAACTAAATTCTAATTAAATAAAACATGGATAGGCACATAAATCTGGTTAAAACAGGTAATTGCATAAATATTAATTTTTAAAACATGATTATTTAAATTATGAATTTAAATAAACTTTCATCTAGAATTTAGCAATTTTCTTAACACATAATCAGTTAGCACGTTATAGCAATAATCTGAATATAAACATAGGCTATTTATTTTATACATGTAGAAAACCATAAGTGACAAACAGCATGCTGTTTGTAACTAGAGCTAGGACAAATGGTAAGCTGACCTGTTCAGTAACTGTCATTCAGCACGCTGTTTACATAGAGCACATACCAAGTTGCATTCGAATGACTGAAAATCTTTCCTCAGCAAGAGGCTTTGTGAAAATATCAGCTAGTTGGAATTCAGTTGGAACAAAGACCAACTCTATCTTGCCCTTAGCAACATTATCTCTCAAGAAATGATGTCGAACATCAATATGCTTCGTTCTTGAGTGATTCACCGGATTTTTAGAGATGCTAATGGTGCTAGTGTTGTCACAGTTGATTGGAACTTTTCTGCACTTGATATCAAAGTCCCTTAGAGTTTGAATCATCCATAGAAGTTGAGAACAACAGCTCCCAGCTGCTAGATACTCCCCTTCTGCAGTGGATAAAGCAACCGAAGTTTGTTTCTTGCATTGCCAGGAAACTAGGCTTTGTCCAAGGAATGTACAAACACCACTAGTACTTTTTCTATCAATTAGGCAACCTGCATAATCTGCATCACTATACCCAACAAGATCAAAAGTATTTGTGATAGGATAGAACAATCCAAGAGAAATGGTACCACTTAAATATCGAAATATTCTTTTGATGGCATTTAAGTGAGACTCTTTAGGGTTTGATTGAAACCTTGCACAAACACATACACTATACATTATGTCAGGTCTAGAAGCAGTTAAATAGAGTAGGCTACCAATCATACCTCGATATCTTTTAATATCAACAGCCTTACCATTTTCATCTGCAATCAGCTTGCTGTTTTGCACCATAGGAGTTGATTTTGGTTTTACATCTTCAAAACCGAATCTCTTCAATAGATTTTTTGTATACTTGGATTGGTGTACAAAAATTCCATCTTTAGATTGCTTAATTTGAAGACCCAAGAAATAATTGAGCTCACCCATCATGCTCATTTCGAACGAACTATGCATACACTTTGAAAACCACTTGCACATTGATTCATTAGTAGCTCCAAAAATAATATCATCCACATATATTTGAACAATTAAAATGTCTTTACCATTTTGCATAATAAATAATGTGGGATCGATTTTACCTCGAATGAATCCATTTTGGATTAGATACTTACTAAGCCTTTTGTACCAAGCTCTAGGAGCTTGCTTTAATCCATAGAGAGCCTTCTTTAACTTGAATGCATAGTTTGGATATTGTTCATTTTCGAATCCAGGAGGCTGTTTGACATAGACTTCCTCTTCCAGCACGCCATTTAGGAATGCACTCTTCACATCCATTTGATATAGAATCTTTTTGAAACATGCATAGGCCAGAAGCATTCTTATTGATTCCAAACGAGCAACAGGAGCATAAGTTTGATCAAAGTCAATGCCTTCTTGTTGGTTGTAGCCTTGAGCTACAAGTCTTGCTTTATTTCGAGTAATGGTGCCAAATTCATCAACTTTGTTTTTGAACACCCATTTTGTTCCTATAAGTGAAGCATCTTCTGGTGGCTTGACAAGTTCCCAAACATCACACCTTTCAAATTGATTTAATTCTTCTTGCATGGCCATGATCCAATTATCATCTTTTAATGCATCATCTATATTTTTAGGTTCTTCTTGAGCTAGGAAGGCTGCATGAGCATAATAATTTGCCTTCCCTTTTCTTGTAGTAATTCCATCAGTAATGTCACCAATGACTAACTCAGGTGGATGATTCTTGACCGTTCTTGTTGCCCTTGGTAAAGAATGTTGAGCTATTTCTTCATGAGTTTTCTTTCTTGTCTTTGATGGTGGTGGCTGTTCTTCTCCATCATATATAGGTAATTTCTCAACAGCCCTAGAACCTCTAGGACCTTCCAAAGTCATTTTCGCTATTTTTGTGATTGTATCTTTCACTTCAGCTTGCTGTTTTGAACTTTCAGCTTGCTGATTGTCAGTGTCTGCATCCTCTTTGGCTTGCTGACTTTCAGTGTCACTCTAATCTTTAGCTTGCTGATTTGGACTTCCAGCTTGTTGATTTTCACTTCCAGCTTGCTGATTTTCACTTCCAGCTTGCTGATTGTCAGATACTTGAGGTTGCATGCTATCTTCTTCACCTGCAAATCCTTGCTCATCTCTTGGTAAATCATTGTTAGGTTCTTGAAAAGTGACATCAATAGATTCTTCAACAATATGCTTATTAACATTATAAATTCTATAAGCTCTACTTGTTAAAGAATAACCAAGAAATATGGCTTCATAGGATTTAGCATCGAATTTACCATCTTTACCAATTGTTTTGAGAACAAAACACTTAGAACCAAAGATCTTGAAGTAACTGATATTTGGCTTCTTGTTTCTCAACAATTGATATGGAGTTTTGTCCAACATTGGCCTGATTATGATTTGATTCAACAAATAGAATACTGTATTCACATCTTCGGCCCAAAAGCTTCTAGGTAGCTTGCTTTCTTGCAGTAGAGTCCTTGCTGTTTCTTGAAGTGACCTATTCTTTCTTTCCACCACTCCATTTTGTTGTGGAGTCCTTGGAGCAGAAAATTCATGGGAGATTCCTCTTTCTTCACAATATGTAATGAAGTTTTCATTAACAAATTCACCTCCTCTATCACTTCTTATACCTATAAGTCTTGTATCATGCTTGTTCTCAAGTAGTTTAATCAGTTTCTCAAACTCATTAAAAGCACAGTCTTTAGTACGAAAAAATAATACCCAAGAAAATCTAGAATAATCATCTACAATTACAAAACCATATTGTTTACCTCCAATACTTTTATAGGATTCAGGACCAAATAGGTCTAAGTGCAGAAGCTCTAAAGGTTTAGAAGTAGATACCATTTTCTTAGCTCTGTGAGTACTTCGAATTTGTTTACCCAATTGGCATGCTGAACATACTTCAACCATAGAATATTTCAGTTTTGGTAATCCTCTGACCAGATTCTTGCTTGATAGTTTATTAAGCAAGTCCATATGTGCATGTCCCAACCTTCTATGCCATATATATGGATCATTGTCTATTGCAGCCAAATAGCATGTTGTTTCCTGCATTTCGAAGTCTAATACATATATATTTCCTTCCCTTCTAGCAACTAGGGGGATTTTGTTAGTACCAATGGTAATAGTGGTTTTACCAATGCCAAACTGAACAAAATGTCCATCATCAAATAATTGAGTAACACTAAGTAAATTATAGGAAAGACCTTTGACATATTGAACTTTATCAATCGAAATATTACTATTACCAATAGAGCCAATACCAAGAATTCGAAGAGTCTTACTATTTCCAATTGTCACTCTTCCACCTTTCTTCATTTCGAGACTTATGAACTGAGACTTGTCTCCACACATGTGTCTAGTACAACCGCTATCCACAATCCATTGTTTTGACTTTATTTTGGCGGCAAAACACATCTACAAAATAAACAAATACTAACTTAATGTTTTGGTACCCAAATAGGTTTGGGTCCAGATTTGTTAGTAGCAAGAATATATAACACATTTAAATCAGCTTTCTTGATCCATTTTTGGATCACTTTGGGTGACTGTTGGTATGCTGTTTGTTTTCTATCAGGAGCATTCTGCTATGCTGTTTGTCGCCTGACTGGCCCCTTCTGGTAAGCTGTTTGTCTTTTGACTGGTCCATTATGGTAAACTGTTTTCCCTTTATCATTTACTTGAACCACACAATGTATTTCCAGATGGCCTTTTCCACCACATTTGTTGCATGTTTTCCAAGGCATAGCATAGTCATAAGGTATGCCATTTTTACCATCATATTTGAGTACACCAAGCTTCTTGAATATGTCCATGCCAACTCCTTCTCTGACTACAGGCACTTTTGCCTTCTTCATCATTGTCTTTAAGGTGTCTTCTCCTTGAACAAAGGTTTCCAACCCTTTCTGGACATCCTTGACCTCTTTTTCCAAAAGAGAAATCAATTCAGCTTGCTGTTTGATAAGTTCAGCTTGTTGTTTTCTTTTCTCAGCAGATTTTGAGGATTCGGCTTGGCTTGATTCTTTGTGCTTGAATGATTGTATACATTCATTCCTTTCTTCAATCTCTGACTTCAATTTTCTAAGTTCTTTCATGAGAACTTCATTTCTTTGTAGGATCACTTTGTTGACTCCTTCGAATTGGGCCAATTTCTCTTTTAAATCAGTAACAAGTTCATCATGATTTATTTCTGGATCCTTCTCAGCCATTAAATCAGAAATAATTTTCTTCAACTGATTGTTCTTCTTTTCCAGCTTGGTGTTCTTATTTTTCAGTTCCATAAACTCAATCATGGATATATGGTTTGGTACCTGCATGGTTAGTTTTTCCAGCATAATATGAGAGGAATTTAAATCAGAATAGATTGAATTTACCTCACTTGTATCATCTTCTGAATTCGAATAATCACTATCCACACAATCTTCTTTTATGGATCCTAGTGAACTTTCTTCATCATTTAGACCTACAAGGGCCAAATTCACCATATCTTCACTTGAGTCATCACTGGAGTCTGAATCATCATCACTCCAAGTCAGTAGAGCCTTTGATTTTCTCTTGTCCTTGAAAGCAGCTTGCTGTTTAGACTTTAGCTTAAAACAGTCCTTCTTAAAATGGCCTGGCTTGCCACATTCGAAACAAGTTTGTTCTTTGGCTTTCCTTTTGGAGAATTCACCTCTTTCCCTTTTCATTCTATTTTTCTTTTCAATCAGCCTCTTGATCTTTTGTGAGATGAGTGCCATTTCTTCGTCAGATTCTTCATCAGATTCAAACAGCTTGCTGTTTGCAGACTCTGGCTTGCTATTTGTAGAATGAAGAGCCAAATTCCTCATTTTGGCTAGAGGAACCTGAACACCTTCAACCTGACCTTTGCTTATCTTGCTTTCAAATTGTTCTAGCTCTGCAAACACAGCTAGGTGATCCATGGTGTCGATTGTTGAGGATGATTCCAAAGCCGTGACCTTGGCTTCATAAATAAATGGTACCGCACTTAACACTTTCATGTTAATTTCATCTTGTGGAATATCTTTTCCAAGTCTCTTTAATGAGTTTATAGTAACTTGGAACCTTGCTTGACCTTCTTTGATAGTTTCATCATCCTTGAGCTTGAAGTTTCCAAAATCATTCATTAGTTTGCTAAGCTTCACCTTCCTCAAGGTTTTTGATCCTTCATGATAGGTTTCCAAAGCATCCCACATTTCTTTTGCTGTTTTTAGGGAGGAGACTTTGTCATACTCAGCTTGATCTAGATAGGGCTGTAAATGAACGGATACACTCGCAAACGGCTCGGTGTTCGGTTCGAAAAAAATTCGGTTCGTGTTCGATTCGATTAATAAACGAGTCAATCTTGAACATGATTTTAAGGATCGATTTATAAACGAGCTGAACTTGATCAGGACAAAGTTCGACTCGATAGCTCGCGAACAAGTTCGATTAATGTGCTCGTGAACATAGTTCGTGAACAGGCTCGTGAACATAGCTCATGAAATGTTCGTGAATATGTTCGATAATTGAGCTCGTTAACATGCTCAGTATACGAGTTCATTAGAGGTTCATAAACAAATTCGATAAATAATCTCCTATATATAATATATGTTTGATTATTATAAAGCTGGTGCAAGCTTTCAGATTTTTAAATGATTAAATTTTAATAACTTAATTTTATTTATATCAAACAATTACGTTTCTTTGCCCTTTATTTTTAAATCGAACTTTGTTTGTTTTTTGGAGTTGGAGATGTGAGAATTTTATTGGTCGATGATTTATTATTATTTCTAGTGATGAGACAAAATTTTAATTATTTAATTTTGGACTTATTGATTTTTATAATATTAAATTTTTGTATACAAAAATAAGGAAATAAACTTATGAGCATAATTACATGAACAATCTCGTGAACAAACTTAATGAGTTGTTCGAAATCAAAATTTCATGAGTAAGCTCATGAGACATGTTCGTGAGCTGTTCGTGAACTGTTCGCGAACAACATCTTATCTTAACGAACCGAGCTCAAACATATTTTTTGGCTCGATTCAAGTTCGAGCTCGAGTTCAAGTTCGATAATTTCTTAACAAACGATACATGAAAATTTTAGAGTTCGGCTCGGCTCGGCTCATTTACACCCCTAGATCTAGAGCATTCATTATGGAGTTTCTAGCTTCTCCATTAAAACCACATTTAATAATTTCATCCATAGTGAGATCATCAACATCTTTCGGTTGATTCTTTTCATCCAAGAATTGATAATCTCCTTTCTGTACAACTCTTAACACCAGTGGCCTCTTGGATAAGAATGTTTCCATTCTACATTTCCACCAATTGTAATTTTCTGATCCAGTGAGGAGAGGAGCCCTATAATCGGCTTTTGCTTCAAGATAATGTTCTGCCATGATCGATACTTTCCTGTTACAGAATTGTTAGTAAACCTCGCTCTGATACCAATTGAAAAACAACACCTAGAGGGGGGGGGTGAATAGGTGTTTATGGTTATTAATGTGAATTTATGAACTGTTTTGAAAATAACTGAAAACAGCTTACTGTTTGTAATAACACAGTTCACAAACAGCACGCTGTTTGTATCTAAAATGCAATGCAGAAAGAATATAAACAGTAAGTAAAAGAGACACACAATCTTTTAGCCAGGTTCGACCCCTAATCCCCTATGGTCTACGTCCTGGTCCCTTACCAAACTTGGTAAGAGAATATATTATTGATCAACTATAATCCAATTACAAGATACAACAATATATCTCCCTTAACCCTTGCTGCTTACAAATGGCTTGCTGTTTACCTGTGCTGAACTATCCCTCTAAGTACTACTTCCCAAGTATACTTCTCTAGTCTAGTTCGACTCACCCTAAAACCTGAAGCCAATCTCGTACAGCAACAAAACAATACAATTTGAACGATACAAATGTTTTGAATGAATACAACTTAACCTATAAATCCTCAGAATAATGAATATGCGTGTATGAAGAGGTTTGAAGGTTTTGAAGGGTTTAGCAATGTAAGCTCTGTAGTTGTTTGAGTATTTCTTGTTTTCTGCACGTTGTATTCAGTACTAAGAACTGATGATACTCAGTTCTTATATAGGTGAACAAGAAAGGTTTGATTTGCTTTGATAATAATTCCAACGGTATGAATTCAAGCCGTTAGAGATGAAGCAAATCTTTTGAGCAAGAAGATATGTTTTGATAATCTGCAAAGTTGAAGATCTGGAGCGTGTATGGAGATAAAAATGTGCAGGGAATAATGTTATGATGAGTCCCATGTGATGTATTTGAGTGGAGGTAAGGTGGTGTAATAAAATAAGGTAAAGTAACCTTATTTAACCAAAAGGAATATTAGCTTGTCTCCAAAAGTTTGAGTGGTGGGAATGTTCATCATATATTCTGAGGACCTTTACATATAATCTATATATCATTCCCTCTTGATGCTCTTTGATTTTCCCGAATGGATCTTTAATTCCATCAGACACAATCAGCTTGCTGATTGTACAATTGGCATGCTGTTTGTGACAATTGGCTTGCTGTTTGAGGTATACTGATTATGAAATCAGTAAGCTGTTTTATATCTGTAAGCGCCAAATAGCTTACTGTTTGTTATCATCAAAACCTAGGAGTTTCAATATATATTAATGATTGTAAGATTAATTTTAAATTAAAAAGGTAACGTGTTTTAATTCGAAAGGAAATATTAATGATTGGAAGATATGATACAATTGATGTTTTTAGGTGTTAATAAAAGGTAATATCTTCAATTAAAAGTAAATATGAAAAAAAGCAATTGTCTACTTACCATTAATTTATATTATGTTATTATTTATTTTAGGAGTTTTAATAGTATAGATATCATATATATATTTTTTATAATGAAGGGTAAATAAGTAAATTCACAACGTACCAAAAAACAGGTACCAAAACTTTTAATGTTTCGGCTTTTATATAATAGTATAGATAATAGATTTAAGTTAATAACTGTAGTTTCCATTTTTTAATTTATAAGTAAATTCAAAATAAATTTTACTTATACGCTCTGTTCTAAAAGTCGGCGATTAATCGCTGTTCGTTGGGCCACCGTACTGATTTTATAAAAATCGGTTAAATAATCATTTTTTCGAAAAATCGCTCAAAAGTCGGTCAAAATCGGATTAATCGGTCAAAATCGATCAAAAATCGGCCTCATTGGTAAAAAATTGAAAAAATCGGAAAAACATGTATGTTTGCAATATTTTAAATATATTTGTATAAATATATGATAATTAGACGTGTATAATCAAAATAAGACAAAATGACAGTTTGTAACCCCTATGTATATGAATTTTGTCAAATTGGTCCAGATTTACGTTTTTTAGCACTTTGCAACCCTTATCTTCAAATCTCGCTTCATATTACAACCCCTATCTTCAAAAATGACAATTTGTACCCCTTATGTATAGAGGTTTTTGACTCATTTTTTCTTGTAAAATAGGTCAATTAGACGGGAGGGGTTGTAATATGAAGCGAGATTTGAAGATAGGGGTTGCAAAGTGCTAAAAAACGTAAATCTGGACCAATTTGACCAAACCCATATACATAGGGGTTACAAACTGTCATTTTGTCTCAAAATAATAAAATAATGAGAAAGGCAGAAACAGCGGAGAAGGAGAAGAGGCAGGAGATTTCACCATTTTGGAGGCAGGTTTGCTCTCTCAGCACAAAGCCCACCTCATTTACTTGTTCAATTTCTTACCAATTTGTATACCATCTCGGGTCTCAGAGAATCGTTCTTGTAATATAGATTGTATGGAATCATCTTGTTTTTAAGCATACTTTAGTAAAATTAGTAACTTTATGTATGATTCATGTTGTCCACAAGCTTCTTAGTTCAATTTTAAGGCTATACTGTTATCGAAATTAGGGTTTCTTGATATTTTATAAACTTCTTGCTTTTGGGTACAAAATAGATATGTTAAATTTGTTATAAATGTAAATGATTTTAATATTTATGTATGATATGTTGTATGTTCAACTGCAAATGATTTTAATATAATCTACAAACACTATAAACAGTAGCAGCTACGAATCGCCTGTTAAATCACTAGTCATAGTTCTACGATACCCCCCAAATCAACAGTCTCGGTCGATAAGTTGTAGGCTACGAGCCTACGATGGTTTGTATTTGAAGTTTGAACTAACTAAATAACCATATATATAAATATACGGACACGAAATGACATTAAGTGTGTGAGCTTGATATTTTGCGTTTTGATTTGAACAGAATTGAGGTATAACGAAATATTTTGAAATGGAAAGTAAAGAGTCTAAAGACCCTCTAAAGGCGAATGACTGGAAAAACATTGGTAAGTCTGTAGCTGATGAGGGTAGTTCTGAGTCTCTTGTGAAGAAAAAGCTTCCGAAAAAAGTAAGGAATATACCAGAATACTATTTTCTGCCACGAAAAACACTTCCTTCTGCTATTGCTTTTTATGGATCATGGATACTTGGCGGTGTTGGAGCTGGGATGCTTGCAGAAATTTGGATAAACAAGAAAGTGAAAGGTATTCAAATTGACTTGTTTACTTGCTGATCAGAAATTAACCCTTTCGTATAGTCATTTGTGTGGAATTCGTGTTGTTTGTCAAGTCTGTAGCGCCCCGGCATGTGTTTGTCAAAATGCTTGAAACAAACATTCTGTTTCTCTCATTGTCTAATTTAAATATGTGAAAGGGTCAATATCTTTTGATATGCTCCCAAATAAAGCTATTTAAGGTACCTAATATTGAACGTGCTGTTTTGAACTATTGATCGTGTGAGGCATGCAAGCACGGTAGACAGTGCAAAAGATTGCATCCAATGACTACATGATAGACTCAGGGGTTTGATTTCACCACCTACTAGGCATCTTTATGTCCTTGTATATATAAATATTTAACATGTTGACAAACCTGACATTACATATCTTACAGTGCTAAGTCAAAGATAAGTTTATGACATATAGGTATTGAAGGCGAGGAATTCCAAGTGTTTCTGATCACATGTATGATGTATCATAATGTTTCAAAATAAATGCAGCTGTTAATTTATGCGTCGCATGTGCAGCTTCACTAGTCTCAGTTATTTAACTAATGTATTTTTTACTGTTGTTACAGAGGATGGAGGAGGTGTCGTTTGGGAGTTTGGCAAGTAGATGCTGCATGTTATCATAAATCAACTTTTTATGAAGTTTTCTATTGGACTGGAGCTTACTGGCTTCTTGACGGATGGATTACAATGTAACCAGCTTGTATTTGACATTTTAAGTTACATATGTGCTTTGGTTTCGGGCAACATTTTCAGCCCAGTTGGGTTATCTGGGTATGTCTAGTTTTGTATTTTTATTTTTTTTTTGACAACACTGGAAGTGGAGGAACACAGTTTTAATCGAAAGTTTGTTGTTAGATTTGTGAATTGTGATGGGTAAACCTCCACCTGCTTTCATCAATGTTGATAAAAAGCAAATTTTGTCAACAAATTTGGTCGTTCTCAATTTTTTCAAGCTTGTTGTTGCTCTGGTAGGACATATATATAGACAGGAAAATGCCAAGGTCCCACCAAATCTTTTTGCTGATCCACAGTGTGTAAATCTGGATAGGGCTTTTTCAAGCATTTGATAACTTTGCTTCCAGGAGCAACTCCAACCTAAAGGATCCTTACCGATATTTGTCTTAGGTGTACATAATTTACGGGTTCAGCCTTAAAATGATGCTCCAATGGAACTCCCTATCCCCTATAAATTTTAGGGGAGAGAAAATCAAACCCCATATTTAGGGGAGAGAAATTCAAACCCCTATAATGACACATCATCTTTTTTTCCTTATAATATAATATATATCTATGCCAACACACTCATCTTTTCTCTATATTACCTAAAATATTGATTAAATATTATTTTTTAAGTTATAGGTAATGAATATAGGTAACACCATTGGAGCAAAAGAACTTTTTGGTTACCTATATTTTAAGTAATCATTATTTTACTATATTTTAGAGGATGAAAATAGGGGTTGCCCTTGGAGATGCTCTAATGCCGTTTCACTGCAAACTGCCCTTTTGCCCCGCGAAAGGAGTTGTTTTTATCTGAATCTTCTCTTTCTTTATTTCCAAAAAGTGTTGCTCAGTCACTATAGAACTTTTGGCTTCAATCAATGGACTCCTTGTTGAGAAGTAGATAATGTAGGCGCGAGACATATATGTGATATTCTAATTTTAAGATTTTTTTAATGCGTTCTTTCAAAAAATGCTTCAAGCATTCTAGTGAAGCAGTAGCACCCGATCACCATCTGTACATCAATCTAATACTCTGTACATGCAACATCTCCATAACACCAGAAAGGGAAGGGGATCGAAAGTCGTAAGTATTAACTGAAGCACAAACAGACAGATTCCCTTTCTTGACCGGACAATAGTTACAGTAGTGAAAACTGGGCCTAATTGTCCCGCGACGTTGTAGGGTATACCTCTATATTTTTAAATGCAGTCGCAAAGAATATTACAAACGAACCGTGGAAACCTTCAGTTGATCCACAAAAGATGCTGTGAGCAAGTAATACCTAAATAATGTACATTAAATCAAAGAGTATGTCACCTAAAGCCAACTATCTCTAACTTTCTGATGTTTAACTAGCACAGCTATGCAGTCTGATAAACCTACTCAAAGAATTATAACTATTCGTTTGTGTTGTATTGTACTTCGCCATCCGTTCTGTTCTCCAGTTCCTCAACGTTCTCATCTGGTCCTTTTTCGAATTCCTCGTCTGGTCTGTTTTCTAGTTCTTCAACTTTCTCATCTGGATTTTTTTCTAAGTCTTCTTCATCTTCTTTGCTTTCCAGATCTTCCTTGTCTGGTGTGTTTTCTAATTCCTCATCTGGCCCGTTTTCAACAACTTCCTGACCAGGTTTGTTTTCTAGGTCATCCTGGCCCTTTCCGTTTCCGAGATCTTTCTCATCGGATCTGTTTTCTACTTCCTCATCTGGTCTACTTTCTTGGATTTCCTCATCCGGTTTGTTTTGTAGGTCTTTGGCATCTGCTTTATTTACTAGATCTTCCCCGTCTGGCGTGTTTTTGAATTCCTCATCCGGTCCATTTTCTGGGACTTCCTCACCTAGTTTGTTTTCTATGTTTTCCACGTCTGCTCTGTTTTCTGGGTCTTCCTCATTTGCCCTATTTTCTAAACCATCCTCGTCAGGCTTGTTTTCTACTTCCTTGTCTGGTCCGTTTCCTAATTCCCTTTTTAATCTTTCTTCTTCAATTTTCGCCCTTGAATTCCATCCACTTTGGTCGAAAAAAGAATTTAAGTACCAGGAACTTTTATAATTCAAAGTATCCCGACAAGCATGAGCTCGAAATTGTTGATTAGCTATCATTTCAGGGGAAAATCCCCATTCAACCATTTCTTCTTCACTGTGATGAATAGCAAGACTGTAATCTCCGCCACGTCCTAATTGCATTACCCGAAATTCAGCATTTCCTGGATTGTTTAGGTACTCGAATTGCTCAACTGTCCACTTAAACCACCTCATAAGAAAAACTCGTGAAGCTAGCCCATGCGATACAATTATAAGGTTCAAGTCATCAGAGGGGTTATGGTGAAGCCGGTTCATGTCTATATCCCTCCACAGCGATTCAAGAAAACCTGCACATGCATCACCTTTTATGATCCATTTATGTATGCAGATATCAACCAAGACAAACAAAAAACTCTTAGGAAGAAATGGATTAGCCAAATATTGTTATAAAATATTCAGCTTACATAATTTTTACACTAGAGATCGTATCACACACATCTTAGACTCATACTCAAATTATAAGTTTAAGTGTTTCTAACAACTAGTTTGTTATATTGAAAAACTACCAGAGCACTCAATCACATTCGAAAACTCTTAAAATTCTTGACAACCATCAAAGATATAATATCACTATAAATAGAGAGGATCACTCCATCCTTGGTGCTTCGAGATGGCACCCTTTCCGCGTTCTCTGATCATCAATATGAGGTTTCAATGTGTTGCAATGGAGAAGTAGATATTTTTTCCCAACTCGTAAACTTACATGCATAAATTTGTTCATATAGAGGGGAACCAAGAAAAATATCATCATGCTTGTACGGATTTGGCCTTATTTTGATTTTACTAAATATAATATCGTATTAATCACGGGACTGGAGTGCACACAACTTTACAGAAAACTTCCATCTAATTATAAAACAAACTACAAAAATCAAAGAACACAGTGCAATCTTTCCTGTTTAAAGATAAATTAACTACAATATTCAGCTTCAAAGATCATAACTATTTTCTTCACCCACCATAAAGAACCACGGCTAAGTTACAACAATTAGCTAATTTATCTTTGCAGTAGAGTGTTTATCTCGAGTTATTTGGTTGTAGTTACAAAACTCAGTCATGGATGTTATTACAATGAAAAATGATCAGTTCATCTAGTTTTTTTTTTTTTTTTTTTTTTTTTTGACGAAGATCAGTTCATCTAGTTAAGTTGTTGAAAGGTCTAACTTGTAGTGATGCCGATGCCTTCAATTATAGAGGGAGAGTTGTAAGCATATCAATTTACATCTCCGTGTCCTAGTTATACTTCAATCGCTGACTTAAATTATTTTACAGTATCTCATATTAATTAAATTCAAACTATAATAAAATTAACATCGACTGACACACATTGGACATTGGTTTTGTCGCAATATTTCCCTCATTTACATATGTTTCAATCTCACAATATACTAGCAATATTAGTACTTCACTCTATCTTCTTCAACAGCTTCACCTCCTTCACCTCTGAACTTGGTTTTCTTTGTAAAGGTTTTCGTATATAATTTCTTGATTTTCTCTCTGTACATTTTACAGAATCATCACAGTAGTAGAGAGTATCCAGACTACACAATTCTATTTCAGAAAACCTCCTATGAAATCTGCAACTCATATTCACGATTCTTTTAAGAACAATACATATCAGTAACGACGTACGGAGTAACATTTAACTACTTAACTTTACAGTATATGATCAGTAAATTGAACAAAATCAAACACTTGACATCAAACAAACAGTTGAACAATAAAACTACAATAAGTGAGCTTAAAAACCAAAAGAATTATCTTACCTGAAACGCGATCAAAAACATCAGCAGCAGATTCACCCTCTGGAAACCTATAAAAAAACCTCCCATACCTCATTCTAGTCTTTTTAATTGCTTTCATTCTCTCCGACTCCTGAAAATTCCCAAAATCCTGTTCTCTAATCCTTACTTCTTCTCTACCTCCAATCACACTTTTTCTACAAAAAGACCTTCCAATCTCCCTCAATGTAGCTCGTGTTCGTTCATAAGGTGACACATAAAAGTACACTTTCCAGTTAAATTGTCGATCATCGTTAGAAACAACTCGCCTGATCTTTTCTCCAGCGTTTTTCGACTGTTGAATGCCTAATGGTGTTAATGGAATTTTGTAGTCTGGTGTGATTGTGTAAGCTGTTCCGTCTCGATTTCCTTGGCTTTCACCGTGACGGACTAGTATTATACGTTTTGGCATACATTTCTCATTGTGACTTGTCATTCTATATACATATAATATGTAAAAAATGTGTGTACCTATCCTTCTACAAATGTAGATCCATGATTCTTTCTATACCTAAGTCTTGTCATATGCATACATGCATATGTATTGTGCCTGTATGCATTGATCTTCTTAGATAAGGAGATAATAAATGTGTATAAAAATATGTGATCTATTTAATTTTGAGTAATGTGCATGAATTTTGTGTGTGTGTGTGAGAGAGAGAGAGATAAAGAGAGAGATGGAGCGAGAGAGGGAGAGAGATCTAATTGTGTGAGAGTGTGAATGTGTGTGTGTGTGTGTGTTTCTGTTGTGTGTTCTGTATTGAATTTTGATTAAAGAACAGACAGATTCATGGGAATGTTCTTCCTTGTCTTCTTGCTCACTCACATTCTTCTGGAATTTCAGATTTACTGTCTGCAACTAATTTAGTTTTTGTTTTTATGTTTATAATAAGATGTATACCAGAATTTTGAATAATGTTTTATTCCTTGTTAAATAATGTCTCCTTTTTTATTTTAAATCTATTATTACTATTTAGACCTGACAAATTGGGTCTGGATCCGAAGAACTGATCCGAAATTCATGGAACCGAGATCCGATTTTATATCCGAATTAGATTAACCGAAATTTAACCGAATCCGAAACAATCCGATCCAAACCGAAATCCAATCCGATTATTGTTCGAAAACTGATCTCATCCGATCTGAAAATTACCTGAACCGAATATCTAACCGATGATAATCCGAAATACTTGATCCGATGATGATCCGAAACCGATAAAATTCGAAAAAAATATTGTCCGAACAGAATATGAATCAAAATACTATTTCCGTTCTAAAAATTGGAAACTAAAAACACCTATTCCGAAATTTATGTGATGAAATAATAATATTGAGATTATATTTTATTTCTCTCTGACTCAAAATATTCTATATTTTAGGAAAAAAAAATGTTTCAAAATATCATATATGTATCAAAATATTCATGTATAGTAAATATTTTATTTTAGAAATAAAAACGAATGATATTATTTATTCTAAAAAATAGGTATTAAATATACAGTATATCTACACATGTTAAACCTTCATATCTCCTGGGTACATATGTCTCCAGGGTACATAGTATGTTTGTGAATTGTAATTAACTATATTTTTTTTTTACAGAAAATAAGGTAATAACTAATAAATTACTAATAACTATTGCTCATTATTAAATAATTGTTTTTAAATAAATGGTCATGCCTAATATGTGTATCAACCATCCCGTCAAGATTCTTGTCAAACAAAATAAAAAACTAATAAATAATTTTTGAACATTTTTTATTAAATAAAAAATTAAAAAATTATTCTACAAGTCTATTTCTCAACTAATTGAATTTTTTTTTTTAATGATTAAGAAATAAAATCCATTTAGTAATATAAATGATTAAATGAGGCTAATTAATTATAATAATATATTCATTTTCAACCACCTAAAAAAATCTTGATCACTTAAAAAATCTTTAAAAGACAAAATAAAAATTTAGATTAAAAAATTGTCACGTATAATTGAATATGCTTGAAAGTTGAATAAAGATATGTAAATCAATAATTATTTTTACAAAAATAGTATTATATATTTTTTGGTTTTTACCGGAAACATCGAGAAATATTGCATGTATTTATAATTAAATTATAAATGGTATAGTTTGTACTCCATAATGACAAAATTTAAAAAACCGAAATTAACTTTTAAATTTGTGAGGAGTGAAAATAAAGGTAAATCTAACCCATATTTTAAAAATAAATGGATAAGGTATAATATAGTAAATATTATTTTACAAAAATTTTAATATTATACATTAAGCAAACATATTATTTTATATTACTGGTCCAAGTAGAGACTAAAAAAATAATATTAAATATTCAAAAAACAATCAAGTTTTATATTACTAAATCGAGTCTTTATTTCGCGTTATAACTATACTTCTACAAACTTACTAATGACATTTATTTAGTTTCAATGATAATTCAAAATTGATACAACATAATTGAAATCAAATTTTTTCGATCCGACAAAATCCAATCCGAAAAGATCCGAACTAAATTTTACCTTATCTTAATCTGAAATTTATCCGATTTTAATCTAAAATCGACTCGATCCGAAACTAGACCCGAAACGAACCGAAACCAATTAAAATATTGTAAAACCGATTCTAGACCCGAACCGAATTAGATCCAATCCGATCCGAATTGTATCCAAACATATCAAAACCGAAAATTGATCCGATCCGAAACCGATCCGATTACTAATCCATTAATATTTTAATCTGTGACCATTTTTATGTATACTAGCCTATAACCCGTGCAAAGCACGAGCTATCGTATATTATTATTATGAATTAACATATTAATTATTTAATTTAAAATTTTAATTTATTTTTTAAAAAAATATTATTAATTTTAAAATTACATATATTTCATACTTAATTTCATAACATAAATAAATATCAATAATTTAACGTTATTTTTGAATTTATTTTGAAATATCTTAAGAATTCAATAGATATTTTAAAAAAATTATTTAGTGTAACTAAAATCGTAGAAGAAAGAATCGTAGGAAGAAGAGTGTGCGTGCGATGATTCTAATCGGGATATAATTGAAAACGTTTATAATTCTATAAAACTTGTGGTTTTTTATTTTTAATAAAATTATATATAATTTAACTGAATTTTGAATTTTTAACAAGTTTTTTTAATTTTTTAAAAATATATTTCTGTGCCTTCGTTCGTTGATTAGTTGGTTAACACCTTCCTAAATGGTTTGTTAACACCTTCCAAAAAACAATAAACAAATCACAATGTATTTAATTTTAGTTAAAAAAATAAATCACATATTTTACATACTAATTCGATTATATTTCCATAAGAACTCTCCACCAACTTCTATTCGGACTCTTTCGAAAAACCTATATCTTTTAAAATTAATTTAAACATTTTCAATATAAATATTTATTAATAATTAAACAAATTAAAAAAAGAAAATTAAAAGAAAAATAAATATACTGTAAGAACCCCGATTTTTGGTAGGAATTAAAACTTTTATTATGGAATGGATATGGATTCCAATATTTATATGTCATGAAGAATGCAATGGGTTGACAACTTAGGTAAGAATAATCTATCGTGAAGAAAGTAGGATATGGCATACAAACAGAGGAAGTAGTCTCCTGTCATCTAAATCGATATCTAGTATAAGTCCAGTGGTTCCGTAAAAAGGGTTAAGGAACGCTCGGAAAAGCGCAAGGACATTTTTCTAATTATAAGGAATAAGGAGAGAATAAGTGATGAATAGTGTTTTTGGTGGAAATAGGAATATTATTAGACGACACTATATAGAAGTACCCGGAACGGATTTCTGAGTTCGTATTAATGATCCAAGGGGAAAAAGAGTGTATGTAAAAGTTATCGGATTCTGAAAAATAGCACTTTTATTTTCTGTTAGGTCCAAAATAGTTTGTAGAAGGGGGGTTGAATACAAACTATGTCGTTTAATCGAATTTGCTCTTTTCTTAAAATATTAAATCAAGAACAAATTGATGCGGAATAAAACGAATACCGATATTCAAGTTAAATATAAAATTTATATTAACTTGATGGGGTGTGTCTAAATACACGGGTACAAATTACAATGGTTTAATGACCAACTAATTATTACAAAATCTATAGAAAATTCGACATGAACTTTTCTATATTTGTAATAAAAAGATCGAAATTAATTATTACAAATTCTATAGAAAATTCGACATGAACTTTTCTATATTTGTAATAAAAATATCGAGAGGTTCTAGGGAACTTAATCCGCTAGATAGTTTCACAAGTACAAGTAAACAATTTCTAGTAGTTTAGATTTAACAATACAAGCTAGAAATAATTTACAGAATTTAATTTGAAGTCTGGGAACTTTTCTTTCTCTTGGTCTCTTTCTCTCCGTTTCGTCTGTGAGTTTTGTTGGGAGATGATATTTGTGAAGAGGATAGTTGTCTGGCCGCCAGTCTTGTTTTATATCATTTGCTCTGGTATGACTTAGCTGCAATATGACTTAGCTTGTCATAATAGCTTCAATATTACTTAGTAAGTCATAATATAATTTCTGTATGACTTAGAAATAAAACCAATATGACTTAGCAATTCACTGTGCTCGGTATGACTAAATCTCGGCTGAATAAACTGAAAGATGCCATGCTGAAAACCACTCTCAGGAAGAGGGTGTGTGCTGCACGCGGCTTTTTTCTGGTTCAAAGCTGGCGCGTGGTTATCACGCGCGGAGTGGGCGCGTTCTGCCGACAGGAACTCAACAGCTTGCTGACTAAATCTCTGATGACTTAGCAACTTTTCTTTTTCATGCATGTTTACTTTTTTACCTTCTTCTTGTATTCTTTTGCTATTTGTTTAAAACACACCAAAATGACCTGCTAGCAATTGAATAGAAACAGGGGCTTATTTTGTCCTATTAGGGATGGCTTCGTAAAAATGTTTTTTAACCCGCACAGCTTATATTCTTTAATTAATAAATAATGAATTTAATTCAAAAATTATAAAAATAAATATCTAATAATATTAGATATTTATAAATATAATTTTCTAATTAAATAAAATATTTATTAATATAAATAAATCTTTAAGCTCTAAGCTGCGGTTACCTGAGGGTCTGGAACCGGACTCTTTTTGCTTAACAAAAAATATATCAATTTCAACCGGGGTTCCAGTTTTAAGAATATATCACTTTCCATATTCTTGTGATAATTCTATTTTCTCATAACCCGTTCAGGTGTAAGCTACGGTCTCTTGAGGATGTGAAACCGGACTCTTTTTGCTTAACAAAAAATACAACAATTCTAACCGGGGTTTCAGCATTAAGAATATATCACTTTGCATTTCTTTGTGATAAATCTTTTTCCTCACAGCCAGTCCACTTGATAGTAATATTCTTGTGGTTAATTAATTTAGCACTTCTGTTGCTTGCACAATGATTCTTTCACATACCAGTCTTGATAGCTTGAACCACTGAAGTTAATGACGAACAACCACTGTTTAATGTTGACACTCGATGCACGGTCTGGTTCATGAGTGACTAACCGCAATGACTATTCTTCATATATTGACTTTAAAACTGTGGTTCATGTCTCCCTTTTCTTCACTCTTTATTCAAACCTTTCTAATCTGTATTCTGCCATTGTAGGAACCTCTTGTCACTATAAATAGAATCCACTGTCTTGATTACTCCACTGATGCTTGATCAACTGAATGAACTTCTTCAAGTGTAGTATACCTCAAAACGGTAGATTGACTTTGTCTTCTTTTTCTTGACAGTTATACATTTGAGATCCCTGTGACAATACATATACTATTTACTATTACATTCTTGTTTGAGTTTAGTTGTATCCTCGAAATACAAATAGGCTATGTCATATGCCTTTCAATCTCCCCCTATTTGTTTGTTAAACATTAACATACAAATTCCTAGAGGATAACTCAACTACAAACAAGAAGAAGATAAAGCTTTAAAGAGCTATAGTAAATAATACATAAAAAAAAATTTCTGGTTTAGGTATTATAATTCCAGAATCTCAGTAGATGAAATGATAGATGATTGTTCCTCTGACACTGAACTGATCTTCATTAAGTAACTCATCTTCATTTCTGACATATCTGCCTGATAACCCTTTACATCTGATATTGAAAATCATCAGCAGATACTTGGAAATTCTTCAGTAGTAAAGAATATGACTTTTCAATCACATACTGAAGAATTTCTTCTTTGTCATTTCATACTTCTCTCCTTCCTTATGTCTCCCTACCTAAGGTGATATGACTCCTCCTTATAACGGTGAATACTTCTCATCTCCCCTGACAAGGCGAATATTTCTATCTCCCCCTGACAAGGTGAATACTCCCCCATTCTAAGGTATATATATATATATATATATTTTTTATATCTCTCGCCCTTAGATAGAAAATCTCCCTCTCACTAAGGTAAGCTTATAATCTCCCCCTTAGTTGAGTATCTCTTACTAAGGCAATCTTTGAGTATATCTTCTTCAAAATATCTCTCCCCCTTAGTTGAGTAATCCTCCAAGCATTCAATTATAGCAAACATCCAAATATAAATTAGATGATACCATTTTTTCAATTATAACTCACTTCTTACCTTTAGTACAACAGATTCTTCATACATCTAACATTGACTGCTGCAATAAAGAAAAGAAGCTTTGCTTGTGTTGAAGGATTTTCATGAAGACTTCCAGAATAGAAGTATGTAGACTGATCAACTTTGCCCTTTAGATATTATAGAATGGCCTCACTATTGATCATCCTGACAACCAAATCTTCCGACAATTTCCTTATATCTCCAAAATCTTGTAAGTAAACTTTGTTTGGGGAATAGGGAATGGGATTTGGTGTTTATCTTTCTTCCTCATCGTGAGTGTATGATTTTATTTCGTGTACCTCACAAGTGTTTAACTCATCTCTCCACTCATATCACTTAAAATGAGTGATCTCATCTCTCATCTCTCAAGTGTTTACACTCATGCTCACTAGTGTATCACTCTTATCTCTCATAGCTCCAACATCCATGTGTACCTGCAAGGAAAATTCACCATAGCCCCTTCTAGAGAGGTCACTGGTGGTGCAATAGGGTTTCGCAAATCCCCGATCCTCGTTAGACTCGTTAGACGAATCTGAGTCATAATCTACAAGTTGATAAAAATTTTCCCTTTTATGGGTTTCAGATTTGAATTCTGAGATGGTAAACAATGAAATCAAAACTTAGAATTAAAATCATGTTTCCATCTAACGTCTATGAAGACATCACCTTGTTAAACTCATCAGGTAAATCTGAATCATAGTTAACAAGTTGCCGATCCGCACCTATGTCGGATCCGATACCCGCAGGATCCAGAGATGTTCCCTCTGGGGAGTTAGATAATGATCTTGTTGAATTTTGCATTGAGATCAATACCTTCTCTCGAGGTCTGTGAAGACTCTTGGTTCTTTGAGGAACCTTCAACTTATAATCCTAACCGTAAAATGGTCGAAGTATTAGTTGTTTCCGTCAATTCGTCCTTAGTGTGTGCAATCTCACTTTGTGCATAGAAAGTATTTTAGAATTGTGTATGAGGTAGTGACTTACCAACAGATGCCCTGGCCGACAGGCGAATTTCAATAAACTCATCATTTTAAGATAATGAATCAAAAGACTGTTTTAGTGCCATTTTCAGCTCTGCATCCTTTTGGGAGAATGCAGGCGAGCTTACAGATACCTCAAGTTATATACATCTATTCTCCTTGAGAGGTAGAGCTGTGGGTTTACTATCCCTCACATCCTTATTTGTTGCATCAAGTGCAGTTACTCCCTTAATGACCTCTAGTCAAATAAGTTACTTCCACTTCAGGGGTAAGTTAGGATGTGTTTAGATTTGGAATTATAGTCCGGGATAGAAGTTGTTGGGTTTACAACCTCATGACTTACAATGTGAGAAAACTTCCACTAGGAGCTGAACCTGCATCACATAGCAATAGAGCAATATAGAGATAGAATGCATTTACATCATACCATAACATTGTGTGAAAATATATGCATTATATCTTGTAAGAGAATTGATGTACATTTATGATTTCAAAAAGTTTTACAATTATAAACAATCACAAATGTTGAATGATTTGAGTTTTCTTTTAAAAACTGTTAATGTGCAAGAGTCTGTATTTATGCATAAAACAATGTATTATAATGTCTTTCAATGAAAACTAAGTAATTTTATTTTTAAAAGACACAAACTCTTGACTTCGCAGTAATTTAGAAAGAAAGATTTTCTTTAAGTGCTTATTATGTATAGAGAACTTTAACACAAAAGTTAGTGAAAAGACTCATACAAGCACTGAATGTAGTTTAGGTAACAAAGATTACCAAGTACATAAGTACAGATAACCAATGTCTCTCCCTTGGCGCTGCATTACTTAGCACAACATAAACTAAGTAATCGTCTGATGGATGTAAAAATATTCTAAGAACTATCATGTATATAAAGTGGTGTATAACCAGAATTAGAGAATTCAATTTTGAAAATTTTCACCACTTCAAAATATGATAGGAGACCGAATGTAATTTTAGGTCTCACTTACTTAGAAAGTTGAACACCTTAATTTATACTAACACTAATGATTTATAGATAAGACACATTTACTCAGAATAAATCCTAAGTAATATCATCAGAGATAATATATACATCACAATTAGTTTGCAATAAAGTATCAGAACAACTAGCAATTGTCAGTAAACAAATATTCTACTATTTGATACCAACTGCTAGTATTTATCAAATACTTTAAAATGGAAGTAATTGTGTTTATGATTACTTTACCAAAATTAAATTATGAGCAAATAAACCATTGAATTGCATCACGTCATAATTTACTAGGATATAAATAATCACGGCTAAATACTAAATATTCAATGATACCAATTTTTTGATAAATTCAATCTATTGTAAGATTAATTCAATTTAGTGAAGATTGAATTGTTACATTGAGTACCAATTGACAGAATGAATATTAGTATCTAACTACTTAAGAACATCATTCACTGATATTCATAAGTACGAGGAACTAGTTGACAAGAAATACACAAGCTCTTAAGATATAACATTTCAAACTTATGACTTCAAGGCAACTCCTTGATAATAACAATTGTTAACTCCTAACAGCTGTTTACTGGTAGACAACCTTGGTTCTATAAATAAGACTCGATTACCAAAGCTGTCTTGTCTGCAATCTTAGAAATGATATTCTAAGTCCTATACACCTTGATCCATCGTATATAACATTTATTATCAAAGTGATTAGAAGCTTGCAAATAAGCATAAAAATTATTCCAAGTAACTGAACAATGGTCACTTTAGATATTACAATATCCATAGTTCTACTTAGAGAATTTTTATACTATGCATAGTAATATGAGTGAATTGTAAAAGATATAACAATGATTACTTAGAGGAGTTCTAAGTAATTTCACACATACCAATATATCTCACAATTAGTTAGTAAATAGAATTCTAACTAAATATCATTAACTGATATAAGTCAAAACTTCAATACAACCAATTGTTAGAGCTATGATATTAATTATAGTGAATTTCTGAAAATTGGATATTAAAGTTCACTAGAATTAACATCTCATAACTGATTGAAGACCAATACAGATTAGGTCCAAATTAGTTATGTTGTTTATTTATTTTAATAAATATGAGGTACAGAGCAAATACTAAATTGAATTGCTTTAGATTCTATAAATCATATTCATCAAAGTAAATAATTAAATAAATAAATACTAAATCTTTATGAGTTAGATTTTAGCATTTAAGTATTTTATTATCCTGAAATAATCACCACTAAAATATATTGCAATTATACACATGGCAATCATTCAACAGATAATTCTCAGCGTGAGGTCTGGATGTAAATAAGTTCACAAGTCCTTTCAATACGGACAATTGAATACTTGTGAGCTTACTTAAGAATTACTTAACAGATGGGATATACAAATCATATAGCATTAATAAAATCCGAAGTTTAAAAATCAATCTTGAAAAATTAATTTCATCAAGTGATTTAGCAAACATGTCTGCAAGTTAATCTTAATTAAAGACATGCTCTCGAAATAATTGATACCTTATGCAAGTTGCTTAGTCCTTGAGTGTTCCACAGAGTTGTTGGAGATGAATTTGATTTCTTATGTTCTCCTGCTTTCGTACAACTCATTTGATCTGTCTCCATGCAGCAAAACATGTCATAACTGATGTCTCTAGGGTACCAAATCTGCAGATTTGGGTCCAACTTAAGACATCTGAAAATCAAGTGTAATAACTACAAGAATAGATTCTCTAGGATCCACTTGGAACTATGCACAATTGCATAATTGAGAATAAAATATGTGTGTAAGTGATCTAATAGCAATTGAATAAGATAATGAGCTGATGATTACTCTATAGCCCGATTAGGTCCTAATTAGTAGATCCTGAACTTGTTGGGTCAAATATCTCTAGGGTACCATTTCCGCAGATCCGGGTCCATCTTAAGATTTTTGATTACCAACATGTTAGGTCCAAGCTAATAGGTCAAAAGCCAGCTATATTGTTGTGTTGATATGTAGTCTTGACAGGTCTAGAATCTTCTGAATAGAAACAAAAGATCCTTGACTTACTTTTATTGTCATCATTCTTTTGACTTACTTGTGCTCCAAATAGAATTATTCTTTTGGCTTGCCTGAGCTCCTAAAAGGATTCTTCTATTGGCTTGCATGAAGTAATTCAAAAAAATTGCAACTTTACCAACATCAAAACAGCAAATATCTTGATCCCAATTTATAGTTAGTAGACCAACATATAATATAATCAAGATATCATTGCACATATATATCATTTATGTTTGTGCCTAAAGATGTAGAGAGTTCTATAAATGTGACACCAATTGTTAAAAGATACCAACTGTTAAAGATTGATACCAAATATTAAATTATCAGGTAGGGTGTCATACCATGTCTTCCATGCTTGCTTGAGTGATGATACCAGTTCATACTAACCTGTAGAGATCCTCAATTATCTCAACAACCAGGAGTGCACTTGTTCACATTCCTCTAGAATCTAGATTCTGTAGGTCCAGATGTCCATTATGATCATGAATGTACAACAGGTGCCTGATATCCTCAAGTCTTGTCACTGGTGCTTCTTGTTAGATATACTGTCTTATCAGCTTGTAACCTTGCACCCAGTTTGGCCTTGTCCCTCATAACAATGCCTTGACATCCAGTTAAACTTCTGGTTATCCTTATACCAATTATAGCCTTGTTGTTTGGTCTGGATACTAGCTTCCCTTCAATCTGCCTTTTATAGTGATTGAGATCATCTTGCATTGCAATCACTCAATCTGAATCTTTCAGAGGTTTTGTAGCTTTCTTAGTTTCTTCTAAAAGAAAACTAAAGAAATAATCATTAGTACTTGAAGCTCTGCTAGTCTTTTACTTCCACCATTAGAAACACTAAGAACTAGGACAAAGAATTAATTGAGTCAACATTCTTTGTCTTGCCAGATATGTTCTCATAGTATCCTTTGACTTTCAGTGTGGTGTTGAGTGGACTAGTTGATCCTTCTGTTTCTCCCCCTAAGCTGCTACTGGGTTTACATGAAGATTCTCCATGTTTGACATTGCTTGGATCTGAATCACCATCACCATTGACAGCTGGGAGCTAGAAGTTGTTGAACATCACTAAGACTTTCAATCACCTTCTGTTGATTAATAACAATCACCCTGTAGGCTGTTGACTCCACCAAGTAACCAAGGAAATTATCCTATTGAGCATTAGCAGATTGCTAGGATGCTCACTTTCATTTATCATTGCGAAACAATTTCCTACATACTTGTGGGGTCTTCCTATAATTCTTACTGATCAGGGTTCGATCATGTGATCAATCACCATCAGTGGTGTCTTGTCTTCAGATTTTCTGAACAACAACTTGTTTCTTGAGAGAAGTCATCAGTCATCATCACTAAGGTATATTTTTCATTGATGTAGAACTTCTGTGTGATGCTTCTTTGACTTCTCTTTATGACATGCCTCATAATTTTATTTTACTTTAATTCCAGATGAGGTAGTCTCCTTTACTGATTCGATTTCCAGGAAAGAATCTCTTTATATGACATTCAGGTGAGAGAGCTCCTTATGTCATAGCTGAACTCTTGTCTGATGAAGCTTTATATTTGACCTTGTTGACTTCACCTTTGACTGAGATTTCATGTCAGCTACAGATAAGTTTTCTTTCCTTAATCCTCGAACAGTAGGCTCTTCATCTTGTAAAAGATGCTTTATTACTGACAACATTCCTTAGCTATTGAATAGCCTTGACCCTAGGTCATACCCTTGCTGTTGTCTCCAAGGGATAAACCACTTGGCCTGTCTTCACATTCACATTTGATAGCAGGGTTCTTTCTTCGATGATATGCTTTGAATAAATCAATAATAATGCATAATCGATTAACCTGTTAAGCCCTACATTCACAAATGGATAAAAAGTTCTTGGTACCCAAATTGTTTAATTGGGTCAAGATGGATTAGAGATTTCTCTTTTATTAGAGTTAACAACAGTTTTAACCTTAACATGCTCATTCTTATCTTTGACTGACCATTTCTCCTTTTTAATGTCATTGACAAAATATTCACTGAGCAAGGAGAATAATGGTTCCTTCCTAACATAAGGAGGACTAGCAGTCTGTACCTTATTGTTATTCTTAAACATGCTTTTTCTATGATCAATACAAATACTTGGAAATGCATTTATGACATTTGAACTAAGCAGGCATGATAATAAGAATACATTGCATACATTCAGCATTAAAACATTGCAGATAAGAATTATGCAAATTAGGCATGTTATGCATTTTAGAAAATTCAGTACTATCTACTTTAACCTATGTACACTTGTGTAACAGGTAGCAAGTAGATTTACAGATATTCAATAATTTTCTAAACATGCATGGAATAGAAGAATTAACAATTAATCACTAATTCTATCCAATCCATTCCTATTGTTATATTATATTATATAATCTCTATTACCTAAGTCAGTTTTACAAATGACTTGATGTTCTACTGACACCCTAGGTAATTATTCCATCTTTTAAACTTTTTAAACCTTAACAAACAATTCAGAATGAATAAGCAAATCTTGTTCTACTGGGGATCCTGAAACTAGCTTAAGCAGAGGTCATATATGCTTGACATATATCATTTAAGAATTGAGAGATATTGTCTAAGGAACACTTCTAACTCACTATTGCAATTAATTAAATTCAACAAATATTCATACACATAATAAGATCTTCTAACCAAGGATTTAATAATTAAAAACTAAGATCTTAACATGCTTTGAATTCCTGAGAATTACATATTACATTAGTTCGAAGAATTGATACCTGAGACATGTGAGGTGAATCATCTTCAGAGATTGCTATGAAGGCAAGATATTAATTATGCTCTTCTCATCATCATCTGATCCATCCCAACTCTTTCCTTTAGCAAAATAAGTTCTGCATTGATGCTTCTGTTTCATCTCATTTAATGAATCCCTATTCATCCTTGTCTGTCAGAATTTTTGTACCATGTTGTACACCTTGATAGTTACTTATCACATATAACTTTCCATAGCTGCAACTATCATGTCTTGTTCTTTCCACCAACTCAGTCTTGTAGCCACCTCTTGAACTGTATCCTGAAGAGTTTCTGCTTCGGAATAGATAGGCCTAATTCCTGGATTAAACATTTGTGCTCTTTCTAAATTAGTAACTCTTCATGTATTTTCTGAGGTTCCATCATTAATTCCTGACTGAGATGTCTAACTGTCTAGTTCATTCTCAAACCTCCTTGATTCCACTTTTCTAAAATCTCTGTTGATTCCTTGAAAGATATTTCTTGGTACAATCCACTAAGTGTAGTAGATGTTACATTGGAGCAATCCACTTAGTGTTTGTATATCACAGAATCAATAGACTTAATTCAAATCTTCGAGAAAAATTCTATCCACTAAAACCTCTTCCATTCCTGCTTCTGAAAAACCAGTGAATTCTATGGATATAATTTTGAGGAGCTTCCACAAATTTTTCTTCAGTAGGTAGAAATTAATTTCATTGAAAAATGCATTTTCTTCAAAAGATTCAAATCATCTTTGACAATTCGTAGGAATCTTCAACTAACAACCTTCTTAGAACTATTGGCTTAGAATAAATTCAAAATATTTAAAATTCAAAAACTTCAAGGACTCGAAAATTTTTTGAGAAATAAAAAATCTGAAAGTAAGTTCAAATTAATTAAAATTCAAAATTAGAGTCAAATTAATTAAGAATAAAAAAATCTCAAGAAATATAATTTTTTAGAGTTAAAGAATCCGAAAATAAATTCAAGTTAATTAAAATTCGAAATTATCAAGAATTAAAAATTTTGAAAATTAAACAATTTGAAAATAAACTCAAGTTGTTTAAAAATCAAAATTTCCAAGAATTAATCATTTCAAGAATTAAAAAATTCGAATATAAGTTAAGATTACTTAACAATCAAAAATATCATAAAATGAAAATTTTTGAAGATTAAACAATTTGAGAATAAATTCAATTTAATTAACAATTGAAAATAAACTCATATTGTTTAAAAATCAAAAATATCATAAATTGAGAATTTTTAAAGGTTAAAGAATCCGAAAATAAATTTAGATTATTTAAAATTCAAAAATCTCAAAATTGAAAATTTTGAAAGTTAAAGAATCCAAAAATATGTTCAAATTATTTAAAGTTCATAAATCTCAAGTATTGAATTTTTTGAAGGTTAAAAAATCGAAAATAGAGGAGTTGACTTTTTGGTCTAATACCGGATTTAATTTCTGTATGGGTCAACAAACTCGAAATCCAATTGGAGGACCACAAAAATAAAGATCTTGATTTGTGCGTCAATCAAAAGGCTCTGATGCCAATTGTTAGGTCCAAAATAGTTTGTAGAAGGGGGTTGAATACAAACTATGTCGTTTAATCGAATTTGCTCTTTTCTTAAAATATTAAATCAAGAACAAATTGATGCGGAATAAAACGAATACCGATATTCAAGTTAAATATAAAATTTATATTAACTTGATGGGGTGTGTCTAAATACACGGGTACAAATTACAATGGTTTGATGACCAACTAATTATTACAAATTCTATAGAAAATTTGACATGAACTTTTCTATATTTGTAATAAAAGATCGAAATTAATTATTACAAATTCTATAGAAAATTCGACATGAACTTTTCTATATTTGTAATAAAAATATCGAGAGGTTCTAGGGAACTTAATCCGTTAGATAGTTCCACAAGTACAAGTAAACAATTTCTAGTGGTTTAGATTTAACAATACAAGCTAGAAATAATTTACAGAATTTAATTTGAAGTCTGGGAACTTTTCTTTCTCTTGGTCTCTTTCTCTCCGTTTCGTTGGTGAGTTTTGTTGGGAGATGATATTTGTGAAGAGGATAGTTGTCTGGCCGCCAGTCTTGTTTTATATCATTTGCTCTGGTATGACTTAGCTGCAATATGACTTAGCTTGTCATAATAGCTTCAATATTACTTAGTAAGTCATAATATAATTTCTGTATGACTTAGAAATAAAACCAATATGACTTAGCAATTCACTGTGCTCGGTATGACTAAATCTCGGCTGAATAAACTGAAAGATGCCATGCTGAAAACCACTCTTGGGAAGAGGGTGTGTGCTGCACGCGGCTTTTTTCTGGTTCAAAGCTGGCGCGTGGTTATCACGCGCGGAGTGGGCGCGTTCTGCCGACAGGAACTCAACAGCTTGCTGACTAAATCTCTGATGACTTAGCAACTTTTCTTTTGCATGCATGTTTACTTTTTTACTTTCTTCTTGTATTCTTTTGCTATTTGTTTAAAACACACCAAAATGACCTCCTAGCAATTGAATAGAAACAGGGGCTTATTTTGTCCTATTAGGGATGGCTTCGTAAAAATGCTTTTTAACCCGCACAACTTATAATCTTTAATTAATAAATAATAAATTTAATTCAAAAATTATAAAAATAAATATCTAATAATATTAGATATTTATAAATATAATTTTCTAATTAAATAAAATATTTATTAATATAAATAAATCTTTAAGCTCTAAGCTGCGGTTACCTAAGGGTCTGGAACCGGACTCTTTTTGCTTAACAAAAAATATATCAATTCCAACCGGGGTTCCAGTTTTAAGAATATATCACTTTCCATATTCTTGTGATAATTCTATTTTCTCATAACCCGTTCAGGTGTAAGCTACGGTCTCTTGAGGATGTGAAACCGGACTCTTTTTGCTTAACAAAAAATACAACAATTCTAACCGGGGTTTCAGCATTAAGAATATATCACTTTGCATTTCTTTGTGATAAATCTTTTTCCTCACAGCCAGTCCACTTGATAGTAATATTCTTGTGGTTAATTAATTTAGCACTTCTGTTGCTTGCACAATGATTCTTTCACATACCAGTCTTGATAGCTTGAACCACTGAAGTTAATGACGAACAACCACTGTTTAATGTTGACACTCGATGCACGGTCTGGTTCATGAGTGACTAACCGCAATGACTATTCTTCATATATTGACTTTAAAACTGTGGTTCATGTCTCCCTTTTCTTCACTCTTTATTCAAACCTTTCTAATCTGTATTCTGCCACTGTAGGAACCTCTTGTCACTATAAATAGAATCCACTGTCTTGATTACTCCACTGATGCTTGATCAACTGAATGAACTTCTTCAAGTGTAGTATACCTCAAAACGGTAGATTGACTTTGTCTTCTTTTTCTTGACAGTTATACATTTGAGATCTCTGTGACAGTACATATACTATTTACTATTACATTCTTGTTTGAGTTGAGTTGTATCCTCGAAATACAAATAGGCTATGTCATATGCCTTTCATTTTCCCCGAGATTTCCCTAGACACTGAAGGACTTAAGGGATTATTGAAAAGATTTAAGGAATATGGATTCAAGAATTATTAAAGAGAATGGAGAATGATAGTATAAACTTTAAGACGGTTTCCGGTAGAACCCTAACTAGAAATCTTCGAGGTATTGCTCCGAACGATCAATGAATTGAGCAATAACCGGACAAAGAACAAACAGAGTACCAAGGTGCATGCATGTACTAGTGGATAAGAGCAAGTAACCAAGTAGTTACATGAGCAACTAGCATACTTGGAGAATCAAACCAAATGCTTAGTTTAATCTTATCATCAACATCTTTAAACACCAACACTTGGAAGATGATGCATGCAATGACTTAATCACTTTATTAAAGTGACTTTATGGCCTAGATATTATCCAAGGACATTCAATAATTAATTTTAGATCAATCAACCAAGCAAGCAAAGCAAGAAACTTGAAAGGTTTTGTCCTAAATCCAATCATGTATGATCAGTTAGGAAGAACTTTCATGTAATCTTATTTGATTTTGTTTATATTAATAAAAGACTTGTTTGTTTTAATTACGGGCTTTATCTATTTAAATTTTTTTTAAATAAGATGTTCCATAGTTTAGAGTAAAGCTTCTAGAATTATAATGAGATTATAATAGTGAGATCTAGAAGATGATAACACTAAACTTAAACTGTTCCTGATCATAGGATAACTAATTGGGAGTTAGTCAATCCGTAAAGATCGGTACATACTATACTTGCTTCCTATGAAGGATGTCTGTTCTCATAGGCATTTGTGTGGTGACACTATAGTTAGTATGTAGGTGCTCATTGGGGAATGAGTTCACTAAACATGACTCGATCACTTGAACAATTAATAGAGTTTACTCACGTGTCAGTAATTGTTCATATAGTGATGGTTGTACAAGTATCCTTAGACTTGAGATTGTTAGAGTCATCTTGTATATAATGAACAATGCTTTGGTTTAGTCCTTAGTCTCAAGGGCAATTAATAAGTTCTATTCTGGGCATTGGAATTTATATATGGAGATAGTTAACGATCGATAAAGGATCTACCCCTTCCAGTAAAGGAAGTGAATATCCTATGTTATTCTTAATATGGTAGTTCAGGAATCTCTGGCCAGAGTGAATGAAATTAGAAAGTAGTTTCTAATTTGCATTAACATGAACTATACATAAGGAATAAGAAATCATGTGATTAAATTAAATAGGCTTGACACGCGATCTATGCCTTGTATTTAATCGGGATATTGTTAGGGCAGAAGGAATTTATTGTACGGTAAATAGTCACTGAATAGGTTCTATATTCCTAGCGATGAATTCATATTATTCGGATAGTCGCGATATACCTTCAAAAGTATCACTCACGATGTAGAATGAATTTAATTATAACGATAATTATTTTTAACGAATTAATTGTAATTCGTATAAATGATAATAAATAGTTTATTATTAATTATTTCTACTACCGACATAATTATGAACCTAAAGGGTCACACCATAAAAGGAAATATTGTTGAAGATGAAGAAAATTTATTTTGGTTAATAATTATTTATTTGAGAAATAAATAATTAAATAATTAAATAAATATGATTTAATTAATTATAAATATATTAAGAAAAGTTCTTAATATAATAATTATATATTTAATCTGAAGATATTAAATATATAGAGAGAATTATTTTAAAGAGTTTAAATGGGATTAATGATTAAAATGCTTTAAATGGTTAAAGTGCTTTAATGATTAATTGATTAATTAATAAAGATTAATTAATTGGATGATCATCATTACAAGCATTGTAGTCAAAAATTCTCAGCTGAAATTTCTCCTATAAAGAGCTTGCTAGATGAAGAGATCAAACACACAAAAATTTGCAAGAAAGAGTTCTTGTGAAAATCAAAGTTAGCCAATTTTCTCTCTTTCTTCTTTTTATCAAATTTCTTGGTGGATACCATTAGAGCACTCCACAAACTGAGGATTGATTGCTGGGATTTAAGAACAAGTTCATAGCTGTTGTCGGAAAGCATTCAAGGTATTTTTCTTGTGTTCATATAATTTATGAAATCTATATGTATGATTAATTAGGAATTCTATGCAATAATTTTTATAAATGCTTCCGCATGCATAGAAATTCCTTCAAAACTCTCCACTCTCTCCCTTTCACTCCCATTCGGCTTCAAGGAAAATTCAAGAATCAAAAACCCCCTTCCAACCATTGCTTGATCTTGAAACTTTTATGGTAAGTCCTATAATTCATAAAAGTGATCTCCTAAGAATTTCAAATCAAAAATCCTTTGTTTCCATTTTCAAAAAAATCATTTAAAGTGATGATGAATAGTGTTCTTCATGTATTAACATGGATTTCTTGGTTTCTTTTGATTTATCTAAGCTAACTTAGGCTACACAAGGACTAGCTCAAGGCTTAGTAAGTCTCTAGCACTCTCCAAGGAAGGTATAACTCTTAAGAACCCTAGATCTACTTTGAGTTTTAAGCATGTTCTTGATGGATCTAGCTTAGTTGTGATTATGTTCATGTTATAAGCATGCTTAGTTAGTGATTTAGTGATTTGAGTATCATGATGATTATTATGGTAAAGCATGATATTCTTGGACTTATTAAGATGAGAATCATGTGTATAAGTGGTATGGATGCCCGGTGTGGCTTGGTTTTGATGTTACGATTTTTAGAACGTTCGATTTATAGCCGTCGTAATGCCGAAATTTCGTTAACCTTAAGAAATCGTGTTTGACAGTAGCTATAACTCACTGTCCAGTTTCATATTATGCCATGACAAGATAGATTATGTTATAAGCTTCGTTTTGATATAAAGATCATGTGAAACGGACTTACGGTTCGAAACCTTAAGTACGAGTTCGTTATTAAAATTGAACCCCTGTAAAATACTTAAGTCATTAGCGAATCATGGTAATTAAATATTACAGATCGTAAGGAAGGTGTAGGAGAAAACCTCGTGTGAAACGGATCGTTTTTCAATTTTATAAAAAATATTGAATCAAGGTTAAACGCGAACGAACCCCTAAAAGTACACTTGGCTATAACTTTGGTAAATCACTTAGAAAACGAGCGCTAAAACTCGAGGTATAACCTTGGTTCATAAATAACCTACTTTAGCACTTACATGACTTAAGTATATACCAAGTGTAAGTGTAACGACGAGCCGTAATAACGAACAAATGTCGGGTCGAAACGAGGTTAATAAGAGTACACGAAAAGGGTGCATAACGAAATAATTCGAAATCGTGTTTCGACTTAAATTAAGTTATACTTAGCCTTTTCAAAAAGTGTTATGTAATTAATCTCAAATATTTTGATTGTTTATAGATCACCGAGCAGACCCAGGGCACACTAACTCTACCCACACCCGACTACCAGGCAAGTTTTAAATCCTTTTAAATGCTGTTGTTGTGAATATATATATGCTTTCTGTTACACATATGCCATAACATGCATGCCTACTTTCAAGTTATATTGATATACTTGTTCCCTGAATTATTGTTGGCTTATAAGCTAGATAGTAAATAATCAGTTATAAGCCGGATATTGCTAAGACCCTTAGAGAAGGGCATATGAATCTCATTCTTTGATTATAGACCGGGAGTCAGTATTTCTTGATATATCGCGATTATTTTCGAAGGGAAATATCTAAGTAAATATTTTCTCATTATTTATTTAATGAATATTAATTTGAATATTCATTCGAGATTAATTACCTATTAACTATTATTTCTAAATTCGTTTTTAAGCCTCATTCATTTAATAAATATTATCTTGAATATTCATTTGAACATTTATTCAACGAATATTATTTTTCAATATTCGTTTAAAGTCGATTCAATTATCAAATATTGTTTCGAATATTCATTTAGTAATTATTCCTGCAAGCAGTAATATTAATTAGAATATTCACTATTTATCCGGTGAATATTATTTCGAATATTCGTTCGAGTTTTATTCATTCGATAAGTATTATTAATTTGAATATTCACTATTTGTTCAGTGAATATTATTTCAAATATTCATTCGAGCTTTATTTATTTGATAAGTACTATTTATTTAAATATTCATTAATTATTTAATGGATATTATTTGTGATTATTTATTCGAGGATTATTCTGGGTAATATTTTATATCAGGATTATTCCTTCGATATTTCGATTTAATAGATATTCTTTGGAATATTTATTTAATTCTTTTGACTCTTTTAAAAATGATTTATTTCGTTCAAAGATTATCTTCGATCTTCGAGTATTATGTAAATTATTCTGAGTCTATTTAATATTATTAAATCAAGAAAGGTTCTCAAAATTATATACTTCATTCAAATCCATCTTCCAAATTATAAGGGAACCTTACTTGAGAAATGTTATTTATCTTGTTGACTTCCCGGTCATAAATTCTTTGAAACTATTCTTTTCACTCGCAACTTGATTGCTAATCCCTCCGTCCCTCTCATTTCTTTACAGTTTCTATTTTGGGACGTCCCTCTCATTTCTTTACATACCATAAATAGTAACTTTTAACAATAAAATACATTTTTACATCCACTACTTCACTCCACTTTTTCAATACTTTACACTATTACACCCACTACTTCACTTATTTTAACAATAAAATCACTATTACACCCACTACTTCACTTATTTTAACAATAAAATCACTATTACATCCACTACTTCATTTATCTTAACAATATTCCTTGGTCTCCGTGCAAAAAGGCAACGTAAAGAACCTTGAGGGACGGAGGGAGTATTATTCATTGAATCTTGTGTACCCACTCATCATTCGAGGGATAAGAGTTTTGGAACAAGTTGGTATCCATTAACAAGTAGCAGCTTGGGAAATATTGGTGAATTTTTCTTTCCAACTAGATACGACTACTTTGTGGAGTTTTATCAACAAGTATTATACTTGGGGAAAGGGGGACGAACTTTATGTTTCAGAGTTATGGATGTTATACGAACTAGGAGCCGCGTAAGTGGCCGAGTGGCGCCGGTCCAGCAATGGCCCAACCGTTGGCCGGGGGGTTCCAGAAGGCGGTAGACAAGTAAACCCGTCGGTGCTTCCTTCTACATGTAGAGAACAAGAGGTGGGGAGCATAACCTGCGACTGATCATCGTGAATGTTTTGTCTCCTGGCGCGTCAATGCTCCAGTATTAGTTCACCTTTCAAATGTTGGAAATTTTCTGCAACACTATCAGTGTTGGCAGGTGAAAAAGTGGTTGAGTCTGGAATTGCAATACTTCCTTCAAATTCCTCTTTTATGATAAATAATGATATCTTGCTTATCCTTGACATAGCAGATATTTCCACATAAATATACTCTTTGAGTTACCTTGTAACTTCATCCTTTACATTATACTTGCACTTTCTCCATAAATGCATGGCATATGGTTATTGTTGACTTGTTATATATATATATATATATTTGTTGCTCAGCTTTATATTATTGTTGATGGGCTATTGCTCACCCTTGCTTATTTATTATGTCACAACAACAGCTAGGCAGAATGGCCCGCGTAAGGCGCACTCGGCGCAAGCAGGTTATCACAGCCAGAGGTCTACCCGCTGATTTCATCGCTGCCATTGCTGAGGTAGCATAGATAGGCAGCTTTTGCTTTCCAGTCTAAGTATATGTATAACTAATGTTAATCGGCAAGAACTTTAAACTTATGTTGTTACTCCTTTTAGATTGTAATAACTTTATTTGTAAATCCTTTAATATAAGACTTATTTCAATTTCATCTCTGGGACTATAACTGTTGTGTGTGTGATTGGATATTATTGTGGGGTCCCTGCATGTTGTTTATTTATGTGGACTCAAGTCAAGTGTTATTTATGGAAATTGAGACCGTAACGACCCGATCCCTGACCCCGGGGTGTTACCACATACTATCTATTTGTACTATATACTTTTATAAGGAAAATATGTTTAATTGATTGGTTAATTAAAACCTTTCTAAAAAACTTATTCGCACCTTCTAAAAAAACAAATTAAAATACGTATTATAATTTACTTTAAAAAGTAAAACACATATTTTACCTAAATACATACTCTATCGGTTATACTGTGATTGAAATTCAACTACGTACTCTTTCAATTATATTTTTTTTAACTTGTTATTTTTAGGAAGTTGTTAATAATTTTTGTAGAAGGTGTTAACCAACCAACCAAATATATAGTGTTTTGCTTATAATAGTATAGATAGATTATTATATAATAAGAGTAAAAAAGAAAATTTGAAAATAAGATATTTTAGTTAAAAAATATAAAAAAGATTTTACGTTTTATCTGAAAAAGGAAATCAATTAGTTATTAGTAATTATAATTTTATTAGTTTATTTCGTTAAATAGAATGACCCGAGATATTTTGGAAAGGATAGGTTCAATCAGAAAAGTTAGAAAAGATATGTATTTTAGCTGAAAAATGTAATTTGTTAGTTATTAGGAACTATTATATCGTTATTTTATTTTATAAAATAGAATTACATGTTTTTACCAATAATAAATATTTAATTAAGGATAATTAAGTAAAAGAATTAAGTTTGAAAATTAGATATTTTAGTTAGAAAATATAGAAAAGATATTACCTTTTAGCTGGAAAAGGTAATCAGTTAAATATTAGTAATTATAATATTATTAGTTTATTTCATTAATTAGAACGACCATATTTTTTAAAGGAAGATATTATAGTTAGAAAAGTTAGAAAAGGTAATAGTTGAAAAAGGTAATTGGTTAGTTATTATTTAGGAGAAAATGAGATATTTTAGTTAGAAAATATAAAAAGGATAAAGGTAATTGATTAGTTCTTAGGAGAAGTGTTGGGAAGATATTACCTTTTAGCTGGAAAAGTTAATCAGTTAGTTATTAGTAATTATAATATTATTAATTTATTTCATTAATTAGAACGACCATGTTTTTGGAAATAATAGATTTTAGTTAGAAAAGTTAAAAAGGTAATAGTTGAAAAAGTTAAATAAGAGTTGCGCGTAATATGTTGAGAAAAGATTGTGTTTTTATAATTAAGGGTAATAGTATAATAATTAAATAAGGTAAGTACTATACGGGTGAGTGTCCTAAATACCCACTTTTTAATGATTCATAACCAAAATACCCACCAGATGGAAGGGCTGCCCAAAATTCCCAGTAAATATGCCTCTACAATAGGCGTAGTCCGTGTTACGCCTATATAAACAACGTATCTACTGCCTACGCTGTTAAGGTCGATGAAAGTTCAATCACATACACTTCTGACACAAACGTATCAGCTAATACGCATTTCAAAATCACATATCCGACGTCACCAGTGACGTAAGATACGCATCTTCAAAATGCGCATCAGGAGATACGCATTTTGAAGATGCGTATCTGACGTCATCTTCGTCGTCTCCAGAGGTCAGATCAATGGCGATTCCGATTGAAAATTTCGATCTCTCCGTTCTCTCTCAGGCGTAACTTTCCAGTTACGTTCTACACACCATTCAATTCGTCTTTCAGTCCTCTACAATCCTATACCAATGTTTTATCGTTTGTTTTGCCGAATTGAAAACACCCAAATCAAACATTTTCCGATTCGAGCTTTCCGGCGAGAGCTTTTCACGCCCCTGCGGGGCCAGCTGAGAAAATCAGATACGCGGACGACGAAGACGATGACAACCTGGTCCTGTGGTGATGATTTGGAGGGTGGGAGACGAGGCAAGGTTGGGAATCTACGAGAAGGTCGAAAATCGGCGAAGTCGCCGGTCAGGAGCTGTTACTTTGCTGGTGAGTGGATCAGTTTTCTGGCGAGCTACAGTGGCTTCGGATACGCCGTTTCCAACAGCGTATCCCGTGGGTATTTTGGGTAGTGTTTTTGAAAACGGGTATTTTGGTAAGTGGGTAGCAAAAAAATGGGTATTTTGGGCATTCTTTCGTACTATACCATATTAATACAAAACTTTAATGTTTGGTCAAATATAGAAAAGATTTTACCTTTTAGCTGAAAAAAGGTAATTAGTTAATTATTAGTAATTATAAAATTTGTAGTTTTGTTTCATTAATTAGAACGACCATATTTTTGGAATGAGGAGATTTTAATTAGAAAAGGTAAATAGCTGAAAAAGGTAATTGGTTAGTTATTATTTAGGAGAAAATGCGATTTTAGTTAGAAAATATAGAAAAAATATTACCTTTTAGCTGGAAAAATTAATTAATCAGTTAGTTATTAGTAATTATAATATTATTAATTTATTTCATTAATTAGAACGATCATGTTTTTGAAAATAATATATTTTAGTTAGAAAAGTTAAAAAGGTAATAGTTGAAAAAGTTAAATAAGAGTTGCGTGTAATATTTTGAAAAAAGATTGTGTTTTGTTTTTTTATAATTAGGTAAAATAATTAAGGATAATAAAGTATAACAATTAAATAAGGTAAGTATTGTACCGTACATAGAGAAGATTTTACCTTTTAGCTGAAAAAGGTAGTTAGTTAGTTATTAGTAATTATAAAATTTTTAGTTTGTTTCATTATTTAGAACGACCTTATTTTTGGAATGAAAAGATTTTAGTTTGAAAAATTAGAAAAGGTAAATAGCTAAAAAAGGTAATTGGTTAGTTATTATTTAGGAGAAAATACGATATATTACTTAGAAAATACAGAAAAGATATTACCTTTTAGCTGGAAAAGTTAATCAGTTAGTTATTAGTAATTATAATATTATTAATTTATTTCATTAATTAGAACGACCATGTTTTTGGAAGAGAAAATGCCCAAAATGCCTAGGTTTGGAGCCCCATGGCCCAAAATGCTAAAAGGCGGAAGCATGGGTCCAAAATACCGACGGGTCACGCATCTCACAGATGCGTGACCTCTGATATGTATTTCTCGAATGCGCATGACAGGTAACGCATCTGTGAGATGCATGATGACGTCATACGACGTCATTCTCACAGATGCAGATCGGCGTTGCTCTGAAGGCGAAAATTGCCAGAAAATCGTCGATCTTCGTCCATGCTATTCCGGCTACCTTCAATACATCCAAGGACATGAAAATGAAGCCCATACGAAGCACATCACATTCCCCCATCGATTTGTTGATTTGTGTCCCCGTAGGGACGTACACGAGGAAGTCGGAAAATGAATCGGAAAATGGATCGTGAATTGTGCCTTTTCAATCTAGTGAAACAAACAAAAATCGAAGGATGGAGGGTTGTAGAGGAGGAGGAGACGATTCTTTTGATATATAGTACGATAGTGGTCGATGGCTGGACAGTACAAACGAACCGATCGAAGTTTTAGTCGATAACACGACGGCGACGAAGCTTTTAGGGACGATGAACAGTGACTTCAGACACGCATGTTGAACATACGCATCTCATGTCACGCATGCTCAACATGCGTGTCTGAAGCCACTGTTCACAGAGCTGATTGTATTTTGTGAAAGACACGGCGCCCACAGTAGCGTGTCTGCACGATACTACACTCCCAGTAGCGTGTCTAAAGATGCTCCACCACCAGTAGCGTGTCCCGTGGGTATTTAGGGCCGTGCTGATTGGCGGTGGGTATTTTAGTTATGTGTATTTAATTTGTGGGTATTCTGGGCCATCACCCTTTTTGGAAATAAGAGATTTTAGTTAGAAAAGTGAAAAAGGTAATAGTTGAAAAAAGTTAAATAAGAGTTGCTTGTAATATGTTGAGAAAAGATTGTGTTTTTATAATTAAGGGTAATAAAATATAACAATTAAATAAGGTAAGTACTGTACCATATCATACCAAAACTTTTAATGTTTCGTCAAATATAGAAAAGATTTTACCTTTTAACTGAAAAAAAGTAATTAGTTAGTTATTACTCCCTTCATCCTAAAATAATAGTCCTGTTTGGAAAAAATACACATATTAAGAAAATTTAATTGTGTTGATTATTCTCATTTTACACATTATGCATTGATTACAATCATTGACTTGTTTAGGGAGTAGTACCACTCTCATCACATAAGTGAGTACTATGTATATAAAAACTCAAGTCCTCAGCTTACTATTTATGAGTACTCACTTAGTCAATCTTGGAAATATTCAAATTAATTGTATTGAACAAAGAGTATTCCAAACAGGACTATTATTTTGGGATATTTTTTTTCCCAAACAGGACTATTATTTTGGGATGAAGGGAGTAGTAATTATAAAATTTGTAGTTTGTTTCATTAATTAGAACGACCTTATTTTTGGAATGAAGAGATTTTAGTTTAGAAAAGCTAAATAGTTGAAAAAGGTAATTGGTTAGTTATTATTTAGGAGAAAATGTGATTTTAGTTAGAAAATATAGAAAATATATTACCTTTTAGCTGAAAAAAATTAATTAATCAGTTAGTTATTAGTAATTATAATATTATTAATTTATTTCATTAATTAGAACGATCATGTTTTTGGAAATAAGAGATTTTAGTTAGAAAAGTTAAAAAGGTAATAGTTGAAAAGTTAAATAAGAGTTGCGTGTAATATTTTGAGAAAAGATTGTGTTTTGTTTTTTTATAATTAGGTAAAATAATTAAGGATAATAAAATATAACAATTAAATAAGATAAGTACCGTACCATAACATACCAAAACTTTTAATATTTCGTCTTTTATAATATAGTATAGATACAAAGAGGCATTTGCATGATCTAACCTCAAATACCAAAATACAGTAATACTAATATTAAATTCTTGTAGCTACTCCATTAATTTTGGATCTAATTGCATATCTTATTATTTTGTACATTCTTGTTCAAACTTATTTTTATTCTAATTGTGCTGACCCAAAAATCAGAATCACCTCTAAATTTGTTTTTACCAATTGGGGATTCTTGTTTCATCATGTTTTGAAAGACCCATCAAATAATCTGTATATAACCACCAATTTCTAAGTGTAGAATAATTGCATTGTGAGGAAATTTTATCCTAGATTAAATGTTCTCAATATATGGTTTCTAAGGGTTTCATTGGGGGCATTGACAAAAGAGAACATACCATGATTTTGTATATATAGTGTGCCTATGTATGATGGGGAGGTTTCTAGGTGGAATATTATTGCCTCTACTTCTTTTGACAGGTATAAACCTTCCAACTGATATATTTTTGTACTGTGATTTTGTTGTTTGATTATTCCACTTTCGACTGTTAAGAATTAATTTACATTAGCATTTCGGAAATTTTAATTATTAACTTCTGTTAAAACAGTTATTGTTGTTTCTTGCTGCTTTTTGTTTAGTAATTATACATCATATGATTTTGCATGTACCTACTGAGCATTCACACTTTGATAAATGAGTCTCAAGTAGCATATGATCATCACTAACTGGCATTATAAACTTTATTGTGTACTTTTAATTAACGAATTTAGCATAATAATGTATGCTTGTTGGCATGAGTTCGATCTCCACTGTCTTGTTATCTAGTGTTAATTGTGTTATTACTTTTTCTTTGACTCATCCTTCTGGTACATTTTTCGATGCAGCTTCTCTTGTATATTGGAGTTTGATATCTATGGTTAATTTGCTGGCTTTTCTACTCATTTCTTTCAGTGCACCAACTATAGGTAGGTATTTACCAACAGTTTTCGTTATGTTTATATGGTATCTTTTGTTATTTACTGCTTTTTAAACTATGTACAAGAACTGGTGCAGGTCTATAGTTTCTTATTTACTTGTAATCTCATTCATTACATGTTTATGGTGTAAAAAGTAGGGAACTTTGCTTCATATGCGTGCATGATTAATTTGAGGCTTTAATATTTTTGCCATTTAAGTAGATTGGTCCTCAGTTTAATATTGTGTTGAAGACATCTACTGTCATTGTGGCCAACTACATCTAACATCATTGTGGCATCCAACAGGTTCTTGTCGCTGGAGGTGGAACCTGGTTTCCTATTCTGTTATTGCATATTCAGTGCTCATTATTTTTTCACATGCCATATTTAATGTCGTCATATCTGCTAATGGGGAAGAATGGAAAATTTATGGTGTTTCATGGCCAAGACTGCTCGGTTTCATAAGTTCGAGTATCAGAGATGAATTTGGGATGTCTCTGTGTCATGTTTATTCTCTGGTCATACAACTTTTTGGAGCTCTAATTGCTGTCTCAGATATATATTGGAGTAAATTCATGCCTGTGCTCTCAAGATATCCCACTTTGCAACATCTACTTGTTTCCTTCGAAGAAAATGGTAACTTAGAAACTGATTTTTTTTCCGCTAATATTTAGTTCTTTTACTTTTGGATACAGCCTTAATTAGAGTCAGTTGAACATGTCTGGTGACAAATAAACATTCAATTATTAAGGTGTATTGCTTAAATAAGAAAACTGACATGTAGTCACGAATGCTAGACACGTAGTGGTGAAATTTGAACCGAGTATAACAAATTTATATGCTCAACTTTGATTTGTTTTTTTTTTTTTATCCGGTTTGTGTTGAGAATCAATTTATTCTAGAGTAAATTGCGAGGCATGTACCTGCACTTTCACCATTTGCAAGGTATGTACCTACTATTCATTTAATTATTTTTGTGTACCTCAAGTTTTCAAAAAGCTGCAAAGTGTGTACCTGCCGTCAAAGTGGACTTAACGGCGTCATCTTACATAATGCTTCGGCATTGAAGTATGAATGTATGTACACTTAAACCATTAATAAATGATGGGCATGTTCAGCTAGTTAATTTGACTCAGAATGAAAGCGGTAATCTCAGAAATATTATAATTAAGAGTTTGCATTATTGTACACTAAGAGTAAGAAGGTTAACAAAATACAAATACGATGAACTTAGAATAGGCTCCATCCTTTAGATAATTTACTTATGATGCCAACTGAAAGGACTAACATCTTTACACCACATGGAGGAAGACTGTTAGCAAATGGGAAAATGTTGTAGCTACCTGACTGGGCTTGGTTTCATGTAACTCGTTAAGGTTCATCTTGACATCAGTAATTAGTTTGTAGTACATGGTGCTTAAAGATCTTATACCACAGGTATCAAATTCAGGTTACGTAATCTAAACACTGAATCACAATATACAAAGAAACTTTGAACGCCTGAATAGGTTTAATAACTTAAAACTGTATATTTCTCATGCAAAATTGCAAGTTACTAAATCCGTCTATCAGGAAATTTTATCTTCAAATGCCTTCACATTACACTTAAAGTTCTGAATATGTAAAATCTTCATCCTACTCTCAGAAGGAATTTGAGAAAGAGAATGCAGAATTGTAGTTGCGGCGTAATGAGTTATTAGTACACGAACCATTTTTACATTCTTTACCATGCCTGCTGTGAGGAGGCTGCAGGTGTGAAGATCCTTCACTGGGAGAAAGGAAAAAATAAATAATTCTTGGTAACTTATTGCACACGGAAGTGCATGAAGTTAAGAGGAATGGGAAGTGGCTGCTTGTTCCTAGAAATCAGTAGCCCTTTATAAAAGCATTATGTAAATAAGAAACTGGCAAAGAAGAATCCGAAGAAGAATACAATTTCCGAGATTACCCCCTACGTTATAAGTCCTATTAACAAGTTCGTCATGCCCAACATAATTAAATGGTTACAGTGTACACATGTTCATACTATAGTGCTAAAAGAGAATGCAGGTTAACGCCATTAAGTTACATTTGACGGAAGGTACACATTTTCCAGCCTTTTGTAAACTTCAGGTACACAAAAATAATTAAATGAATAATAGGTATACACCTTGCATTTTGGTGAAACTAGAGGTACAGAAGTTTCAATTAACTCTTTATTTTCTAATATGAAGCACTCTGGACTCTGGAGTATTAAATTTCTTTACGGTCGGATATGGAACCAATCTTGTATATCTGACTGAGTGCTTTGATCTGTGGAATAGGACTGGAAACAACTCGAATCTGTACTGCCTGTGATTCAAATTTATATTTTCAGGATATGGAATTATAATTAAATATAGCTTTATATATTGTTGTTTGGAGTTATTTTCAATTAAAATTATTACGTCTTTAAAAAATATTTTTTTAAAAAAAATATCATAGATATTAATTAGTTCTAGTGTTTATAAGCAGTTGAGGTATATAAGTGTGGACTGAACCATTAATCGAAGATGTGGCTCATTCTAAATATACAAATATGATTCATTGAACGAGTTGGAATCCCTTTACTCTCAGATTCGTTTTCCAATATAATTGGATATGTTTTAGTATCCCAAATTGTTTCATATTTTGAAACTAATGAGTCCATGTGTTGTATTTTTATAGTCGATTCCAAACCACTTTAAGTAGTATAGTTCATTTTTCATCTCTGTAAGACAAATCTGGTGAAGTATTACGAGTTGAAGATCCAATACTTTTATAGAACTGCAAAGTTTTCGGGTAAAAGAAACTGCAAAGCACTTTCACTTCAGTTTTCAAATATGTATTTATGCGAGGTTCCAGTAAGTACATGTAACTCCGTGAATCATTTTCTTATGTCACTAATAGACAATTAAATGATGCTTGGCTAACAGATGAGATTTAATAGTTTTAAAACTCGAATAATTTTTTGAGTTTTGTGCTTTGCTGTTTCTTTTACCCAAAAACTTATATGATTTTTAGAAACAAAATAGTAGGTCTAACTTTTAACCTTGGAAACTGATTTTCTACTAGATGCACAGTGCAAGTATATTGACTCCTGATCATTTTTATCTGAAGGTTCTCGTCTCAGGGTTGTATCTTGCATGTTAGTGCCGGTTGTGCAGCTAGTTGCTGGAATCACTCATCCGTCATGGGTTTCCCTACCATTTTTCATTTGCAGCTGCATTGGGCTTGTAGATTGGTCGTTAACTGGAAACTTTTTAGGCTTTCTCCGGTGAGTAAACACATTCTGATTGGCCACTTCTGACTCCTTTTTTTGGTTTACACTAGTAGTCATCTCTCTACTGATTTACATTTATGGTAATGGGTTTGAAGGTGGTGGAGATATCTTTTGTTTTATGCAGGCTTAAATATAGTTATCCTGTATGCATATCAGCTACCCATTGAGTTATCTTCAAAGTTCCAGTGGATCGCTAATTTCATTGGGCTCTACAAGATATCTTCCAAGTCAGATTGGTCACATTTGTGCTCTGGTATTTCACTGCTTCTATTTTACTTCATGGTAAGATAATTAAAACTGATTTCCAGTTAAACTTTACAAATTTCCGGGTGAATCATTTTCCTTCTAATACATGGTAGATATTTTTTCTATTTGTGATGTCTGTTTGATCAACTGTCTCATTGCACTGTTTTAGTGGTTGTATAATATAATGCAACCCTGGTTCCATATATGATTATCTTTGGTGCTAAGACGATTATATAAACCTGAAGACAAAATGTCAAAGATCTCTTTCTGGTGAAGAGAATTATTACGAGCTAAGCTTCGGACAATAAATATTAAATCGTCCATGCCGACTACAGGCCGTAGGTTAGAAGTTGGACTACATAGAATCAGCTATTATAGTCTCACGAATTTCAGCTGTAATGACTGATTGTCAATGGTTTCAACCATTATCTTTTCATATAAAAGTATGTCTCATACGACTTCATGATCAGGGATAATGATTAACTGTCTGTAGTTCATACTTAATGTTAACTGAGGATTTATTACTAGTTATTACTAGAATGGTTAATGGCGTGGCTTTCAGTTTTAATTGATTTATTTAGGTCCACATGGTTTGAGGAATGACTGGTGACTGAGGCTGGCGTGTCTTGCAAATCCAGTTGTAAAGCTTAAAATATGGTTACATCTTCAATTTTTCTTACATTTCTTGTACATGTATATCAGGGCCTATATTGATCAATGGACATTGATAATTCATAGATATGCACCTCTGAGATTACATTTCTACCTCTTTCTGGCCTTTCATGCTCTTAAAGAGTACTGATTCTATTTGTAATATATTACTCACCATGGGGCTCATTTCTGATAGTAAAATTGTAAAATTTTCTGTTCCGGATAGATATCTGCAACTAAATTACTGTGTGCCCTCTAATATTGACATGCTTGGAGTTATTTATGTGAAGGCATAAGTAACATAATTGTCACTCTTTCAGCTGTGCAGCATCAGATGTGATCTGCTGGAGATTGATGTCATTATCTCCATGAATGGGAGTAGCATTACTGAGCAGCTTATTCCAAAAAAGCATTTTCTTATCCGTGAGTATAGGTATCTAAAGTGATCTGCCTCTATATATGATATGTTTGTGTTTGTTTATGGCTTTAACTAGTTATAAAATAGAAGACTTAAAGGAGGAGGTCTAGGGGGAATGATATTATATTAGAAGGGAGGTGTCTATGAAGTAGATTTTTCATTGGAGGCTTATCCTCAAGGATCTGACCATTAAAATCAACATAACAGAATTTAATGTTGTGCTATCTTCAACTCTGTTAAAGTATTCAAAGTCCTGAGTTTTTTTAAAGTAGGTGTCGTCCTTCAGTATCATGAGTGGTGGACCAGGCCAGATTGTTAGGGGGTAACGTGGCTGGGTCGACCAGGCCAGATCATGAGTTTATAGAGATATAAAATGTAAATAGCTGTTCAAGATGAAATACTTAGAATTTATTCTATTGCCACTTTTGACTTGCTTAGATATCGACTATAGAGTATGCCTTCTGAACATTATGATCTGTAAGTTTGATGCAATATAGTTCTAAAATAAAAGCATATAAATATTGAACAAATCTTAAGCAGAATGATATGATTCTGTACCTGAGAGGACGGGGAGCAGTTCTGTACCTGAGATGGGTTGAAGAGGGATGTGTAAAGTAAAGAGATTGTCAGCAATATTTTGGGGGGAGGGGGGGTTGGAGGATAAGAAATGTAGTGAGTTTCTGTAGCGTACATATTTATCTTAGAATGAATTAAAAATTGAATTTCAGTTGCTAAAGCTACTAATATCTATACACGTTTAATTATTATATTCTACTATTTTCAGATCCGGTGCAAGGCACACCAATGTTTTACTACGAGAACCAGTGTTCCGGACATTTACTATTAACTGCTTTACTTATGGATATCCGGTGGGTGCTCAAACAGTACATGTTTACTGTGTTTCAAAAGTACATGCTTTAGTCTATTTTTTTTCTTTGATTTGCTTCAGGAAACAGAACTTTACTCATTTATGCTTATATCCTGTGGAATAGATTTTAGATAATAAGCCTAAGATTTTCTTAGCGTTGATATTATTTTTTTTTGCTAGAAAGTGCCATTTTCTTTGCTTCAGGAAGAAGAGCTCAAGTGATATGTGTATTGATTATATATGTGATTGTTTAAAGTTGGCGTAGTGATATTACCTAGACCAGTTTTTGGATAACAATCCTAATGATTTTGTTTAAGATAATACTGATATATAGAAGTGAAGTCCAAAGGCCTGTGTGTATGTTGGAACTGAAGGACTGCTTGTCAATTGCTGTACTCTAGATATGAGCTTTAAGCAGTCAAAGCTTTTAATTGACAAGATAGACTCTGCTAGAGCGAACACTTTTTTTTTTGGTACTGCTTCCAAGAAGAGCTTGAACCGTGCTTAGTCCCCCTGAATGCCAATTTTAGTTCTCTATCTCGTAAACTTAATAAGTATCTTAAATATGCACCATGCACCATTGGAGTTTTTATAAATGTCCTCAACCCAGAGAATTTTTTGTCATATATTCTCAAATATTTAGATACTGCCAGCCATTTTCCACTACTCCTAGACACTCAACTTCATGTCTGTTTGCACTTATTCCTTGTTCTCGTTTTCTACTATTCCTTTTGAGAGTGTGAAGGGTTCACATAGAATATGTGTGTGGCTCTCATTTCTGTTTTTGTGCATATTAAACATAAATAAATATGTAGGTAAATAATGGCTTGTAAAGTTTGTCTCCTCTGTTCATGGAGTATACTTATCCATTTTTTAATTTTGTTTTATAACTACATTTCTTACAGTCTTGTTTTAAATGTGACAGATATCCTTGTTTGCTCTTTCATTCTGGAGCATCCAGTATGCCAGCATATGTTCATTTGGATTACTTGCTTATCTTGGCTACTTTTTGTATACCTGCCCATCTTTACTTTCCTTGCATCGGCTAAATGTCTTTCTTCTAGTCTTTGTTCTGTTGTGGGCTATTAGTACGTACATCTTCAATCTGGCATTCACAATTCTAGGTCAACAAATACTTGAGGTACTTTTGTCATTGCTTATTGTTGGATAGATTCCGTCTTATTGACTTGTTGAGGACCCCTTATGAAATTGAATACCTTTACTACAGGGCATGGAAGTTTGGGAAACTATAGGATTATGGCGTTACCCTGTTCCAGGGTCTTTTCTTCTTGCACAATATTGTCTTGGAATTCTCGTAGGCATGAGTATTCTTGTGAGCAGCTCTGTTTTCGTGTACTTGTCTGACAAGGATGAGCGGTCGGAGACTGGATACTGTTCGATTGGAGGTCAGAAATATTGTCTATTTACATTTATTGTTCTAAATCTGCTACAACACCACTATATGTGCTCAACTGACTATTACATACTAATTTTAATACTTTACCACTTTTGTGGAACTATTAAACAAATTCAGATGCAAAATATTGGTTTTAAGGTTAATGGAGAGTCTCCAATCTGTTTTGACTTTTGAGTCACTTGCTGTACCATCTGCCCTGTCAATTTCGTTGGTCTAGACGATTAACAACAAAGATGCTTCAACTGTAGCACTAAAGCCTAACTTTACTTGTCTATAAGTTTCTGCTCATAAATATTCTTAAAAACACGTTTGAAGTTCTGAAGTCTGAACATAAAATCCCAAGTATACTTTAATGCGAATAAAAAACATACTGGTTCTGAATGAATGCCTAAATAGGAGATATCTTTTGGTTCTTTCAGCACTTCTACGTTTCCAGCAATCATTGTGGCAACAAACCTTAATCGCTTTTTTTGTTAAATTTTTTTAATAAAATAAAACAACCATGCCAAATATTCACAATGTTCATTGCATTCTCCTTTCTGCAGTATATAGTCCGTGAATAGCTTAATTTGCTGTGGTCTATATATTTCTTCTATCACTGCTGAAATGAAATTGTTCTTCATATTCAGAGAAAGAAGAGACAGCTGTATTGATTGTGGCTATTGTAGCATGGATGTTGCGCAAGAGCTCTCGTGCTATTGTGCTTGTGCTGATTTTTTCAATAGCATCCAGAAATGGTTTTGTCCATGCTTTATATAGTAAGTTAAATTAGAAATCAGAAAGTATGTATTCAAGTTACTTGTGATCAAATTTTAACTTGTACTTTATCAATTTCCACCAAATTGTAATATTGTTAAACTTTTTTGATTAAAGGTTTCTTAATAAAACCAGCGCACTGTTAATCTAATCAAGAAAAGAACCGAAACAGCAAACTTTTTTTTCTAATGGGTACAATTTCTCCTCTATGTTTCAGTGATATATTTTATGATTTATTTGTTGAGCCACAATATCGGTAGAAAGATTCGTCAATCCTTGATCCTTTTCTGCGAAGCTCACTTTGCACTACTGTACATCCTTGACATGAATCTGATCTCCAAAGCTGTTGAACAGAGGAGTAGGGTGGCTGTTGAAGTTTTATCACAGTTAGGTAATCATTTGATAAGTGAATTCCTTTTATTTATACGTAGTTACTTATAATTTACTCTCCCAAAATGATTTTTGATCAGTTAGAGTGATCCTTTTTCAATTCTTAACAATCCTCATGAGTTTGTACTTCTATATTTGTAAATTTTTATTTTGATAACGTTGTAGGTCTTCTTCAGCATACTAGCTTGGTGGAATTCTTGAAAATTGCTGCCCTGGTGTGCTTTTGTGCCATCTGTAATAATGGGTTTGACATGTTCTTATCGTATTCAGCAGTTGTGCAAGATAGTCCTTTCCCTCCAATTGGGTGGAATATATTGAAAGCTGGTTTAAAGAGATCATTTCTTTCATCTCTCTATTTTTCAACATTTCAAGAGTGTGGATGCCATAATTCTTCTCATGGTATGACTGCTTGATGCCTGAATTAGACTAAGGAAACAGCAAAGCATTTTAGTTTCTCATGAATCTTAAGTGCTTACTGAATAACTAGTAATCAGTCTTTATCAACTTAGTTGATGGTACATGTCATCTTCATCAGCAGTAGCTAGGAACATTATGTTCTATATAAATTGTTCATATTTGTCTAGTAGAAATTTTTATAATTTTATCATCAAGAACAGAAATACCACCAAAATGACACGCGCCAAATTAACATGTTTTTACAAGTAAAATACTGTTGATGCTGTTTAGTGTCACATCAGGTCGATAAATATGAAATTGGTTAAAGTTGGTGAAACATACTATGTTAACTATGATAACTTTTTCTTTTTTTCTGCATTTGACTGGTATCTTATACATATATTCAATTTTAGTAACTAAAAATGTATACGCCATTTTCAGATAGCGAGATAGCATTGTATATAAACGCGGTTGGACAGAAGATTCACTCTGCATATCGATCTTGTGGAACCTACATTGTTTGTCTGACTGTGCTTCTTACGGTTTACCTTGTAACACCTAATTATGCATCATTCGGTTACCTATTCTTTCTTTTACTATGGATGAATGGAAGACAACTTGTTGGAAAGACAATAAGGCACCTGTGGTTTCCATTAAAATTGTATGCAGTTGCAGTGTTTGCTCTCATATATTGCCTCAGTGTCTTCCCCAGCTTCAAGACATGGTTTTCTGGGAAGATAGATCTTTATCAAGCATTCGGTTATGATCCCGATGCTTCACTGTTGAGAAATGTCTGGGAACCTCTGGCTATTCTAATTGTCATCCAATTATACAGTTTTGAAAGGAGCCTCAACAAATCTTACACCATCGATGATTTTACAGCACCACATTTTGGCACCGTATCGATTTTTAAACGTCTTTTAATATGGCATAGTGAGAAAATACTACTTCTCGCTTTGTTTTATGCATCCTTGTCCCCTATAAGTGCATTTGGTTTTGTGTATCTTCTTGGGATGGTCATTTCCGCAGCTCTACCAAAATATTCTCGAGTAGCATCAAAATTCTTTTTAGTTTATTCCGGGTTTGTTTTGATGGTTCTTTATCTGTTCCAGATGTGGGGTGAAGATGCTGAGATGTTTCCTGGTCAAAAGAACTCTTATCTGTCTTTTATTTTGGGCTTGGAGATATTTAAGCCTGGATTTTTTGGCTTGGAATCTGGGATGAGAGGAGAAGTTCTGGTTATCATGGCATGTGTACTTCAGTATAATGTTTTTCATTGGTTGGAAAATTTGTCTCTCAACTATGTACATAAAGGAAATTGTGAAGATCAGCTCACTGTATCTCGAACAACAAATAGAAGACCAGATAGAGTTCCTTTTGGTCCAAGTACTTGTAATGTTTGTGTGGATGTTAGTCCACTCCTGGAAAAGGAACAAGAAGCAACAAGAAATTCCTTGCATTATATAAGTGATGATATGTTTCAAGTTCCGGAACCTGTAAATCTTCAAACTGAAAGCATGGAACGGAGTTACACCAGAAGTTATTCCTATAATTATAGTCGTGAAATTTACAAAGAAAATCATAAATGGAATAGAAGATGGATTGTCCTAATGCGAAAGGAGAGGCAAGAAATGCAGAAAGACACACTAAAGCTATACATGAAATACATGTTGGAGAATATTTTCAGTATTTTTGGCCTAGAAATTAGCATGATTGCATTAGTTCTTGCTAGTTTTGCTGTCTTGAATGTCATCTCATTGCTATATATTGGTTCTCTTGCTGTCTGTGTGCTTATACCTAGGCATGTCATCCGGAAATTGTGGCCTATATTCGTTTTGTCTTTCTCATTGGTTCTTACCCTTGAATACTTGTCCATTTGGCTAAATATAACATCATCGAAACAGCAGCCCCCTAGTGAGGCAAATATGGCATGCCATGACTGCTGGAAAAACTCTGATCTACTTTTCGACTACTGCAGAAAGTGTTGGTTAGGTAGTTTTTTCTTTAGCTGTTTGGCTGCACATGTTTTTTCAGTTTCAATTATCTCTCTATTAGCATGCAAAGGGAAATTAGTGTTGCATATCTTCATAGCATTAATTACTACCGAGTTTGTGATGTTGCTCAAAGGCTAATGATAAGCCCTATTACTTTTCTCTTTTAGGTGTTTTTCGGTATACATGAAACTGAAAAAATCAGTAATTTCAGTTCTTGTATTGCGCTTTGCATCTGTAAACCTCTTTCAGATAGAGACAGAAATCCTCTACTCTATTCAACTATTTTTTTCTGGAGCATGGGTAATTTTATGGACCAGTTTACTACACCTAAATAGAATATATGCACACATGTGTTACCTATAGACTAGTTTGCATATGCTGTCTTGGCACACTCTTCAAAGTATATTACAAAGTTTCTTTCAAGTTAGGAACTCTATAAAATTCGATAAGTAAACAAACACATCCATGTTTTCTCAGCTGAAGATTTAATATGAGTGTACCTAAACAATTACATGATTTCCCTTTTCATTTCCTCAAAAAAAAAAAAATTACATAGGCCCTTTTATCTGTAATGATAACAAATTTTTTGACTTTCTGATTTTGTTGTGTATATGCAGGAACTATAGTTGATGACCCACGTATGCTAATCAGCTATTTTATGGTTTTCATGCTGGCATGTTTCAAGCTCCGTGCTGATAACTTGTCTGGTCTGTCAGAGTTGCACATGTATCAGCAAATGAAACAAACATCTCTGCTAGGTGATCTCTCATTTGATACAAAAAGCATGTGGACTCTGTTTGATTATCTGAGACTTTACGGTTATTGTCACTTGCTGGATCTTGTTCTTGCTTTAATTATGATCACAGGAACTCTTGAATATGACATTCTTCACCTTGGCTACCTTGCCTTTGCCTTAACATTCTTTCGGATGAGGCTCAATATATTGAAAAAGAAGAATAAGATCTTCAAGTTCTTGCGAATGTATAATTTTGCTGTGATTGTATTGTCACTCGCCTATCAATCTCCATTCATAGGAGATTCCAATGAGGAGAAGTGTGAAACAATTAATTACATATATGAAGTGATTGGGTTCCATAAGTACGATTATGGGTTTCGAATCACATCAAGATCTGCTTTCGTGGAAATTATCATATTTATGTTGGTGTCTTTGCAGTCTTATATGTTTGCATCCCAAGAATTTGATTATGTGGCAAAATATCTTCAAGCCGAGCAACTTGATGGCTTTGTGCGTGAACAGGAGAAAAGAGCCTCTTGGAAGACTGCACAGTTGCATCACATACGCAAATCTGAAGAACAGAAGCGTCTTCGTAATTCACAAGTGGAAAAGATGAAATCAGAGATGTTTAGCCTTCAAATGCAGCTTCACAACATGAACATGCATACGAACAGTGGTGAGACCCTATCTAAAAGCGAGGGTACTAGGAAGAAGAGTTTACTTAACTCATATAAGAAAACTAAGATTGCTAACAAGGAGGAAAATGATTGTAAGATGTGTAATGAAGACTCTTCGTCAGATAAATCTTTAGCAAGTGTGAAAAGAAGTCCTTCAGAAGAGGATTCTCCAGAACAGTCAATGGGTTCTCCGCAGGAATGCAATGAACTCAAGATTAGATCCTCTAGTATAGAATTATGGGATCTAGAAAAAACATATGAGGGACATTTTCAAGGAAAGAAAAACCGATTAGCCTCAGCTGCAAATCTTTTTGGCCATGGTGTTTCTCATGTAAAATCTCTAGGCAATAAAGCAGTATCCAATCTCGTGAACTATTTAAATATAAAGTATGAGGAACCAGATATACTTGATTACTCATCGGAGAATGATATCTATTATGAATTAGAAAATCAATATATAGGAGGTGAACCATCTGAGCAAACAATTTCTGTTCAATCTTCCAGTGAAAAAAATATGACCCAGAATATAACGCATGTTCCAAGACCACGAATTTCAGTCATATTCTACTATATGTTGGCCCAAATTCGATCAAATAACGACATTGTCTGCTACTGTTTGTTTGTGTTGATGTTCCTGTGGAACTTCAGTTTGCTTTCTACGGTATACCTTGCCGCCCTCTATTTGTTTGCCCTGTGTGTGAACACTGGACCTGGTTACATGTTCTGGGTAATGATGTTAATTTACAGTGAAGTATGTATTTTACTTCAGTATCTTTATCAAATCATTATTCAGCACTGTGGTTTCCGCATTCATTTTTGCTTCCTTAAGGAACTTGGATTTCCTGATCATAAAATCCAGTCATCATTTGTTATCAGTATATGGCCACTTTTTCTACTTTATATATTTACTCTCCTTCAGTCTTCAATGTCTGCAAGAGATGGTGGATGGGCTTCAGTTACAGAATTCAGTTCTGAGAAGAAAAGAGTTTCACCCTGGGAAGAGTCCTCGGAGAATTTATCTTGGTGGGAGAGACTATATAAACCACTGCAGGGTAAGATGCAAGTTGTAATTAAAAGCATGATCAGGTATTGGAAATCAGTAACTCAGGGAGCTGAAGCCCCACCGTACTTTGTTGAGCTCTCAATGGAAGTTAACTTGTGGCCAGATGATGGTATACAACCAGAGAGAATTGAATCAGGTATAAACAGATTACTTGAAGCCTGTTATGATTTGAGATGCAAAGAAAGAAATCAGGATAGTTGCCATTTAGCAAGTAGAGTTCGGATCCAAAGCATCGAAAGAAGCCCGGAAAACCTTAATAACGCATTGGCTGTTTTTGAAGTTGTGTATGCATCCCCATCAGACCCTGTGCCAGAGGAATTGTCCAAATCATTAACTCCAGCAGCTGATGTAGCCAATGAGATTTTAGATGCTCAATGTGCTGGAATTTTCAAAGATATAGGATTTCCATATCCGGTAATATCTGTTATTGGTGGAGGGAAGCGAGAGATTGATCTGTATGCCTATGTTTTTTGTGCAGAATTGACTGTTTTTTTCTTGGTTGCGATATTCTACGAATCAGTCATAAAAAATAAAAGCGAATTTTTTGAAGTCTATCAATTAGAAGACCAGTTTCCCAAAGAATTTGTCTTAATCTTGCTGGTACACCTCTCTACCTTGCATACATTTTGATTCTATAAAAAGACATCTGAATATCTGCTTTTCTGTTAAGTTGTATCCATCAAGAGCAATGTACAATCTATCAATTGAATATGTATTTCTAATAGAGTAAGAACTGTGTGTTGATATGCTGATATGCCAGGCATGTGACATCATGTGTTAAATGCTATATCTAACGTTCTGACTCTTTCATTATTGATCCCAATGGCTGATGTTATAAACTGTCCAATTTTGATGATTTACAGAATTTTAAATACTTACAATATTATATGTATGCATTTTGTTCCTGTAGAACTCTCAAGCATGTAAATGATTTTTCTTTGCAGGCTTAAAATAACAAATAGATTTTTGCATTTTTTATAAGATTCCACTTTATGACCTACGTAACAAACAAACTAAAGACGGCAGCCTCCTCGTGCTTGATTTTTGTTCTTTTAGATTTTGGTAATTGAGTGTCACCTTATAGAAGAGTTTAACAGAAAACCGGTCAGTTTTGGGCAAAAGTAAATTACGTGCACTCAGCTTAAATGTTCATTCAGGCATGAAAATTTGAAATAGTCCAACACGGATGGTCCTCGACTCCGCGTAAAGGTTTTACAATGGTAAAGTGTCTTCTAAAGTACCACCCAAAAACTTATCGGAGGGTGGAATATGTTCAAGTAGCTTAGCTACAGAGTGCAAACTTATAAATTGTCAGAGCAAAATCTATCAAACTGATTACTGAATTTAGTTTTGTGAATTTTTATTATGATGCAGATACTATTTTCCCTGATTGTACTTGATCGTATAATCTATCTCTGTTCCTTTGCCACGGGAAAAGTCATCTTCTATCTTTTTACCCTGGTCCTTTTTACGTATTCTGCAATAAAATATGCTTGGAACATGGAGCCTTCACACCAGCGTGCAGGACGATTAGCACTCCGTGCTATTTTTCTCACGAAGGCAATATCTCTTGCACTACAGGCTGCACAAATTCGTTATGGAATTCCTCGTGAAAGTACTTTGTATCGACAGTTTTTGACAGCTAGTATCTCGCAACTCAATTTTCTAGGTTTTCGAGTATACCATGCTTTACCATTCCTATATGAATTGAGATGTGTACTGGATTGGTCTTGCGCAAGTACATCTTTGACAATGTATGACTGGTTAAAGGTGAGTCGCTTTAATTTGTACACAATTGACATTTAAGTGAAAATTCATCTGCCTTCGTTTGGAAGTTCATTTGTTTATTTCTATGTGCTTAGGCTCATCTTTAATTTAGTCCTCTTGGTAGATAGTGGCTGGCACCTCTTTGTACCTGTTGTAGTAGTCTTTCTTTGTTTGCAGTAACATTGTGATTGTTATCGTTGTCATTACTAGTGATTAAGATAATGTTATGTTATCAGCCATTGGCGCATCACACACACACACACACACACACACACACACACACACACACACACACATATTACAACTTCCAAACTCCAAGATTTTCTAGATCGAATTTATGACCAAGGAAAACCATTTAGAAATTAAAAATACTCATGATCATATGCATTGAATTTTAATTCTCTTCTTCAGCTGGATTTACATTCCATATTAGAAGACATCAAATCAATATTGTAAATTTTTTTTTATATGTTCATTGTAGATCTTATTTTTTAAAATTTGTGAATACTTCAAGACTGACTGACAGCAGACTGTCATCTTATACGCTTGTGCTATAAATTCAACTACCATCTCAAATCTTATCATTGCAGTGTTTTTATGAGTCTAATATCTACTTCTCGTCTTTGTATTTTTTGTAGTTGGAGGATATATATTCTAGTCTCTTTCTTGTCAAATGCGATGTGGACTTGAACAGGTCTAAACATCGTCAAGGACAAAAGCAACAAAAAATGACTAAATTCTGCAATGGGATATGCGTATTCCTGGTTTTACTATTTGTTATATGGGCACCTATGCTGGTACGACTTTCTGTTCTAAATAGTCTAAAAAAGATATTGATGTGGTTTACACAGTGTTGTTGCAACTCTGAACATACTAGTTGCCTTTGTGTTCTGAAACTTATTTTAATACAAGGAAAAAGGATCCTTTTTTTTTTCTTTCAAATATTTTGAAGAAACTAATTACACTATCCAAATTTTCAATGTAGAATTATATCAGATACTTGTGTCAATAGAACTTTGGTGATATAATGATGCGGGTCTCTTACTCCATGAAACTGTAAACTGAAAATTAGTTGTTTTTGTTATTTCTTAATTATTTATAAATTAGGCGTATGTTAATTAGCATAAGAAAAAAAGAAAGATGTATGTGTTGTTCTATAGTTACAGGTTTCAAGGTAGTAATTAGTAGATGTAATTCCTTGTATATTTTTTTTAACTCTTTCAATCCTCTACATATTGCTTGGCAGATGTACAGCAGTGGCAATCCATCAAACATTGCAAATCCCATCAAAGATGCGAGTGTTCAAATAGATTTACACGCACTAGGTGGAAGGCTGAATATATTCCAAACCACTCTTTGCAAAAAGATTTCCTGGAATGAGGTTGATGCACATTTTAATTTGGATCCTCATGGTTATCTGTCTGAATACAACAAGAAAGATATCCAATTAATATGTTGCCAAGCTGATGCAAGCACCTCATGGCTTGTTCCTCCTGTTGTTCAAAATAAATTCTCTCAATCTCTTCAGAGGAGTATGAAATTTGTATTTTCTTGGCAATTTACAAGGAATAGGCCAAAAGGAAAGGAAGTTGTGAAGTATGATTTGCATATTCATGAACATGATCTACCAAGAGCAGTGGAAGTAATAGGAGTACTAAATGGTAGTGTTAGTAATTTAAGGATAAGGAATGTATACCCAAAATATTTCCGAGTCACTGGATCTGGTGATGTTCGGCTTCTTGAACAGGAAGTAAGTGATAGATATTGTTCAAAGAGTACATTACTATTAGAACTTTAGAACCATTGTTGTGATTATATAATGCACATTAGAGTTGATATGTATATATTTGGTACTTGTCAATTAGTTTTGGTTAAACCACTAAGACAAAGCCGTGCAGGTAAATATGTTTAGTGGTGATCTTTCCATGAACCATGGAAATCCGAAGTGGTGGTCTTTCCACGATGTAGATGCTTCAGATATAACTGGCTGCGGGGAGTTGGCTGGACCAATGGCCATTATTGTCTCAGAGGAAACACCGCGTAAGTCTGTATCTTGATTTTGTAGGAGTTTTGAGCTTTAATTTGAAAACCTAAAAGAATATGTGAATGACTAACATAAGTTTTACCCTTTTTTCTTTTCCACTATTTATTTATTTTAAACACTTTGTAGAGGGCATTATCGGAGAAACACTCAGCAAATTCAGCATCTGGAGTCTTTACATTACATTTGTCCTAGCAGTAGGTCGCTTCATTAGACTGCAGTGTTCAGATCTAAGAATGAGAATTCCTTATGAAAATCTTCCTTCATGTGACAGGTACACAACCCATCATCGGTCATTGATGCGTTTACATCTGTTTGATTTTAATATTGTATTGACAAATAAGCAACTAGAAGTGCCATGTCCTTTCTCTTTCGTTTCATTTTATGCATTGTGTATGATACCAGTTCAATACTCCAGAAAATACATAGGTGGGAAATAGGTTATTCTTGAATGCAAGGATATTGTCCGTAAACACCTGGCACAGTTGCAGCTGTTAGCGGCTGGGATAGAGACCTTTTAAGTAGATTTTTGCATATTTTGAAGTTTGAGTTTTAGACATCATATAAAATGTAACATAGTGCCAAACAAATCAAAACTACCGTCTGCAGTTTAGGTTGTACTTGCATGCTTAACTCCTTGTGGGCCATATATTCTACTCCCTCCGTCCCACCCAATTGTTTACACTTTTCAACGGGTGTCCGACACTCATTTTAAGGATAGTTCCATAACTTATTTTTAAAATTTTCTTTTCTTGTATAAAAATATAAACATTAAATTTTTATACAAAAAAAGAAAATTTTAAAAATAAGTTATGGAACCATCCTTAAAATGCACCTTAAAATGTGTGTCGGACAACCCTTGAAAAGTGTAAACAAGTGGATGGGACAGAGAGAGTAATATTTAGGATTTAATAGTATTCCAAAAATGTGATCAGAAATGTGTTATGTGATGAATATATGACATATAATCTGTACTTACTAATATCAATGATAGTATCCGAATATGTCAACGTAGTCTTAAACTACGAGTCAGAAACCAGGTTCGAAATAACAATTATAAAGAATATAATGTATTTTTAATTGTAAAGACGGGGTAGGAACCGATACCACAGAGCACAGTCGAGTTTATCATACTTATATTAATGCAGATTGCTAGCTATTTGCGAAAAAATCTATGCAGCAAGGGCAGAGGGCGAGCTCGAGGTTGAAGAGGTCTTGTACTGGACGCTGGTAGAAATTTACCGTTCCCCTCACAAGTTGATCGAGTACACAAGACTAGAGTAATCATCACCTTTGAAAACCTCACGCTTAATGGAGAGTAATTGCTTGAACCAACTAATCTGCCCAAAAAACTACAACGTTTGGGTATGGATTCTCTGGACTTGGCTCAGATTGCTATGACCTTCAAGTTCTTGCAAGCTACAGAACATCTTCAAATGATTGCCTGTAATTTTTAACCCGGTGTATATTAGCAACTCTTAAAGTTTCTCATGTGCAAGAATTGTTTAATTATTACTGATTTACATTATAACTTCTAATTTTAATATTACAGTAAAACCTAGTTAAACTAATACTCGATAAATTAATAACCTTTCTAAGTTAATAATTTTCTCTGATCCCAATTTAGGCCAATTCAAAAAAAAAATCAATTTCGATAATATCATAAGATAATAATTTTTTTGAAAAATCATATATAAATATTTGGTACCAATAATATTATAAATTAATAATTTTTTTATAATCATAGAAATTTATATCTTATACTTTTGTAAAATATGATTCTAGGGTTCTTAAAATTTAAATATACATGAAATTCATTCCTAACCTTTTTTGTACATCCAAAAGTTCGAATGTAACGGTTTTGTAAAGCATCACAAAGTTATTAATCATTGTTTTTGATGTTTTAATTGCTTTTAACGTGCAACAGACTACAAAGTCTTTGATATCATTTTTTTTTTGAAATAATCTTTGATATCATTTAAATATACATGAATATTTATTTTGATTCCCACAAATACCCATTAAATTTGTAAATTATCGTAAATTGAATTAACTGTATTAAGTATAAACATAAATTGTTTAATTGATTCTTTTTAAATTTATATAATTTTCTATTAATTTTGTTTCTTGTCGAAAATTTTCTATAAATTAATAAATATTAATTAATTAATTAATATCTCTATAAATTAATAAAATTTTTTGATCTAAATTACATTAATTTATAGAGATTTTATTGTATAACTTTAATTTGTGGCTATGCATTTTTTTATTTTTTGGATCGCGTTTTTACAGTAACTAATAATCTAAGAGCATCTCCAATGGGAGAGATCTCTAGGTAAAATTTGAAATTAATTACCATAAATAAAATTTATAAAGAATGTGTAAAAAAATTTGCACTCCAATGGGACAAAACCCTTGTCTATAATTATAGATAATCTCTTGATGTTGGTTATATTTGTCGAAACTCTAGAGACCTATAGTGAATTGCCACATCATTTATTTCTATATTAAAATTATATATTCCATTAATAACAACTTGAAATATTAATAACATGCCATTTTTAAAATCTAGCCAATCATTATAGCCAATACCCTCGGAATACAATGTCTTACAGGTTCGACAAATTTTACATAATCAATATTTTATGTAATTTAGCCAATCATTTTTAGCTAACGCCATTGGAGATGCTCTAATATGTATCCATGTATCTTCCATGCGACATCTATACTATATACTTACTATTAGGAAAAAGGCCCTTTATCTCACAATTTGAAAGAAATTGGTCCAAAATATCACAACTCAGAAAAATGGCCCTTACTATCACAAAGGAACGTAACAAAACAATGCATTTATACAAAATTCTGAAAACTCTGGTTGTTGGCCTGTAAGGCTGCAATTGGGCCTGATCAAATTCTAAAAAAACGCATTCAGTTATTACGTTTTTGACAGAAAACGCATGGGAAATATGCGTTTTTGATTGTTAGTAGAACTATTTTCAAATAATAAGAAGGGTATTTTGATAATCAAAACAAAATATAAGTAGATTTCATAAATCGAATAGAATTTTCAAAGTAAAAAATCGAACTATTTTCGTGCGGAGGGTGTAGAGGTCACTTGGCCTGTTTTGGAGCTCATGTTGTGTACCCGCCACCAGATTCCTCACCCGAGGAGGGTGGCCCTACCGACAGTTAGGTAAGTTCTCTGCTATCCCTTGTATTACCTTCAAAGGGGACATTGAATATTTTAAGTTTGGGGGTGATTTGGGGGATTAGTATTGTTAGTTGAGTCTTTGTTCATGTAGGAATCATATATTTTGCATGTTAGGAATAGTTCTTTCATGTTTTGTTCGTATTATTGCGTGTTTGTTTCATGTAGGACATTCTGTTATTTTTGTTTGTTTTACCATGTAAGTTTGTTTTAGTTGCATTTGCATAGCATGCATATTTCATGATCCCTTAGGATGAGCTAATTCTGATTGGTAGGTAGATGTTTAATTGAGTGTGATTATTGATGAATAGAGGGTTGATTTATAGTTCTTATGAAATTGACTTGCATGCTTCAGAAAAAATTTCAGAAACAAAATTTTTACACAGTCTCATCGTTTGCTTTTGGGCTAGGTTGAGGTCATGCTTGTTTGGTTGTTTTGAGGTTTAATCACTTGTTTATATTTAGAATTTTCATTATTCCCTTGATGTCGTAGGGACACTAAAATCTAAGTTTGGGGGAAACCAGGGATTTCATGCTAGTTGTTAATAATGGCTAGGCGTCAAATGGATAGTAGCCGGCTCATATCTTTATGAGTAGTCTAGGGTTGGATAAGAATTCTCATTCCAGATTGCATATATGAAAAAAAAATTAAGAAAAAAAAAAGAAAAAAAAAAGAGTCTAAAAAAAAGGGAAAAAAGGGTTTGTTATGTTTAATTTGTTATGTGCAGAATTAACTAGGGTGAGCTCTTTAATACTTGAGCAATTAAGTTCGCGGGGACTTTGTGCCAAGTGACCTAAGGCTTTTATAGTCCGAGATCCACTAACCTAACGCTCGCTACATGGGTATTATTGTATAAGCCTTTTGGGGTCTCATCCATTGCACGGTTAAATAAGCATGCGTCGTTGTTATGTGTCGTAGTTGTTACTAATAAATTCTTAGGTTATGAATTGTTTACCGGCTATTCTATTTATAAACTTGTGATTGTCTTGGCGAAGAATGAGTATGATTTTGATCTAGTGTTAGGAGTATTTTTGATGAGCATTGCACACACGCACGTTTCTGTTCATGAATTATTAGTATACGGGAACTTAGTCGAGCTCTGTTTGGACTTATTGCATTCTTTGAGATATTTGTTTGCTAGATGGTTTTGGTTAGTCTGAGGGGATCGTTGCATTTTCATAATAGTTACATTCACGCATTGCATTGCATTAGGTAGTATCGAGTCTGTTTATGCTTGAGGACAAGCATCGGTTTAAGTTTGGGGGTGTGATAAGTGGATTTCATATCCACTTGGAACTCTTCATTTCGGCTTAAATTGGTGACTTGACCTCAAGTATGTCGTGTTTTTTATTTGTTTTAGTGAGTTTATGTAGGGTTACTAACTTGAGGTTGGAAGATATAAATTGCATATTTTATGGTGGATTTGAGTTCAAGAAGTGAATAATGACAATTTGCAAAAGAAACAAAGGAAAAAGGAGTTAAAACGAAGAAAATCAGCCAAAATCAGCTTCCGGCAGAAGCCACGGGCGCAGTCAGCGCTACTTCGGGCGCAGCCAGCGCCAGAATAGTGTAGATGGGCGCAGTCAGCGCTACTACAGCGTAGTCAACGCTACCAGCCGCTGGGAAAATTTCTGATTCACTGTTTTGGCCATATCTTGAGTTCTAAAAGTCCGTTTTGGACGATCTTACAGTCCACGCGAAGCTAACGAGATTCTCTTTCATTCTAAAGTGGTCCAGATGTCAAAGGAATGGCCCAAAAATACTGAAGAAGAGTCAATTATGAATTTTCCTTCAAAACAGAATCAGTTTAGGAAACGTATTGGTAGTTTCTTGCTGGAAAAGACTCCTATGGCCTATATAAACACATCCTACCATCATAAAACGGCCAACACCCTGCCAACACTTCACATAACATAGAGAGAGTGCCGAGAGACGGAGATTCAGAGTTGGAGAAGGATTCCTACGCTCGTGACAAGCAACGGAGATCTATATCTACTTTTCGTTTTCTTCTATTAGGCGAACTCTTTGATGTTTTTGGGATTTGTTTTCTTAACTTATTACTCTAGCATTATTATTTTTATTCAGACTTTGTTTATTATCATGGTTTCATCAGATCCCATGATGACGAGCGGTTCGATTATGAACTAATCATTGTCATGGGATTCTAACGGATTTATCTATGTAGTTTAGTAGTTTGATTGCTTTAAAGATTTGTGAGTGATGAATTATTGATATCCTTGTATGGTTGTACTTATTCTTCTTGGATGCGTAGCTAACATCTAAGTTGCCTTGTTAATCTCTTGTGAAGCGACGGTGGATCTTGAGATTTAGAACTTGCCATGCTAGCATAGGATAGGTTGATGTATGCGTGACATCATGATTTTTAGCGTAATTAGAAATAAACTTATGCTGCCCTATGTGATCATTATGGATAACTTGTTCTTCAACCATTATGTTTTCAAATTCTATAGACATATAGGGTCTAAGCATAATTGGTGTCTATTCATCTTCTATCTCTTTTGTGGATGTATGAGTAGTTTGGTATTCGTATACTGAAAGGTAGCCTATACTTGTTTCGTGTTGTCCGATCAGATATCATAACCATCACATGCATTGATTAAAGGCGTCAAATCTAAGCGAAGTATTTAATGAAGTTAGGATCCCATGTTTATTCTCATATAAGTAATTTGATTTTAAATCTCATTAGTTAAGTAACTCTTAATTTGTTCAATTGCTTGTTAGTTAATCTTAGTTAATCAAAAACCCAATCTTGTTATTTATCTTACCAGTGAATAAAAACCAAACATTGTTGCATAGGTGCATTAACTAAATTGAAACCTAAACCAGATCTCTGTGGGAACGAACTTGACTTATATCTATATTACTTGTGACCACGTACGCTTGCGTGTATTAGTGCAAACAAGTTTTTGGCACCGCTGTCGGGGATCATCGGTGTTTTATTTTTAGTTTATGTGCTTGTCATCAGTGGTCGTTAGAGTTCACTGACTCGGATTATTTACTTACATATCTTGTTTGTTCAGTATTTTTCAAGTACTTGAGTGTGTATGCGAACACGTTCTCAAACTCGTAAACTGGAAGACGTAGATCTAGTCACAGATAAAAGCGAAGAAGAACTTGAAACAACAGTAGAGATGGGTGATCGAGCAGCAGCAGAAACTAAGGTTTTGAAGGACTTTTCTCAGCCTAAGATCAATGACATTCAATCTAGTATTGTCAGACCAGCCATTGCAGCTAATACCTTTGAAATCAAGCCTGGCACGATTCAGATGATTCAGAATTCAGTTCAGTTTGGGGGTGCTCCTACGAAAGATCCTAATATGCACATCCGGGATTTTATTGAGATCTGCGACACTTTCAAGTTCAACGGTGTGTCGGAAGATGCTGTCAAATTGAGACTTTTCCCATTCTCTTTGAGGGATAAGGCTAAGGGCTGGTTACACTCTTTACCAGCTGGTTCCATTACTACATGGGAGGATCTTGCTCAGAAGTTTCTTACCAAATTCTTCCCCATGGCTAAAACAGTAGCGATCAGAAACGCTCTAACTCAATTTGCACAGCAGTCTGGAGAATCTTTGTTCGAAGCTTGGGAACGCTACAAGGAGATGCTTCGAAAGTGTCCTCATCATGGTATGCCAGACTGGATGGTGATTAATGGGTTCTATAATGGGTTGGGAGCACAGTCTAGACCATTGCTAAATGCAGCATCAGGTGGAGCTTTATGGGCGAAGAGTTACGGGGAAGCTTATGACCTAATCGAGACAATGGCTGCTAATGAATATCAGAATCGAACTCAGAGACTATCTCAAGGCAAAGTAGCAGGTATTCTAGAAGTTGATGCAGCTACAGCTATTGCAGCTTAATTGAAGGCTTTAACTATGAAGGTGGATTCTCTTACTAACTACGGAGTTCAGCAGGTTGCAAGTGTGTGTGAGCTGTGTGCGGGTGCACATGAGACGTATCAGTGTGCTATCTCTTCTGAATCGGCACAGTTTGTGAGCAATTTTCAGCGACCCTCACAACCAGCTCCAGCCACCTATCATCTGAATAATTGGAATCATCATAATTTCAGCTGGAGCAACAATCAAGGTGGTATGCAGCAGCCTTATCAGCAGTTTCAGGGACAGTAGTACGGAGCTAAGCCGTTCAATTAAGGTTATCAACAGCAGTATGTTCCGAGGCAACAATTCCAACCTCCAGGATTTTAGCAACAGCCTCATGTAAGTGCGGGGCAGTCTTCTTCTGAAAAATCTGAATTGCAAGAGTTGAGGTTGATGGTTAGAAGCCAGACTGTATCTCTCATGACGTTGGAGAATCAGATAGGGCAAATTGCAAGTGCCTTACTTAACAGACCACAGGGATCTCTTCCTAGTGATACGGAGGCTAATCCAGGCAAGAGGGAAGTCCATCAGCAGGTGAAAGCAGTTACTTTGAGATCTGGAAAAGTTACAACCGAGCAAAAATTAGCAGCTAAGGAAGATGAAGAAGTTCAGAATCAGCAGGTTGAAAAATCTGCAGGGCCAGAAATTGAAAAATCTGACTTGGTGGCTGATCAGCTAGATGGTGAAGTGGAAAATAGTAAGAAGTCTGTTGAAAAGTCTATTCTGGAGTAGTCTACAAAGAGCGATCAGATCTATCCGCCTCCTCCGTATCCTCGACGCTTGCAGAAAAGTCAAGAAAAGCAGTTACAGAAATTTTTGGACGTCTTCAAGAAATTGTCCATTAATATTCCTTTTGCAGAAGCTTTAGAAAAGATGCCGAGCTATTCTAAGTTCATGAAGGGGATTTTATCAAGGAAGTTGAAGCTCGAGGAATTGGAAACTGTTGCTTTGACAGAGGAGTGTAGTGCGGTTTTGCAGCAGAAATTGCCACCGAAGCTTAAAGATCCGGGAAGTTTCACCATACCGTGCACTATTGGCAACTTATCTTTCAACAATTGTTTGTGTGACTTGGGAGCTAGCATCAATCTCATGCCTTTGTCTGTTTTCATGCAACTTGGTCTATCGGAGCCAAAGCCGACTAGTATCTCTTTGCAGTTGGCTGATCGATCTATCACTTATCCTAGAGGTATCGTGGAGGATGTTTTGGTAAAAGTTGATAAGCTCATCTTCCCTGCGGATTTCGTGATTCTTGATTTTGAAGAAGATAAGAAGATTCCCATCATCTTGGGAAGGCCTTTTCTCGCTACTGGCCATACTTCGATAGATGTTCAGAAAGGAGATCTCACAATGAGAGTGCAAGATCAGACTGTCTCTTTTAATGTGTTCAAGGCCATGAAATTTCCTCCGGAGAATGAAGAGTGCTTTAGAGTGGAAGGGGTTGATACTGGCCAGAATAAATCGTTTGATCAGATGTTGAAGTCGGATCCATTAGACGTTGCTTTACAAGGAAAGTCTGATACTGAAGATGAGGAATTAGGCGTGGCTGATCTTTGGGATTCTCAGGTGCTGATTGACGAGGTTATTTCATGGTCAAATCTTGAGGATAGTGCAATTGAGTCTTTTCTTGAGAAAGATGTTTGGTTAAAGTACGAGGGTAATAAAGATCTTCATGAGTTATATAGGAATTTTACTTCTGATTAGATGTTAGAGGAGTTGAATGCTATTTGTTCTAAGCATGAAATTCAATTTGAGGATAGTTTTTTTGATCCTAAGTCTGTTGTTAAGACTTCTGTTGGTGAACCACCCACTTCCGTTCCTAATCCGTCTATTTTCACTTTTGATCAGTCTTTGGTAGTTAATAATGAAAATCATCATGTTGAAGAAGCTTCCAAACTCGAGCTTAAACCACCAGATCACCTGAGGTATGCATATTTGGGTCAATCATCTATTTTGCTTATTATTATTGTTGCTAACTTGTTAGGTAATGAAGAGAACAATGTTACTGACATTTTGGAGGAGCAAAGAAGGCTGAAACTTGTCATCAAGGATGTAGCCCCGGAAAAGATAATTAAATAGAGATACGGTGTAAGAATTTTAAAGAGAAAAATCCATTGCCATGTCTAGCTAAAGACTTTAAACAAAGGCGCTTCCTGGGAGGCAACCCATGGATTTCCTGCTTTCAATAAAAGAGCATTTTCCCCAATTCTTCATAATTCTGTATTACTATTTTTGTGCGGAGGGTGTAGAGGTCACTTGACATGTTTTGGAGCTCATGCTGTGTACCCGCCACCAAATCCCCCACCCGAGGAGGGTGGCCCTACCGACAGTTAGGTAAGTTCTCTACTATCCCTTGTATTACCTTCAATGGGGACATTGAATATTTTAAGTTTGGGGGTGATTTGGGGGATTAGTATTGTTAGTTGAGTCTTTGTTCATGTAGGAATCATATATTTTGCATGTTAGGAATAGTTCATTCATGTTTTGTTCGTATTATTGCATGTTTGTTTCATGTAGGACATTCTGTTATTTTTGTTTGTTTTACCATGTAAGTTTGTTTTAGTTGCATTTGCATAGCATGCATATTTCATGATCCCTTAGGATGAGCTAATTCTGATTGGTAGGTAGATGTCTAATTGAGTGTGATTATTGATGAATAGAGGGTTGATTTATAGTTCTTATGAAATTGACTTGCATGCTTCAGAAAAAATTTCAAAAACAAAATTTTTACACAGTCTCATCGTTTGCTTTTGGGCTAGGTTGAGGTCATGCTTGTTTGGTTGTTTTGAGGTTTAATCACTTGTTCATATTTAGAATTTTCATTATTCCCTTGATGTCGTAGGGACACTAAAATATAAGTTTGGGGGAAACCAGGGATTTCATGCTAGTTGTTAATAATGGCTAGGCGTCAAATGGATAGTAGCCGGCTAATATCTTTATGAGTAGTCTAGGGTTGGATGAGAATTCTCATTCCAGATTGCATATATGAAAAAAAAATCAAGAAAAAAAAAGAGTCTAAAAAAAAGAAAAGAAAAGAAAAAAAAGGGTTTGTTATGTTTAATTTGTTATATGCAGAATTAACTAGGGTGAGCTCTTTAATACTCGAGCAATTAAGTTCGCGGGGACTTTGTGCCTAGTGACCAAAGGCTTTTATAGTCTGGGATCCACTAACCTAACGCTCGCTACATGAGTATTATTGTATAAACCTTTTTGGGTCTCATCCATTGCACGGTTAAATAAGCATGCATTGTTGTTATGTGTCGTAGTTGTTACTAATAAATTCTTAGGTTATGAAGTGTTTACCGGCTATTATATTTATAAACTTGTGATTGTCTTGGCGAAGAATGAGTATGATTTTGATCTAGTGTTAGGAGTATTTTTGATGAGCATTGCACAAACGCACGTTTCTGTTCATGAATTGTTAGTATACGGGAAATTAGTCGAGCTCTGTTTGGACTTATTGCATTCTTTGAGATATTTGCTTGCTAGTTGGTTTTGGTTAGTCTGAGGGGATCGTTGCATTTTCATAATAGTTGCATTCATGCATTGCATTGCATTAGGTAGTATCGAGTCAGTTTATGCTTGAGGACAAACATCGGTTTAAGTTTGGGGGTGTGATAAGTGGATTTCATATCCACTTGGAACGCTTCATTTCGGCTTAAATTGGTGACTTAACCTCAAGTATGTCGTGTTTTTGATCTGTTTTAGTGAGTTTATGTAGGGTTACTAACTTGAGATTGGAAGATATAAATTGCATATTTTATGGTGGATTTGAGTTCAAGAAGTGAAGAATGACAATTTGCAAAAGAAACGAAGGAAAAAGGAGTTAAAACGAAGAAAATCAGCCAAAATCAGCTTTCGGCAGAAGCCACGGGCGTAGTCAGCGCTACTCCGGGTGCAGCCAGCGCCAGAATAGTGTAGATGGGCGCAGTCAGCGCTACTACAGCGCAGTCAACGCTACCAGCTTCTGGGAAAATTTCTGATTCACTGTTTTGGCCATATCTTGAGTTCTACAAGTTCGTTTTGGACGATCTTACAGTCCACGCGAAGCTAACGAGATTCTCTTTCATTAAAAAGTGGTCCTAGTCAAAACACAACTGGAATGGCCCAAAAATATTGAAGAAGAGTCAGTTACGAATTTTACTTCAAAACAGAATCAGTTAGGAAACGTATTGGTAGTTTCTTGCTGGAAAAGACTCCTATGGCTTATATAAACACATCCTACCATCATAAAACGGCCAACACCCTACAAACACTTCACATAATATAGAGAGAGAGTCGAGAGATGAAGATTCAGAGTTGGAGAAGGATTCCTACGCTCGTGACAAGCAACGGAGATCTAGATCTACTTTTCGTTTTCTTCTATTAGGCGAACTCTTGGATGTTTTTGGGATTTGTTTTCTTAACTTATTACTCTAGCATTATTATTTTTATTCAGACTTTATTTATTATCATGGTTTCATCAGATCCCATGATGACGAGCGGTTCGATTATGAACTAATCGTTGTCATGGGATTCTAACGGATTTATCTATGTAGTTTAGTAGTTTGATTGCTTTAAAGATTTGTGTGTGATGAATTATTGATATCCTTGTATGGTTGTGCTTATTCTTCTTGGATACGTAGCTAACATCTAAGTTGCCTTGTTAATCTCTTGTGAAGCGACGGTGAATCTTGAGATTTAGAACTTGCCATGCTAGCATAGGATAGGTTGATGTATGTGTGACATCATGATTTGTAGCGTAATTAGAAATAACTTATGCTGCCCTATGTGATCATTATGGATAACTTGTTCTTCAACCATTATGTTTTCAAATTCTATAGACATATAGGGTCTACGCATAATTGGTGTCTATTCATCTTCTATCTCTTTTGTGGATGTATGAGTAGTTTGGTATTCGTATACTGAAAGGTAGCCTATACTTGTTTCGTGTTGTCCGATCAGATATCATAACCATCACATGCATTGATTAAAGACGTCAAATCTAAGCGAAGTATTTAATGAAGTTAGGATCCCATGTTTATTCTCATATAAGTAATTTGATTTTAAATCTCATTAGTTAAGTAACTCTTAGTTTGTTCAATTGCTTGTTAGTTAATCTTAGTTAATCAAAAACCCAATTTTGTTATTTGTCTTAGCAGTGAATAAAAACCAAACATTATTGTATAGGTGCATTAACTAAATTGAAACCTAAACCAGATCTCTGTGGGAACGAACTTGACTTATATCTATATTACTTGTGACCACGTACGCTTACGTGTACTAGCGCAAACACTTAAGCCGACCGTAAGCCATATAAATCTCTTCGTATATGACCATTTCGAGAAGCATCCTCGACACTAAATAAGTTTTCTTGAAAGAAGGGTTTGTCCTACATATTGTTGATTCTTCCTAACCTCATGATCCTTCACATTCCCTCTATTACTAAGTTTAATATTCTTAAAATTTATTAAAAATATTAAATATTTTTAGATTTTATCTATAAAAATTGGATTTTTATCCGAATTTCTTAAAAAGCCTGAGCTTTTATCTGGGTCAAACCTGGCTTTTGTCCGGGCTTTTTAAAATCCTGAACTTTATCGGGGTTTTTCAAAAGCCCGGGCTTTTAACCGAGCTTTTCAAAAGCCCGGGCTTTTAATCGAGCTTTTCGGGATTCGGGCCGAGCCGAGCTTGATGAAAAATAGGAGGCCCATCTTAGGCCTTCTGGCCGGGCTTTTCGGACTTTTTTGTGGATTGGATCAGGCCGGATTTCGGACTTGAGGTTTTTGAACATCTCTAGCTATAAGCTACTTGATTATGAGCCCGTTTGGCAACAACTTAAAGCTGAAGTTTTAAATGACTTTTAACTTTAAGCTGAAAAATGTCTGTTTGTGTAATAAGTCAGAAAATGACTTAAAGTTAAAAAAATAGCTTAAAGTCAGAAGTTGGTAGAATGTACTTTTTTAAATGACTTATTTTATTTTGATAATTTTATTTGATGAAAGTTAATATCATCATTCAAATTAATTATTTATCAAATTTATTTTTATTTTATCATTTTAAATAATTTATAAGTTATTCATAATATAAAATTACCCAAATAGATTTTAACTTAAAATTTTTACTTTTCACTTATCGCTTTAAGCAACTTTAAATTATAAGTAATAATTTAAAGTTTAGCAAAACGGGCTCTATAACAATCAAAATCACATATAATCTAAAATAATATATCTCTAACAATTAATATAGATAATGTTGTAAACTTTTTAATTTTATTACTTATATATTATCCACTTTGAAAAATCAATACCATTAAGTTTGAATAATATTTATTTGACTAAGATAGATCATGTTTGCTTTATTATGTTTCTTCTGTATCTTTTTTGTTTTTCCATATATATAAGTATTTTCACAAACTCTAAAATGGAGGATGTGTTTATAATATTTTACAAAATTTTAAGAAAATATAAATTCATTATTTAGTTTTATCAAATTAAAAATTATGTAATATAAAAATTTGAAACTTGTTATGTGTGACATATCAGCAACTCTATTGATGCCCTATTATACACGTGCCTGACTAAACACGTGTACCTGGACTACATCTGTGTGTAGATGAAGAGTTATTTAGTTAGTACGACACGTAACGTAACGTATCCTCCTCAATTCCTGATGATAAAAATGACTATGATTATAAGCCATCCCATTTTAAAATATTTTTTTGTTGCATAAATTCTTCTGCATTCTTATGATTATATAAATCGGTTTTATAACATATATTTTACATAAATTGTTAATTTGATATTTAATTAAAAATTATAATTAATTATTTTACAAAATAAATTAAGAATGTGTATTATAAATTTATTTGTTACCCATTCATAATTGTACACAAACTTAAGAATTCCACAAATGATCCTATTGTAATTTGCTCTTAATAGAAAATAATTTTACAAATTGATAATACTAATTAATTATTGATTAGCTAAATAAACAATATAGTGCATGTATTTAACTGGGCAAAAGATAAAAGGTTTTGGCAAAGTTTGATACACATTTAAATAATATAAAATTTGGATGTAATGTGAAAGGTGTTTTACATATATAATTTTTTTTCAAATCAAATATTTTAATAATTTACGCCACAATTGAAATGAAGCACTCCTAAGTCATAAATAATGTTAGGGTACCGAGATTTCCAATTTTTTTTTCAAATATACGTAATCGATCCTCATTTATTATAATAATAAATGAAAAAAAAAATCATACTACCACATCACTATCACATCAATTTTGCCATATCATTTGAATATAATTTTTTATATCTAATATTATGACTATAACACTACTCAACATTAAACCTCTGATCTATCGATGGAAAATTAAAAATACATTAATGACTCGTAAATGATTAAATCAAACTAGTACAACTCAAAGTGATATGTACAAGGGCCTTAAAAGAAATAGAGAAAGAGAGAAAAGGATGAGGAAGAAAGTTTGGAGAGTTGGAGTTCAAAACCTCCAAGTATTTACAAGTTTAAGTAAAATCCAATTAGTTTTTGCATGCAATGCATACGTGTGACCTGTAGGCTGTAGCCAATTTCTCTCCTCATCATCCAGCTCACACCCTATACTCTGGCACACCCTTCCATCATTAACTCTCTCCTCTCTCCTAAAACACACACACACACTCTCTCTCTCTCTCTCTCGGGATATTATAAACCTCTCCACTTTAATACTCTCCTCTCTGCTCTCTCTGTATAAAGACACCATTCTATTCCCATATGTACATACATGTTTAGAGCCATATCAAAATCTCCATGTACATGTATCTCTCTGCCTCACACTTGTTTTGTTTTATTACAATGATTACCTTTTGTAAAAAAAGTGTTCACTCTTTTCTCAATAATATTACATCCACTACTCTCACTTCTCAACAAGACTCTATCACCACCGATTACCACCGCAATACTGGCTGTGCCGGATTAAGTATTCTCGCAAAATACGATGATATTCCGAAACCAAACAATGTGATTGAATCGTCGTCGTTGATCAATGTTTCACGGAAGATTAAAGAAGCCATTGCATCGAAGAATAATGAACGAGATCATGTCGAAATCAGAATCAAGGTTCTAGGAGGCGGCGATGCTGCTGGCGGATTGGCTTCGTGCACGGAGAGTTTAGGATTCGAGAGCTACACCGAAAGAAGCATGAGCAATGAACATGGGGTTGATGTTTATGAAAAAACTAGGGTTAAGAACAAGTCGAAAATTTTTGATAAGCGAAAAGAGAAGAATTTTCCGCCGCCTTTGAAGTCATTGAATGATAATGGGAAGCCGATGTTTGTTCTCAAACCGATAAGGAAAGACGGACGATTGGAGCTTACTGAGGTGCAAATTCATCGACAAGAGAGTATTCATGCTTGTAGAGAAGATGGACGATTGAGAATGTATCTGGTGGAACTCAATCACGGCAATATTGTTGTTGACACCGAAGATAAGTTAAGTGGAACCAAGGAAGATAAGTTGGGTGATACTAAGGAGAAGCAGGTGTTTGAAGAAGAGTGGAAGTTTCCGGAAAATTGTGGTGGTGGAGAAGATTGCAGGTGGTTGAATGAGATGGTTGCCAGCCACGGCCACCACCACCACCACCATCACCGTAATATGCATGGATGGGGACAGCAGTGTGTGACCATCAGGTGAAAAAGTCAGCTCCAAAAGTAAGGTAACACTTTAAGGTGTTCATTTTGTGATGATGATATATGACTCATGTGATAGTATAAGTTATGTCTCTCAACATCAAAGTATCAAACACATATCGGACATGAATGATACAAAATATATTTGTAAATCCGTGATGGAATCAAATGAAAATAATTTGATAATTATAAATCAATGACGGAATCAAACGGAAAATAGACAGTGCTCTATAATTTGAGTTCCGAACGACATATGGAAGTATATTAACAACAATTTTTGCAGATTTATATATGTTAAAAATACTTTTATGTCTATAATTTTTTTAATTACCATGAAATGATATGTTTGAAAATGTGTATGATTGCAGGGAGGAGAATTGGGGGGATAGAAGTATTGAGAAGCTAGGAAGAGGACGATGGGATGTAATGGTATTGAGAGTATAAAATGTCAGAGAGGTTAAAGGAGGGCTGGCTGGCAGAGTTATCGATATCTGTAGTGTACTATAGTGTCAAGTGTGTGTGTGTGAGTAGTGTGTGTCTGTGTGTGTGTGAGAGAGAGAGGGAGAGAGACAGAGAGAGAGAGAAGAGAGAGAGAGGGAGAGAGACTTTTAAAGTGAGGGAGGAGTGTGCTATCTCAAGTCTTTGCCATACTTCAGTGTTCTGTTGTAATATGGAGTAATCGTTTAATATATTTCGTTTCTGTTAGAGCATTTTCAATGGCGTTAGTTAAAAATGATTGGCTATATTACATAAAATATTGATTATGTAAATTTTGTCGAACCTGTAAGATATTGTGTTCCGAGGGTATTGGCTATAATGATTGGCTATATTTTAAAAATGGTATGTTATTAATATTTCAAGTTGTTATTAATGGAATATATAATTTTAATATAGAAATAAGTGATGTGCCAATTCACTACAGGTCTCTAGAGGTTCGACAAATATAGCCAACATCAAGAGATTATCTATAATTATAGATAACAGTTTTGTCCCATTGGAGTGTAAATTTTTTTACACATTCTTTATAATTCTTATTTATGGTAACTAAATTTAAAATTTACCTAAGAGGTCTCTCCCATTGGAGATGCTCTTACAGTCATATCAATTTAGATTATTTATTTCTATTATTGAAAACTAGTTGTTAAAATCGTGCTTCGCGATGACATTACAACTTTTTTATGTAAAAAATTAGTGTTTATTAATTTTATATTATATCATCAATATTAAATTTTTACAATCAATACGATCCTCTATGATAAACCGCATTTTCATTACACGATTTTTACTGAGACGATGTCTCATTAAAATTGAAACTCTAGTTTTAACATTTTTAACATGTATTATGAGTACTTGTTTGATAATATTTATCCATTAAAATTGAACCTTAAAAATAATGTAAAATTTATAACTTCAATATCAAATTTTAATAATTAATAAGATCTTGGGTGATTGCCCAAAATATTCATATGGGAGCCATGCTGATCCTTTTTACTGACTGAAAACGCTACATCGTCTACCGTGATATGAGGGGTGTTGCGGAACACCGTGTTCCGTATCATGGGGTGTTGCGGAGCACCATGTTCCGTATCATGCACGGATACGGAACACCGTGTTCCGTATCATGCTAACACGGAAGATGGTGTTCCGTATCATGCATAATACGGAACACGGTGTTCCGTATTATGCTAACACGGAGGACGATTCTCCGTATACCGTCGGTATTTCGGGCTATTTTTTTCAAAATCAGTATTTTGGGCAAAAACTTGTGAAAAATAGGCATTTTGGTAATTCTCTCTAAGATCTTTCATAATGAGTCATGATTTTCATTTTAAAGACGTTCAAGCCGCTCTCCTTTGAAATCATTAATATTAAAAATGCTCAAACTTAAATCTCGTATAATTAAAAAAAATTGAAAATTATAAATCTAAAGCATAGGTTATGAGAAACATTTCCAAGATTACTTCAAATACATTAAAAAGAAAAAGTCAAACTCACGAATACAATAATCAAAAACTAATCAAGATTACTTCAAATACATTAAAAAGAAAAAGCCAAATTCACGAATACAATAATCAAAAACTAATCAGAATTGAGACAAATTTTGCACACTTCAAAAAATACTACACATCATCAAATTTTCTTTTTTTTTTTTCAAAAAAAAAGTAGAAAAATATCGTCAAAAAACAGATACTTGTGTGCACACACAAAAAATATTGATTAATTTTTATATACATACCAAATAGATAAAGATAATAATTATAGCCAGATCGAATAGATACATTAATGTATCGATTTGTAAAACCTTTTATCCTAAAAGATTCAATCAAAAAAAAAATTATATGATACTTTAAGTATAAAGAGGCATAACTATACATATGCAAACCTAGTCATAAAATTCCATTAATCCAAAAAAATAAATTATGAAATTGAACAATAACATTGACAATGTATGAAATATGAATGAAAGAAAATCCAAATTAGACATTATTAAATTAATAAAATGGTGAGATTTTATTTTAGATTTTATCATTTTAGATGTACATAGTTCCAAAAGAGAAAATTTATGGCTCCCGCCGGGGAAATGCTCTTCTATTACATTAACATCAATTCTTTTTTCTTTTTAAATACGAATAAAGACTTTACGATAGGGGAATAATAGTGGATTTACGGACAATTCTCCTAATGCAAGTATAATTAACTTGTATAAAATAAAAGAGTTTAAAATAAGGATTTTTAAAAAAAAAGTAAAATCAAAAAGATCGCAAAAGATGCCACCTCACCATTCTTATATTCTACTTCTAATAAAACATTTAATTTCATGTCTTATATATTGATTCGAAATCTTTTCCATTATATATTTTACATATCCTATTTCCAATAAAACTTTTAATTATGTCTTTTTAATAAAGTTGAACTTTTCTCCTTTATAAATTTGAACAACTATTCTACTGAACTTTTAATTAAATATCTTACAAATACCTATTTCTAATAGAACTTTTAATTATATGTATCTTATAACTATTCTCCTTTATAAATAGAACCTTAATTATATGTCTTTTTTTAAAGTCCAACTCTTCTCCTCTATAAGTTTGAACACCTATTTTACTTCCAATATAACTTTAAATTAAATGTTTTACAAACACCTATTCTACTTCCAATAAAACTTTTTTAATAAATAAAACTTTTTTAATTAAACTTTTAGTTTGATGTATGTTCGTGTTATTCTCTTTCATAAATTCGAACAACTATTTTACTTTCAATAAAATTTTGAATTATTTGTCTTCCCTATAAAATCATACTCTTCTCCTCTACAAATTTGAGCATCTATTCTATTTCTTAAAGCATATTATTTTTATTTATTAATATTTAAAATTCTAAAAAAATTAGAAAAATATATTGAAATAATTTTAGAGGCATCATATAAATTATAAATTTGAACTATTCTTCTTTATAAATTCACATACCTATTTTATTTTCGACAATTATATGTTTTTCCTATAAATTCGAATGCTTCACCTATATTTAAAAAAAATATCTTTTTAAAAAATATTTTTTAAGATCAAAATATTTTTCGACAAAGAAACGAAAAGATTTATTACAACCAAGTTCCCTGGATGTCACTCACGCTCTCGGCTGTTGGTCTTCTAAGTATTTTCAGGAATCAGGAATCAAGATGGACCAAATCAAAACACCATTAATCTGACATGCTTGACAAAAAAAGACATGATATTGCTATCTTTAGAAAACAAATAATAGTGAAAATAATGAAGACACCATGCGAATATAAAAATTGGTTCACACGTCATGTTCACTTTATATTGATTTACAAAATGATAAGATTTTGGATTATTAGTGATCACTGATCAGGAATATCGAATAAATAAGAAAAGTATAAAAATCTAAATAAAGTATTGAAATTATTGTTGAAACAATATAATAAGAAAATTATTGACATAAATTTGCAACCAATAATACTTGTAATATAATCTTTTTTATTTTTTTTTTGAAAAAACATGTAATATAATCTTATAAAACCAGTCAAATTTGATATGTGCAGTGCGGGTTTTACATCCATCTTTTTTACGGTACAACACAATTTTGGTCCATATAGCTTCCTGCATCACCAAAAGTATAAACAATTTCAAAATTAAAAAATAATTGTAACATTCATAAACGATGAATTGAAAAGATAAAATCATAAAAGAAAATCACGCATGCGCATTGTGTCTTACGAGGGCCAAAAGTCATTTTATATAGTTCTCATCCTTTCTAAATATATTGATTCGTGTAGGGTAAGAGACTTTACTATAATTTTAAATTTTTATTCTATATTACTTGTGAATTCGAATGATTATCCTTTGTAAATTCAAACATTTACAATATATTGAATCGTTTCAATTTATTTTTTTAATTTTCTAGAATTTTAGAATTTTAAGTATCAATAATTAAAACAGTATCTTTTAACATATTAGAAGTATAATAGGTGTTCGAATTTATAGATGAGAAATGTTCGTACTCATAAAAAATATATATAATTAAAACTTATATTAGAAGTAGAATAAGTATTTTGAATGTATATATAGTGGAGAAAAGTTCAAATTTATAAAGAAGATATTACAATATTATTTCTGATATTCTTTAGGCATTGTTATTTTGCTTTAAGACTTTAAATTTTGTAGCACTGACCATTTTTTTTTGTTTTCCTTCGTTACTTGACATTAGGTTTGTATCTATAAATTATAAAAAAAAAGGTTTGTATCTGTATGTGTTTTCTATGTTGATAAGTGATCATATGGTAAGTCATTATATGCATATATTAATTCACGCGGATGTGTTTTCTATTATATCTGGATGACTTTTGTTGATGGAAATAAGACGCGACCAAATCACAGGTGATTTATTCTTTTTGTTATAAATCACGGGTGATTTATATTTATGCTTATATATTGACTATGCAATTCAATTCTTATTGTTTTGGTTTCTCACCCAAATATAAATCTATACTATATTATAATAAGCGAAATGGGGTATAATTTGTAGTTTGGTTAACCCATTTTTTGGTTATCCCTCATTTACAACCGTTAGATCAACAACTCAAATAGATCATGACCGTTAGATATAATAATACTAAAAGTTGTTATAAACAGAGGTTCAAGGTTCGATTCCCGCCAACAACATATTAATTTATATTTAATATTAGAAGTGTTAATATACAAAGATGTAAGATTCGAATTATTCTAATAATATATTAAAATTAATATTTATAATATAATATTATATTATAAACACATTATAAAAAATTAAAAATAATTCGTGCTTTGCACGGCCTATAAGCTAGTTATTGTTAATAAGACATCATCATATATATCTTTCTTTGACATTTGGTCATAGCACTCTGACAAATTACATTGTAAATGTTCATTTATTTTTCATGTATATTACAATACCATAACTTTCTTCAACTGAATAATAATTTAATTCTAACCTATAACTAATATTGTTTATAAATGTGTAGTTATTGATATTTGTTTATAATGATATTTACAGGTTTTGTCAAAAATCGATATGCATGAAAAGGTTATGCACGTAGTTCATCATACCGCATAAGAGAATTCATATCCTCGAATTTCTTTATCCGCTACATCTAAAGAATTTACAACTTATCGTTGCTCATTTATCCCAAATCGATTGATAAGTATAAGACTATATCGGAGTCAAACAATGATGATATTAATTAATGGGTCGTAAAAAATAGAAATTTTTAATCAATAATTTTTAATTATTATTATAGTTTTAAGATGTAAAATCGTAAAACATACAGATTTCAAATCTTTATTTAATATTGCATAATATAGTTAATCTATTCAATTGTACATATTATTTATTGTGTTAATTTGTTATACATAATTTGTTATAGAACTTTGTTCTTTTTTCCAAAAATTTAAATTATTATCAATATATATATTAATATCATCAATATATATATATATATATATATATATATATATATATATATATATATATAAAAAGGAGGATACGCGGGCGCTTAGGCGTCGCTCTAAGATATATCGTCTCAATCTATATTTTTAATTTTCTTAGAATTTTGATATCTTTTATCGTATTAGAAGTAGAATAGGTGTTCGAATTTATTGATGGAAAGAGTTCGAATTTATAGGGAAAATATATAATTAGAAGTTTTATTGGAAGTAGAATAAGTATATATATAATTAGAAGTTCTATTGGAAGTAGAATAAGTATATATATAATTAGAAATTCTATTGGAAGTAGAATAAGTATTTAATTATAAGTCATATGATTAAAAGTTCTATTGGAAGTAGAATAGGAGTTCGAATAAACACTAATAAATATAAAAATATCTTTTAACATATTAGAAGTAGAATAGGTGTTTGAATTTATAGATGAGACGAGTTCGAATTTATAGGGAAGATCTATAATTAGAAGTTCTATTAGAAGTAGAATATGTATTTATGAGACATATAATATTAAAATTTAAAATTTAATATTAAAACTGTGTTGAATATTAAAATTTAATATTGATGATATAATTGAAAATAAATATATTTAATTTTTTTAGAATTTTAAATTTAAAAACAAAAAACTATTTTTTTAACATTTTAGAAGCATAATTGGTGTTCAAATTTATTGAGAATAAGAGTTTGAATTTATAGAGAAGACATAACTAAAAGTTTTATTGGAAGTAGAATAGGTGTTTGTAAGACATATAATTAAGAGTTCACTATAAGTAAAATAGGAGTTTTAATTTATAAATAAAAAGAGTTCGAATTTATAGAAAATTCATATAATTAAAAAATTAATTGAAGGTAGAAAAGATGTTTGAATATATAAAGAATACATATAACAAAATGTTTTATTGGAAGTAGAATACGAGGACGATGAAGACGTGTTATACGATTTTTTAAAAATATATATCTTTTTTCCTAGAAATCCTTTATTTTAATTTTTTATACAAGTTAATTGTACTTGCATTAGAAAAATATGTCCATAAATTCAATATTATTCCCGTAATGAAAAGTCTTCGCATTTAAAAAAATTGATGTGCTAACATAACAGAAACACATTTTCAAGCGGAAGCTATAAATTAATACAGAAATATCTATAATATACAAAAAATATAAGATCTATTTTCATCTTTTAAAATTTCATAAATATTATGTAACTACTAAATTAATATAGAAATATCATAAAATAAGTGTCATCAATAATATGTAATGAAGTTATAATTTCAGTTCCAAATAAGAACTGCTCGAAACATGTTTTAACGGGAAGACGACTGACTAAAAATGATTGTATTAGCTATTAGAATTTGATACTAATATCATAATTTTTTTTTTATTTTTAGGGTTCAATTTTTATAGATAAAAATTATTATATAAGTCTGTATAATGTATGTTAAAGTTGAGATTTCGGTTTTAACGAAAGAGTAACTCAATCGAAAGAATCGTGCTTAACAAGAAATCAGTTCATTAGAAAAAATCATGTAACTACTAAAATTTAATATTGATAATATAATATAACGTAAATATATATTAATTTTTTTAAAAAAAATTGTAATTCCGCCGCGAAACTCGGCTTTATCGACTAGTTTATAATAAAATTTAATTACATGTTTAATCTGTAAATTTGAATTATTCTTTTTTATAATGAACATCTATTCACTTCTAAATCCGAACTCTTCTCCTTAATAAATTCTACTTCAAAATCCGAACTCTTCTTCTTCTTAAATTCGAACACCTATTTTACTTTTAATGTGTTTAAAGATATTTTTTTATAAATACCTTATAAATACCTATTCCACTTCCAATAGAACTTTTAATCATATGCCTTATAAATACCTATTATACTTTCAATATAACTTCTAATTATATGTCTTCGCTATAAATTCGAACTCTTCTCATCTATAAATTTGAACACCTATTCTATTTCTAATATGTTAAAAGATATTTTTATATTTATTAGCGTTTATTCAAACTCCTATTCTACTTTTAATAAAACTTTTAATCATATGCCTTATAATTAAATACCTATTGTACTTTCAATTTTATATTTATTAGTGCTTATTCGAACTCCTATTCCACTTTTAAAAGAACTTTTAATCATATGCCTTATAATTAAATACCTATTTTACTTCCAATAGAACTTCTAATTATATATCTTCTCTATAAATTCGAACTCTTATCATTTATAAATTCGATCACCTATTCTACTTCTAATATATTAAATTTATTAGGGTTTAAAATCCTAAAATTCTAAAAAATATAAAAAAAAGATTGAGACGATCTTAGAGCGCCACCTAAACGCCCGCGTATCCTCCTTTATATATATATATATATATATATATATATATATATATATATATATATATATATATATATATATATTGATAATGGCCTACTTTTCTTATATGATTTTTAGGATTTCATGTATGTTATATTCATTTAAGATGCAGGTAAAAAATGGGGAGATAAGAGCATCTCCAATGGTATGGGTTAAAATGATATAAAATAAAGATTATGTAAAATTTGTTGAATTTGTAAGGTGTTTTACTCTAATGTAGTTGGCTATATTGATTGGTTATAATTTAAAAATGGTATGTTTTCATTATTTCAAGTTGTTAAAAATAGAATATATTATTATAATATGGTAATTGATGATGTGGAGTTTTATTACAGCTCTCTAGAGGTTCGACAAATATAGCCAATATGATGAGATTATCTAAAATTTTAGCTGACAGTTATGTCTCGTTGGAGATTAAATATTTTTACACATTCTCCATAATTTTTATTTATGGTATTTCCGATACACTTATAGCTAAGGGGTATGTATGGTTGGAGATGCTCTAATGGACTATATATCCTTAATTAATATATTAAGAAACAATAATAGAGTTAAATTTCAAAACAATCGGCTTCCCTCCGGCGGTGGTTTATCCATCAGCCGGAGGCCCTCTTCCTTGTTTTCTTTTCAATAAATCCCAATTGTTTGGGAGTGTGTCTCTCCTTTTGGAGTGTGTCTCTCCTTTTGGAGTGGTTTGGAGTGTTTTTATGTATTTAATTAATTATGTATCTCTATGTTCGTGGTTGGATCTGCTGAGAATAACTTTGTTGATGTCTTGGGGGATCTGGAAAGACTGCATCGAAGCTAGGACGGTGAAGATTATTGCAAGAGCTCACCACTCACAACCAAAGATGGTTCATCATATTTTGGAGGTTTTCACTTTCGGCATGTTTATAGCTGATATCCAGCATGTAGATAGCTGGGGTGTTACTCATCCTTTGGGGGTTTCCATGTTTGGCATGTCTATAGCTGGTATCCGGCATGTAGATAGCTGGAGTGAGGATTCTGAACACTGGGGTATCAACGATTCTTATGTAATGTGGTCAATTGTGATATCGCTGTTTTCAGGGATTTTGACGCAGTTTGGATCACTTGGGATGTTTTCGAATTTGTTTTTAGCTTCAAGAACTTTTATGTTCATCTTGTTAAACGATCAGAAAACAATTTATTTGTTTTTCAACCTGGTCGTGTTGACAGTCGGGGGTTTGTCCCACTGTTATATTGAGTTATTTGATCCAGTAATATAATTCTATGCATTTCGTCAAAAAAAATTTCAAAACAATTGTTGTGGAATAAAAACTAGGCTACTAGTATTGCGGCTAGGGTTTATGTATTTAATGTAAGGGTGTGTGAGCTTCGTGCTTTAATGGCTGCTCTTGTGCTCGTGGCTGATTCTGCCTTCACAAGATGCCTACGTACTTTGATGTATATCAAAGATCAAGCCAAAAAACGTAGTTCTGAGGTGAGGGGTCTGACCCTTTATATAGGCTGAGAAGCCTTAGAATTAAGGTAGGAGTTGGAGACTTAATAGATAAGTCACCTCCTTGAGGAAAGTTCTAGATCTATTCCTTATAGGAATCAGTTTCCATATAGAATTGGATGCCTTATAGGATAAGTCTGAAAGAGATATTATCCTTATCCAATTCTTATTTGCTGAGCTGTTTATTACCCTTAATATTAATTACGAAATTAATATTATAAATAGGGTTTGGGCCCAACTAGTGGGCCCCACGTTTGGACCATTCCGGGTATAATTAATACCACATTAAAGGTGTCTTTAAGGCTTACTTTCAGCCCATATCATTTGCCCCCCAACTTCTAGGAAAACTGATCAGGTTTTCCTTGAAGTTTTAACTGCCTTTCGTGAGACTTGGGTCAGAGCTTTGTACACTAGTGTTTCACAAATGTCGTCTTGATGCAAAGTGTGGAGCGACCGACACGTTTACGACGATATGCCTTATTCGAGGCTAAGCGATTTCCATAACTTTAGTTACAGAGTCTTTTTCTTCAAGGAATTATCTATGAAATTCCTCGTATTTCCATATTTATCCTATTATGGTACCCACAGGTATCAAAATTCCATGTCTGTGAAGATTTGCTGTCAAAAAATCAATTTTTATAGCAAATTTCGACCAGGACTGAGTGTTTTCGATCAGAAATTCGACCAGGAATTCGACCAGGATTCTGGTCGAAACAAGGCCTTCTTTTTCTTCCTGATCGAAGAGATTTTCGACCAGGATTCCTGGTCGTTTTGACCAGGATTCTGGTCGAAATAAGGGTCCAATTTTGTTCTGGTCGAAGGATTTTTCGACCAGGATTCCTGGTCGTTTCGACCAGGATTCTGGTCGAAATAAGGGCGTTTCCAACGTTTTGGTCGAAGAGTTTTTCGACCAGGATTCTTGGTCGTTTCGACCAGGATTCTTGTCGAAATAAGGGCGTTTCCAACGCTTTGGTCGAAGAGTTTTTCGACCAGGATTCTTGGTCGTTTCGACCAGGATTCTGGTCGAAATAAGGGCGTTTCCAACGTTTTGGTCGAAGAGTTTTTCGACCAGGATTCTTGGTCGTTTCGACCAGGATTCTGGTCGAAATAAGGGCGTTTCCAACGCTTTGGTCGAAGAGTTTTTCGACCAGGATTCTTGGTCGTTTCGACCAGGATTCTGGTCGAAATAAGGGCGTTTCCAACGCTTTGGTCGAAAAGTTTTTCGACCAGGATTCTTGGTCGTTTCGACCAGGATTCTGGTCGAAATAATGGCCACTTTGGCTTTGGGCCTATTCTTATGGGGCCTGATACCTTTCTTTTCAAAATGGGCTTAACCTTATAGTCATTATTGGGCCTGTCCGGGCTATTTGAAACCAAATCTAGGTTTTGTTGTCTATGATATTTTCAAAAATATCTATAATTTTCTTTAAAATATCTAAGATATTTTTCAAAGGTATTTTCCTAAGAATGTCCTAGAATTGGGCCTTAATTTGGGCCGGTTTCATGGGCTTTTCTGACCTGTTACTGTAGGTTTTTTGACCGTTTGGAGGAATTTTAACCGGCTAAAAGGTTGTATATAAAAGTGAGAGTGGAGAGTTCACTTTCTCATTCTCACTTCTATTCAAACACTTCATTAGAAATTCTCTCTGTAGTTATCTCTATTTCAAGGCGATTTCCGGCGAAAGTTTTCTTCGAGCTCCTCCCCTTCACGGTGGTTTCTGGGTTTCTTTCTTGAAGATACCTTCACTCCTTCATAGTTTCTGGGTTTTTTTGAAGATTTTCTTCAAATCTTCAAACTTTCTGGGGTTTTCAAGAGCTTCGAATCTTTTTCCAGGAGCACCAATGGAAGACAAAGCTAAGTCCCGCCTTGCAAAGATGAATTCTGCCTCCTCCAAAGGTACAATCACCATTCGCTCTTCTTACACATCTCTAGTAGATATGTTAAATCAACGTGGAGATGATTACCCATCTTTGTCAGAACTAGATGCATATGACTGCTGTAGCTCTTATCATGATGTTGATGAAATCACTAGATATAACAAGCTTTTCAAAATTAAATCACCTTATAAACTTGTCCCAGCCGAGCCAGGTGATAGACCTTGTCACTGGAAACCCAATTCTTTGTGTGTTTATAGGGAGAGTCTAGTGGCTGGCCTTCGTTTTCCATTTCATGAATTCATTCCTAGACTCTTAGCTGATGTTCAAATTAGTCCATGTCAACTCCCGCCAAACGCGTGGAGAATTATATTATGTTTTATGGTTTTGTGTCTTCGACAACAACTCCCTTTATCAGTTGCGCTTTTTCGCAAACTTTTTCAATTTTACAATAGTCCTGCCACGAACCCTGGCTGGGTATATGTTAAGCTCCGTCCTAGAGTTCCCCCAATTTTTAATGGCAAGTCAATTCCTGATAATAATGCGGGCTGGAAAAATGAGTTCGCATACTTAGAATGGGATGGAGGTGATTGGGGCACTCTCTTTAGGCAGACATTCTCGAGAGTCTCAGATGGAAGTGCTAAGGGAATCGTCCTTAGTACCGAGGAACAGGCCGCTTATAATACTCTGACCGAGGCAGACGGTAGTTCTATTACTTGCCTAAGTCTTTTAAATGAGGAATCTCTAAGGGGAGTAGGCCTTTCCAGAGTTTCTGAGCGGGGTAATTTTCTTACTGGTCTTTGCCATTTACTTTTTATTACTGAATTTATTCCAACTCTCTTTTTGGTCGTTCTTGCAGTTGCGAAATTGATTGTGGAGGCTGCACCCTCTCCTGATGAAGAGACAGCCAGGATGGTTCGAGCTAAGAGGGCTGCTGACCCTCGAGGGAAAAACACGGAGCCTCCTTTTCTGCGCCCCCACAAGGTCCATAAAGGAGAGTTGAGATATGGTGACATAGCTGGACTGGAGGGGAGCTCCCAGGTTAATGTCCAGTCGACGGTTTTCAGGCCTCCTTGGGGCTTTAGGAAGCAGGATTCTGTGGTGGGCTCTACGAAGCACTCCATGGATTGGTCTTTAAACTCGATCACCACCCCTGACTATAAGGATATGGTCCTTAGTGGAGGTATTGGGGAGTCAGAGGCACTCGGTGCTCAGGCTCTCGCTGTGGTAAGTTTCGAACTTTTATCTTTCAATACCTTAACGGCTTTAGATTCACTACTTGATTTCAATGCTAACCTTTCATGCAGGCTAACGTCCATTTCCAAAGCTTGGTTCATAAAGCCAAAGCTTGGAAAGAGAAGTCCAAAGCTTTTGAGTCTGAGTCTCAGAAGAAGACTCTCCATATCAACCGTCTGGAGGAGCAAATAAAGAAGAAAGATGAAGAGATGGTAGGGATGCATGCGGAGCTGGTTGCTCTGAGAGATGACAAGGAGAAGCATATCGATGAATATCTGGATTCGGAGGAGTACAAGACCCTCATGGATCAGCATGATGAGATGCTCTTTCCTAGTCAGTTTTCTGATGGGTGGACCAAGGCCCTTGAAGCAGTTCTGAGGCAGCATCCAGGGTTATTCTTGCCTTCTGCTTTTCCTAGTCCTCACCTTCCCAGTGCCTTGACACAGGAGCCTGGTTCCAGTGAAGAGCTGTTTCGGGAGGATGATATTTTGGTTAAGGAGCATGCTACTGCCACTGCTTCTGCTTTGGATCCCGAGCCTCCTCTAGCTCAGCCTGGTGCTGCTAACTCTGCCGACGAGGGGTCTACTACTGAGACTAGCTCTGAGGATGCTTCTCCTGCTAAGGAGGCCCCTAAGGCCCCTTAGACTTTATCTATTTATCTTTTGCCTTTCTGAACTCTGGGTTTCAACCATTTGAATTAATAGCCTTCGGGCCCTTGTAATTTTTAACTTAACTATTTATGCAGTTTATTTCCGTTCATTTTTCTTGCTTTTGCTCATAGTTTGTTAATACTTTAGAATTTTCGAGTACTTGGCCTCCTGGCTGGTACTAAACTTATAAGTCGGTCCAACATTCGTCTTTCGTTTGTTTTAGCAAGGAAGGATAACCAATAGAGAAAACAGATTAAATTCCATTATACTGTCAAAGGACATCAATAAAATGGGTTCAATCCTTACATAGATACTCTATCAACTACTGGGAGCAACATGCTCTATAATGGTTTCATTCGAACCTTATTCCTAATAAATAGATAAAAGTTCAAGCCTTTATCAAAAGACCTCAAACATAATAAACTTTGAGGTTCACAGCATGCCAAGTCCGGGGCACCTCAACCCCATCCAAGGTTTCTAACCTGTAAGATCCTCGTCCTAACACCTTCCTGACTAGATACGGTCCTTCCCAGTTTGGTGCTAACTTTCCTTTTTGGCCAACTCCTGAGGCTTCAATCTTCCTTAGGACCATGTCGCCTTGTCGAAAAAATCTTTCTTTAACTCTCTGGTTGTAATGAAAAGAGGCTCTCTTCTGATACTCAGCATTCCTAGCATTAGCTTCATCTCTAACCTCGTCAATTAAATCCAGGGCCAGTCTCATCCCTTCTTCATTAGTTTCTGGCTCATATGCCTCGATTCGAGGTGATGCCTGCATGATCTCCAAGGGCACAACAGCCTCGGTTCCATAAGCCAGCAAAAATGGGGTTGCTCCAGTTGTTACCTTACAAGTGGTACGATATGCCCAAAGTATGGGCAGCAGTTCATCTACCCAAGTGTTCCTAGAGCGCTCGACCCTCTTCTTCAGTCCATCAAGGATAATTCGATTAGCTACCTCAGCTTGCCCATTGGCTTGTGGATGTGCTACTGAGGTAAAACGGAGCTCAATCGCATTCTCTTCACAATACTTCTTAAACTCCTCATTATTGAACTGTGTCCCATTGTCTGTCACAAGGATTCGTGGGATTCCGTATCTGCAAATGATGTTCTCCCAGAAGAACTGGGAAACTTGCTTGGTGGTTATCTTGGCCAGGGGTTTAGCCTCAATCCACTTAGTGAAGTAATCAATGGCCACTATCAGGAATTTCCTCTGTGCTGAAGCCATGGGAAAGGGTCCAAGTATGTCCATCCCCCACATTGCAAATGGAATGGGAGAGTTGATAGAGGTCAACATCTCAGGCGGTTGCCTCACAATTGGGGCATGCTTCTGGCATCTCTCACATCTCTTGACATAGTTTTGTGCATCAGCCAACATCTCCGGCCAATAAAACCCTAAACGAATTATCTTGTGAGCTAGGGCTCTGCCCCCCAAATGTTGCCCACAGATCCCTTCATGAACTTCCTCTAATGCTTCCCTTGCCTCTAGAGGCCTTAGACACTTCAAGTACGGGATGACAAACGACCTTTTGTACAGAATACCCTCAATTAAAGTATATCTCAACGCTCTTATTGAGAGTTTTCGTGCCTCCATTGCATTGTCTGGGAGCCAACCGGTCTCCAGGTGTGCCTTGATAGGATCTATCCAAGAGCCTCCTATATCAATTGGTGCCACTAACTTTGCATTAATGGTCGGGGCCTTCAGGACCTGAAAGTAGACACTCCCAGCATAATTTTCTATTTCAGAAGAAGCAAACGCAAACTTAGACAGGGCATCGGCCTTAACGTTTTCTTCTCTCGGGATGTGCTCAACATGACACTCCTCAAACTGAGACATAACAGCCTTCACCACTCTCAGGTATTTCGCCATAGTCTCATCCTTAGCTTCGAATTCACCGTTTACTTGGGATATCACAAGTCGTGAATCTCCACAAACTTTGAGGTTTTTGACCCTCATGATTCTAGCTAAACCCAAACCAGCTATTAATGCCTCATATTCTGCCTCATTGTTAGTAGTAGGAAAATCCAGCTTTAAAGCATACTCAACCGTGAACCCGTCAGGGCTTTGCAAAACCAAACCTGCACCACTAGAATTTGTTTTTGATGCTCCATCAAAATAGAGCACCCAATATTCCCTTAGATCAGGTGTAAGTTCCTCTTCTTTTTTCTCTTGCCCAGGGGTAGTCACTATCTCTTGCCCCCCGACTTCTTGGTTGTTAATAGTACATTCAACCACGAAGTCAGCCAATGCCTGAGCCTTGATGGCTGTCCGAGGCTTGTATGTGATATCGAATTCTCCTAACTCAATCGCCCATTTAATTAGCCTTCCACTGGCCTTAGGGCTATGCAATATGTTCCTCAACTGTTGGTTCGTCAGAACTTGAATCTTGTGTGCCTGAAAATAAGGTCGCAATTTCCTTGAGGCAGTTACTAAAGCCAAAGCAAACTTTTCTATGGGTGAGTAATTCAACTCAGCTCCATGCAACACTTTGCTTACATAGTAGATAGGTTTCTGGACTTTCTCCTCTTCCCGAATGAGGACAGCACTCAGGGCTTGCTCAGATACCGCCAGGTATAGATAAAGAGTCTCTCCAGGACTTGGTTTGGTCAATAACGGGGCTTCAACCATGTATTTCTTCAATTGCTCGAAGGCCTCTTGGCTCTCAGGAGTCCACTCAAAATTTTTCACTTTCTTCAATGCTTGAAAGAAAGGCAAGCACTTGTCGCCAGACTTGGAGATGAATCTTCCTAAAGCCGCTACCCGGCCTGTCAACTTCTGCACATCTCTTATAGAGCGTGGGGGTTCTATGTCTAAGATCGCCTTGATCTTGTCGGGGTTGACCTCTATGCCTCTTTTAGAAACCATTAGACCCAAAAATTTGCCTGATCCAACACCAAAGGCACATTTGGCTGGATTCAACATCATCTTGTGGTGCCTCAGCACTTCAAATGCCTCTCTGAGGTGCTTGATATGGTCTGCCTTGACCAAGCTTTTAACCAGCATATCATCGACATAAACCTCCATGGTTTTTCCAATCAGATGGGCAAATATCTTATTCACCAATCGTTGGTAAGTAGCTCCCGCATTCTTTAAGCCAAACGCCATAACAAGATAGCAGAAAACACCAAAGTCGGTTATGAAAGATACCTTAGGGATGTCATCCTTGTGCATCTTAATCTGATTATAGCCGCTGAATCCATCCATGAAGCTCAACATCTCATGTCCAGCTGTGGCATCTATCAACATATCTATCCTTGGTAGAGGGAAACAATCCTTTGGGCATGCATCATTCAGGTCTGTAAAGTCTATACACATCCTCCACTTCCCATTCGCTTTCTTGACCATCACTGGGTTTGCTAACCATTCGGGAAACTGAATTTCCTCAATAAAACCAGCCTCCAAGAGCTTATCCACTTCTTGCTTAATGGCCTCTTGCCTTTCCGGAGCAAAATTTCTCTTCTTCTGCTGTACTATCTTCCGATTAGGGTCGACATTCAATCTATGAGTTATAAGTTGAGGATCAATCCCTGGCATGTCAGCTGCTGTCCAAGCAAAAACGTCACTATTCCTTTGTAAGAACTCTATTAATTTGCCCTTCAGGGGTTCTTTCAAAGTGGCTCCAATATAAGTCACCTTCTCAGGGTCGCCTAGCTCCAGAGGGATAGGTATTAAGTCCTCCGCTGGCTTTCCCCGGTGTTCATCATCATCACGGACATCCATGTCTTCAATCGGGAGTACCTGCCCCCCGGTTCCGTCAGCTCTCAAAGCAGCCACATAGCAACTCCTGACCATTTTCTGATCTCCTTTTTGTTCCCCAACACCATTCCTGGTTGGAAATTTGACCTTCATGTGATAAGTAGAGGCAACAGCCTTGAATGCATGAAGTCCGGTCCTCCCTAAGATTGCATTGTACGTTGAGGCAGCCTTAATTACTAGAAAGTTTAGCATCTGGGTGGCCTCCTTAGGTTCTTGCCCTATCGTCATGGGCAGATGAATGGTCCCTTCAACCTTGGACTCAACTCCATTAAATCCGTAGATTGGCATGTTAGTCGGGGTTAGCTGAGAGTCAGTATACCCCATCCTCATAAAAGCATCATGAAACAAGATATCGACGGAAGCTCCATTATCTATCAGGACTCGCTTCACTTCCGAGTTTCCAATTATTGGAGTTATGACCAACGGGTCGTCATGGGGGAATTTCACCCCTTCAAGATCTGAATCATCAAAACCAATCACTGCCTCAGTCTTAGCACGCTTCGGGGCTTCTCCTGTGATGTGCATCACTTCTCTGGCATAAGCCTTTCGAGAGTTTCGGGTAGTGCCTACCGCTGTTGGTCCTCCCCAAATCATATTGATTACTGGCCCTCGAGGCTGCGGGTTACGATTGCGATCGTTATCCCTCCTATCATTGTCTCTTCTATCATAATCCCTTTTCTGGGTTCCACGGTCTTCACCCTTAGTGAACTTGTTTAACTTTCCCTTCCGGATTAAAAACTCAATTTCATCCTTCAACTGTCTGCAGTCATCTGTGTCATGCCCCACATCCTTATGAAATCTACAATACAGATCTTTGTTTCTCTTTTCGGGATCACCCCTGAGCGGTTTAGGCCAGCGAAAATCCTTATCCTTCTCAATGTCCAACAAAATTTGGCTCCTAGGAGCGTTCAACCTTGTGTAATCGGAAAACCTTGACCCAAAACCCTTCTTAGGTGATGAATCAGAGTCCTTGCCAGTCCGGGGATACTTGTCCCTAGCGTCGTACTCTTGTTCTAACTTTCTTTTCTTTGAATCATTAGAGCCCTTGCCATTACCTACTGTGGTTTCCTTCTTAATGCTGTCCTCAGCCTTGATATATTTATCGGCTCTTCTTTGGAGTTCGGCCATGTTCTCAGGAGGGTGTTTTGCCAAAGACCTTTTGAAGAAGAGGTCAGTGGTTCCGTGTTCCAGGGCTACCATGGCCACCTTATTTTCCAGATCGGTGATATTCAACGTCTCCTTGGTGAATCGCTTGAGATAATCCCTTAAGTTCTCATTCTTCCCCTGCACCACATACATAAGGGATGCAGAACTTTTCTCATGAATTCTCCCACTGATGAATTGGATGATGAAAGCAGCGCTTAGCTCCTTAAAAGAGCCAATCGAGTTTGCAGGTAGACGACTATACCATCTTTGAGCCATGCCTGACAGAGTTTGAGGGAACGCCCTACACTTTAAGGCATCACTAGCAGGCTGTAGCAGCAGTGCGTTCGAGAAAGTTCTGACATGATTTGCGGGATCGCCCGTTCCATCATAGGCCTTAATAGTTGGCATCTTAAACTTCCTTGAGATATGGGCATTCATCACCTCCTCAGTAAACGGAGGTGTGGGATCGTCAGGGTCCCCAAGTGGCACCAGATCTTTGGGGTTACTCCTGGGGGTTTCCACCCTCATAGCTTCTCTTGTTGGGACATCAACCCTCTTCTGTCTTCTTGAAGACCTCTCCAAATCTATAACGGGAATCCTTCCTGAGATTGGAGGGGGTCGAGTCAGACTCTGTCTTGCCTGTTCCCTTGCTATATCATCCTTCAACCTTTGGATCTTAGCCTCATGAGCCTTAATCCTCTCCTCAATCGTTTGTGGAGGTCCATCATGGATTCTCCGTGTTCTTCTTAGGGGTTCCTTGCTAGCACGTCGCCTCCTCGGGGCTTCATCTCGATCATCATCCTCAGATCATGATGAATCATCAGTATAGGGACCCGAGTAGTCATCATATTCTCGATCCCGGATCTGTAAGGCGTGTCCGCTCGGTCCAGGTTCCCTTCGTCGAGGGGGATAGTTAGGCAGTCCATACATAGGGTTGGTGTTCAAAGGGAGATCCGTAGTGTGGATCTGTACCCCTGTGCGATCAACGTTACCAAGAGGAGAAACCACCATCTGGAGAGGGTTGGTTTCTTGGCCTTGATGGACGATCACTGAGTGAGTCCCCTCTACATGGGGAGTCGTCCCTGGGGGTTGAGTGGGCAGAGGTTGAACAACCGTCCCTGTTGATGGGAGTATTTGTCCTTCCTCAGTGACGATGAGCGAATCTGAAGTGGCTGGTTGAGCAGAGTTAAGGGGCACGGCCTCGGTTGACGTTGTCCTTCGTGTTTGAACCATGGTTGATGTTGTCTTCCCACAGACGGCGCCAAATGTTGTGGAATAAAAACTAGGCTACTAGTATTGCGGCTAGGGTTTATGTATTTAATGTAAGGGTGTGTGAGCTTCGTGCTTTAATGGCTGCTCTTGTGCTCGTGGCTGATTCTGCCTTCACAAGATGCCTACGTACTTTGATGTATATCAAAGATCAAGCCAAAAAACGTAGTTCTGAGGTGAGGGGTCTGACCCTTTATATAGGCTGAGAAGCCTTAGAATTAAGGTAGGAGTTGGAGACTTAATAGATAAGTCACCTCCTTGAGGAAAGTTCTAGATCTATTCCTTATAGGAATCAGTTTCCATATAGAATTGGATGCCTTATAGGATAAGTCTGAAAGAGATATTATCCTTATCTAATTCTTATTTGCTGAGCTGTTTATTACCCTTAATATTAATTACGAAATTAATATTATAAATAGGGTTTGGGCCCAACTAGTGGGCCCCACGTTTGGACCATTCCGGGTATAATTAATACCACATTAAAGGTGTCTTTAAGGCTTAATTTCAGCCCATATCAACAATCAAATTTTGAAATCAATAAATATAAGTAGAGTCTTGGAAAATTATTCTCAAATTTGTATTGGATGAACATATAGATATATAATATAAACTTATTTCTTTTTTCAAAGTGGAATGCTTAAATCGATCGTAAATACGTAAGAAAAGGTATAATATGATTGGAATAAAAAAATCTAAAATGATATTAGATATTAATTTAGCAAAAACAGAAGAGTTTTAAATATATATATATCAGATAATATTTTATTATCTAAAATAATCCCAAATAGATAATTACCAACACAAAACTCATGGGTACAAGTATCGGCGGTGTTTCTTATTCAGGCCCATTTTTAGAAAACCCATATCCGCCTTAAATGAGTACTGATGCTTCTATCTCTTCTAGTGTTCTTCCTTTGGTTTCTGGAAGCAGCTTTGCAACAAATAAAAGCCCCAAACCGCTAAAATTTGCAAATATGAAGAACGTTCCTGAAAATTTAATTGTACATGTTAGACATACGACTAGAGTACAAAATTGATCACATGCACATGCCTGCTTAATTTGATGAGATTTTAGCAACTGCATTTACAGAGTGACAGAGCATGAGCACATGAGTGAGGCGAAGAAATTAACTACCTGATGGACTCCATTCTAGTAAGAAGTTGAAGACATAGGAAATAATCCAAGAAACGAACGTGTACGTAAATATTGCAAGACTTCCAGCAGAGCCCTTAATGTTAAGCGGAAGTATCTGAAACATAGAAATCATAGTTTCATCTACAACCAGTCTTTAACCTTCATCTACTAGCATTGGTTTTTATGTTGATATAAGAAAAATTAACAAGTTACAAAACAACATTTTTGATCCAAAGTGAGTTAGTGGACCAACTAAACGAAACCAATCATGGTATGTCTGGCTAGGAAGTAGGGTACGTTACAGCTAGGCCTACATGAAGAGAGGTTGCTTCCATGAAGAGTGATCAAGACCCCGATATTTTGAGAAAAAAATCATTTTTTTGAAAGATGTTCAGTATTATGAAAAGTTATTCGATCGACCAGCTAATTGATATTTGAAGGTAATACACTAATACTTACCTCAGACATGATAACACCTGGTATAGCAGCCGCCATTGCGTACGATGATAGATTCACCTAGTTACCACAAAAAAAAAAAAAAAAAAAAACTTAAGTTCAGTTAGGTGAAAATGCGAATATTGAACAAAAATCATGCGATAGATCCATAGGAAAATAATAACCGGAAGCTCATTGAGTTTCAAGGAAAGCAAAACAAATATACGTTAAAGAAGATATATTTTACTTGGAGCTGATAATTGTTCCAAGTGTTTTTGCTATTAAATGCCAGCTTGTTCATATTTATATGATAGAAGAACATAATTTTTTTTTTTTTTTTTTACAGAAGATGTTTTTTGCACTAAGAATATAATCATCTGTTTTCACATCATATTACCATAACGCCTATGAGCACTAATGTGGGTGTGAGCTCTTTCCATTGATCAAGATCCTGCCCAAGTTGAACCAAATACTGATTGCTTATAAGACTGAAAAAGTAAGGAATGGAGAAGTCTACAAAATTAGTTTCTGGATAAACCTGCAAGACGAATGCTGATCCAACAAGAAAGCTACCCAGGCCTGCCCCGATCAAGGAAGCCTGCATCTTCCCAGATTAGTTCATAATTTAACAGAATTTTGACTCAAACTAATATGTTACACATTCTGACCATTAGAACTGGACGCCTTCCTGATCTATCTAGTATGAGTACGCCCAAAGCAGATACTGGCATCTGCATGAGAAATGTGCATTCTGAGATAAACATGATGTATAAGATAAATTAATATCTGAATGAATTAATCTAGATTTGAGATTTTTTAAAACCTGAATTATAGCGAATGCTGTGGTACCAAAGCTGATTGGAGAACCTGTTATATATAATGACAATGATAATTGTTTTCCTATTTATTTCTACAAAATCAGGATATGAATGAGTAAAGAGCCCTTATGTTTACCAGCTACTTTGAAAATCGAACTTGCATAAAAAACAATTGCCATGCTGCCACCAAGTGTTACCATTACTGGTGTACCGATTACTATCTGCACATAGTAATTAAGGTTTTTTTTTGACAGACACATAGTAATTAAGGTAAAGAAGAGAAAAACAGAAATATATAATAAAAGCTGAAAATTGAATCTTACAATGAGTGCAAGGGCATATTTTTTCTCAAACATTTCCATGAATCTGGATCTTGAGAGCTGATGAAGAGTTTTTATTGAATACTGTAATTGAACAAGAAAACCTAATCTCGTCATGTGTACAACTTTGGTTATAACATCCATTTAGTCTATAAATTAAATTCCACATCTGATAGTGCATGAAGTTGATCACATACTCGTATTTCAGTTGCTTCTTGAGTAACATCAGCATTTACACCCCTTAAGCGTTGTAAAGTATCTTCGAACTGTTTTTCTTGACCAATTTTTGCCTGCAGTTGGTCAATTTATCAATATAGTATTCCAAATAATTTTTCTTTATTTTTTTTAAAATTGCATCTTTTCCGGAATTAAAACAAAAGCCATGAGTTAGAAAGAAAATTCTGCAATACATAAGTTTAAAGTAAAAATTTATAGTGAAAATCCTTGAGAAGAACACTACCAACATAATGGTAATTGTCTTTCGGCCTTGATTTTCTTCTCTTCAAGAGGTACAACATTACTAAAATTAAAACAATTTATTGAAATCAAATTTCATAACTTACCAGCCATCTAGGTGACTCTTGTATGAAAAATAACCCAAACATATGTAGGAGACAAGGTAAAGCTCCTGGAAGCATAACAATTTTAGGCAATTTACACGGGCAACCTCCAACACATATAAAACAGCATAAAAGATGATTTATACCTATCATAGCCAAGGTTCGCCATGCAATGACATTTCCGAGGAAAAACGCCAGAGAGACACCGAGACCTACTAACATCTGTAGTATTGTCAAATACAAGGTTACTTGGATTTGATATTTTTTTTTTTTGCACATTGTTACAGTTATTGGTTTAATAATGAGGATACCTACTTAGCAAAAAAAAAAAAAAATAATAATAATTAGGATACCTGCTGTGTTGCAGAAAATCCTCCCCGAATATGTTTTGGTGTGATTTCAGCAACATACACTGATGTCTGTATCGCCATATATTTAAAATTAAATCACAAATAAGGCAGATAAGAACATTAAATTGAAGTTTTGCCATCCTTACCACGTAAGACAGAATCCCGGATGCAAATCCCAGTGACAGTCTACCAAAGTGAAGGTGCCAAGCACCCTGTCAACAAAAATTAAAATCATTCATTCTCTTGATATTTGATGACAAATTGTAACTAAAATCTTTAAAGATATATCTTGTTTAATTTTTCCTACTTTAATCCTTAAAGCCCCTGCAGTGTTGTGTCTTTCAAGACTTTAACCAAGTAATAATTAAATATACCAAGTTGCTGACAGTATTTTGTTTCCTGACATAAGAACATTATATTTCCTGTAACAGACCATTACTTAAAAAATAAAAAAACATCATTTATCATGAGGTATTGTTTTAGGTTATTAAAAGTTTGCAAGTATCACTCTGTCTTATAATAAGGATATACACAATCTTTGATCCTTCTGATAATGAAGAATGGTATGAAACTCTTTCAAAGAATATATAAACTCTAGCATAAAAGTAATATTTGTAAGGCAAAATACCTCTGCAAAAATAATTGCCAACCATCCAATGATGAAGAATACGTCCATCAACAACATCGTCTGCGACAAAAGCATAAAAATGATATTAGCAGGAGACGAGTGGTAAAGTCTTGGGATAAATATCTTTAACACCAGCATTGCATGCACTGTTATATCTTAGTGGGGTGAAGGAAGAACTTACAGGTTTCCTGCCTGCGAGATCTGCTAACTTTCCACTTGCAATTGCACCAAACATACTTCCAAACGTTAACATCGAACCGAAAATTGAGTACTGAAAATCAGGTGCAAAATGATTTGTTTTAGTTATGGTCTGTGGGCCTTATGGCAATCTCTGTCTTCAATTACAAATCTTTTAAGAGTTTCAGATTCCATTAGGCAAATGGTACAAGAAACATAAAGTAGATGCCAACAGAAGTATGCAATACCTGTAAATGGTTCCCAGTTTGAAATACGTAGGCAGGTAAAGACATTATTAACGTCAAAGTCATTTAACTTTATTATCAAATCCCTCCCAAACCTTATGTTAAGTAACCAACTCATCTAAAACCTTAAGGTGTTAGAGGGAGGCTTTACCAGTATCTTATACTATACTTTAACACCTTAAATTCTCAACCAAGCTATAATTGTTTGCTTGGACTCCTCTTCCACATCAATAGATAGTCATCAGAATAATGATCGAAATCGACAAGGCATTGTTATATGTTCAGAAAAAATTGATTATTCACATTGAACAAACAGGAAAGATAGGCATACTGTTAATAAGGTTAAACCAACATGTACAACTTACAAAGAGTTTCCCACCAAATAGCCGATAGAGAAGGCAACACTTACGAAATGTAAATTAGTAACCACAACTAATTAGGGTCACTTCAGTGGATGTATATAAATTGAAACAATCAAGAGTTTTGAATGGCTCAACTCATATCTTAGTGATAGAGTGGAATAGCGTAACCAGAGGACTCTTACACAAGAAATCCTTTCATAATTAACTTGAATCAACAAGACATGCAATCCTTAAATCCACAAGGAAGTTTTCTTAAATCCCAAAATTTTTATTTTGAACTAGAGATCTTGTGAATCTGGGGAACCCAATTTTGAACAGATGTTAACTAAAATAAAGGCTCCTACGCCAACTAATTCACTATATAATCCCAAAATATAGCGAGCAGACATGCTACATGCACGCATGATACACATAGCTCTCAAGTACATATTAATAAAAAAATGTTTAAACAAATCACCAACAACACTATATTTGACACAAACCTGAGCAGTAGATAGACCCAAGTCTGCGACAATTCCAGCTTGAGCAGCAGAAGAATACCCTGTCTATATATATATATTACAGAAATAACTATAAAAAAACGACTAACAGAAACTAATAAAAGAAAAGTGAAAAGAATGAAAAACTTACAGCACAGCCAGATGTGAAGGAAGCAGAAACAGCAACAAAAGTGCTTAAAAGAAGCAGTGGGGTGACAGATGAGCCCATAATATCATCTTCTACATAGGATTTTGTGTCATTTTTGGTTATGTGTTTCTTGATTAGTCCTTCTTCCATGCTATTATCTCTATACATTTTCTTGAGTTGTTTCGAGATTTACACTAATGGGTTGGTGTGAAAGAACACTTTGAATTAAAAAAAGAAAAAATTATGATCGAAGATACTTGTTATAATGGACAAAAATAGCATAAAAATTTACATGATACTTGGTAAAAAATATATGGACAGGTAATACGTGAAAACTGCTTTGTAGATAGAAATATAAGGCTGTTTATTTAGTAACTCTTCGAGATGGACTTAAATATCAAGTAAAAACTGCTTTGGAGATATGATTTCCCTCCATTTGGCACGTTCATTCTTCAATTTTGGTTATTTTATTATTCAAATAAATCATAAATCTTGCTACAAAACATTACTTGATCATTGATGGCTTTTTTCTTCTCTTTTTTTATTTTGATATTTTTTTAAAAGATTAATTATATTTGTTGATTAATTACTTGATTGATTTTCGGTTATGTGTTTCTTGATTAGTCCTTCTTCCATGCTATTATCTCTATACATTTTCTTGAGTTGTTTTGAGATTTACACTAGTGGGTTGGTGTGAAAGAACACTTTGAATTAAAAAAAAAAAAATTATGATCGGAGGTACTTGTTATAATGGACAAAAATAACATAAAAATTACATGATACTTGGAAGAATATATGGACAGGTAGTACGTAAAAACTGCTTTGTAGATAGAATTATAAGGCTGTTTATTTAGTAACTCTTCGAGAAGAACTTAAATATCAAGTAAAAACCGCTTTGGAGATATGATTTCCCTCCATTTGGCACGTTCATTCTTCAATTTCGGTTATTTTATTATTCAAATAAATCATAAATCTTGCTACAAAACATTACTTGATCATTGATGGCTTTTTTCTTCTCTTTTTTTTATTTTGATACTCTTTTAAAAGATTAATTATATTTGTTGATTAATTACTTGATTGATTTTCGGTTATGTGTTTCTTGATTAGTCCTTCTACCATGCTATTATCTCTATACATTTTCTTGAGTTGTTTCGAGATTTACACTAGTGGGTTGGTGTGAAAGAACACTTTGAATTAAAAAAAAAAATATTATGATCGGAGGTACTTGTTATAATGGACAAAAATAACATAAAAATTACATGATACTTGGAAGAATATATGGACAGGTAGTACGTGAAAACTGCTTTGTAGATAGAAATATAAGGTTGTTTCCTTAGAAACTCTTTGAGATGGACTTAATTAATATCAAGTAAAAACCACTTTGGAGATATGACTTTTCTCCATTTGGCACGTTCATTCTTCAATTTCGATTATTTTATTATTCAAATAAATCATAAATATTGCTACAAAACATTACTTGATCATTGATGGCGTTTTTCTTCTCGTTTTTTTATTTTGATATTCTTTTAAAAGATTAATTATATTTGTTGATTAATTACTTGATTGATTTTTGGTTATGTGTTTCTTGATTAGTCCTTCTTCCATCCTATTATTTCTATACATTTTCTTGAGTTGTTTCGAGATTTACACTAGTGGGTTGGTGTGAAAGAACATTTTGAATTAAAAAAAAGTTTATGATCGGAGGTACTTATATATAGACAAAAATAGCACAAAAAATTACATGATACTTGGTAAAGAATATATGGACAGGTAGTACGCGAAAACTGCTTCTTTAGTAACTCTTATAAGGCTGTTATCCCTTTGAAGATATGATTTCCTGTTCATTCCTCAACTAGATTATAGTGATATTTCAAAAATTAATTATATAAATTATAACATAAAGAAATTAGTTTTGAAAGATATAATATTAATAAAATAAAAATTATTTTTCTTTATTATAATATATATATATATATATATATATATATATATATATATATATATAAAGAGTTTTTTAATTAAATATTTTATTATCTATGCATTAAAAAACTTATCGGAATTAAAAGATTAATTCAAATTTTTATTATTCAGTTTATCATAAATAATGTAAATGACATTAATGATATTTAAATATATATGTAGACTTCCCAAAATTAAGAACGTGTCGAATAAAAACATGGATCTTTGCAAACATAAATATGGATATTAAATGTGAAAAATGGAAAGAAAAAAAATAACCAAACCTAAATATAGATATCAACTTGAGAAATGGATTATCCAACAATTTATAATATAGGAGTACAGATTTCGATTATTTTAATATTCAAATAAATCATAAATCTTGCTACAAAGCATTACTTCATGGTTTTATTCTTCTTTTTATTTATTATTTTAAAAGATTAATTATATTTGTTGATTTATTAATATCCATCATTCATATGTCATGTAAATTTCTTAATATCAAAGGTTTTTGCATAAAGAAATACAAAAAGTAAAAATTTAGTATCTAAATTTTGTGGTCTATATATTTATAATAACAATTTCTTCAATTATTCTATTCTTTTATGAAAGAATGACCAAATTACACCATTTTTGGGAACCCCATATCCAAAATACCCACTAGCGAAGGGGAGCGCCTTTTTTGCCCACAGAATCCGCATGTTATACATGCGTACTACCTAAACGCATGTACACAATGCGTGTTCTGTTTATTCAATGGCAGCCCTTGTTTTCTTCAGCCACGTGGTCAATTAATAGCCCTTGCGTTTCCTGTCCATGCCTTTTCCGATACTTAATAACCATCGAAACTTTAATTAATTAAAATAAAAAAACTAAATCACCCGATGGTTAATAACAATGATACATGTAGATTAATTTGGGGTTAATAACAATCGATAGTTAATAACAATCTTTTGTCATTTAAAATTTTAGTTTTTAAATTTTAAAAATAAAATTTTAATTAACCTTGCAGTTTCAATAATTAACTTTTGGGGTTCAACGTTTCCATTTTGGATTTAGAAATATTCGGGACGACGAATAAACTGTATACGAACTTAGGGTTTAGAGTTTGGGGTTTAGGGTTGTTTACAACCCTAAACCCTAACTTATCCTGATTTTTAAACGTTTTGCGTTTAAAAATCAGGCTGCCGGATTCAATTTTTTATTAAAATTTTAAATTTTATCTGTATTCCCTCAGGATTTGAACGGTTAACCTTTGGGTTCAACAGTTCCATTTTGGGTTTAGAAATATTTGGAATGACGAATAAACCGTATACGAACTTAGGGTTTAGGGTTTGGGGTTTAGGCCCTAAACCCTAGACCCTAAACCCTAACTTATCATGATTTTTAAACGTGTTAGCGTTTAAAAATCAGGCCGTTGGATTCAATTTTTTATTTAAAATCCTTAAATTTTATCTGTATCCACTCGGGGTTTCAACGGTTAACCTTTGGGGTTCAACAGTTCCATTTTTTTAAAAATTTTAAAAAAAAATTTAAAATGCGTAGTTCATGGGTAAAATTCTATCCATGTTGCTCCAGCCCCGATCCATGTTGCTCCAGATCACGCAAACTAGGAGTGCGTATAGAGTCTCCACGCATTACCTATATGCTTATAGGTTTTATACGCAGAAAAATAATGCGTACTGTGTATCTGGTTCGCAAAGAGGATGTCTACGCACATAAACAATGCGTATAGCGGTTGTACGCAAACTTTAAATGCGTATTCGCCTCTTCGCGCAATCCACACATGCGTATAGCTTATAGCCTGCACAGCGTAGTCAGTAGCAGGTGAAGAATACGCATACACATAATGCGCAGTAATTAACACGCATTCCTACAATGCGTATTCGGTGGACATTTTGGACAGCATCCAGTGCAGACGGGCATTTTGGGTCTGGGATATTAAAATGTAGGTAATTGGGGATTTCGCCCTTCTTTTATTACTCTATCCCGGTTCATTCATTTGTCATTTTGATAAAAATTGATTATTCTTATATTCATGTGATACTAATAATTTTTTTTTAATTTTTTTTATCACAAAATACACTTGACTATATTATAAGATTCAATTTTCAAATTTATAAAAATATGAAAAAAATTTATTATTTGAAGTCAAATTTTGATTAATTATATAAAAAAATCAAGAGAATTTACCAAAAATACTAGGTTTCAAGTTTCTTTTTGCAAAAATACCATTTTCTTTAATTCATTGCATATTTACTATCTCAAGTTTCTTAATTGCAAAAATACTATCTTTTCTTTTCCAACCCTTTTTTTCTTTTTTTTTTTAAAAAATAATTCGGATGAACAGTAACCTGTCATGAACAGTACCTACCATGTGGCAGGTACAGTTCATCGACTTTTAAGGTGGGATGATATGTTGGATTTGGGTTGTAAGGGGTAATATTCAACTTAATGCAACCACATGAAACTGAATTGGTGGATTTGGGTTTCAAGGCCCCGCTAGGGGCAATATTCAACTGAATGCAACCACATGCAACTGAATTGGTGGATTTGGGTTTCAAGGCCCCGCCAGGGGCAATATTCAACCACATGCAACCACATGCAACTGAATTGGTGGATTTGGGTTTCAAGACCCCGCCAAGGGCAATATTCAACTGAATGCAACCACATGCAACTGAATTGGTGGATTTGGGTTTCAAGGCCCCGCCAGGGGAAATATTCAACTGAATGCAACCACATTCAACTGAACGCAACCACATTCAAATTTTTTTTTTTAAGAAAAAACGGTGGGGTGATTTTGGTGGATTTGGGTTGCAAGGCCCCGCAGGGACATATTCATCTGAATGCAACTGAAAAACAAAAATTACATTCAATTGGATGTAGTTGCAAATTTAGTTGCATGTGGTTGCATTCAGTTACTGATTTCAAGTTCCATTTTTCAATTGTCATTTTCGTCTTCTTTTTTTGGACTATATATATATATATATATATATATATATATATATATATATATATATATATATATATATATATATATATTCCAAAAAAGAGGTATATATATCCAAAAAAGAGGTCGAAAATGACAACTGAAAAATGGAACTAGAAATCAGAAATTTAGTTACATGTGGTTGCATTCAGTTGCAAATTTAGTTGCATGTAGGGCTGCACAACTTTTCGGCCTGGACCAGTAAATTAGACCGGACCGGGTCTACAAGTTCAAGGACCGGACCGGACCGAATATAACCGGTCCGGTCCCCGGTCCATAAAATCAAAAAAATCCAGTCTTCGGTCCGGTCCGGTCCAAACCCTGAAAACTCCCGGTCCGGACCGGATCGGACCGGATTTTATGTATATAGTTAATTTTACATTATTTTATCTTTTAAATTTTATAGTTTAATGATTAAATATTAACACATAACATATTTTAGTGATCCAAATTGGTAAATAATAAATTTATGAAATAGTATATATAAACATATAATATAAATGATTAAATTTCATATTTCATACTATATATAATTTATAATTACGTTTACAAATTAGAGTTACTTTACAAATAATATGACATTTACTTATTTTTAAACTTAAATTAACCTACCAAGTAATTTAAATATCAACAAAGAATGAAAATTAAATTATAATAAATAATTTTTTAATAAAATATTAACTAAACGGTCCATACCGGTCCGGTTCCGGTCCGGTCCGGGTTTTTTAGGTCTGGTCTGGTCCCAAGACCGTTTATGATCGGTCCGGTCCCCGGTCCATGAATTCAATAAATTCCGGTCTTCGGTCCGGTCCGGTTTTGGACTATATATATATATATATAGTCCAAAAAAGAGGTCGAAAATGACAACTGAAAATGGAACTTGAAATCAGAAATTTAGTTGCATGTGGTTGCATTCAGTTGAATATGCCCCTGCGGGGCCATGGAACCAAAAATCAACCCACCTTAAAAAAAAAAGTTGCATATGGTTGCATTTAGTTGCTGATTTCAAGTTCCATTTTTTCAGTTGTCATTTTCGACCTCTTTTTTGGACTATATATATATATAGTCCAAAAAAGAGGTCGAAAATGACAATATATAGTCCAAAAAAGAGGTCGAAAATGACAACTGAAAAAATAAAACTTGAAATCAGAAATTTAGTTGCATGTGGTTGCATTCAGTTGAATATGTCCCCGCGGGGCCTTGCAACCCAAATCCACCAAAATAGCATTCCACCTTAAAAAAAAAAAAAAAAAGTCGAACTGGGCAGGCTGGACAGGGGAAAGTGGTGCCCTAATTTCTAGTATTTTTGCAATTTAGAAACTTAGTTTAGTAAAATTGCAAATAGCTATTCTTAACAAAAGTAAATGTGCAAAAATTTATTTTTTCCTATTTATTTATGAAAAAAACCCAAAAATCAACTTAGCTAGGAAAAAGAATTATAAATACTAGAAAAATAGTGTTATGTAATAAAAAAAATATAAAATAAACACTGTTGCGTACACTATAAAAAGGATCCGGTATTGATCGAAGGTTTGGTCGGAAAATTTGTCCATAACAGATCGAATATATCCAACCAATCCGTTCGGACACAGAAGAAGTACAGTAACCTCCGACCAATATTATGTAGTTTTGTTAAGTTTAACATGATTATCTTGGAAACAGAGGCAAGTCAGCAACTCCAATCCCTCTCCGAGTAGTTGGAAACAACATAAATAAAAAGCTCGACAACACACCAGCTCCCAATGGTAAATTTATCACCAATGCATTCAAATTCTCTCCGCCCCCGGGAAAATAGCAGCTTTGCACATCCGAATCGCTCAATGCAAACACCAAGAATACCATAAGTGATAAAAATGCATGAACAAAATCAATGCAACAAAGTTTGTATTGTGTCAAATCCTGCATTTGCATGTCATTCTCAGCTTCATTAATGTCATAGTTATTTTTGTAGTTAAATATTATGAGGCCCTTAAAACTAGCAATGCCATAGTATAGTTTCCCATCTGAATCGATGAAGCTGTCGGTGAAGGACGAAAGGAAACAGGCGATAGCGCAGATGGCAATGAGGATTGAGGTGAGGTACTTGTTGGAAAGATTACAATTGCCTTGGTTGGAGAATGATGGTGTTAAGGCACGGAATCCAAGGACCGTGCCAGTTGGTAAAAGGTTTGCTAGGTTCGCGGCAGTGGCTAGAGTTCTGTGTACCGGATGGGTGGTCTTGTTGTGTCTGCAGATTGGTATGGTTCTGCTTGGCATGCTGAGCAACACAAATGTGATCAAAAAAACAAATGTTGATGATGAGATGCAAGTTTGTGAACCGAATTTATACCTATAATGGAATAGCTAATACAAGTATATGCACTTTTTGTTTTTACACAGACCAATATCTTTACTTGCACATGTTAAAAGTATATTTTTAGTGTTCTTTTGGAACATGAACTAACAAAAATTTCAGCTTATGTACATGTTGGGACTCAATAAATCAAGAAACAGGTATCTGCATACGTTATGGAGTTGATTAAATTTACAGGATAATATTTTGGTTTCTACTCGTGTTGAACATAACAGAACAGAACAGAACAGATAGCATGAAGCAGTTATCCAGGGGAGTTCATTTTTAAAAAGGGTTTTTTGAGGTACAAGGAACCTGATTTCTAACATGTTCTCAGACGTCACCTGAACTTTATTAAACAGACTGATGCTGAAAAATCACTTAGGTGCATTTCTAGTACTAACAGGCAATAAAGTATTCTATTATCTTATTGCTCATACATATTGTTTATCTAAGGGACACACAGATTCTGCAGTTCGTTTAAGAATTCCTTTCTGAAATTTAATTTATTTATGATCTGATTGTGAGAACAAAAAAATTGAAAATTTATGAAAAAATTGTTAAGATAATACTATAAGAGTTTAGATATATTCACAAGCTCAATTCTCCACCAACACTGTTAACATATTATTATTGTCAAACCTCACCTTTGGCCGCACGATTCACATCACTTTGAGTTATTTAAAGAGTATTGAATATTTATTAAATAACCAACTTTCACTAACTTAACTTGGTCAAAACGTGTTGTTCAAGACACGCTAGCCTGTCTGGATTCATACCAGGACCGGCCGACCAGCCCCATGGTCAACACCGGCATGTAAATCATGCTAACCGTGCGGTAAAACCCAGTGGCTGGGTTTCCCTGCGATACGCAAGATACACCGTGCCAAAGGCAACAAATGCCATTTTTACGCATTTTTGAGAAAAATTGACTTAAATATCTTTGAATAAATAATTGGATTATTGGATATCGGGACTCTCCAACCTAAGCTTTGATGACATGTTACAACACAAATTCTTCTAAAGTTTGGGAGAAAGATTTAAGTGGATTGTATATTTAGTTTACAGCTATCGATATTGAGTAAATTAATGAAGATACGGATATAACGAAGATACGGATATAAGTAATACATGTACATATGATACATGTATTTTTTAAATTTATGACATCTTGATGAAAAAATAGCTAGTAGCATTTAAACAAGTATACAATATTACAATACAAACTTCTGAAACAGGGTTGGCTAAGCAGAAAACATAAACTATTGAATATGCTATAATGCTAACGTATGATTATCACTTATCATTGTCTCATATCAGTTCAAGGATGCTTGTATTTCTTCCAGCGTCCGGCCCTTGGTCTCCGGGACCAACTTTGCGATGAAAACAATGGTTAATCCACATGCAACAGAAAACGTGAAAAAAGTCCCTGTACAAAACAAAAACAACATGAATACAAGTGATTATAAAAATATCCAAATGATCACCACTTTAATGAAATCCGTTGGGAGTTATCCCACATCGGTTGTGGGAGGGGGCAGATTGCTAGTTAATAAGCAGTTAGTTAACTCTATTAGTACGGGGCCTTTTGGGAGTTACCCAAAAACAAATCCGTGCGGGCTCAGTCCAAAGCGGACAATATCACACTAATGTGGAGTTAAGACTTGCCTGACAGGTGCACCAAGCCAGCTATGACATCTGAAATGCATTTGAGACAGACATTGTGTATCTGGTATATTTTGGTTTCGCTTTCCAAATGGTGCTAATTTTATCCAGAAGTGTATATGTACATGTTTATAAGCAAGAGACTTAACAAGACATATGCAAGGTATTGAAAGGATACTTTCAAGTGCATGCATGTGTTACTATCTGAGAAGGCATGATTGTTACCTTCTGAGCTCCATTTCATTAGAAAATTAAAAGCATATGAAATCACCCAGGTTCCAAACCAATTGACCACCGTCACAAGACTCCCAGCTGGACCCTTAATATTTATGGGAAATATCTGAAACAAAAATAAACAAAATTTAATATAATTAATTGTTTTATTAAGATCCCTAAAAAAATTGTTTTATTAAGAAACATCGATCTCAAGATATGGAAGAATTTAGGCACTATGGACTACCTCGGACATTATAACCCATGGAATCCCTCCCATGCCTAATGAGAATGATCCTGTAAATATCTGCTTGCATTTATAAAAAAGGTCGATTATTGTTATATACCCACATAATAAATCAATAGGCATTTTTAAAGTGCAATGGATTTCGATGAGCAGCATATCTTTTAGCATAAATTGCCTCCGTTGTCATGTGTTACAAAGATCAAAGGTTTAAATCAAAGTTTGATATCTATGATAGTATATTACAATGTAGATAAAAAGTCACGATTCAGGTAAAATGCATTACCAGTACACCAAAAAGCGCTAGTATCGGACTGATCTCCTTCCACAGTTGAAGGTCCTACTTTCACAAGACTAACTATTTCAGAAGATGATTTAAATTATTAAGACAAACTATTATTAAAAACCGGAATTACTATAAAAGCACCTGCAGTAAAAAAGACAATCCTACGAAGAAGCAGCCCAAGCATGTTCCTGCTGCCGAAATCTGCAATACGCTTCAATAAAATGACATACTAAAATTCACTATAGACTTAATTATATCCGCATTTTCTTGTACCAATAGTAGTGGTCGTCGACCCGACTTATCCATCAAAAGTACGCCTAACAGCGTCATGGGAACCTGCAGAAGATCATTAAATCTTCAACATTTTTAGAAGCATGATCAGACAAAAAAAAAGGGAAGATGGCTTTCACACACCTGAACAAATACCATGCCTATGGTGCCAAATCTACTTGAAAAACCTGTCATTGACCAATAAGAGAAAATAAATTTATACTTAATTGTTACATGTATAATCCCGTGATTGAATAAGTTCACAACATAATTATCTGACCAGCTGATATGAAAATAGCACTTGCATAATACGTAATCCCGTTCACCCCTCCTAATTGCTGCAATACCATTAGACCAACTCCAACCTGTGACATGACCCAGATTAATTTTTTCCCCACTATAAACCATGACGACTTTAACAGAAAGAGGAAGGAGGCTTACAATCAGTGAGTGAGCATATTTCCTCTGAAATAAGTCAAAAAAGCTAGTATCCGAAAGTTGTTGAAGGGTTTCTATGTAATCCTGCAATAAACAAGTATAAATACTAGATGCATAGATGTGCCTGCCATTATTTTCATCCTTAAAAAAATATTACAAAGCAAAGAAGTGATTGCACTACAAATACTAGGCACTAATTATATTTTATTTTTGCTTAGGACACTATGTTTCCGAGATTCTTTATATTGCATCGTGTATACATGCTTTACACTCTACACTTGAGCATGTATCAGTATGGACACTCAACAATTCATTTGGGCCAAAAAATTGCAAAAGGGAAAAAAAACGAAACAATAGATCAAAGGAAGCTCTTAAACATTCACTATAGTCTACCTCCATTCAAATTTAAATTTTTCCAAAAAACTAATCACGGGTTTTCAATATATTGCCGAGTCTGACCCTTGGAAACGTGGACACAATTATCCAACACGACACCTCTAGCAGAGTCCATGTAACATAAGTAGTACATTAAAAAGATATAGAGTAGAAAACTTGCTCTAATTTCAGCAGATTCTGCTGATATGTCTGCATTCTTTCCCCTTAAGCACTGTAAAGCAGATTCACTGTCTTTCTGCTTACCAATCTTAGCCTGCACAAATTTCGGACAGTGATAAGCAACACAAAAAGTTTGTAGCCTAGCATAAAGATGATCTTTAAGGACCAGGTGATGTCAAGCAATGTCTTCAGATTCACTGTCCATTCCCCAGGACATTATTGTAAAGCCACATGGACATTATTGTAAAGCCACTCAATACACATAAGGACATTAAAATATATATATATATATATATGTAGGTAAGGGCATCTTACACGAGAGGTATGAAATTCCTCTAGCCCTAGGTCAGTAAGCAGATTTACTCTAAAAAGACATATCATGTCTTTGCTATTTTCTAGTTAATGTCTCATAATTTCCATAAACCAGCAAACTAGGTTCTGTTTTATTATCAAAGTGTCAGCAGACATAAAAATGATGGAACAGAGTAGGTACCAATGATGAAACTTAATACGGAAATGTGGGAATATAAAAGAGATCGGCAGTGAAGACTACCGAACAGAAGTAGTATTTTAGTTCTGCGGACCCCAGTCTCATTAGAGCAGGGGTTTATACCAAGTTGCCCTGTTTGAATTGTTTATACCAAGTTGCCCTGTTTGAATTGCGCTATCAGACAAGAATCAAGAGAATATTTTGTGGAACATGGCAATGATAAAACTACTGACCAGCCATCTAGGGGACTCGGGAATGAAGAGCAGCCCCAGAAGATGTAGTACACATGGAACAATTCCTGCAGATTCTTCTTACAGTTCCTTCAGTACTGTAACATAATAATATACAGAGTGCAAGAAAGTTACCAAGTATAGTTAGGATGCGCCAAGAGATGAAATTTCCAACTAGATACATTACTGATACGCCACAACATATCATAAACTGCAGTATTTGTGGGACATAGTCAACTTATTTGTCGATGAACATATACATATATTTGCAAGTCAGACAGTTTAACAATACCTGATTAACTGTTGTAAATGCTCCTCGAAGATTCTTCGGTGTTATTTCTGCTATGTATACAGGTACCTTTCAAAAAGGATGATCCATAAAACACATTATAGTCATCATTTATCAATGACGTTAAATTTACATGAATTGCTGTTATACAACAGATTTACACCCTCCAAAAGTATTGTTTATGTGCCATTTACAAATTTACGAAGAAAATGAAGGAAGTAACTGATTATAGTACTAAACTCAATGCTGGGACGTCTCTGCTTATATTTAAGAAATGAAAAAATTACCACGTATGAAAGAATCCCAACGCCAAAACCAATTGACAGTCTGCCACAGTCAAGCCACCAAGGACCCTGTAAAGAACCACAGAAGGATCACATTATGAATAGTATAGCGGGACATCTTCATCTATTAGACATATCATACTTTGAGAATGAGGTAGTAGCTTATACTTTGAGAATGAGGTAGTGGCTTTTAATACAAATTCTTAGACAACATCCTAGTTAGTGATTCATATCTCATCATTGAAGGCATAAATGAGGCAGTGTAGGGTGTAGGGTTTAACAAACCTTTGAGAATAGGATTCCTGCCCATCCTAGTAAGCAGAACATCTCTGAGAATCCCATAGCCTGCACGTTTGAGTTAAAAAATATGTGAAAAAAGATTGATATCAAATGATGCACTGTCGGGAGTTGGACGTTTATTTTAAACTTACACCTCTCCGACCAAATAGATCTGCTAGTTTCCCACTCATAAGAGCACCAAACATTGCTCCAATCGTCATTACCGAACCAAAAAGTGAATACTGTAAAGATAAAACCAAGATGTGTAGGATGAAATCAACAAGAGAACAGTGTAAAGAAGAAACCAACAAGAAAATAGCAACTGGAACTATAATGTGAATTGGAGAATCATATTTCATAGTAATCTTTATGTACAAAGAAGGGATTTGTGTGGGTAATAATTTAAAGATTCTTTTTTAGCTAAGGAAGGTGCAGTCAACACTTACGTAACAAATTTACTTTAATCAACCAATTAACTCAATTCAAATAAGTTTATAAACAATAGATATAGTTTGTAAAGGATACCTCTGCTAAAGAGAGACCAAGGTCATCCATGATCCCAGTCTGTGCAGGCGATGAAAAGCCAATCTGCATAATTTAATTTTTAAAAATTCTTAACTGTTACACACTTAAAATCAATATTATAACTGAAACTGGAAATCTAACAAGATGCAAACTTTTCTTACAAACAGATTGTATATCTTTGGATTTCACAATGAAGAAAAATCGACTTATAAATAACAATTTTTTTTTTTTTTTTGGGTTACGAATGAGTATTTATCATTTTCTGGTTGTAAAAGTGTAAAAGAACTTGTTATTAACTCTCCCTAGGTGCCCATCTTTATGGGGGCAACATTCAACACAAGTGTCCATATATATCATCACTCACAAATACGGAAGGTATTCGGGAATCCAACAGGAAACCCCAGCATTGCCCAAACTCGAACCCAAGACTCCGAGCATTACAAGGATGCTATGTTAAGTTAGCAAACCCTTTTAAAATATGAACTGGAGACTAAACCCTTTTAAAATATGAACCGGAGACTGTTAGAATATAATATAACCTTAAGGTTTTAGATAAGTTGGTTATGGTAGAGACCATAAATATTACTTTGAACCGATACCATTTTAAGTTAAATAATATATTTTCAACAGAAATTGGAATAAAATATGTTGAACTATCTACCTCTTGTTCAGATAAGAGCTTGGTCTCTACCAAATTCAGTTGATACATTTCGTACAAAATTTAATCAACAACGAAGTCTATATTACATCTCTACCAATCCTAGCATATTGTACGAAAAACAAGGAAGCAAGGTACTTACAGCTGATCCGAAAACATAAGAGCCACAAACAGCCACCAAAGTGCTAAACACAACCACCAGTGTGGCGGAGGAGAAACTCTCATCAGATATAACAGTAGGAAGAAGAGGATCACCAGAACTCTGTGTTCCATAATCTCTACTTCCTCTTCCCATTTTTCACAGCTCAAAAACAGTCTCAACAAGATTTAAGTTTCTTGATTTAAGATTAGAAGAAGGTGTCTACTTTAAAACAGAAAAAGACAAGTACAACAAAAAATGAGTTTTAAAAGATTTGGCTTTTCTTTAACCATCTGTGACGCTATATATCTCATTTTGTTGTACAGAACAACTGTTGTGATTTGACTTCTAAAAAGGGTTAAAAATCAAACTCATCACTAAACTATATATATAACAAATTCATACAAAGAACAAATAACACGATAACGGGAGTGCAATTTGGGGGAGAAAAATCTTAAATCGAAGAGCAATAATCGATCATTTGTTCGTATGTCTCATCCTCAAAATGATCAAATATAGCAAAAATCTAGTTTAATGCTACCTGGACAACCGTTAAATAATTTTAAGGAGTTAATGTCAATGACCAAGTTAAAAAACAAAACTTTACTCAGTTATAATACCACTCAAAGTGGTGTCTGAGGAGGGTAGATGTACGCAGACCATGCCCCTACACATACAATAGGAGGGAGGCTGTTTCCGAAGGAAACTCACACACACCCAGGGGTCGAACCCTTGACCTCCTACAAAGGAGACAAGGGTTCGACCCACTGCACCATGTTGTTGGCGTCAATGACCAAGTTGATATCATTAAAACACTTGAGTGAGTCGATTGAGACCCCGTGGAGATCAGTGACCAATTTGATATCGTTGAACGACTTTAGTGATGAGTTTGATAATTAACCCTATCCCTTTTAAAGTTTGTCTGAAACCGGCAAACTTTAATTTCAAGTAACTTTCTCAAATGTTAAAAAACGTGTAGTATAAATCGGAAATTTACTGTAAGGGGAGAAGAATTCTTGTTAGACGTACCAAAATAGATAAAGTTATTGTTATAATTTAGTATCAAAAATTAATTTTTAGTGTTAAAATAATATAATTTCTTCAATATATTGTTCTAAATCTTATTTTAAAATATATGTGAATTCATGTTTTTTAATAAGGTAGAAAAAATGATGTCACTCATTCATTTATTTTTCTTCCCATTTTTTACTTTTTAATGAGGTATCCATTATTGTTACATCTATCTTTTATTCTATATTTAGAACGAATTATAGCATTGTGCTATTTTAGCATAATGTTTATTGTACCATTGTAGTGATGAATTTTAATTTTATTCCGTAACATAGATATGTAAATAATGGGAACTAGACTTAATCGGTAAAAAAATGATTAATTGAATATTTTGAGACTAATTGAAATGATTAATCAATACGATAACATATGGAACACGAATTAATCGATGATTAAGATTAATCATCAATTTTTAGAACAATGATCATTGGACTTGCTTTTAATCATTCGACTTGCTCTTTAGAATATATGATATTTTTAAACTCAATACTTCAATTTTTGACAAAATTATTTATTTGACATACTAGAAAAATTCAGGCCGGTCTCGAGTTCAATTTCAATAATATATGTTTTTGAAATATATTTCAATTTCAATAATATATTTGATTTTTACTACTTTTGTCCATGATTTCGAGTTCAATTTTCGCAATAAATTCGATCCATCCCAGTGGCCAGTAAGTAAATCAAAATTTTATTAATTTTCAATTTTTTTAAGGTGACTTTGTTTAGCTCTTATCTGTTCTTATCTTATACTCCCTTCATCCCAAAATACATGTCCCTTTTGAAAAATAAATTTGTTTCCATTTTATATGTTCATTTTTTTTCAAATAGAAATTTAAAGTAAATTATTCTCAAATTTATTGTATCTAAAATTTGACTTTTTTAAACTTAATACTATTCTCATTTTCTAATATATTAGTTAAGAGTATTAAATAGAAAACATTACGCTTTTTTAAAAATTGAAAAATGAAATGGAGAGAGTATCTTGCAAGTGAACTTTTATTAAAGGCTCCTGTCCAAGATATATATTAATTGACACATCAAATATACTAGAGTACAAAATTTACACACGACACGACAACATGCAAGACACTTTCATGATCAATATCAGGGATTAAATGACCTGTTCTTGAATTAGTTTTACGTGCTTTATAGTCGGTGCAAGACACAGGTTTGCTAGTAAAATCATGTTAATATGTATTTATATTATTTTATAAGTAAAGGTGCTTGCAACATGTTAATACTTAGTATGCGAAATATGTCTAAAAGATTATCTATTTTTGATGTATATACAACTAAAAATAAGTAAATTTCAATGTGTTAATCTCTTTAAACGAATGTTCGAATGACTGAGTTTAGGTCTGTCAACGGGTCGAATCAACCTAAATCCATATCCGAATCCGTTAAGATTTTTCGGACTCAAATCGGATTAGGAGTCAGATATTTTTTAGATCGATCCATATCCGATCCATTCGGATTTCGATTTATCGGATCGGAGGTCCGATCCGTTTAAAAAATTTTATTTTTATTTTATCAATCTATAAAATTGTTTTTTTTTTTTTAAATTTTTGATGAAGTAAAAATTAAAATTATGACATATGCATTGACAAATCCAAATTTATATTCCAAAATAATATTATATATATGATAAGGGCTAAAAGTAAGCCCTAAAAACACATTTAATGTTGCATTAATTAGACCCAACATGGTCCAAGCGTGGGGGCCATTTGTGGGGCCCAAACCCATATTTTCAATATTAATTTCGTAATTAATATTAAGGGATATTAACAGCTCAGCAATAAGAATCAGATAAGGATACTATTCTTACAAGACTTAGCCTCCAAGGCACCCAATTCGATACGGAAACAGACTCCTACAAGGAAGGAGTCTAGAACCTTCCTCAAGGCGGTGGCTTGCCCACCAAGTATCCAAAATCCTACCATAATTCTAAGGCTTCTCAGCCTATATAAAGGGCCAGACCCCTCATCTCAGAACTACGTTTTTGGCTTGATTCTCAATACGAGATACGTAGGCACTTTGTGGGGACCGATTAGTCTCGAACACGGAAACAGCCATTAAAGCTTAAAGCTCACCGACCCCTTTGCATTAAATACACACAAACCCTAGCCGCAATATTCGTAACCTAGTTTTTATTCCACAACATTTGGCGCCGTCTGTGGGACTAAAACATCAACCATGGTTCAAACACGAAGAACAACATCAACCACGACTGAGGCCATACCCCTTAGCTCTGCTTCACCTGCCATCTCTGATCCGCTTATCACTACTGAAGAAGGACAATTACCCCCATCAACAGGGGCGATCATTTAACCTCTAGCCACTCAACCCCCAGGGACGATTCCCCATGTTGAGGGAACTCTACTTGTGGTTGTCCATCAAAACCAAGAAACTAACCCTCTTCAGATGGTGGTTTCTCCTCTTGATAACGTTGATCGTACGCTACCCCCGAGAGTACAGATCCACACTACGGATCTCCCCTTGAATACCAACCCGATGTATGGGCTGCATAATTATCCCCCTCGACAAAGGGAACCTGGACCAAGCGGTCATGCCTTACAGATCCGAGATCGAGAGTACGATGACTACTCCAGTCCCTATACTAATGATTCGACATTTGACGATGACGATGATGATCGCGAAGAAGCCCCAAGGAGGCGACGTGCTAGTAGAGAACCTCGAAGAGGTCCCAAAGAATCCATGATGGACCTCCACAAACGGTTGAGGAAAGGATTAAGGCTCATGAGGCTGAGATCCAAAGGATAAAGGATGATATTGCTAGGGAGCAAGCAAGGCAAAGTCTGATTCGACCTCCTCCAGTGACAGGGAGGATTCCCATTATAAATCTGGAGAGGCCTTCAAGGAGACATCGAAGGGCCGATACCCCAACTGAAAAATCGATAAGGGTGGAGACCCCCAGAAGCAACCCCAAGGATCTAATGCCACTTGGGGATCCTGATTATCCCACACCTCCATTTACCGAAGAGGTGATGAATGCCCGCATCTCAAGGAAGTTCAAGATGCCGACGATTAAGGCTTATGATGGAACGGGCGACCCCGCAAACCATGTCAAGACGTTCTCAAACGCACTGCTGCTGCAGCCTGCGAGTGATGCCTTAAAGTGTAGGGCGTTCCCTCAAACCCTGTCGGGCATGGCTCAAAGGTGGTATAGCCGCCTACCTGCAAACTAGATTGGATCTTTTAAGGAGTTGAGCGCTGCCTTTGTCAGCCAGTTCATTAGTGGGAGAGTCCATGAAAAAATTTCTGCATCTCTCATGTATGTGGTGCAGGGGAAGAATGAGAATTTGAGGGATTATCTCAAGCGATTCACCAAGGAGACGTTGAATATCACTGATCTGGAAAATAAGGTGGCCATGGTAGCTCTGGAACACGGAACCACTAATCTCTTCTTTAAAAGGTCTTTGGTAAAACATCCTCCTGAAAACATGGCCGAGCTCCAACGAAGGGCCGACAAGTATATCAAGGCTGAAGACGGCATGAAGAAGGAAACCACAGGAGGCAATGGCAAGGGTTCCAACGACTCAAAGAAACAAAAGCAAGAGCAAGAGTACGACGCTAGGGACAAGTATCCCCGGACTAGCAAGGACTCCGAGTCACCACCAAAGAAGGGTTTGGGACCGAGATTTTCTGATTATGCAAGGCTGAATGCTCCTAGGAGTCAGATCTTGTTAGATATTGAGAAGGATAAAGACTTTCGATGGCCGAAGCCACTTAGGGGTGATCCCGCAAAGAGTAACAAGGAGCAATACTGTAGGTACCACCGTGATGTGGGGCATGATACAGATGATTGTAGGCAGTTGAAAGATGAGATTGAGTTTTTGATCCGAAAGGGAAAGCTGAGCAAGTTCACGAAGGGTGATGATCGTGGAACCCAAAGAAGGGACTATGATAGAAGAGACAATGACAGAAGGGATAACGATCGTGATCGCGATCGTAATCCACAACCCCGAGGGCCAGTTATTAACATGATTTGGGGAGGCCCGACAGCGGCTGGTACGACTCGAAACTCTCGAAAGGCGTATGCCTGAGAAGTGATGCACATCGTGGGAGAAGCCCCAAAACGTGCTAGGACTGAAATAGCCATTGGATTTGATGATTCAGACCTCGAAGGGGTGAAGTTCCCCCATGACGACCCGTTGGTCATAACCCCTGTGATTGGAAACTCGGAGGTGAAACGAGTCTTGATAGATAATGGAGCTTCTGTTGATATCTTGTTTCATGACGCGTTTGTGAAGATGGGGTACACTGATTCTCAATTGACCCCGACCAACATGCCAATCTATGGATTTAATGAAGTTGAGTCCAAGGTTGAAGGAACTATTTAGTTACCCATGACAATTGGACAAGAACCTAAAGAGGCTACTCAGATGCTGAATTTCCTTGTGATCAAGGCATCCTCGACTTATAACGCGATCCTGGGAAGGACTGGACTTCATGCATTCAAGGCTGTTGCCTCTACATATCACATGAAAATTAAGTTTCCGACCAGGAATGGTGTTGGAGAACAAAAGGAAGACCAGAAGATGGCAAGAAGCTGTTACGTATCTGCATTAAGAGCTGATGGGATCGGGGGGTAGGTACTTCCGATTGAAGACATGGATGTCCGTGGTGATGATGAACACCGAGGGAAGCCAGTAGAGGACTTAGTCCCTATTCCTCTAGAGTTGGGCGACCCTGAGAAAATAACTTATGTAGGAGCTTCTTTGAAGGAACCCCTGAAGGGCAAGTTGATAGCATTTTTGCAAGAGAATAGCGACGTGTTTGCTTGGACAGCAGCTGATATGCCAGGAATTGATCCCCAACTCATAATTCACAAGTTGAATGTTGATCATGGGCGGAAGACAATAAAATAGAAGAAGAGGAATTTTGCTCCTAAAAGGCAAGAGGCCATTAAGCAAGAAGTTGACAAGCTCTTAGAGGCTGGGTTTATTGAAGAGATTCAGTTCCCTGAATGGTTGGCTAACCCTGTGATGGTCAAGAAGGCAAATGGGAGGTGGAGGATGTGTATAGACTTCACTGATTTGAATGATGCATGCCCGAAGGATTGTTTTTCCCTGCCAAGGATAGATATGTTGATAGATGCCACAGCCGGGCATGAGATGTTGAGCTTTATGGACGGATTCAGCGGCTACAATCAGATTAAGATGCACAAGAATGACATTCCAAAGGTATCTTTCATAACTGACTTTGGTGTTTTCTGCTATCTTGTTATGGCTTTTGGTCTAAAGAATGCAGGCGCTACTTATCAACGATTAGTGAATAAGATATTCGCTCATCTGATTGGTAAGACTATGGAGGTCTATGTTGATGACATGTTAGTCAAGAGCCTATTCAAGGCTGACCACATTAAGCACCTCAGAAAGGCATTCGAAGTAATGAGGCACCACAAAATGATGTTGAATCCAGCCAAGTGTGCTTTTGGCGTTGGATCTGGAAAATTTTTGGGTTTGATGGTTTCAAAGAGAGGTATAGAGGCCAACCCTGACAAGATCAAGGCGATTTTAGATATAGAACCGCCGCGCTCTATAAGAGATGTGCAGAAGTTTGTGGGCCGAGTAACAGCTCTAGGAAAATTCATCTCCAAGTCTGGTGATAAATGCTTGCCCTTCTTTCAAGCATTGAAGAAAGTGAAAAATTTTGAGTGGACACCTGAAAGCCAAGAGGCCTTTGAACAATTGAAGAAATACATGGCACAAGCCCCGTTGTTAGCCAAGCCTAGTCCGGGGGAAACTCTTTACTTATACTTGACGGTATCTGAACAAGCACTGAGTGCCGTCCTCATTCGTGAAGAAAATCACGTTCAGAAACCTGTCTATTATGTCAGCAAGGTGTTGCATGGGGCGGAGTTGAATTACTCTCCCATTGAGAAGTTCGCTTTGGCTTTGATAACAGCCTCGAGGAAGCTACGACCGTACTTCCAGGCACACAAGATTGAGGTCTTGACAGACCAGCAATTGAGGAACATACTACATAGCCCGAAGGCCAGTGGAAGATTGATTAAGTGGGCAATCGAACTTGGATAATTTGACATTGCATACAAGCCTCGAACAGCCATCAAGGCTCAGGTGTTGGCTGACTTCGTGGTTGAATGTACCATTAGCAACCAAGAAGTCGGGGGGCAGGAGATGGTGACCACCCCCGGAAGAGAGAATAAAAGTGAAGAGCTTCTACCCGATCAGAGGGAATATTGGGTGCTCTATTTTGATAAAGCATCAAAAACAAAATCTAGTGGTGCAGGTTTAGTCTTGCAAAGCCCCGATGGGTTCACAGTTGAGTATGCTTTGAAATTGGACTTTCCAACAACCAACAACGAAGCTGAGTACGAAGCCCTGATAGCCGGGTTGGGCTTGGCCAGAATCATGAGGGTCAAGAATCTCAAAGTGTGTGGGGATTCAAGACTAGTGGTATCGCAAGTGAACGGTGAATTTGAAGCCAAGGATTTAGCTATGGTAAAGTATTTGAGGATTGTGAAAGCTGTTATGACTCAGTTTGATGAGTGCTACGTGGAACACATTCCTAGAAAAGAGAACGTTAAGGCTGATGCCTTGTCTAAGTTTGCTTCTTCTGAGATCGAGAATTATGCAGGGAGTGTCTACTTCCAGGTCTTGAAGGCCCCAACCATCAACTCTAAGTTGGTAGCACCAATTGATATAGGAGGCTGCTGGATAGATCCTATCAAGGCTCACCTAGAAACCGGATGGCTCCCTGACAATGGCTTGGAGGCACAGAAGCTGTCGGTAAGAGCATTGAGATATGCCTTAATCGAAGGCATCCTTTACAAAAGATCGTTTGTCATCCCATACTTGAGGTATTTGAGACCTCAAGAGGCAAGAGAAGCACTAGAGGAGGTTCACGAAGGGATCTGTGGACAACACTTGGGGGGCAGAGCCCTAGCTCACAAGATCACTCGACTAGGATTCTACTGGCCAGACATGTTGTCCGATGCACAGAATTATGTCAAGCGGTGCGATAGGTGTCAGAAGCACGCTCCAATTGTAAGACAGCCGCCCGAGATGTTAACCTCGATTAACTCTCCTATTCCGTTTGCAATGTTGGCAATGGATATACTTGGTCCCTTTCCCGTAGCATCTGCACAAAGAAAGTTTCTGATAGTGGCCATTGACTACTTCACCAAGTGGATTGAGGCTAAGCCTCTAGCCAAGATAACCACCAAACAAGTTGCCCAGTTCTTTTGGGAGAACATCATTTGCAGATATGGAATCCCTCGAATTCTTGTGACGGATAACGGAACGCAGTTCAACAATCAAGAGTTTAAGAAGTACTGTGAGGAAAATGCAATTGAGCTTCGTTTCACTTCAGTAGCACATCCGCAAGCAAATGGGCAAGCAGAGGTTGCCAATCGAATTATCCTGGATAGATTGAAAAAGAGGGTTAAACGTTCAAGGAACACTTGGGTGGATGAGTTACTACCCATACTTTGGGCATATCGCACCACCTGCAAGGTGACGACTGGAGCAACCCCGTTTTTGCTGGCTTATGGAGCCGAGGCAGTTGTGCCCTTGGAAATGATGCATGCATCACCTCGAGTTGAGGCATACGAACAAGAAACTAATGAAGAAGGCATGAGGCTTTCCCTAGACCTAATTGATGAGGTTAGGGATGAAGCAAATGCCCGGAATACAGAGCACCAGAAAAGGGCGTCCTTCCACTACAACCAAAGGGTTAAGGAGAGATTCTTTCGGCAGGGCGACCTGGTTCTAAGGAAGATAGAGGCTTCTGGAGTTGGTCAAAAGGGAAAACTAGCCCCTAACTGGGAAGGACCGTATCGAGTCAAGAAGACAATAGGAAGAGGATCCTACAAGTTGGAAACCTTGGAGGGAAACGAGGTGCCCCGCACTTGGAACGCTGCGAACCTGAAGGTTTATTATGTTTAAGCTATTCTTGTAAAGACTTAGCTTTTTATATATTTATTAGGAAAAGTTGTTATCTATGTAAGGGTTGAACCCATTTTGAGTTATTAATGCAAGTTTGTGTTCCATTCTATGATTCTATGATTTTAATTGCGTACCAAGCACCTGTTGAGTGTAAGTCTAGAATGACCAAGTACAGAAAATAAAGAACATACGAATAAAGGAAAACAACTGCATAGATAATATGCCCTTATGGGCCAAGGTCTAAGTTACAGACATATCAAACAAAAGTCTAAGTCCATGAAGGACCCCGAATGAAAATAAACACAACCAAAAGCGGCTAACAAGGCCATGCAAGGCCACTTACTCCTGTGGAGCATCTTCAGAACTCTCTTCCTCAGTAGAACCCTCCTCGCCCGAATCATCATCGGAGCCGCCGTCATCTTCGGTTGCCATTCCAGTCGGGTGTGCCCCAGCCCTCTTGGCCTCTTCCCCTCCTTCTCCCTCTTCTTCTTCTTCGGAGGAGCTGGAAGAAGGGCTTGCTTCCTTTTGAAGCCTCCTATTGCTTGGAATTGGTTGGCGAATCATCCCATCCCTCCTCGCTGTCATAGGCTTCTTTCCACGAGAACCCGAAGAGCTTGAGTCTTGACTAACAACTTGGGCACCCCCTCTTGAGCCAGAACCAGAACGACGACGGCTTCCCCTAGAGCCAGAACCCGATGCTTGGGCCACTATGTTGACTCCCGAGCCTGAAGCAACATGACCATAAGGGCTTGGGAAGTCCATTGGGTTAACTACGGTTGGATACCTTTTGCTCACAGCATTATCAGCCCTGTCCCAGCCGACAGACATGATACTCGGGCGTACTTCGTCATCATGCTTGTCTATAAGCTGGAAAAAGTCCTCGGACTCTTGGTAAGCCTTCACCACCAATTTGTAGTCAGCCGCCCTTTTCTTGTACAAGGAGTCATATTGCCTCTGGAAAGAACGTGCATCAGCTTCAGCACGAATGGCCCTGGACTCTAAGTCCTGACATTTCTCGTCAGATATTGCCTTTTCCTTTTTTAAAGCCACGTTCTCATCTCGGTATGCTCGGCCTTAACGAGAGCTGGCCTGGAAGTAGGCGTTAGCCTGAAACAAAGGGTTAGTAAGATATTGACAATGATGAGTTATATGAAGACATTACATCTGAGAAAGAGAGTGTGAAACCTGATACAGGGCTTGAGCTCCTAGAGTCTCTGCCTCATCAATTTTATCCCCGGCAGTCACTGTCAAAAGATCGGGGGGAGTGATGCAACACTTAGACCAATCCAAGGCCAACTCCAGGCATCCCAAGACAGAGTCTTATTCACAAATACCCCAACCAGGGATGAAAGGAGTTTTGATCTTCCCGTCAGCATTCCGGGATCTTTTTGAAGAACATCCCGACAGGAACTGTGGAGTTTTCTGACCAGGGGGTGGAGCAGCCGCCTCGGCTCTCTTGACCATCCTTCTAGTAACCTTCGGCTGGTTCTCTGGACGGCTATCTATTTCTTCAGCAGCTGAAATTGCAACAGAAAAGATATTGGGATAAGAACAAACAGAGGTCATAATGTGCTATAAAAAAATTACCCTCAATAGAAAGTAAGCTAAGCCCAGCTTCCACAAGCCTCTTCTCATTCAAGAAAACTTTGTAATGAGTTCGACCATCGTCCGCAATTAGTTTATCTCGATCAAGCAGCTCTTCTGGGCTGAGATCGCACATGAAGTGCAGACTGTCTTTCACTTCTCCAAACTTTGACATAAAGAAATGGCCCCAGTTGCCACCACTCCATTTCAGAATCACGAACTCATTTCCCCAAGAATGATGGGAATCTGGGAAGGAGAAGGCATTCACAATATGAGGAACATTGGACCTGTGTTGGATACTGATCCATCCCTTTTTAGAGTCAGAAGAATTCTTTATTGAAAATATGCTCCGGAACAATGTGGTGGTCGGCTGGATATCTAGATCCCGGCACCTTAACATGAAAATGAGAATAGCACGCCATGCATTAGGATATAGTTGGCAGGGATGAAACTGGATCTCTGCTAGAAGCCTGACAATGAATGGATCAACTGGAAATCTCAAACCTGCTTCAAGGGCACCCCTGAAAACACACAGCTTCTCAGGATGCAAGTTACAGGTTCTGTCACCTAGGCCAGGAAGGCGGACCTTGACCGAGTCCGGGAAGCCATACGTCTGTCTAATTTTTTCTACGTCACGCTCGTTTAACTTACACGGACTATGGTACGAGATTAATTCAGAACTGTTAGGGAATGCATCCCTCATAGTACTCAACAAGTCTAATAAAGAATGAAATCTACGATCAATATAGGAGGGAGGTTGCAATCTAGTTTTACCTCGAAGAGTTCTTGCTATGGCCCTCTTGGACATCGCCTCGGACATAGAGAATGATGGGGCAGGTGCTCGATTGCCGTCTGACATCTTGAGCTCGAACTTGGAACTTGAAACTAGAACTTGGAAGCCTGAGAGCTTGAGAGCTTTCAGAGAGAATTTTAGAAGTAAGAAGAGATGAAGTGAATGAAAATGAAGGCTTCTTCCACTCTTTTATAGAAAATGGGTGACTTCCTATACCAGGTTGAAATACAGCTCGGTTCGTGTTTGCAGGTCATCTATTGTTTATGAGCGAAAAAAGATGAAAATCATCCGATATATATAGAAAGAGTCGTAACAAATTTATACGATTCTGAAGAAAAGAAGCATTTAAAAGAGTATGTTGCGCCAAGTTACGCTTGGACGCTTAACTGAGCATTAAGAGTTAATTACGTTTAAGAAAGATAGATTGTAAGAGATTAGCTTCGTTAATTAAAAGGCTAGTTATGCATCAAAAGGTGATACTCTACAGCCAACGGTCAAGGTCATGGTTCAAGAACGAGAATTCAGATATTGTGAAAAAGGTCCGAGAGGCACGACAAGGTGCCCAAGACAAAACCTGGACCTCATGTCAGCCGACCAGCTGCCCGAGGAGGGGTCAGGCCGACCTCTTGGCATCCTCAGCCGACCAGGAACACCTGGCACAAGACCAGGACTTCATGTTAGCCGACCAGCTTCCCGAGGAGGGGTCAGGCCGACCTCTTGGCAGCCTTGGCAGACCAGGACTTTATGTCAGCCGACCAGCTTCCCGAGGAGGGGTCAGGCCGACCTCTTGGCAGCCTTGGCTGACCAGGACCTCATGTCAGCCGACCAGCTACCCGAGGAGAGGTGAGGCCGACCTCTTGGCAGCCTTGGCCGACCAGGATCTCATGGCAAACCGGTACAGGACCTTTCAACGCTATTTCAGCCATATCTTGAGCTCCAGGTATCGGATTTGGATGATCTTACAGTCCACGCGAAGATCACAAAGTTTTCCAAAACCTTGGAGGGTCCCAGCCAACCAAAAGCACCTGGTGGCCAACTAGAACCTCCTAGAAGCCGACCAGGTGCCATTGAAGGGGTCAGGCCGACCAGGAGCTCCTATCCGCCGACCAGGACCTCCTATCAGCCGACCAGGACCTCCTGTCAGCCGACCAGGACCTCCTGGCAGCCGACCAGGTGCCATGGAAGGGGTCTGGCCGACCTCCTGGTACCTCCCGTCAGTTGGTTGGCCCGGGTGATGGTTTTGGTGGAGGTTTTTACTTTCAAAAACAAGCATCGACCTTCAAACATTCGTAAAACTTAGCGCCATTTAGCATCAATTAGCACCGATTAGTGCCGTCTTATGCCATTTAACGTCGTTCAACACAGATTAAACGTCGTTCAAGCATCGATTATTGCCGTTTACAGTCAACACGGAGCCCCTGTCAGCCAATCCGCCAACCAGAAGCCCCTGGTGGCCGACCAGGACCTCCTAGCAGCCGACCAGGTGCCATTGAAGGGGTCAGGCCGACCAGGAGCTCCTGTCAGCCGACCAGGACCTCCTGTCAGCCGACTAGGACCTCCTGGCAGCTGATCAGGACCTCCTGGCAGCCGACCAGGACCTCCTGGCAACTGACTAGGGGTTGGCTGCAGCTGTTCCAGGTCTCTTTTCGGCCAACCAATGTAGTACCGATTAGTGTCGAGTAGCACCGATTAGTGCCGATTAGCACCAATTAGTGCCGATTAGCACCAATTAGTGCTGAGTAGCACTGATTAGTACCGATTAGCATCAATTAGTGCCGAGTAGCACCGATTAGTGCCGATTAGCATCAATTAGTGCCGAGTAGCATCGATTAGTGCCGATTAGCACCGATTAGTGTCGATTAGCACCGATTAGTGTCGATTAGCATCGATTAGTGCCGTTTTAGGTCGTTTAATGTCGTTTAACATCGTTTAAACGTTGTTAGCGCCAAGTAGCATTTGCTTAACATTGTCATAAACGCGTCGGTCGCTCCACGCTTTACATCAAGACAATATTCGTGAAACACTAGTGTATAAAGATAGACCCTGACCCGAGCCTCGAATAAGACCGTTATAATTTCAAGGAAAACCTGATCAGTTTTCCTGGAAGTTGGGGGCAAATGATATGGGCTAAAAGTAAGCCCTAAAAACACATTTAATGTTGCATTAATTAGACCCAACATGGTCCAAGCGTGGGGGCCATTTGTAGGGCCCAAACCCATATTTTCAATATTAATTTCGTAATTAATATTAAGGGATATTAACAGCTCAGCAATAAGAATCAGATAAGGATACTATTCCTACAAGACTTAGCCTCCAAGGCACCCAATTCGATATGAAAACAGACTCCTACAAGGAAGGAGTCTAGAACCTTCCTCAAGGCGGTGGCTTGCCCACCAAGTATCCAAATCCTACCATAATTCTAAGGCTTCTCAGCCTATATAAAGGGCCAGACCTCTCATCTCAGAACTACGTTTTTGGCTTGATTCTCAATACGAGATACGTAGGCACTCTGTGAGGACCGATTAGTCTCGAACACGGAAACAACCATTAAAGCTTGAAGCTCACCGACCCCTTTGCATTAAATACACACAAACCCTAGCCGCAATATTCGTAACCTAGTTTTTATTCCACAATTATATATAAAATGTTATATATATATATATATATATATATATATATATATATATATATATATATATATATAGAAAAAGGACCCTAAGATTGATCTCAGGGAACTTTTGCTGAGATACTTGAAAATATACTATAAATTTAACTGGGCCCGCAGGGCTAATTAAAACATTGTGATTTTACGGAAATGTCCATCCTATATTTGAATATAATATTTTATGTATCTCATGTAACTTCCCTAAGATACATCTCAGGTTCCTCAATCACATATATATATTATGTATATTACATATGTATGTAAAATATATAATAAATATAATATTTTTGAATCGGATCGGATCATACAAAATTCACATCCGTTATTATTAGGTAGAATTTTTTTATCATTAATATAGTTGTCTCGCGCGATATATTAATAATTAGTTTGATAATATATTTAAAATTAATGTCTAGCATAATGGTAAGGAGTCTCCCTTCTAAGTTAGAGGTCAAGGTTTCAATTCTTATTAGGAACAATTTTTAATCACTAATATAATTGTTGTGGAATAAAAACTAGGTTACGAGTATTGCAGCTAGGGTTTGTGTATTTAATGCTAAGGTGTGTGAGCTTCGTGCTTTAATGGCTGCTCTTGTGCTCGTGGCTGACTCTGCCTTCACAAGATGCCTACGTACTTTGATGAATATCAAAGATCAAGCCAAAAAACGTAGTTCTAGGGTGAGGGGTCTGACCCTTTATATAGGCTGAGAAGCCTGAGAATTATAGTAGGGTTAGGTGACTTAATGGGCAAGTCAGCCTTGAGGAAGGTTCTAGACTCCTTCCTTGTAGGAGTCTGTTTCCTTGTATGACTATGTGCCTTGGAGGCTACTCTTTGGAGAGATAATATCCTTCTTTGACTTGTACTTCCCAGCTGTTAATTATCCCTCAATATTAATTACGAAATTAATATTTAAATAGGGTTTTGGACCCTGTTGGTGGGCCCCACGTTTGGACCATACCGGGTCTAATTAATGCCACATTAAATGTGTCTTTAGGGCTTATTTTTAGCCCATATCATTTGCCCCCCAACTTCTAGGAAAACTGATCAGGTTTTCCTTGAAGTTTTAATGGTCTTTTCCGAGACTTGGGTCAGGGTTCATAATTGTACACTAGTGTTTCACAAGTATCGTCTTAATGTAAAGGGTGGAGCGACCTACACATTTACGACGATTTTCCTTATTCGAGGCTAAACAATTATTTCCAAGTAACTTCTGTTACTGGATTTTTGTCTATTCAATATGAAGGAATCATCCATAGTACTTCTCGTATTGTAAATATATCTTAAAGTTATATAGTACCCACAGGTATTTCTCTATTGAAAATTCCATGTCCACGAAGATTCGATGTCCAGAAATCAATTTTTCATAGCATTTTTTTAACAAAACTGAAGTTTTTCGACCAGGAATTTCGACTAGGAATTCGACCAAAATTCTGGTCGAAATAAGGGCTTCAACAAATCCTGATCGAAGGGATTTTCGACCAGGAATCCTGGTCGTTTCGACCAGGATTCTGGTCGAAATAAGCATTCCATTCTTCTCTGCTCGAACACATTTTCGACCAGGGTTCCTAGTCATTTCGACCAGGATTCTGGTCGAATTAAGCGTTCAATCTTTTCTTGGTCGACAGCTTTTTCGACCAGGATTCCTGATCGTTTCGACCAGGATTCTGGTCGAATTAAGCATTCAATCTTTTCTTGGTCGACAGCTTTTTCGACCAAGATTCCTAGTCCTTTCGACCAGGATTCTGGTCGAATTAAGCGTCTAAATTTCCTCTTGTCGAATACTTTTTCGACCAAGATTCCTAGTCCTTTCCACTAGAATCATGATCGAAATAAAGTCCTTAAAATTTTCGGGCTTTTTCTTGATGGGCCTCTCTACTTTTGGGCCTTCGAGGCTTTACATGTTTAAAGTGTGTATTTTTATAAAAATACCTTCTTTCTTTGGGCCTGACCCTATGGCCATAATGGGCCTGTTCAAATTCCGAACCTTTTGTTTGGGTTTGAGTTTGATATTTCTTCAAAATATCTTAGATATTTTTTCAAGATATTTTTCTAGGAACGTTCCAGAATTGGGCTTCAATTTGGGCCGGTTTCATGGGCTTTTAGTAGGTCAATTTTGGAATTCTGACCGGTCACTGTAAGTTTTCTAACCGTTTGAGAGTATTTCAACCGGTTGCTCACTCTTATATAAGAGTGAGAGTTGAGAGTTCATTTTTCACACTCTCACTTTTCACTTCACATTTTCATCTTTGAGCTCCCAACTTTTAGCTAAGAAGTCTCTCTCTCAAATTCTGTTCGGAGTTTTTTTTTTCTCGGCTAATTCCGGCCTTCGTCTCCGGTCATCTTCTTCGTTTTTCAAGACCTCAAGCTGTCATCAATGGCGGACAAAGCTCAAGCTCGCCTTCTGAAAATGAACTCAGCCTCTTCTAAAGGTACCATCCAAATTCGCTCTCCTTACACCTCTCTTTTAGATATTTTAAATGAAAGAGCAGACGACTATCCTTCTTTAGCCGAGTTAGATGCGTATGATTGCTGTAATACATATCACGATACAGATGAAATTGGTAGATATAAGAAGTTGTATAAAATTAAAAAACCTTATAAACTCGTTCCAGCTGGGCCAGGTGACAGGCCTTGTCATTGGAGGCCCAATGCCTTGTGTATCTATAGGGAATGTTTAGTAGCGGGCCTCCGTTTCCCTTTTCATGAATTTATCCCCCGCCTTTTAGCTAACATTCAGTGTAACCCTTGCCAATTGCCCCCAAATGCGTGGAGAACAATTCTTTGTTTTATGGTTTTGTGTCTAAGGCAAAACCTTCCTTTATCTGTTGCCCTTTTTCGCAAAATTTTCCAAGTTTACAATAGCCCTGCTTCGTATTCTGGCTGGGTATATGTCAAACATCGCCCCAAAGTCCCTCCTATCTTCAATATTAAATCAGTACCAGACAACAATCCTGGTTGGAAGAAAGAATTTGCCTATCTTGAATGGGAGGGTGGTGATTGGGGTACCCTCTTTAGGAAAACCTTTTCGAGGGTTTCAGATGGAAATGCTAAGGGAATCACCCTTAGCACCGAGGATCAGGCTGCTTTTGATACTTTGACCAGAGGTGATGGTATGTCTATAACCTGCCAAAGCCTCATAAATGAAGAATCTCTGAGGGCTGTAGGCCTCTCACAAGTTTCGGAACGGGGTAACTTCCTTTCTTGCCTTTGTTTTTCTTTATTTTCATACTTGACTTATTCATTTGTGTTTCCATTCATGTCATTTCAGTTGCTAGGATGCTTGTGGAAGCTTCCCCGGATCCAGACAACGAAACCTCGAGGATGGCCCGGGCAACGCGGAATGCTGATCCTCGAGAGAAAGGAACTGAGCCTGCTTTCTTACGTGCCCATAAGGTCCAAAAGGTGGACCTTAAATTTGGTGATATAGCAGACTTGGAGGGGAGCTCTCAGGTGAATGTCCAATCTTCTGTTTTTAGGCCATCCTGGGGCTTTAGGAAGCGGGACTCCGTTGTGGGTTCGACTAAGCACGCCATGGACTGGTCTCTTAACTCGATCACCCCTCCTGACTACAAAGACTTGATTGTCAATGGAGGCATCGGGGAATCAGAGGCACTTGGTTCTCAGGCCTTAGCTGTGGTAAGACTCATACCTCGAATTCTTTAAATTTCGTACTGACTTACTTTATTCCAACATAATTATTGTTTCTGTGAACAGGCCAACGTTCACTTCCAGAGTTCTCTCTACCAGGCCAAAGCTTGGAAGGAGAAGGCCAAGGGGTATGAGTCTGAATCCCAAAAGAAAACCCTCACTATCAACCATCTAGAGGAGAAGCTCAAGGGTAAGGATGAGGAGCTGGCCAGTGCTCGGGCAGAGTTGGTAGCTTTGAAAGATGACAGGGAGAAGATCATCGATGACTATCTGGATTCTGATGAGTACAAGTCCCTCATGGATCAGCATGATGAGCTGTTATATCCTGGCCAGTTTTCTGAGGGTTGGAACTAGGCCATTGAGGTGGTTCTGAGGAGCCATCCTAGCTTATTCCAGCCTTCAGACTTCGTGAGCCCTCATCTTCCTGCCCCGTTATTAGTTAACGAGCCTGGATCCAGAGAAGAGCTATTCAGGGAGGGTGATGCTTTGGTCAAAGAGCATGCTACCGCTACCACTTCAGCCTTGGATCCTAAGCTTCCTCTAGTTCGGTCTGGTGTTGCTAATTCTGCTGAGGATGGATCCACTACTGACACTAGCTCTGAGGATGATTCTCCTGCTAAGGAGGCCCCTAAGGCCCCTTAAGCTTTATTTATTTATCTTTTGTTTATCTGAACTCTTGGTTTCTGCCATTTGACTTGATAGCCTTCGGGCCTTTATTTGTGTAACTTTTAACTTAACTATTTATGCAGTTAGTTTCTGTTGTTCATTTTTCTTGCCTTTGCTCATAGTTCGTTAAACTTTAGAATTTTTTGAGTACTTGGCCCCCTGGCTGGTACTAAACTCACAAGTTAGTTCAACATTCGTCTTTCGTGTTTATTTTAACAAGGAAGAATAACTCATGGAGAAAACAGGATAGATTCCATTGTGCTGTTAAAGGATATCAATAAAATGGGTTCAACCCTTACATAGATACTCTATCTCCTACTGGGAGCAACTTGCTCTATAATGGTTTCATTCGAACCTTATTCCTAATAAATAGATAAAAGTCCAAGCCTTTGTCAGAAGAACTTAAACATAATAAACTTTGAGGTTCACAGCATGCCAAGTTCGGGGCACCTCAACCCCATCCAAGGTTTCTAACTTGTAGGATCCTCGTCCTAACACCTTTCTGACTAGATACGGTCCTTCCCAGTTTGGTGCTAACTTTCCTTTCTGGCCAACTCCTGAGGCTTCAATCTTCCTTAGAACCATGTCGCCTTGTCGAAAGAATCTTTCCTTAACTCTCTGGTTGTAGTGAAAAGAGGCTCTCTTCTGATATTCAGCATTCCTAGCATTAGCTTCATCTCTAACCTCGTCAATTAAGTCAAGGGCAAGTCTCATCCCTTCTTCATTAGTTTCTGGTTCATATGCCTCGACTCGAGGTAATGATTGCATGATCTCTAAAGGCACAACTGCCTCAGCTCCATAAGCCAGCAAAAATGGGGTTGCTCCAGTTGTCACCTTACAAGTGGTACGATATGCCCAAAGTATGGGCAGCAATTCATCTACCCAAGTGTTCCTAGAGCGTTCGACCCTCTTTTTCAGTCCATCAAGGATAATTCGTTTAGCTACCTCAGCTTGCCCATTGACTTGTGGATGTGCCACTGAGGTAAAACGGAGCTCAATCGCATTCTCTTCACAATACTTCTTGAACTCTTCATCATTGAACTGTGTCCCATTGTCTGTTACGAGGATTCGTGGGATTCCATACCTGCAGATTATGTACTCCCAAATGAACTGGGAAACTTGTTTGGTGGTTATCTTGGCCAGAGGTTTAGCCTCAATCCACTTAGTGAAGTAATCAATGGCCACTATCAGGAATTTCCTTTGTGCTGAAGCCATGGAAAAGGTCCAAGTATATTCATCCCCCACATCGCAAACGGAATGGGAGAGTTAATTGAAGTTAACATCTCAGGCGGTTGCCTTACAATTGGAGCATGTTTCTGGCATCTCTCACATCTCTTGACATAGTCTTGTGCATCAGCCAACATCTCCGGCCAATAGAACCCTAAACGAATGATCTTGTGAGCTAGGGCTCTGCCCCCCAATTGTTGCCCACAGATCCCTTCATGAACTTCCTCCAGTGCTTCTCTTGCCTCTTGAGGCCTTAAACACTTCAAGTATGGGATGACGAACGACCTTTTGTACAGAATGCCCTCAATCAAATTGTATCTCAATGCTCTTACTGAAAGTTTTCGTGCCTCCAAGGCATTGTCAGGGAGCCACCCGGTCTCAAGGTGTGCCTTGATAGGATCTATCCAAGAGCCCCCCCATATCAATTGGTGCTACCAATTTTGAGTTAACGGTCAGGGCCTTCAAGACCTGAAAGTAGACACTCCCAGCATAATTTTCTATCTTGGAAGAAGCGAAATTAGACAGGGCATCGGCCTTAATGTTTTCTTCTCTCGGAATGTGCTCAACATAGCACTCCTCAAACTGAGCCATAACAGCCTTTACGACTCTCAGGTATTTCGCCATAGTCTCGTCCTTAGCTTCAAATTCACCATTTACTTGTGATACCACAAGCCTTGAATCTCCACAAACTTTGAGATTTTTGACCCTCATGATTCTAGCCAAACCCAAACCAGCTATTAATGCTTCATACTTCACCTAATTGTTGGTAGTAGGAAAATCCAACTTTAAAGCATACTCAACTGTGAACCCATCGGGGCTTTGCAGAACCAAACCTGCACCACTAGATTTTGTTTTTGATGCTCCATCAAAATAGAGCACCCAATATTCCTTCAAATTAGATGTAAGTTCCCCTTCTTTTTTCTCTTGCCCAGGGGTAGTCACTATCTCTTGCCCCCCGACTTCTTGGTTGTTAATAGTGCATTCAACCACGAAGTCAGCCAATGCCTGAGCCTTAATGGCTGTCCGAGGCTTATATGTGACATCAAACTCTCCTAACTCAATTGCCCACTTGATTAGCCTTCCACTGGCCTTAGGGCTATGCAATATGTTTCTCAGCTACTAGTTTGTCAGAACTTGAATCTTATGTGCCTGGAAGTAAGGCCGGAACTTCCTTGATGCAGTTATTAATGCCAAAACAAACTTTTCTATGGGTGAGTAATTCAACTCAGCCCCATGCAACACTTTGCTCACATAGTAGATAGGTTTCTGGACTTTCTCCTCTTCCCGAATGAGGACAGCACTCAGGGCTTGTTCAGATACCGCCAGGTATAGACAAAGAGTCTCCCCAGGGCTTGGTTTGGTCAACAACGGGGCTTCAACCATGTACTTCTTTAGTTGCTCAAAGGCCTATTGGCTCTCAGGTGTCCACTCAAAATTTTTCACCTTCTTCAATGCTTGAAAGAAAGGCAAGCATTTGTCACCAGACTTGGAGATGAATCTTCCTAAAGCCGCTACCCGACCTGTCAACTTCTACACATCTCTTATAGAGCGTGGGGGTTCCATATCTAAGATCGCCTTGATTTTGTCAGGGTTGGCCTCTATGCCTCTCTTGGAAACCATCAGACCCAAAAATTTGCCTGATCCAACGCCAAAGGCACACTTGGTTGGATTCAACATCATTTTGTGGTGCCTCAGCACTTCGAATGCCTCTTTGAGGTATTTAATATGGTCCGCCTTGACCAAGCTTTTAACCAGCATATCATCGACATAGACCTCCATGGTTTTTCCAATCAGATGGGCGAATATCTTATTTACAAATCGTTGGTAAGTAGCTCCTGCATTCTTTAGACCAAACGCCATAACAAGATAGCAGAAAACACCAAAGTCAGTTATGAAAGATACCTTTGGGATGTCATCCTTGTGCATTTTAATTTGATTGTAGCCGCTGAACCCATCCATGAAGCTCAACATCTCATGTCCTGCTGTGGCATCTATTAACATGTCTATCCTTGGTAAAGGGAAGCAATCCTTAGGGCATGCGTCATTCAAGTCGGTGAAGTCTATACACATCCTCCACTTACCGTTGGCTTTCTTGACCATCACAGGGTTAGCCAACCATTCTGGAAACTGAATCTCTTCAATAAACCCAGCTTCTAAGAGTTTGTCCACCTCTTGCTTAATGGCCTCTTGCCTTTCTGGAGCAAAATTCCTCTTCTTCTGCTGTATTATCTTCCGATTAGGATCGACATTTAATCTATGAGTTATGAGTTGGGGATCAATCCCTAGCATATCAGCTGCTGTCCAGGCAAACACATCACTATTTTCTTGTAAGAATGCTATCAACTTGCCCTTCAGGGGTTCTTTCAAAGAGGCTCCTTCATGTGATAGGTAGAGGCAACAGCCTTGAACGCATGAAGTTCGGTCCTCCCCAAGATTGCATTGTACGTCGAGGTAGCCTTAATCACTAGAAAATTCAACATCTGGGTGGATTCCTTAGGTTCTTGCCCTATTGTCACGGGCAGCTGAATGGTCCCTTCAACCTTGGACTCAACTCCGTGAGTCAGTGTACCCCATCTTCACAAAAGTGTCATGAAAAAAGATATCAACAGAAGCTCCATTGTCTATCAGGACCCGCTTCACTTCTGAGTTTCCAATTACAGGAGTTATGACCAACGGGTCGTCATGGGGGAATTTCACCCTTTCAAGGTCCGAATCATCAAAATCAACTACTATCTCGGTCTTACCACGCTTCGGGGCTTCTCCTACGATGTGCATCACTTCTCTGGCATAGGCCTTTCGAGAGTTTCGGGTAGTGCCGGCCGCTGTTGGTCCTCCCCAAATCATATTGATTACTGGCCCTCGAGGCTGTGGGTTACGATCACGATCGTTATCCCTCCTATCATTTTCTCTTCTATCATAATCCCTTTTCTGGGTTCCACGATCTTCACCCTTGGTGAACTTATTTAACTTTCCTTTCCGGATTAAAAATTCAATTTCATCCTTCAACTGTCTGCAGTCATCTGTATCATGTCCCACATCCCTGTGGAATCTACAACACAGATCTTTGTTTCTCTTTTCGGGATCACCCCTGAGTGGCTTAGGCCACCGAAAGTCTTTATCCTTCTCAATATCCAGCAAAATTTGACTCCTAGGAGCGTTCAGCCTTGCATAATCAGAAAATCTCGGTCCAAAACCCTTCTTTGGTGATGACTCTGAATCCTTGCCAGCTCGGGGATATTTGTCCCTAGCGTCGTACTCTTGTTCTGGCTTTCGTTTCTTTGAGTCATTAGAACCCTTGCCATTGCCTCCCGTGGTTTCCTTCTTCATGCTGTCCTCAGCCTTGATATATTTATCGGCTCTTCTCTGGAGCTCGACCATGTTTTCAGGAGGGTGTTTTGCCAAGGACCTTTTAAAGAAGAGGTCAGTGGTTCCGTGTTCCAGGGCTACCATGGCCACCTTATTTTCCAGATCGGTGATATTCAACGTCTCTTTGGTGAACCGCTTGAGATAATCCCTCAAGTTCTCATTCTTTCCCTGCACCACATACATAAGGGATGAAGAACTTTTCTCATGAATTCTCCCACTAATGAATTGGCTGATAAAGGCAGCGCTCAACTCCTTAAAAGAGCCAATTGAGTTTGCAGGTAGGCGGCTATACCATCTTTGAGCCATGCCCGACAGAGTTTGAGGGAACGCCCTACACTTTAAGGCGTCACCAGCAGGCAGCAGCAGCAGTGCGTTTGAGAATGTCCTGACATGGTTTGCGGGATCACCCGTTCCATCATAAGCCTTAATTGTCGACATCTTAAACTTCCTAGAAATATGAGCATTCATCACCTCCTCAGTAAACGGGGGTGTGGGATCATCAGGATCTCCAAGTGGCATGAGATCCTTGGGGTTACTCCTGGCGGTTTCCACCCTCATAGCTTCTCTTGTTGGGACATCAGCCCTCTTCTGTCTTCTTGAGGACCTCTCCAAATCTATAACGGGAATCCTTCCTGAGATTGGAGGGGGTCGAATCAGACTCTTTCTTGCCTGTTCCCTTGCTATGTTATCCTTTAGCCTTTGGATCTCAGCCTCATGAGCCTTAATCCTCTCTTCAGCCGTTTGTGGAGGTCCATCATGGATTCCTTGGGTCCTCGCCCGAGGTTCTCTACTAACATGTCGCCTCCTTGGATGTTCATCACGATCATCATCCTCAGATGACGAATCATCAGAATAGGGGCCAGAGTAGTCGTACTGATAAGGACCCAATCCTCTAATATAGGATGGATCCTGTGTTTGCATGGCATGTCCGCTTGGCCCTGCTCCCCGAGCAGTTGGAGGGTGGTTAGGCAGACCATACCTCGGGTTAGTATTCAAGGGGAGATCCGTAGTGTGGATCTGTACCCCTGGTGGTGGGATGTCAGGATTAAAAAGAGGAGAGACCACCATCTGAAGAGGGTTGGTTCCTCGTCCTGCTTGGTCGATCAGAGGTCGCGTACTCTCAACGTGGGGAATCGCCCCTGATTGTTGAGAAATTTGAGACAGGGTGATCACCCCCGATGCTGGGGGAGCCTGTTGGATGATCGCTCCTGATGCTGGGGGAGCCTGTTGGTTGATCGCTCCTGATGCTAGGGGAGCCTGTTCGGTCAGGGGTGGAGCAGAGCTGAGTGGCACGGCCTCAGTTACAACTGGTGTTGTTCTTCGTGTTTGAACCATGGTTGATGCTGTCTTCCCACATACGGCGCCAAATGTTGTGGAATAAAAACTAGGTTATAAGTATTGCGGCTAGGGTTTGTGTATTTAATGCTAAGGTGTGTGAGCTTCGTGCTTTAATGGCTGCTCTTGTGCTCGTGGCTGACTCTGCTTTCATAAGATGCCTACGTACTTTGATGAATATCAAAGATCAAGCCAAAAAACGTAGTTCTAGGGTGAGGGGTCTGACCCTTTATATAGGCTGAGAAGCCTGACAATTATAGTAGGGTTAGGTGACTTAATGGGCAAGTCAGCCTTGAGGAAGGTTCTAGACTCATTCCTTGTAGGAGTCTGTTTCCTTGTATGACTATGTGCCTTGGAGGCTACTCTTTGGAGAGATAATATCCTTCTTTGACTTGTACTTCCCAGCTGTTAATTATCCCTCAATATTAATTACGAAATTAATATTTAAATAGGGTTTTGGACCTTGTTGGTGGGCCCCACGTTTGGACCATACCGGGTCTAATTAATGCCACATTAAATGTGTCTTTAGGGCTTATTTTCAGCCCATATCAATAATATATGAGGGTTGTCTCATAATATATTCATAATGAATTTTAAAATATGTATAAAACTCATGTCTAGCATAGTGGTAAACACTCTCATTTCTATGCTAGAGGTTAAGGGTTCAATTCCCACTATGAACAACTTTTAATCAGTAATTTAATATAAGGGGGTAATTTAGTAATTTTAAAATGATTAAATTGTCTCACAAATCCCCATGTTGTGCTATTAATTCGTCATGTAAATCAAATATGCAAGTAGAATAAGACTGGAAGCTTAAAATTGCAATAATCCAGGTCGTGCAGTTGAACCTATAGGTCTTTGGATGAAAAGGCAAACAGACCAAATGCAAAGTTCTATAGCATGAATGTAGAACATATAATATATTTTTATATTAAAAGAAAGACCATCTTTGTGGGAGTGTTCAATCATTCTTTTATATCTTCTCCAAGTTTATATTGGAATCGATACTATCCTCAATGTTTGCAAGTGGTGAGCACTTACATACTGGGAGAGAAGGCCAAGTTGGACAGTTTAACTCCAAGCTAGCAGAAGTCTACGACAAAACAACCATGGACAATATTGACACCAATTCTTTAAGAACCATGAACAATGTAACGAACTGCTAAACACTGACCAGATAAAAGGAAATTAAAATGTTTTAGATTTCTGATTCTCAAGCAACCAGAATGCGAGAAGAAGACCAATTAGAACCCAAACACGGGTCTCTATGTAAAAATGATTTTGAACATTTTCTTCATAATATTTCTGCAGTTTCAATATTATATGCTCCACTTTAATTCCTCACTAAGAAAATTTACCAAGGCCGGGTTATATTATCTCCTGATCAAGTTAACAATATTAGCCCGAACATCTTATTGTACCAAGTCCTAACAAAGATAAACCTCCATATAATTCCTCTAAATAAGTTCAAACTCTTTGCCCTCTTCTGTACCAAATCCATGCAAGTTACTGCCCTGTATATGAAAATTGTAAAATTGGTACACCTAAAGTCATTAACCCAGTTTATCTTATCCAACAAAAATGTAACATTATACATTACTACAGCCTAATTCAGAGTTAATACATAACTTATCATTATATAGATAATCTACCTGACGGACATGTAGATGATTGAAATATTATTAAAAATGATGCATGCTTTAATTAGCCAGGATTGAGGAGAATGCCATTGTGTAGACCAAAGTGTTTGTCTATATCTCGATCGAAAATGGTTTCCTACTTTGATCGATCCAATGGTTTCCTGTAAAGAAATAGAAGGCAATTACAGAATATCTAGGTGTAAACAAACTTACATATCTAGTAAGCAACATACTTGAAGCTACCAATATTTTATCAAACATAAACAAGATTTAAATAATATCTAACTTTTCTTATAAGGTTTGAGATATTTGGTTGGAAAAGAGGTCAGTAAGAAATAAAATACTCCAATTTGAGAAATCCATCCATTAGCTCGTTTGCTCCCTCTTCTATATTTCATATTCTACAGAAAAAGGAACACAATTTTACTTGGCGTTTTGAAAAAGCACACAATTCTACCTAGCTTCTTCCAAATTTGCTAATGAAAACACAATTGCAACTAAAGTAATACAGACACTAAAAGAATTTTCAGTTTTAATAACAGAAAATTCCGTTGGCAAAGCAAGGAAATCCGTTGGGAAAACAGTTTGCCAATGAAATGCCAATCCAAGCGAAGGGTTGGTACAAACATTGTTGGGAAGGGGCTTGCCAACCGAATTATTTCCGTTATTAATTTTACCATCGGAATAGCAATAAACTAATAACAGTTCAAAGTTACCAAAAAAAAAACACCCAGCCAACAGAATATTCCGTTGATAATTCTAGCCAACAATTTACCAACGGAATGCCAACCGAAGAGAAGGGTTAGTACAAACATTGTTGGGAAGGGGCTTGCCAACCGAATTCTTTCCGTTGTTAATTTTACCAACGGAATAGTAATAAACTAATAACATATCTCAAAGTACCAAAAAAAAGACCCACCTACAGAATTTTCCGTTGGTAATTCCAGCAACAACCTAGTAACGGATATGTTAAATTTAGTAACAGAAAGTTTCGTTATTAAATTTAATAACATTTTGCCAGCAGAAATAAATTGTTCAAATAATTACAAAATTCCAAAATAAACTAGCCATTCATTAATAAGCTTAAGCTGTCACTACAAAATAAACATCCCATGGCATCCTTCATTCTAATATCCCTCATTCCACTATCAACAAAATGGGGATAAAGGATTACAGTAGAGTCTCTAACCCAACAATAGTAAGCTTAAACTAATAATGTGAAACAGATACAACATAACTTCATAAACATGCTAAATTCACCATCAACAAAGTGAACTAGTTACTCGTCACCATCATCATCATCATCACCATCGTCATTAGTGGTAGGGGTCTAAGCACGGAAAGATTTTATCTCGAGAATTTTGGCTATTTGATTCTCCAAAGTGTTCACCTTATCCTTCACCGCTTTTAGTTCTTCACGTAGTTTGTGATTTTCCACATTTGCAAATAATGAACTGCAAGGAACAGTCTCCGGCCTATAAAAGAGGTCTTGTGATGAACTTACTCCATACACCCTCTTTTTCTTGTCAAATCCACCAGCTGCCTCGAGAAACAAAGCATTTTTATCAACAGGTAGCCCAGCTTTCACCTGCTCCTCACAAAGTCTTTCAAATTTTTCCTGAATACAACAAAAGTTAGCGGCCAAAAAACAATCTGCTAAAAACATAATCAACTTAAGTTCATGATACCAACTGTATGTCCATATTACATCTCTAGAATTAAAGTATGGCTAATAACAACTGGACTAAAATTAAATCTTGGCTTATCACGAAAAATTAAGCTTATAATATGAACTATATATTTGAATGAAACAAGAGTTCATGTATATATCTGTACTAGTTGGAATCTATAACAGAAAGAGTGTCTGAACCAATAACAACTTCATCATTACAAACATCTTCTTTTGGTTTAGGAAATACGGTAAACATTTGATACATTACTCGACAACAGCCTTGTTACCATCCGGCCAAAATTTAATAAGGACTCCTTAAAAGAAAAATGACCTTATCATATTATAAGCTAAATCTCCATAGTACAATGAACGACATCAATGCTTCATATTCAGGGAAGGAAATCTGACTTCTGTCCTGAACATACAGAATCATTTTACTACTTATACATCTAATATTTAAGCCAAGCATAGTTTCTACAAATTTTCGAATCTCATAATGAAATTGCTTAAAAGAAATGCCTACATGGGTAAATTCAGATTACATGTAATTTGAATAATTGGTCAATCCTTTTTGCAATTTTAGCATGTAATTTGAAGATAGAGATATGATAATTTAAAATAATACAATAACCGATCATTACTTGAGAATATCCATAATTTCATTAAAACCAGAAACCTTAATAAGAAAGATAGAGGAGAATTAATAGAACTCTAACCCAATGACAACATATAATGTACTTATAAAAAATATTTAACAGAATTAAAATAACACTCACATATGTTAGTTGGCTTTTTTTATCAACCCATATCCTTTCGTCATTGCAATTCTCACCATTCTCTTCATCCTCGTCATTCTCGCCACACATGATTTTCTTTATATTCGGATTTTTAAGGTGTGTGATCAAAAATATTTGATCGGTAGTTGGATCACATTGGTACTTCATTTGCTACAAAATTTATTTATTGGAAATTTTAGAGCATGGCAGAATAATTATGACGAATATGTTAATGAATATATCACTACAATGACATGCTTACCGCACGAGCTGCAACGGTCCTATGAGAAGCAGAACCACTTGTATGTGTAGAAAGGTTGCCATCAACCCCGCTAGAACGATTATTTTTCTGAATCGCATACTTCTTTTGAAATTTTGGGGTTTCCCAAAACTCAATCCAACTTTAGTATACATCCATGCTAATTCTCTTATCTTGTTGTTCGCGTTTTTCCCAAGCAGAATGAGCTATACTACAAAGCTCGAAATACTTCCTCCGTGCATTTGCTAACCAACCCTGATATATCACGGCATCTGATTGCCTCCACACAAAATATTTCTACAATAATAAAAAAAAGTTAGTAAAAAAGGTAAGGCTGCATCTGATCGGAACTGTACAACGGAGGAGGAATAAACTAATTAAATCATATATCTATACTACGAAATTAGTAAAAATATTACAATCCTAAAAGCAAAAATATAGGACTGAGAATCCTAGCCAAATATGTGTTTTCCAACAATAATGTATTTTCTTTATTCAATTTTTATTCCATGCATGTACATTAGAATGTACTTAACATTAGGTGTAGCTAGCATATACAGAATTCATCTAGTATTATTTAGCAAATTAAAATTAATACAAAATAAAGTTTCCAGAGAATTTGAATATTGTTGTATATATACCACCCTTGAGAAATCAGAGTGAGATCAGGATGGTAACGAAGAAAGGTGCTAGTATTTATATTAGTGATTGTCCGAGGATAATATGGTCAAACTACAATTGCGGACATCATAATAATCGAAACTTTGCACCAGTACGGATAACTCACTTTCATCCTGACTTTCTGTGTGCTCTAGCCACATTGTTATTGTCGCCGCCTCCAATACAGTTTAACATAAGTCAAATTTCTAGTATTTTTCTATATTCATACACAATTTCGCATATAATCACGTAAATTTCAAAAACTAAATTAATCCTACCCAAATATGTGTTCTCCAACAATAATGTCCAGAAATGTAATAAAAAACAACAAAAATACATATTACGGAAAAAATACATATAAATGCAAACTGCAATTATAGCACTAGGGCAGGCCCTCCTAAAATTATCACTTACTAGGTGAGCACAATAATGCAATTACATTAAATTCTTCAAAATAAAAATCTTGAGTCTCTTTAGAAATTGGCTTCCAGTTATATCAAGTAGGCTCAAGTCTTTCATACATGATATGTTTGTTCTTAGCAGAACACTCATGCGAAGGTTCCAACCTTAAAAAAAATTAAAATTTACGTAAGGCACTGTTATTCCATTGCTTGAATTAGAAAAAAGAACAAGTTTCGCAGCTTAAAAAATTATTAAACTCTAAACTTACACTCTCTTTATGACTTCTACTCGAGTCCGTCCATTGTTATCTGTAGAGCCATTGTTCCAATATATATAATTATTGGCAGCTGAAGACGATACATTAGGTGTGCCTTGGCGTGATTGTGACAGAGTGAGCTGTCGTGATTTCTGTGACTGATTTGGTGTGCTTTGTCTTGAATGTGATGTGCGCTGTCTTGATTGAACGGGTGAGTGTTGTTGTGACTGAAACTGTGCACATGTCTTCAATCGATCTGTTGGTGTGATCTCTCCTGATCGATTTGCATTTTGATGTTCTGATTGAGCTGGAATTCTATGTCCTGATTGAGTTGAATTTTGATGTCCAGGTTTTGTTGGTACGCGCTCTACAGATTGAGTTGAATTATGCTGTCCAGGTTTTGTTGGTACGCACTCTACAGATTTGGCTGGGATGCATTCAGTAGGGCTCCTAATTCTCCTCATTTTTGCCTGTAATAATGCACATTAGACATATATAATTGATTATGTAAGAGCTTTTATCAAATTAGCACAAATGCCTTGTTCAAAGGATGATATGAAGCAACATGGATTAGAAAATCAAAATAACATGGCACATGACTTAAATGGTATGAACAATTGACAGTAAACAGATTATAAAACTAAATACTTGATCTTATATGGTACGTAGGTATACTGGAGGTTATTCTAAAGTTTAAACTGAATCCTTTGAACAGGGCATTCGTGCTAATTAGACACATATGATAATCTCAATCCTATTGTGTGCCTTAATTTGCTCACTAGGCCTGAATTCAATAGTCAAGTATGCCTTAATTTATCAAAGTTATTTTTTCTGACCTGACTAATAGGAGCATAACCATCCTCATCACCAGCACTTGCAGGTTTTGTTGATACGGGATCTGTAGATTGAGTTGAATTATGATGTCCAGGTTTTGTTGGTACGCGCTCTGCAGATTTGGCTGGGATGCATTCAGTATGGCTCCTAATTCTCCTCATTTTTGCCTGTAATAATGCACATTAGACACATATAAATGATTATGTTTAGAGCTTTTATCAAATTAGCACAAATGCCCTGTTCAAAGGATGATATGAAGCAACATGGATTAGAAAATCAAAATAACATGGCACATGACTTAAATGGTACGAACAATTGATAGTAAACGGATTATAAAACTAAATACTTGATCTTATATTGTACGTAGGTATACTGGAGGTTATTCTAAAGTTTAACCTGAATCCTTTGAACAGGGCATTCGTGCTAATTAGACGCATATGATAATCTCAATCCTATTGTGTGCCTTAATTTGCTCACTAGGCCTGAATTCAATAGTCAGGTGTGCCTTAATTTATCAAAGTTATTTTTCTGACTGACTATTAGGAGCATAACCATCCTCATCACCAGCACTTGCAGGTTTTGTTGATACGGGCTCTGCAGATTTGGCTGGAATGCTTTCAGTAGGTCTCCTAAATCTCCTCATTTTTTCCTGTAATAATGCACATTAGACACATATAAGTGATTATGTAGTACAATAAAATCCATTGACACGTTACAATTAAATAAGTGCGCATGTTTTGCAGGACTTCTTGTGAAGTCCTAACATGAGTAGTATTCAAGTTTTAATATCTATTATGTGTTCCTTGCTTTTTACAGTGTTTCTATCATCAATACGTTGTGCCACACATTGAAACACCTCTTTTTCTTTTAAGCTCTGCATATGATGCGTAACAGGTTAGATTTCTGCTCATTTCCATCTCTGTTTCTCATACGAACGGCAACAACACTCCAATTTTGAGGGAAAAAATCCACTACCTTGCGTTGACAACCGTAGAGGTCATAAGTTTTGTAACTAATATTCAAACGACAGCTTCACTCGCAAAATATTGTGTACTGCAAATTCTTCGACTGGAAAAAGAAAATATGTTTGATTTGTAATTGGACTCTAATTTACTAATGGTAATGTTTCTCCAGATAAGTACAAAAGTAAACTTGCATGGCCTACATTGCTAGTACAAATGGCTCGTACACTCTCAATCTCTTTCTTTTATTGACCTCAACTATGTTATAGCGTGGATGAATTCTTGTTCCAACATTAAGTGTAGAATCGAACCATTCACACTTAAACAAAACTGTTTTCTTGATTGGCGAACGAGGATACTCAACAATTAAAATCTCTTCAATTATTCCATAGTAATCATTAGATGTCTCACAATAATTCAATCCCCTCCACTGTTGAATGTTGTTATCAGCTCCATATTCTCGAGTATGGAATTTTTATCTATTCACATAGTAAATCGGTACTGACTTAACCGAACGAAGAGGCCCAAAAGAAATATCCTGAATATGTTCATTTGGAACCAGTGATGGATCTTGAGCCTGAAATTATTAGTACTAATTATTATAATGCAAAATAATAAGCAGTTAGTAGTAATCTAATAGTAATTATAAAAGTGTCAATCAACTTACATATTGTTTAAACCACGAAGCAAAACCACTTTCTAAGCACTGATCAACTTCAACACTAGTAATGTGTTGATTATACTCCCGAAGTTGATTTATGAAAATCATATTTTCCATGAAAAAAATAATTAATTAGTTAACATGACTTTTATTCATTAATGGGACAAATGATTATGTGATTATGAAAAATGAACCTACTCGGTATATGGTGCAACTTCTGGAAAGTTGAACAAGATATAGTTTTGAGCTGCCTTATATTCTCGATCATCAAGATAGCGAGTACTGACACTACCATGCGAACGTCCAGGATGAGAAAATATAGAAATATTTACCTCAAAACTCTGTCCACCTCCACTAGAATCATTTCTATGAACTTTTCTATGTTTTGTCTGAACATGTTGCCTAAAGTAGTGTGAGCAAAAAGTGGAAGCTTCTTCAACCTAAAAAGCATTGCATATTGATCCTTCAACTTGAGCTTTATTTTTTACATTATTCTTCAAGTGACATAAAAACCTTTCGAAAGGATACATCCAACGATACTGTACCGGACCTGCAATGCGTGCTTCATATGGCAAGTGCACTAAAAGATGTTCCATGGAGTCAAACAATGCTGGTGGAAATATGCGCTCTAACTTGCAAAGTATAACAGGAATTTGTTCTTCAAGTCTACGCATATCACTTATCTTCAAAGTAGCTGAAGTGAGATCTCTAAAGAAAAGGCTTAATTCTATCACAACCTCCCAAACATTATTCGGTAGAAATTCCCGAAAAGCAATAGGAAGAAGTCGTTGCATAAACACGTGACAATCATGGCTTTTCATTCCAAATAACTTGTATTTCTTCATGTTGATGCAACGTCCCAAATTTGACACATATCCATCTGGAAACTTCAGATCTTTCAACCATGCACACACTTTTTCCTTTTGTTTTTTGTCTAAGCTGTAACATGCTTACGGATACTTTCCTGTTGACTCATCTTTTACTAACTCGGGTCTCCGGAAAATCATTGCAACATCATCTCTTGCCTTAGAATTATCTTTGGTTTTTCCTTCAATGACCATGATAGTGTTGAAGATATTTTTAAAGACATTTTTCTCAATATGCATAAAATCAAGATTATGTCTAATTGATAATGACCTCCAATATGGTAAATTCCAAAAGATACTTCTTTTTTTCCATCCACAATTGTAAGCTTTGATGATTCTAGCATTGTGCTCATCACTTCCCAGTTCAGTAACTTTCATCAAACCAAGTGACTCAATTTCTTGAAATACATCTTCACCTGTTCGCACTGGTGGGGCAGATTCAGTCATTGTCTTTCCCTTGGTAAACCAATTTTTATTCTTTCGAAATGGATTATTGGCAGGTAAGAACTTTCGATGATTATCAAACCATGTAGTCTTTCCACCATGTGAAAGATTATAAGCATCATGATCATGAGCACAATGAGGACAAGCTAAATGACCGGCAGTTTTCCATCCAGACAACATTGAATAAACAGGAAAGTCACTGATAGTCCACAACAATGCAGCTCGTATATGAAAATTTTGTTTCAAAGAATTATCCCAGGTCTCCACCCCATCTTCCCACAACATTTTTAACTCAGCAATTAATGGCTGAAGGAAAACATCTATCTTCTATTTTGGATTTGTTGGCCCAGGCACAAGTACAGACAAAAACAAGTACTGTTCTTTTGAACACATCCACGGGGGTAAATTATATGGAGTCACTACAATTGGCCAAGAAGAATATTGTCTTCCCATTTCACCAAATGGTTGAAACCCATCAGTCGAAAGTCTGAGTCTAACATTTCTTATCTCTGAGGAAAATGAAGGGTGTGCTCTATCAAATTATTTCCACTCCTCTGAATCTGAATAATGACGCATCACATCTTCTTCTTGATAATGTTCGGCATGCTATCTCATATGGACTGCAGTAGTCGGTGAAGCATACAGTTCTTTCCGCTGTGAACAAAACTTACACTCCTCTAGGTTGATGTCTTCCCCCCAATATAACATACATCCGTTGACACAACAATCAATTTGCTCGGAAGGAAGCCCCAATTCTTCCATATACTTCTTCGTACTATAGAAGCTGTCAAGAAATGCATTATCTTGAGGAAAGATGCCTTTGAAGAATTGAGATGTTTGATCATAACATGCCTCTGACCAATGATGGTCCGATTTCAAACTCAACATCTGAGCCATGGCAGACAAATGAGAAGTTTCACAGCCTTCATATAACTCTCTCTCAGATGATTTTAAGGTATCATACAGCTTTTGTGTTTCTGCATTAGGCATCTCCGGATTAAACCTTGGACCAGCAACATCCATCACCATGTTGTACATTAGGTTGTCCTGGGTATCAGAGTGAGGATTGTCCACAACTTTGTCCAACAGTATATGGCTCTCCATGTCGATTCCATACATAATAATCACTTACGAACCCATTCTTCATTAAGTGCAATTTTACTGTCTCTGCATTTTAAAATCCACCATGATTCCGACACTTCGAACATGGACATTGAATGTTTGTCCTATTCAAAGATGAAGGCTGAGATATAACATATTGCATAAAATTTTCCAATCCCTTTAGAAAAATGGGATTTAAGTATCCTTTATTATCCTTTCTTTGATACATCCAAGCTCGATCATTATTCATGTTGGACTTTTTTATTACCTACAAAAAATAAAACATTCACAAAAAAAATCTAGCATACAACTATAATTGGACCAACTATCATGAGCATTAATAGAAATTCAGACACTACGCCATAAGTGCTCATATGCAATGCTTTTAGAAAGTGTTTCGTTAGATATGAACTTTTGGCTCTGATGCAACAGAAACTGAACTGGTGTTGCATTACATATAATTTAGTGTTGCATATTACCCACGGTGTTTCACATAATGCAACATTAACTGCTGGCGTTGCATTAGATATATTTTAATTTTAAAAAATGCTGACGTGGCAGCAGTGGGGCCCACATGTTTTAACGTGGCATTTGTTGATGTGGCATGTGTGGGCCCCATAATTGCTGACGTGGCATTTACTGACGTGGCAGAAGCATTGCATTAGGTGACAACAGTGTTGCATTTGCTATTCTGAATTGTTGCATTAGCTAGTTTTTAATTATAATAAATGCTGACGTGGTAGGAGTGGGGCCCACCAATGCTGACGTGTCAGTGTGAGGCCGACACGGATGACGTGGCAGTCTCCTACAGATGCTGATGTGGCATGTGTGGGCCCACAATTGCTGATTTGGCAGATGTGGGTCCACATTTGCTCATGTGGCATTTGTTGATGTGGCAAAAGCGTTGCATTAGGTGGCAGCAGTGTTGCATTTGCTGTTCTGAAGTGTTGCATTAGCTAATTTTTTTAATTATATTAAATGCTGATGTGGCAGGATTGGGGCCTACCAATGCTGACGTGTTAGTGTGGAGCCCACAGGGATGACGTGGCAGGATACAACAGATGCTGACGTGGCATGTGCGGGGCCCACAATTGCTGACGTGGCAGATGTGGGTCCCACATTTGCTGACGTGGCATTTGCTGACGTGGCAGAAGCGTTGCATTAGATGACAACAGTGTTGCATTTGTTATTCTGAAGTGTTGCATTAGCTACTTCTCTTACCGGAATGATGAATCTATTTTTTTAATTATTTTTTAACGTTCCAATCGCACGGATGGCAAGATATGACAATTTTAGTGATTAATTATGAAAACATTATATTTCCTTGGTTAAAAAACTTGGGTAAAATCTGCTTGATCACTTTATGGGGAAACACTATTATAAAATTGTAATCAAGTCCCAACCAATCGTCTATATTTTTTTGCAGGATTATGAATTGTATACACCGAGCTAGAATGTCAATTTACTATTTTTTGTTGACTAGTTGCAGCGGCTTATGGTTTATTTCTAGGAAAGAACCGTATGATAGTTTGGTTTTAATCTAGATATATATTGTTCATAAAATGCAGTGGTTCGCAATTTTGATGGCCACAGATCCTATTGCACCGCTGTTGAGTTTCATCAGTCTGGTGAGTTTTTTGCATCTGGAAATATAATACAACGGCCTCACAGGGTATTCTTTTTGTCATGTATTGTTTTATTCATTGGTAGAAATATATTGTAAACTATAAATTTGGTAATAGATATTTTACTGGATTGCTTTTGTTTGGTTTCAGAGCACTTATGCTGCACCGGACATGCAAATCTTCAATCAGGCCATAGTTGCAGGAAAGGAAGCGTTTGTAGATTAAGATAATTTATAGATCTATTTTACCAGACATCGAAAAAAGAAACTATCTTTCAAAAGTTTATAACCAAGTATAATTAGAAATTTAGACATAACTAGTATGATGTTGAATTACTTGAAGTATGGTGTGTATGGGATGTAAATTATTTGGATTGCTGGTAGGATGATTGAATGTATGTTGAATGTTTTGGATGGGTTTCTTTATGTATGAAATTATATATTGCAGAAATTTTAATTACAGCGTTGCATTTGACATTTTTAGTGTTGCATCTCTAGAACATGGTATTGTTGCATTTGGTAAATATAATGTTGCTTTTGATAAGATAATAGTGTTTTAAAAAGCTAATCAAAGTGTTGCATTACATAGCTGTGGGTCCCACTGCTGACGTGGCACGTGGCCCCCACTACTGACATGGCACGTGGGCCCCACTACTTACATGACAAGCTAGGCCTCAGTGCTGATGTGGCACGTGGGCCCCACTGCAGACGTGGCATGCCAGATGGACTGCTGTGGATGTGGCATGCCAGCTGGACTACTGCTGACGTGGCATGTTAGCTGTACCCAATGCTGACGTGGAATGCTAGTGGGCCCCACTTTCGTGACGTGGAATTGGAACTGTATCTAATATCAAACGCAACACCTTTTTGGTGTTGCATTTGCTTGCTGTGGTGTTGCATTACATGTCAGATGCAACGCTTTTTGCTGTTGCTTTAGATGCCAAAAAGCGTTGCATTATGGGGTCAAACGCAACGGTCGCGGATGCAACGCCCCCTGGTGTTGCATTTGGCCTAATGCAACGCTTTTTTGGCCTAAAGCAACAGTAAACATGGCGTTGCATGTGAGCGTTTATGGCGTAGTGAGATTACATATTCGAACAGTAGAAAATGGAATAACACTACGTTCCACTACAACTTTATCTACTAGACGGGAATAACACCTGACTATAAAACCATTTTCATTTACTTATTTATCTATTAATTTTCATCACACAAATACCAACACAATACCCTCCTATTATTTCTATTATTTCACTTTAAAAGCACGCCACCCACAAGAAATATATACTATTCGAAAATTATAATATATTTCCCGTGGACAACATGTGATGCAAGTTGATCTACTTAATTAACTAAGATATGCATCAACAACACTCTAATTAATGAAAGATTAAATTATATCTATAATCTAGTTTTTATCAAAATTAGAAAATGAGATTTAGACAATAATCACAAGACAAAGCCCACAAAAATTAACTCAAAGTTAAGAATTCTAGAATAAGACCTAAAAAATCAACATATATATATATATATATATATATATATATAAAACAATTAATTTTCATAATTACAATTAAAAATTGTACTCAAAACAAAAATTAATTAAGTACTGAAGTAAGGTTAATTACCTTAATTAGGAAGTTGTATAGATTTGAATCTTTGCTGGTAGTAGAAGGAGAAGCCAGAGTATGTTTAAGCAGTCTGTTTAGTTTGTTCAGTGAGTCGAATTAAGAGGAGGAAATGAAAGTTAGTAAAGCTGTGAATTAAATGAAGGTAGTTGTCGTATTAATTGTAGTAGTTAAACTATAACGGGCTATTAACGGACTAGTAACGGAAATATTTTAAATTGTAACAGATTAGTAACGGAATATATATAACCAATCTAATATTACCAACAGATTAGTAACGGAAAAAAATTATGACCAAACTAAAATTTCCAACGGAATTTATCGTTGGTAAAGCATTGTTAATTCCTTGGTGAAGTATTGCTATTCTGTTAGCACCCATTCCGTTGGCAGTCCATTGGCATTTCATAGTTAGAAATGGGCGGCATTTTTGCAGAGTTTTTGGCGCCCGTTTTTTTTCCTTATTTGTTAGGCGGCATTTTTAGCGCTCATTTTTTGGTTAGGATGAAAACATTTTTCCCAACGGAAACTGATGTTTGTTAGTAATTCGTTGGGTATCCGTTGTTAGAGGGTTGGCTTTTAAAGAACTTGTTTTTCAATGTGAATCCGTTAGCAATCACTAACCGACAAATTTTCGTTGGCAACTTCCGTTATTAAAATTAGGAATTCTTGTAGTGAGAGGTGATGTTAACTACAAAAAGAAAGTTGATGATGATCGCAAAGCACTATGCATGAATGGATTGGATATACACAAACAAATAATATGCAGAATTATTTATTCTAAAAAAATACGAAAACGTATAACTGATGAGATATGGAGGTTCCACGAAAAAAGTCGATCTAAAATTTACTAATGTTCTAAACTAGTTTCTTGCGACAGGTCATCATGTAAATCTTACATCACATGTGAAGAATAGGTAGAATTCCTTTTGAAAGCAATCACTAAGTTGCTCGGAAAATCTCGATTGCATCTCTACACCAGTAAGAATTTCTGAATAGTCAACAGAGAGATATGTAAAAGTATTTTGCCAGTAATGTTGGAGGGCACGACCATTCTTCTTGTGTTCTCGATCAACTTCATTCCCTTTTGAATATTGAAAGGCTTTGTAAAGGATTCTGTTACCATATCCTCTAGAATGACCTTAATTTTTTGGTTTCTAAAGTTCACATCTATACTATTATATAAATTCCGAAATATTGAAAGTTTTGGTACCTGTTTTTTGGTACTTAGTGAATTTACTTATATACCCTTCATTTTAAAGAAATATAAATACACCTAAAATAAATAATAACATAATATAATTAATGGTAATTAATCGAGATAATACCTTTTATAAACACCTAAAAACATCAATCGTATCATATCTTTCCATCATTAATATTTTCTTTTCAATTAAAACACGTTATAATTTATGATAATTAGTCCATTAAGATAATAAAATTAATGGTAATTAGTCGATTGCCTTTTTCAAATTAATATAATAAAATTAATGGTAATTAGTTATTGCCTTTTTCACATTTACTTTTAGTTGAACATATTACCTTTTATAAACACCTAAAAATATCAATTTTATCATATATCTTTCAATCATTAATATTTTTACGTTACATTTTTAATTTACAACAAATCTTACAATCATTAATATATACATGAAAATATCACATCATATTTCTCAATTATTAATAAAATATATTAAAAATCGTATACATTGTTTATAATAATGAAACATGAATATAATCTGTAAACATGAGTATATTAAATTATAATAAATAAAAATTTAAAAAATTATTAAAAATAATGATTATGCAAAAACATAATTATAATATTAAATAAAAATTATAATATAATACAAGAAACCCGTGCATTGAACGGGTTATAAGCTAGTATACATAATATACACGAGGTCCATAAATCGGCACCACAATTACAACATGCTCAATAAATAAAAAATTCTTTTAATTATTTAAAGTTTTTATTTATTTCTAGTAATAATTAATTCCTTACTAAATAATTGTATATTTTTTTGTTTTTATTCCTGAATAAAAAGCTCAGTAATTTGCATCATTAATCTTTAAGAAATTTGGCCCTGAAATCTAAATAATAATAAATTTTGATACACTACTTGATGTCTATGGATTACGAGCAGGTGCAAACAAGCAGGAATATTTAACATAAGACAAAAGTTAAATAACTAAAAAGAATTAAATAAAGTACCAAATATATTGAAGTGGAAAACATTAAATAGTTTTGAGTTAAAGTAATAACTTACATGAAGTACATGTCCATAAGCACTAAGAAATAATGGACATTAGGATCTTTCGCAATATCATGTGCAGAACCATCTATACCCCTCAGTTCAACATTTGATTCATTACTTATTAGACTTCAAGTTGTATAAGGCTTCTATGTACATCCAAAAAAGTATAATCCCCTCATCTCAGGATGCTCAACTTCTTGATAGGTTCACTGCACCATAAACAAGCTATCGCAACCTCTTCCTCACATGTGTTGTTAGAATATGTTACCTTAGGCATACTACTTTTAGCCTAGTATTGTTGGGCTTAAACCCAATACGGTAGTATGGGTATTGGTGAAATAAGTCATATATGGGTAAGGTAATAATTGTATGTATACACAATTATTATATATGGTATGTCTTATTCACAAAGTTAGGTAATTAGGTGCCAAGAATTGGATGGCTTGTATAACAAGTATGGTAAGACTTGTAGAACAAGTATGGCAAGTCTTGGTGGCTAAGTTTTGGGTGGCTATATAAACATAGTCATATTATGTTTTGATATATACTTGAGTATTGTTTGGCTTGAGTATTGTGTGAGTGATACACCGAGTGATTGATGTATTATTGATATTGTTAAGATTAATAATACGAGTTTGGGACGTGGGTTTTCCGCGTCAAATATATTTGTGTGTGTGCTTTGTTTTATTTGTTTGTTTGAATCTCGTTAATTGTGTAGCCCCTAACCTAACAATTGGTATCTAGAGCCGAGGTTCGAGGTTCGTGATGGATAAGGTCGGGGGATTCGAGATTGAATTGTTTAATGGAAGAAACAATTTTACTTTGTGGCAGAGCACGGTGAAAGATCTGTTGATTCAACGAGGGTTGCATGCAACTCTTGAAGACAAGAAGCCTGCTGATGTGGAAGATCCAAAGTGGGCAGATATGAAGTTACGTGCAGCATCGACAATCCGGTTGGCCCTTGCACCGGAAATCAAGTATGATGTTCTTGAGGAGGATAACCCTAAAAAATTGTGGGAGAAGTTGACGAAGACGTATCACTCAAAGTCATTGGCAAATAAGTTGTTCCTCAAGAAAGATTTGTTCGGGCTCAAGATGGAAGAATATGGAGATTTGAGAGATCATCTGAATCGTTTTAATGGCCTGATCAACCAGCTGAATAATTTGGATGAAAAATTGAAGGATGAGGACAAAGCTGTTCTTCTACTTGTGTCTCTACCAAAGAAGTATAGTACTGTGATTACTTCTTTATTGGTTGGGAATACGGAGTTAGCTTTGGATGAGACTATTGTTGTTCTTCTGGAGTCCGAAAGATTGATGAAGCAAGGATCGAGTGACACATCTGATGGAAGTGCACTCGTGGTGGATGCACGTGACAAGAAAAAGAAGTCCGGTAAGAAACATAACCCTAATATCAAGTGCTTTTATTGTGATGAATTGGGTCATATACAATCCTGGTGTCCAAAGGCAAGAGAAGACTTGAAGGAGTTGAAGAAAACTCGAGGAGGGGGTAGTGTTTCGCTTGTGGAAGGTGATGCTCTTTTGGTACAAGAAGATAAGGGATCGAAAGAAGAATGGGTGCTTGACTCGGGATGTTCTCATCACATATGTGCTAGGAGGGATTGGTTCTCGTCCTACAAGAAGTGTGATGGAAAGATGGTTGCTTTACCAAACGGTAAAAGGGTAAAGGTTGCTGGTATTGGTGAGGTAATGATAAAACTTCACAATGGTCGTGTTCGAAAGTTAACTCAAGTGAGGTACGTACCGGAGTTAAATCGAAATCTAATTTCATTGGGTAAATTAGTTGATTTGGGATATACTGTTATGATGAAGAACGGTATTTTGGAGGTCACTAAAAGGGATTTAGAGATACTCAAAGGATGGAAGGATAAAAGAAATCTTTTTGTGCTAGAAGGAGTGGTTATTGTTCGAGGGGAGGCATTGGCGGATGGACGTCGATGTCTTGATGGTGACCGTTAAATCGGTTGTGCATGGAACCGTATTGGGTTGAAGGGGAGGATTGTTGGGCTTAAACCCAATACGGTAGTATGGGTATTGGTGAAATAAGTCATATATGGGTAAGGTAATAATTGTATGTATACACAATTATTATATATGGTATGTCTTATTCACAAAGTTAGGTAATTAGGTGCCAAGAATTGGATGGCTTGTATAACAAGTATGGTAAGACTTGTAGAACAAGTATGGCAAGTCTTGGTGGCTAAGTTTTGGGTGGCTATATAAACATAGTCATATTATGTTTTGATATATACTTGAGTATTGTTTGGCTTGAGTATTGTGTGAGTGATACACCGAGTGATTGATGTATTATTGATATTGTTAAGATTAATAATACGAGTTTGGGACGTGGGTTTTTCCGCGTCAAATATATTTGTGTGTGTGCTTTGTTTTATTTGTTTGTTTGAATCTCGTTAATTGTGTAGCCCCTAACCTAACAAGTATAGCCTAAAACAACACTTTTAATTTTATGTTACCTTAGGCAGAAATGTAATGTTACTCTAGCTAGAAAAGTGTTGGATGCAGGGCAACATGCACAATATGTTGCCTTAGATCATTAATAAACACAAATTTTAATTTATTACCCAAAAATTGAATAATCATTTAAAAATTAAATTTATCATGAAATCAATTCGTTTTTATGAAAATTAATAGTTTATCAAATTAATGAGTTATTATTTATAAAAATTAATATATTTATTTATTATTATTTTCCAGATTTTCTTTATTTTATTAATTTTGAAATGCTATTTTAAAAAAATTACAGAATTTTAATTAGCAAAAAAATAAATAAAATGCAATTACAGTAATAATGATGTAATGAGGCACGGTTACCAGTGAAATAAAAGAGCGGCATTTTAACCCGCTTAGACAAAATTTTCACTTAGACAAAATACTCATCACTCACCCCGCCGCTCACTTTCACCTCACATCACTCTCTCTCTGGTTTCTCACTCTCTCACCGCACATCTCTCTCACCTCACATCTCTCTCTCGTAAAACTCTCAACTCTATCTTCTCTCATTCTTCTTTTTCTCTTCACTAATTCGTTTTCACTGGTCTCTCACTCATTTTCTCTCATCCGTTTTCTCTAATTCGTTCAAATTAGGTCTTCGGTTTGAGGCATATTTGTTCAAATTAGGGTTTTTTTCGTACATATTTGTTTTGAGTTTATTTGTTCAAATTAGGGCTTTGATTTGAGGCATATTTGTTCAAATTGAACTAATTAGGTTTTCTTTTCGATTTTAGGGCTTTGGATTTGGGGACTTGGATTTGGGGCTTTGGATTTCCGTGGATTTAGGCCTTCGATTTGAGGTATATAATCCCTATTCTTCTATGTGTAACACTCGATTGCTTTGTTTTGTTCATTGCTTTACATATAACAATGTGTGTATTTCTCAGCTTCTTGATTCTATATTTGTTTGATTTGTTTAACTTTTGTTGATTTATTCTCTCTCGTCTCTCTATAAAATATGCTCTTTTAATTGATTTATTTCAATTTATCAAATAAGGTCCTAGTTTTATTTGTTTTTTTTGTGTCTCTGTATATGTCATTTGGTTCATGTTTACGGGAAATTGTTATATATGTTTACGAGAAATTTGAGAAACTTCCAATTTTCTTTGCTCTGTTATGCTTATTTGATGTATGCTTAAATTAATTTTAAGTGTTGTACTTCCTTTTTATTTTCTTTCCTAATTACCATTTATTTAATACTGCCCTGCATAACTATGTAATGATATTTCATAATTATTTGCTTGTATGTATTAGTTTTAGCACTAATTTACTTATCTGATGTGTTTGATTTAAGTTCTTATAAATCAAGGGTTTTTAGTATATGTAGATTATCATCATTTGCTTTCCATTCCCCTGCCAGCATCTAGGTTCTTAGCAATAGGCTGCTTAGGTGGAATAGGCTACTTAGGTGGGCTAGGCTGCTTAGGTTTGAATGAGTAGACACACAAATAGATGTGGTTCAATATAACACTCTCCTTTATCTTAATTGTAGTGATGGATGACGTGGAAAATATTTGGATTAACCTTCCAAAGTATAGTCAAGGGTATATCCAGGGGATAAAAGCATTTATAAGATCCAGTTGAAATCTGATCCCTACGTACTGGCCTCACAAGTACAACAGGTTTTCTATATAGAAGATCCAGTTGAAAAGAAGATGTATAATGTCATCAAAAAACTGCCGAGGGGCTGGTGTGATGTCGAAGATGAGGATGTAAATGAAGATCAAGATCAACATGATCCACTTTTACCTGATATACGCTTGGCTACACAAATGGAAAATCAAGTCAATGAGGCTAGTTGGTGTATTGAGGATGTTCCAACAAGACAAGTCCTCATCGAGCCCACTGAAGTCATAGAACCTGCCTGATTTTATGCAATATATGTGACTTTATTGATGAATTGGTTTTGAATTGAATGTTTCTTTAACTTAATTATTTAAGTGCTTGGTCCTTGTAAATGTAGTAATTAAGTATTGGTGCTTGTAACTTCATTAAGTAGTGGTGCTTGTAACTGAACTTAATTGAACTTGTTTATGTAGTTTAATTAATTAACTGCTTGCATATTACTTTATTGTTGTAGTTAAATTAATGTAGTGTTGTTTAATTTTATTGCTTTTTAAATTATCTACTGTGCACTCTGTTTTCTAACTTCTAATGTAATTTTCATTTCCAATTTTTTTATGGGATGGACAAAATCATTCATCTCAGATTCCACCATCAGGGTGAATTCCAGACTTCACGATATCATGGTGGGATAGAGACTGATGTACCAGGCATAAATACTAACATATTTTCATATACAGTACTCATGGAACATGTCAAGGATGACCTTCAATATTCAGAAATCGGAGGAATTTATGTAAGAAAAGAAGAGTTTGGGAATTGGAAGTTATTGACAAATGATGCAGATGTAGATTCTATAGTCTATCGAGCTAACAATGGTGACTACATTGATTTTTATATCGACAACATCATTGACATAACTGTTTTGCCAATCAAGCAAATGCAGCCACATGTAGTTATAAGGCCGAGGCATAATCTACTTACAGGTACATGAATTTGGACTATTGTACAACTTTTTCCTATGTGTTCTATTAAGTTGAATATAAATAGCTTCTCCCCTAACCTGAAATTAAGTTTAAAATCTCGTAACTACCCTTGTACTTTTGTAGCTAAAAAATAAGTGACGCGCCAGTTTGTTACGGCTCATCAACTACAACAGCAGCAAAAGAACGAAAAATTGAAGGAAGCTCCTAGCCTGAAGCCGCCACAAGGAGATGCTCGAAAGTCACCACGGTTGAATAACCTGCAACAAGTTACTCGAAAGACGCCACGGTTGAATAACCAGCAAGAAGTTAATGATGCAACTATCAGTCATAAATCTGCACCTGCCAGGAGGAAATTGGTTATGCATAATCTACCACATGAGGATGAAATCATGGGAGAAAATGATCCAGAGGTTAGATATGTTGCTTAAAAAATATTTAATTTCCATCCATATTTAGTTGTGGTGCAAAATTTATTTGGACCTATTTCCATCCATTTCTATGCTATTGCTAATCTTTATGTGTTGCCATGCAGGAGATCAACCTACCCCCTCCACCACCTCTAACAGACTATGAAAGTCAAAGATTTATTAGAATTCAGAGGAATAATCCAGTTTATTGTGCTCTCAATTTACCTGCACTGTCAGCAGGAATGACAAGTTCTGAACAGAGAAACAAAGGAAAGAAAAAGAGGCAGGATGGAAATGAGGATTATAATCCAGAACAGGATGATGGTAGTGACGGTGATGCATCGGTGACTCCACCAAAGGTGTGTCATAGCTGGAATTAATTTTTATGGTTTGTAGGAATTATGATTAGAGTCATATTATTTGGTACATAATCCACTGTTATTTTGTAGGGAACAAAGAAGACAAATAAGAAAAAGCTTCTTATGGGGCGTGGACCAACAACACGTTCTCGAGCTAATACTACAATCAAGCCTGCTACAACCAAGCCTGGAACTGAGGATGCAAGCGGAAAGGGGGGATCCGTACAACCTGCAATATCTGAAAGTCCTCTAATTGAGTTACCACAATCAGATGAAGGCAACGATTCGATGGCTGCGTTTTTTGTAAGAACCCTAATTTTTGGTAATATTTTCTTTTATTTAATATCATGTGACATTGTCAATTTGGAACCTTTCTAGTCATCCCTGTTGTTTAATGGAATTGATTGTCTGAGAAATTATGTTGTTACATTCTCTATGTAAGATAAAAGAGAAGATTGTTGAGGGCAAGAGTCTTATTGTTAGTAAGATTTATAAAACTTGGGATTTGAGAATGATTAGAGTATTAAAAGATTTATTAAGGATTATGACGAGGAATTATGGACATTCGAGGAATTTACACAATTAAGTACTTAAGGAATTATAGGGGAAATCTCTACGCGACAAAATATTATTACGAGAGATTAATTAAGATACGATACGAATTAAAGTTTAAGTGACAAGCATTGGTGGAAGAATAATGATACAAGGAGTAGTATTGCATGCAAGTCCCATGCAACCAAGTAATTAGGAGGAAGCAAACTAGTTAAACCAAATGGAAGAGGAATAGTAACTAGTTACATTGCTTTTTCCAAGGAGGAGACAAGAAGTACATGAGGCCATACCTAGGTGTACCATGCTTATACATACAACATTATGTATCACCCAACCATCACTTTATCAATTATTCAATCAACAACAAAAAAAATCAAAAACACAAAAACACTTCTCTCCCCCCTTGGAAGAGAAGCTCTCGGCCAAGACTAAAGGAGAAGAAAAAAATTTCTTCCTCCTCCATTTCTCATCACTCATAAATCAAGACATAATTACTAGGCCCTCTCCATCATCTAATCAAGGTATACTAAGAGTTTCAAGCCTTTTCATCCATTCAATTTCAAGTTATAAATTGTTAAAGATATTGTGAATAGTAACCATGTTTAGTTTTTCTTTTAGATCTTGGATTATAAGGGTTGTAGGAGATCATTCAAGGTGTTCTTGAGTTTTGCAAGGCTTACCCAAGGCTCCTAGGCACTCAAGAAGGTATAAAAATCATAAACCCTTTTGGCCATGTAGTGTTTATGATGTTTGGTGATAGATCCATGTGTTATAGTGTTAATCTTGGTTGTATAAGTAATGGATGACATGGATCTTGAGTTTTGATGTTGTGATTGTGATTTTTATGATTGTGGATAATATATGTATCTCCATGAATGTTATAAAGCATGAACTAAGTGAATTAGGTGTTGGTTGTGTTGTGGAATTAAGAATATTGGTTGATCTAAGTGAAACATGCTTGCTGAGTTTTTCCAGAAACATTGACCTGTATTGTAACATGGTTTTGAACCCCCAAATCTTGTCCCCTGAGGTCCTACCATATATTGTTGGAAAGATATTTGAATGTAGTTTCTGGAAATGTAAGGTTCATGGCTAGGTAATGTACAGATTTTAAGTTATGGCCGGAGAAGTAAATTGTGTTTCTGGATTCCGGACTGCACTAAGTGACCCCCTTGTGAACCTTGTTTAAACCCCTAAAAATATATGTGGGATCATGGAAAAATTTGAGAACCTAGGAAATGCAGTGGTGAAGGCTACCCAAAAAGAATTGGATTAAAATATGAATTTTTCAATTTTATAAAAATGCTAGAGTAAATTTCGCGCAAGGGAAAAAGTCGTTAGTGGAGCATAATTCTAGGGGTAATGGTTATGATTCGAATGTGGTAACTAAATTAAGTCGAATAAGTGACGAGCGTAATCGAGTGATGACATGAACCTATAGTGGGGCTAGAGTGTCATAAGACGAAGTCATTAAGTTAATTTCGTACCCCCTAAAACCCCGTAATTAAAGAGATATTGTTAAGGTACTAACGAGCGGTTATTGCTTATGTATAGATCGTTCCACTCCGCACGCTCGACCACCCCAACCAAACCAAGGCAAGTTTACTTTTCAAAACTTATACATATACAAGGACTTTCACCGTTGTGTTTGTAGTTTTCAATTATATCGAATGTTATGTTTATCGAAGTATTGATGCAATTGAGATTGTATAAGTACATATGTGTTTGTACCCCTTGAACTTAGATTGAAATGTTTTCTTCGGACAACGACTCTAGCAATAGAGGTCGTAGCGGTCCGTATATACTATTGACCGGGGAGCGGTATATTATTATATCGTAACTAGTTTGCGAAAACCCGAAGGGTCATTCGGGGAGTATCGTATACTCAAGTAATTATGTTCATATCTTCGTAAATACTCGAAACCCTATCTTGGATTAAAAGTTTATTTTATCGAATAATTATTTTATTAATTATTAATCTTAAATCTTAAAATATTATTTATTAATTATTGTTCATTATTTTAAAGACAAAGTTAATCCAAGATACCTTTAATACTTTCAAACTCGAACTCTTTCGAACTCAAAACATTTTCGAAAACCCCCGGTCAGGTTCTGCTTCTTGTATGATTTCAAGAATCATCGGTCGACTGATGTCAGACCTCAATTACTCTATTTTCAATCAAAATCAAGTTTTTAAAAGAAAAAAGAAAAAGGGACTCCGGCAGGTGTGGGAACCGTTGACGAACGATTCCCGGGATGTGTAAGCGGCCGTGAGCCAGGCGGTCCATCAATTATTATTCCGGCCCAGGTGTTGCCGAAGGATGATTACGGATGTAGTTTTCATCGAGGGTGATTACGGATGTAGTTTTCACCCGGGGATAGTTACGGATGTAGTTTCTATCCTTCTACCGGTAGAGAAGACCCGCGGATTATTGGACTTGGATGTGGCGACTGATCATCGTCAATCCTTGTCAGGTTTTATGTTTTCTTTAAGTCCCATTCCTCCATTTTGGAAAAATGCTTTGACACTGCTTCTTAGGCTTTTGTGCCAAGTTGCTGATAGTGTTCTATTTTGATGAGAAAGATGTTGACTCTATGCAGTATCTAGAACTGCAAGTTTATTTTGAAAACGAGGGCACGTATTGGTGCACCTTCGAGATTTATCAACAATGACAAGTGATTTTATATCTGATTGATACAAACAAGTTTAATAATTGCTAATCATATGAAATGTTATATTGCTTACCTTATACGTATATTTCTTGCTGAGCTATAGTTGCTCACTCTTGCTTGTTTTCAAATTTACAAACAAAACAGCTAAGCGAAATGGCAAGACCCAGACAGACTGCTCGAAAGCAGGTGACTAGACCCGAGCCAGCAGTTGAGATTCCACCGGTAGGCCCCATTAGCCGGATTGGTTGGCAGCTTTTGGTAGTTCGTTTTATTTATCAGTATGACCTGTGCAAGGCAGTGTACCGTAACAAACTTTCAAGCCGCCAACTTCGCTTCATATCGAAGTGTTGCTGGTAGCATAAATACTATTTAATTCGGTCTGTAATAACTTTGATATTTTTATTTCTGCTTAATCAATGTGGTGACGTTTTTGAGGCTCTAACCTCTGTGTGTGTGTGCGGTGTGAGTTTATTGTGGGGTCGATGGTTGTTTTATATATTATGTGCAAGAACAGGTATGTTATTAATGGAAAATGGACCGTGAGCGCCTAGATCTCCGACCCCGGATCTGGGGGCGTCACATTTTTTGCTATGCGAAAACGCCAGAAGGAGAAAGCTGAAATGGAAAAAGTTGAGAAACAAAAAGCTAAAAAAGAAAAGGCTGAAAAAGAAAAAGCCCTAAAGGAAAAAGATGCTGCAGCTACAAGTAAGAATTTTGTCATGGAAACTATCTTGCCTGATATTGAAGAACCTAACGTTTTTTTTTCAATTTAAGTCGTTTAATTTGGGCATGCTTGTTGTTATGTGAAAATTCTAAAAAACTATTTATATTCATATAAAAAACAAAAAAAATGTAATGTCCTTAAGTTCAGAACAAGTACTTTATATGTCAAACAATTAATTTATATATGCCTATCTGCTTTTAATGTTTACTAGGAATAGTACATTCGTGTTTCTGTGCTGTAGCCTAATTTACAAGTTAAATTATTAGTTTATTATAATACTAGAATTTTCTTAAAGGAGATTTTTGAATGCAACCTAGGTTTTGTATTATGACCAACAACTGTTTTGCTAAGTGGAAAAATGGAGCACTAATCTTTTAGTAATTAACTTCGAGGATATTTATTATTGTATTAAATCAAATTGCGGAATCTTCTTAAGTCAAAAAAAATTTCATTATATTTCATGTTATTATTTAGAGTTAACTGTTATGTAGTTTAATTATATTACATAAGTTAGATATTGAGAATATAGATTGAGCCACAAAAAAATTTATCAATTGCAGTTGTAGTTCCTCAAAGGCTGAGAGGAAAGACAAGGATGGATAAAGTTCATACAAGAAGCTTGGACAAGAGACTTGTCATTGGGATGAATGAATTTTGCCAACCCATTACGGGAGATGATAAAGTATTATCTGAACTAAGCAGCTTTCTCGGAACAATTGCTAAGCGATGTGTGTCGCTAACTTATGTGACTTGGCGCCATGTTCCTAAAAACCTGAAGCACACTATGTGGAATTATGTCAAGGTAATTATGTCATGTAGTTATAAATTTGCCTGAGTTGGGTTATAGAAATGAAATTAGTTGCATGTAGTTGTATGAGTTGTCTGACATATTTATTCTCATTGATGTTTGCAAGGCCCGATATATTATTCCTGATGAATTGGAAAAATGGGTGATCGAGACCATTCATGCAGCTTGGAAGGGGTATAAGAGTCGAACTAAGGCAGCGCATTATACATCCTTTGAAAATGATGAAATTAGGCTAGAAAATAGGCCAGAAGAAATTCCCCTTGAGAGTTTCAAAATGCTCTTGGAATATTGGAATGATGAAACTGTTCAGGTATATAAACTGATTTTAACCACTGAAAATTGTCCTCAGAAATGTAATAAAATACACTTTTTTCCATTTTTTTGTAGGAAAGAGCCAAGAAAAATTCAGCAAGTCGTCAATCATATACTGACACTCACACTCGTGGTCCAAAAAGTTTCGCACAGATTCAGAAGAAGATGGTATGTGATTTATTTATTTAATTTTTTACTCATTATTTTCGAACTTGCAACTATATCTTTTTAGATATTTAATTTTTGATTTTGTGACCACTTGAGAATTTGACAAGCCTACTTGCCCGCATCAAAAGCTGCCATCTATGTTCTTCTAGTTTCTTAAAATCTGATTGTAGAAGCTTTCATGGGTTACTTACCATTGAATAGTCAAATTGTAAATAATAGTTTCAGATTGTTTTTCGAAGTTTGTCCCGAAATTGATATTTATCATTTATCTTAGCTGACTATATCTTGTTATATATTAAATTTATAATGTGATCAATTTAATGTAATATAAATTCCATGTTCATTATTTTGTTTAATCTTTTTTTGCTAGAAAAAGAAGAAACCAGATGAGTCTGATCCATGTTTTGGAGAGGTATTTATTGAAACTCAGACACGATTTGAAGGACGCGAGTACAAGACCAATCCTGAAATAATAAAAAAGAAAATTGTAAGTGTTTTATTTCATTATTACTTAAATGTAATTGATTAGTAGTTGATTGTTTCGTATTTCATTTTAATCTCATATGTTCATGTGGCTTTATTTTGCAGAAAAGGATTAACGAAAAACTTACTACCGGAGACGCAGATGATGAACTGCTGTCGAAGAGAAAACACGATCTGAATTGGCTCTTAGGGAGATGCGTGCAGCCATAAAAAATGCCTACTTCTAATCCTCCAACAGACACATATGTGAAGGAGCTGACAACAAAGATAAGGCAAGACCTTGTTGCTGAAGTCGAGGAGAAAGTGAAGCAAATCCAGGCACAAGTTGATCAGCAGGTAAAGATGAAGGTGCATCAGGATTTGGCATCAGCTTTGAAAAAAAATGGAGAAGCAAACCCGAACATTACGATCGATTTCGAGGAGTTGTGTGTGACAGGTATGAGTGACGATGATGGAATGGCAATAACAGGAGGCTCTTCCTTTTAGTATGACTGCGATTTCTGTGTCTTAAGTTTATAACCTTTTGCTACTATTAAGTATGGCCATGATCTAGTTGGTTCTTTAAGTGTATTGCAGTTGCGCTAGACTATAGACTTGTGCTGTTTGGGAGTTGGTTTAATTAAGTAGTTGGTAACTGATGATGTTTTGGAGTTGGATGTAATATCTGGAATGATGTAACTGATGGTGTTTAGGAGTTGGTTTATGGATTTATTGTTTGGAATGCTTGTTTTGAACTAACAGGTTATTTTGGCATTATTGCGCAGTAGTTTTATTTTTCTTGGTAAAATGTTGCAGTTTAGGTAGTTAATATGTTGCAGTAGGTTGCTAATATGTTGCACTAGCTACCATATACCAACGAAAGAGGCCCCACAAAGACCCCACATTGGGCCCCACTTTTTAAAAAAATTTAATCCACCAAAGGTAACATATATTTTATGTTGTCATAGATCATGGGACCCATAGTGGGGCCCACTTTTTAAAAAAATTGATACACCAAAGGTAACATATATTTTATGTTGGTATAGATCAAATTTGAGTTGCTATAGCATTCTAGGGTAACATAAAATGGCATCTGATAAAGATGTTACCTTAGATATCCTAGGGCAACATTGAAAAACTATCTTAAAAAGATGTTACCTTAGCCATTTTTTGGGCCTATTGCAACATATTTAACCCCTGACGCAACACAAATTTTAAGTTGCAGTAGGCTGTTTATGGTGTAGTGTTGCTATTGTTCCACAATCATCAGTAGAATAGCTTTCTAAGACTTAGATTCATTACGATGATCTATATTAGGTCCTCAGACATGCTAGATTTGTATGTGTGGAATCTAAATTAAATAGTTGAATACAGAATGCAATATAGTTAAACCTTATGGACTGAAAGTGAACTAAAAAAAAATAAAAATGGGCATGGAGTTTCTAAAGCACACTATAGAGAAGTTCTCTATTAGTGCACCTTAAATCTTGTATTTTATTATTATTTTTGATAATCCAACCGTACGGATGAAAAGTTTATGTCAAAATAACATTGTATACAAATTTTTATTATATTTGAAATAGTGGAGCATCACTTTTATAATAATACTATTTTCTATATATATTCAACGACACAGATTTATCATAATCTTATTGCTATAAATTTATAGTTCCAAATAATTAAATTACACGAAAATTTGTACATTCACATATTTTTGTATGAATTTAACATCCGTACGGTTGGATTGTTCAAATAATAACTAATTTATCATAATTTAAACCGCACTAATAGAAAACTTCTCTATTGTGTGCTTTAGATACTCTTTTCCCAATAAAAATTTAGGTATAAATAACGGTAGCAAACAAAAGTAGTGGCTCACTGAATTCTTTCTTTTTCTAATCTTGGTTTTGCGCATTCTTCGGGATTCTGTGTGGCACCAGAGCTATGTACAAAGATATTAACGAAATTTAGGGCAATGAATCGGTCCTAAACAATCTTTTTTTAGCAACCCATATAGACTCAGAGAATGCATATCCCATAATTAAAGCAAGGATACAGGTTGTAAAGATGATGGTTGAGTTAGAAAACATTTACGCACGGTTGATAATACCTCCACTACTTTCTCCCATGACTGCATTAGGCAACACCAATATTTCCCTGGTTGGGGAGATCCTCTATTTCTACAAGAAAAAAGGGGGAAGCACTTAATATTGGGTACGAGAATAAGAAAAAAGTTGGGGTAAGAGTAAGACTGCGGTTAACACAACTATTATTATATAAAAGACCGTGTGTGCGCAAAGGTATATACCTCTAACAGTTGATCCACCATCTATAGAACCATACCCTTGACCTTCGCTGGCGTCAGATGCAATATTAGTGGCGCAAATATAATGGGGCAATGATGCTACCGAAAAAAAAAGAACCCAGGATAAATTAACATTGTGTGCTGATATATTGAAGCAGACAATCGGCCAAGCAACTCAAACATTACCGTCTGCTCGTTTAGTTGCTGGTGTGTTCACAACTTCGGGACATCCACCTGAGACCATGTCTAAGAATAGGCAAAGCATTACTTAGAACACTAAGGTAGATGCAGTTCAAAAGACAACACAGGCAACATATACCGTGCAAATTCATGCAAAAATCATTGCGCCTCTTCTTTAACATTCTCCGCCTTTCCACAAAATCTTTGGTGAAGAACACTTTGAGCCAGCCTTATTTATTGGGGGTTTGGTCCATTCAACAAACACTCATTGGCTTAGATTCTGGCTTGCGGTGCCTTTGTAATTATTCTGCAAAAAATACCATATCTGAATAATCAAAATTTGCAAAAATATGAATCGCAAATAAACAAACAAAAGAATTGAACATTATAAGGAACGCTTGAAGAAAGATCAGTTCATATAGAAAATTCTATTCTATTTAATATACAAAAGCACATAACCTTGCATCTGAAAAGAAAAGAGGTGGTATTATTTTCAATCCACCATAACAAACCTCACATCCTGTTTCTTTCAGTCATCTAATTACACTATTATCAGTTGCACTAATTTACAGTAAACCTAACCTCTTTTTTTAAAACAAGTTTCCATAAGGTTTATTTCAGAGGTCATCCTTTTATCTCCTTTCATCTCCTTTGCATATTAATTTTTATAGACACCTACAAAGCACTTACTCTATGAATAAAATAAGAAAGTTGGACTTGTCTAGCTGGCACAACAAAAGCAAGGGCTTCTAATTTAATATTTATTCCATCTTATACTGTTATTCGTAAGTATTTTCAAATTTCTATTGAGCACCAACTCAAAGTGTGCCTATGTATTCTTTAACTAAGGAAATTAATCATTGTATGTAGTTAGGTTTGTTCAAACTAACTGAGAGAAAATGAGTTTAGTGTGTAAAAAGCTGGTAACTATCGGTTTTATAAGTGCAGCCACAAATCTTTTGTTTTGCCTAGCAAGCAAGCTAATGTTGTCTTTCTTTGTCAGTTTTCTATTGCTGGAAATATTCATTAATCTAAAATCTGTACCAATTTTTTATCATTGGAATCCTTACCTAGTATATTTGTTAGAATTCAAACTCAAATTGTCCAGAAAATATAGTCAACAAAAGAAGAATGTATCACTACAAGAATTTTTGAATCAGACGACACTCATCAGACAACCCTTCGACGAAAAAGCGTTGGCTGAAATTTTCACACAACGGTTTTTTTTTCAAGCTTTTCGGTGTATTGTCTGATCATGAACTTAACGACAGTTTTAAAAAGTGTTGTCTAGAAGATCAAAATAGACATCCGTTTTACAACGGTTTTTGAAAGTAGTGTTGTCTAACAGTTTGTCTTACAATGGTCCTCAAAAGCGTTGTAAAACTTAGACAACTGTTTTTATCAGATATTGCTTTAAAAGTAGTCACACAACGGTGGCTAAATACTATTGTCTGATTTTAACAACGCTTTTTGAAGGCATTGTCTGAAGAAACTTCAGACAATGCTTTCAAAAAACGTTGTTAAAATCAGACAAGTGTTTTGATAGACGTTGCATAAAATGTAATCAGATAATGGTTTATACAAGCATTTTATAAATAAACCGTTGTCTCATGTGACAGCACATGATTGGTGGAAAATCTTTCACCTGGATTGCTGAGGTGGCGAAATAAGAGCCCTTGATTGAAATTAGATTAAATATTAGCCGTTAGATTAAGAAAATATATATACATGTTCACACAACGGGTTTGTATATAAAACCGTTGTCTTCAACACTTTCAGACAAGCTTTTTCAAATTTAAACTGTTGTCATGAACTTATCTATACAAGCGTTTTACAAATAAATCGTTGTCTGATGTGACAACACATGATTGGTGGAAAATCTTTCACCTGGATTGCTGAGGTGGCGAAATAAGAGCCCTTGATTGAAATGAGATCAGATATTAGCTGTTAGATAAAGAAAATATTAGTTGTTATCAGGCAACGGTTTATTATATTAATTTATATTTATGTTCGAAAAAAACATGACTAGTGTCAGACAACGGTATCTTTATAACATATCGTTGTCTAAAGCTTCACATTACAACTGTATTTGTTAAAATACCGTTGTATGTTACCAGACAACGGTTTATTTGTCCAAAATCGTTGTCTGGTATCACTCGAAACAACGGTATTTGACAAATAACCACTTCGTTTTTTAAATATTAAATTTTACAAACCAAATTAATTTTTTATTTTTTGAAAATTTGCGAATATCATTGTATTAGATATATCTTGACATCCTTATGGTTGGATTGTCGAGAAATATTTTTAAAAAAATATAAACAACAAGTTTGCGGATTTAATGGTGATTTGGGTTGACTATGCAGTACTACTTAAAAGCTGAGTATCACTACAACAAAAACCAGTTTGCGGATTTAATGGTAATCAATGGAATTGCAGCGACCATATCACAAGTATGTCTTACAGAACTCTAAATAACTATGATCTCCTCTATCCTGTATCTAGTGTTGTTCTTAATTAAGGGGAATCAGGCCATGGGACAAATAGTAGTGTTAATAAATTCATCATAACTGAGACCTAGTAGCTTGAATGACATTAAAAAAGAACAAAAAGTGCTGATATAATTTGAATTTCTACAGATGCTTCTAATGCCTGTATTGGCTCCCGTCTTAAAAGAAGACAAGATGGTTGCAGTAGGGCTCTTCTTCAGCTGTGCACAAGTAACTTTTCCCATTATGCACTGTGATTCCTATGTGTCTATCTGCACGCTTTCACAAATTCTGTGACACACAATCAAGCACAATAATTTAAATTTTGTGTACAGTTACTCTAATTATATCTGAAATTTTATGGATTGATCCATGGTCTTAATGCAGATTGTTCTTTACAGCCTAGCTTGGTCATCTTGGGTACAAAATTTTCACTGAGCCTTTTTTTCTATCATCATTCCCAATTTTCAATTTTTTATTGCTGCTCTATCCCGAAATAGATATATTTTTATGAGCATTTTCACTATACTAAAAAGTTAAAAAGGAAATTTATAATTTTCCTTGCTTGATTTTCTCTTTTACTCATTCCATCCCACAATACAAGTCTCTTCTTTTTAAAAATTAACACATTTCTCAAAAAAGGCTACTATTGTGGGACAGAGAGATTGCAGTTTTACCGATAGATGAATAACAAGTTCAACTTACAGCATACGTTTCCTTGGTTTAATCACAGAACAAATTTGACGTTTGTTTTTCTTAACTTATGCTATTGATGAATATTTCAAAATTTTGTTTGTAGTACATATTCAGCAATGAATCCAACAATTATATTATCCATTTAATGCAATAAATCAGACAGAGCATGGGATTGAATTAGTATTGTCTTCGTATCCATGAATACCAAAGCGTAGGCAGATAATTTATTAACAAATATTCAGCTAATTAATTAGATATACACATAAACGTGCAGATTACAGGTTTGGGAACCTTATTTATGATGCCTTTGATGGGGAACTTGTCGGATGCTTATGGGAGAAAAGTCGTTCTCACGGTCCCAATGGCTCTTACAATTCTCCCGCTGGGTATATACCTTTACAAACAGTAGCAAAGAATAAAGATGACTATGACATTCTAAAATATTTTTTAACATCCACTGGTTTTAATATTATGGTTGAATTGTTGTTGCAGTTACATTAGCTTACAGCAGGAGTAAATATTTTGTGTATGCATATTATGTACTTAAAACCATGACATCTATGGTATGTGAAGGAAGTGTTGTCTGCCTTGCTCTTGCATATGTGGTGAGTTTATAGCAAAACAGTTGACATTACTCCGAAGAAACTTATGTTGTTGCATAAGTTGTTCTGTAACCTGATATTCTTTTAATGAATAATAAGTTGTACTAATGTAATTGTGGGAATCAGGCGGACAATATAACAGAAAAGAAAAGAGCATCGGCGTTTGGGATACTATCCGGCATAACTTCATGTGCCTTCGTATGTGGAAACCTTTCTACTCGCTTCATTTCAACTGAAGTCACTTTTCAGGTTCAATTATATCTCTCCCACAAATCTAAAAGTCTTATCAAGTTAGGCTAAGCAACAGGAAAATATCTGATGTACAAAGCTTTATTGTTATTTTGTTTAAAGAGGTTATTTGGATGATTTGTACCTGTGACCTAACCGATAACAAATAGGCATCGACCAGCACACTATACCCAAGCAACTTTAATTTTTTTATGTATTTAACTATTTGTATTAATATACATATATGTAACAGATAGATTTTGCCTGTTACTAATGAATAGGTTGCTATAGGTGGAGCCGCGATTGCAGTGGTATACATGAGAATTTTCCTGCCGGAGTCATCTCCAGCTGCTGCAGTCATTTTTGGAAAAGAGACAGAGTGTCTTCTCAAAAAGGGTTCCTCTAAAACTTCCCACTTCTTCAACACTACTACTTCTTTCAGTGACGCTATCTGCTTGTTAAGGAGTAGGTGTGTCTCTCTTTCACATATTCTTTCCACTCTTCTTAGAACAAGTCAAGATTTAATGATGTCACTGTTTTTCATTTTTATTTATTGATATATAGTATAGCATGTCATTGTGCCATTTGTGATTTGAGATTGTACTAGTTATTCCAACACTTTCCAAAAAAAAGATGAAGTAGTTTTATTTTACTTCTCGTTCTCATAAGGTCCAATTAGCTAGCTGGGACTAACTTGTGAATAATTTATGCAGCTCAACATTCTCAAGAATATTCAATTATACCTTGCAACGTTACGTTAGTCGCTAGCTTCATCTGATGTGAATTGTTAGTCTGCCATGTCTGGAGAACAACTACTAAGTGGCCTAACATGTTATTCCTAGAATCTCCAGAGTTGTTGGCTTTTCATACTCTAATACGTCTAGTGATTATAGAAAACTCGGTGATGATTTTAATGGTGAGATATTATTTTTCAATTAATATTATATGTAATAATCAGCTTGCTTTTCCATTTGCAGTCACATAAGAATGCCAACGCTGATACTTCCAGTGCTTGAAGCATCCGAATCAATTAAACCCGTAACTGCAAAACAATCCATGTCTGACTTGCAAGAGTTTTTCAAGGGAGAGAGAATAGAGCAGTCAAATATTCATGCTGTGCAAGATGATGTGTCGGTTGAGAGAATTGTACCAAACACTCAATGGGTGTGCTTCTGGATTCCTTTGGTGAAAGCAATGCTCTGCCTCAAGGGGATGCTAGTAAATTCGCCTGTTTTAACCTCTTTTAAGTGTTTAACCTTCATTTGTTTATTGCCCAGATTAGTTTGTGACGTCAACAATTCAAGTAGAGGCAGCAACAGTTTAATGGACATGTTCTAGTATGATAGGGCTTTGATTTTGTCCTTTTATTTTAGTTTTGTGGACAAGTTTTGTATTTGTAATTTTGGTAATATTTGGATTTTTCGTAAATGTTTTGATTTTTATTTTTGTTATTGTTTATTAATAAAAATAGGAAATAATTTAAATTAAACCATAGTGTGAATCAAATAAAAATGATGTTTTGGATGATTAATACCATTGTGTGCTAAGATCTCTAACAATTGTTATCTTCCAAGAAATCGTTGTGAACATAACGAAGGGACAACACTTTATTTTTTCAGGAACCATTGTCTGTATATGAAAGAAATAACAGTTCAAATCAAACAAACCATTGTTTGTAGATGGCAAAAATAACAGGTAATAGACCAAATTTAAAAAACCATTGTATGATTGAGGTAGTACACAATAGACATGTCTCAAGAAACCCTTGTTGAAATCATAATCAGACAATAGACCAAATTTAAAAAACCATTGTATGATCCAGGTATTAGACAATAGACATGTTTGAAGAAACCCTTGTTAAAAACATAATCAGACAATAGACCAAATTTAACAAACCATTGTATGATCCAGGTATTAGACAATAGACATGTCTGAAAAAACCCTTGTTGAAAACATAATCAGACAATAGACCAAATTTAAAAAACCATTGTATGATCCAGGTATTAGACAATAGACATGTTTGAAGGAACCCTTGTTAAAAACATAATCAGACAATAGACCAAATTTAAACACTATTGTGTGATCAAAGTATTACACAACGTTTTTAAGAAACGCTGTCGTTGTCTTTCTGCAACAAAGACAACAGTTAAGCTGCTGTCGTCTGATACGCGTAACAGACGGCATTCCAATAGACAACAGAAAATGAGGGCTTCAGATGACGGATAAAAACCATTGTGTGGTCGAATTTTTCTTGTAGTGTATGTGAAATGAAGAAAAATGCAACAGCCAGCTACATGGAGTTTAATCTTGCAAATCAAATATGTGTGGCATAAATAAAGGAGGTGGTCTTTGTTCAACTCCTTAAAGTAAGGTAGGCTATTAATATATATGAGGACAAAATATGTGAGGTACGCAATGGAGTAATATAGCACATCTGTAGCCTATAAATAAGGTTGTTTGTTTTTTGTAATAGATACTACACACCAAGAGAAGTGAAACACACCGAAGTGTAGAGAGAAAAGAAACATAGCCGAAGCTCTTTGTTGTGAGAAAAAAGAAAAGGCTGAAGCCTTGTTGTTGTGTAAGAAAGTTGTAGCTTATTATTATTAATATATACAGGTGTGTGTTTGTGTTATACAAAGCTTTTATATATTTGGTGCAAGAGCCCATTCACGTTTCCAACAAGTGGTATCAGAGCTAAGGTTTTGTCCGGAAAAGAAATTGGCAAATTTCAGGGAAAAAATTTTCCCGGTCACTATTTCTGTCAGAAAATACTATTCATCACCGGAGAATAAGGCATTGTTCACGCCATAGAAGACGAAGTACTGTTCATACGGCACTGTTCATAAATATGGCACTGTTCATGCGAAGTATTGTTCATACGGTACTGTTCATATGAAGTACTGTTCATACAAACGGTACTGTTCACTTATACTGTGCAAGGATATTTTTTGACAAAAAAACATGGCAAATATGATGCAACCATAAATTCCGAAATTGACGGGTACAAATTACGAGAATTGGAGTATCCAAATGAAGGTGTTACTTGGTTCCTACGACAACTGGGATATTGTCGAAAGTGGGTATAGTGAACCAATAGATGCAGCCGCTGAAGCAGCCCTTCCAAATGCCGAGAAGACGGCATTAAAGTAGTTCCGAAAAAAGGACAAGAAGGCGTTATTTACAATTTTTCAAGGTATCGACGAATCAACCTTTGAAAAAATCTCGGAAGCTAAGATAGCAAATGAGGCGTGGGAGATTTTACAAAAATCATTCCAAGGTGTCGAGAAAATGAAAAAGGTACGGCTCCAAGTTCTTCGTGGCGAATTTGAAAATATCAAAATGAAGACTTTAGAGAATATCGGTGAATATGTTACGCGTTTGAAATAAAAAGAAATTGCAAAAGTTTCGATAATGTTCGGGTCATGGAAAAAGCTCCTTCGCTCGTTAACAAGAAAATTTGATTATGTTGTTACTGTTATCGAGGATTCGAAAGATTTGTCCCCGATTTCTATTGATGAGCTAGTTGGTTCACTTCAAGCGCATGAGCAGCGGATGAACCAATATGATGATGCAAGCCATTTGGAAAAGGCGTTGCAAAGTAAAGTATCCATCGGTGATAGTTTTGGCAGTAGCAGTTCTTCACATGGCAGAGGTGGCTATAGAGGCAGCTACCGAGGTGGACAAGGACGTAGAAGACAGACGTTCAGTAGAGGCCATAATAATGAAGACTATCAACCATCTGGTCGTGGTAAAAAATTTAGAGGCCGAGGAAGAGGCGGATTCCAACAACGAGGTGATAAGTCTCAATTTCAATGTTACAATTGTAACAAATATGGTCACTTCAGTTACGAGTGTAGATCACCAAAGGTAGAAGAACGAAGTCATTTTGCAGCAGCAAAAAAAGATAAAGATGTGGGGTCTGCTATGTTCCTCACTTACAAAGGAGATGAAGAAGGCAAGAAAAATATTTGGTATCTTGATTCCGGCGTCGGCAACCACATGTGTGGCCACAAGGAATTATTTACGGAGCTAGATGACACCATCAGCGGAGAAGTTACTTTTGGTGACTCATCAAAAATTCCAGTCAAAGGGAAAGGTATTGTTACGATTGTGACAAAGAGAGGTGATAAGAAGTATATAAATGATGTTTATTATATACCTGCTTTGAAAAGTAATATCAAAAGTCTTGGCCAACTTGTGGAGAAGGGATATAACATACAGATGCAGGATAATTCTCTTATCATCAGAAATCAGGTTCGAGAATTGATTGCTAATGTGGAGATGTCAAAGAATCGTTTGTTTACTCTTGATATGCAAACGAAGGTGCAGAAGTGTTTGAAGTCGATCATTAAAAATGACTCATGGTTGTGGCATTTGAGATATGGTCATCTTGGATTTTCTGGCTTGAAACTATTGTCAAAGACAAAGATGGTGGACAGTTTGCCAGAAATCAACGAACCAGAAAATTTGTATGAAGCATGTGTCAAGGGGAAGCAACACCGACAAAGCTTTCCGGTTGGAAAATCATGGCGAGCTAGAAGGCCATTGGAGATTGTTCACACTGATATTGCTGGTCCATTTGATATTCCATCACTTGGCGGAAATAGGTATTTCCTAACTTTTATTGATGATTTTAGCAGGAAAAGTTGGGTGTATATTCTGAAAGAAAAGGCGGAAGCTCTTGATAAATTCAAGGATTTTAAAGCATTGGCAAAAAAACAAAGTGGTCTTTATTTGAAGGTACTTAGATCGGACAGAGGAGTCGAGTATACTTCAAATCTGTTTAAAAGCTTTTGCCGAGCACATGGAATTAATCATCAGTTGACAACCGCATATACTTTACAACAGAATGGGGTTGCAGAGAGGAAGAATCGCACCATTCTAGACATGACAAGGAGCATGGTGAAAGCAAAGCATATGCCGAGGACTTTCTGGGCTGAAGCCGTTCTATTGTAATTTATTTGTTGAATCGTTGTCCAACAAAAAATGTCGGAAACAAAACTCCAAATGAAGCGTGGAGTGGAAGCAAACCATCAGTTGGACATCTCAGAATTTTTGGGTGCATTGCATATGCACATGTTCCTGATCAGAAAAGAAAGAAGCTGGATGATAAAAGCGAGAAGTGCATCTGTACCGGATATGATAAAACGAGCAAGGCGTACAGACTCTATAATCCCCTCACGAAGAAATTAATCATTTCTTGAGATGTTGAGTTCGATGAATCTGATTACTGGAGATGGAGCGAGGAAGAAAGAAAAGTTGTTGGTTTATTTTTCAATGATGATGATGATGATGGTGATGACTCCAACATAGAAGATGGTGGAGATGATGATCCAACTCCTCCCCAAAGTCCAAATCAGCAAACTCCTACCTCGACACCATCGAGTTCAGAAAGCAGCAGTAGCACCAGTTCAGGGGGAGCACCCAAAAAAATGCGGAGTCTGGATAGTATTTATGAGGCAACAAGTCTGGTACAAACATATTTTTATTATTCTTTATTTTGTTTAATGGCTGAGTGTGATCCAGTTACATTTGAGGAAGCTTCTGAAGAAAGCAAATGGAACAAGGCCATGGATGAAGAAATTGGTGCTATCAAGAAGAATGATACTTGGGAGCTTACAAGTCTTCCAGAAGGACACAAAGAAATTGGTGTCAAATGGGTCTATAAGACCAAGAAAAATCAAGAAGGCAAAGTAGAGAAGCACAAGGCAAGGTTAGTGGCTAAAGGTTACAAGCAGAGACATAGCATTGACTATTATGAGGTATTCGTTCCAGTTGCAAGAGTTGATACCATCAGACTTCTTGAAGCTATTGCAGCTCAGAACCAGTGGAAGAGTTTTTAGATGGATGTGAAGTCATCATTCCTGAATGGGTATCTCGAAGAAGAGGTCTATATTGAGCAGCCTCCTGGATATGTTCATAAAGGCAAGGAAGATAAAGTCTACCAGCTAAAAAAAGCACTGTACGGGTTGAAACAAGCCCCGAGAGCATGGAACACAAGGGTTGATGAATACTTTCAGAAGAACGGTTTTGTGAAGAGTCCATACGAGCATGCACTCTACACCAAAACAAATTCTGGGGGAGATATTATGATCGTGTGCTTGTACGTGGATGACATGATCTTTACCGGAAACAACCCTAGTATGTTCGATGATTTTAAGAAGGTTATGACTATTGAATTTGAGATGACAGATATTGGTAAAATGTCATACTTTCTTGGAGTTGAGGTGAAGCAAAGCAAAGACGGGATTTTTATGTCTCAGAAAAAATATGCCGAGCAGATTTTAAGCAAGTTCAGAATGGATGATTGCAAGCCAGTGAGCACGCCAACAGAAGGAAGCATAAAGTTGAGAATTGATTCAACAAGGGAGTCGGTAAATCCGACATTGTTCAAAAGTTTGGTTGGAAGTCTGAGGTACCTGATATGGGCTGAAAATAAGCCCTAAAGACACATTAAATATGGCATTAATTAGACCCAGCATAGTCCAAATGTGGGGCCCATTAATGAGGTCAAAACCCCAATTATAATATTAATTTCGTAATTAATATTGGGGGAAATAAACAGCTCAGCAATAAGAGTTGGATAAGGATATTATCTCCATCAGACTTAGCCACCAAGGCATCCAATTCGATATGGAAACTGATTCCTACAAGGAATAGATCTGGAACCTTCCTCAAGGAAGACTTGTCAACCAAGTCTCTGACTCCTATCATAACTCTGAGGCTCCTACAGCCTATATAAAGGGCCAGACCCCTCATCTCAGAACTACGTTTTTGGCTTGATCTTTGATATTCATCAAAGTACGTAGGCATCTTGTGAAGGCAGATTCAGCCACGAGTACAAGAGCAGCGATTAAAGCACGAAGCTCACACACCTTTGCATTAAATACACAAACCCTAACCGCAATACTCGTAACCTAGTTTTTATTCTATAACATTTGGCACCATCTGTGGGAAGACAACATCAACCATGGTTCAAACACGAAGAACAACATCAACTGAGGCCGTACCCCTTAACTCTGCTCCACCAGCCACTTCTGATCCGCTTATCACTACTGAGGAAGGACAAATACTCCCATCAACAGGGGCGGTCATTCAACCTCTGCTCACTCAACCCTCAGGGACAACTCCCCATGTTGAGGGGACCCTCCCGGAGATTGTCCATCAAAGCCTAGAAACTAACCCTCTTCAGATGGTGGTTTCTCCTCTTGGTAACGTTGATCGCACGCTACCCCCGGGGGTACAGATCCATACTACGGATCTCCCCTTGAATACCAACCCGATGCATGGGCTGCTTAATTATCCCCCTCGACGAAGGGAACCTGGACCAAGCGGTCATGCCTTACAGATCCGGGATCAAGAATATGATGACTACTCTGGTCCCTATACTGATGATTCATCATCATTTGAGGATGATGATCGAGATGAAGCCCCGAGGAGGCGACGTGCTAGCAAAGAACCTCTAAGGAGGACACGAAGGATCCATGATGGACTCCCCTTGACAACTGCTGAGAGAATCAAGGCTTATGAGGCTGAGATCTTAAAGTTGAAGAACGATATAGCAAGAGAACAAGATAGATTGAATCGAACTCAGCCTCCTCCAACTGCAGAGAGGATTCCCATTATAAATTTGGAGAGGCCTTCAAGGAGACAAAGGAGGGCTGATACCCGAACCGAAAAATCGACAAGGGTGGAGACCCTCAGAAGTAACCCCAAAGATCTAATGCCACTTGGGGACCCTGATGACCCCACACCTCCGTTTACTAAGGAGGTGATGAATGCCCATATCTCAAGGAAATTTAAGATGCCAACTATTAAGGCCTATGATGGAACGGGCGATCCCGCAAACCATGTCAGGACATTCTCAAATGCACTGCTGCTGCAGCCTGCTAGTGACGCCTTAAAGTGTAGGGCGTTCCCTCAAACTCTGTCGGGCATGGCTCAAAGATGGTATAGCCGCCTACCTGCAAACTCAATTGGCTCTTTTAAGGAGTTGAGCACTGCCTTTATCAGCCAATTCATTAGTGGGAGAATTCATGAGAAAAGTTCTGCGTCCCTTATGTATGTGGTGCAGGGGAAGAATGAGAACTTGAGGGATTATCTCAAGCGATTCACCAATGAGACGTTGAATATCACTGATCTGGAAAATAAGGTGGCCATGGTAGCCCTGGAACATGGAACCACTGACCTCTTCTTTAAAAGGTCCTTAGCAAAACACCCTCCTGAATACATGGTCGAGCTCTAGAGAAGAGCCGATAAATATATCAAGGCTGAGGATAGCATGAAAAAGGAAACCGCAGGGGGCAATGGCAAGGGTTCTAATGACTCAAAGAAACGAAAGCAAGAGCAAGAATACGATGCTAGGGACAAGTATCCCCGGACTAGCAAGGATTCCGAGTTACCACCAAAGAAGGGTTTGGGACCGAGGTTTTCTGATTATGCAAGGCTGAATGCTCCTAGGAGTCAGATCTTGTTAGATATTGAGAAGGATAAAGACTTTCGATGGCCGAAGCCACTTAGGGGTGATCCCGCGAAAAGAAATAAGGAGCAATGCTGTAGATACCACCGTGATGTGGGTCATGATACAGATGATTGTAGGCAGTTGAAGGATGAAATCGAGTTCTTGATCCGAAAAGGGAAGCTGAACAAGTTCACAAAGGGTGATGATCGTGGAACCCAAAGAAGGGACTATGATAGAAGAGACAATGACAGAAGAGATAGCAATCGCGATCGTGATCATAATCAACAGCCCCGAGGGCCAGTTATTAACATGATTTGGGGAGGCCCAACGGCGGCCGGAACAACTCGAAACTCTCGAAAGGCATATGCCAGAGAAGTGATGCACATCGTGGGAGAAGCCCCTAAATGTGCTAGGACTGAAATAGTAATTGGATTTGATGATTCAGACCTTGAATGGGTGAAATTTCCCCATGACGACCCGTTGGTCATAGCCCCTATTATTGGAAATTCAGAGGTTAAGCGAGCCTTGATAGACAATGGAGCTTCTGTTGATATTTTGTTTCATGACGCATTCGTAAAGATGGGATACTCTGACTCTCAGTTGACTCCGACCAACATGCCGATATACGGGTTAAATGGAGTCGAGTCCAAGGTTGAAGGGACTATTTAGTTACCCGTGACAATCGGGCAAGAACCTAAGGAAGCCACTCAGATGCTGAATTTTCTTGTGATAAAGGCATCCTCGACTTATAACGCAATCCTTGGGAGGACCGGACTTCACGCATTCAAGGCTGTTGCCTCTACATACCACATGAAAATTAAGTTTCCAACCAGGAATGGTGTTGGAGAACAAAAGGGTGATCAGAAAATGGCCAGGAGTTACTATGTGGCTGCCTTGAGAGCTGATGGAACCGGGGGGCAGTACTCCCGATCGAAGACATGGATGTCCGTGGTGATGATGAACACCGAGGAAGGCCAGCAGAGGACTTGGTTCCCATACCTCTAGAGTTAGGCGACCCTGGAAAAGTTACTTATGTGGGAGCTTCTCTGAATGAACCCTTGAAGGTCAAATTGATAACATTCTTACAAGAAAACAGTGATGTGTTTGCTTGGACAGCGGCTGATATGCCAGGGATTGATCCCCAACTCATAACTCATAAATTGAATGTTGATCCCAAGCGAAAGACCATAAAGCAGAAGAAGAGGAATTTTGCTCCAGAAAGGCAAGAGGCCATTAAGCAAGAGGTGGACAAACTCTTGGAAGCTGGGTTTATTGAAGAGATTCAGTTTCCAGAATGGTTGGCTAACCCTGTGATGGTCAAGAAAGCCAACGGTAAGTGGAGGATGTGTATTGACTTCACCGACTTGAATGACACATGCCCTAAGGATTGCTTCCCTTTACCAAGGATAGACATGTTAATAGATGCCACAGCAGGACATGAGATGTTGAGCTTCATGGATGGGTTCAGCGGCTACAATCAAATTAAGATGCACAAGGATGACATCCCTAAGGTATCTTTCATAACTGACTTTGGTGTTTTCTGCTATCTTGTTATGGCATTTGGTCTAAAGAATGCAGGAGCTACTTACCAACGACTGGTGAATAAGATATTCGCCCATCTGATTGGAAAAACCATGGAGGTCTATGTTGATGACATGCTAGTCAAGAGCCTGTTCAAGGCAGACCACATTAAGCACCTCAGAGAGGCATTCGAAGTGCTGAGGCACCATAAAATGATGTTGAATCCAGCCAAGTGTGCCTTTGGCGTTGGATCAGGCAAATTTTTGGATCTGATGGTTTCCAAGAGAGGCATAGAGGCCAACCCTGACAAGATCAATGCAATCTTAGATATGGAACCGCCACGCTCTATAAGAGATGTTCAGAAGTTGACAGGCCGGGTAGCGGCTTTAGGAAGATTCATCTCCAAGTCTGGTGACAAATGCTTGCCTTTCTTTCAAGCATTGAAGAAGGTGAAAAATTTTGAGTGGACCCCTGAGAGCCAAGAGGCCTTTGAACAACTGAAGAAGTACATGGTTGAAGCCCCGTTGTTGACCAAACCAAGCCCTGGGGAAACTCTTTACCTATACCTGGCGGTATCTGAACAAGCCCTGAGTGCTGTCCTCATTCGGGAAGAGGAGAAAGTCCAGAAACCTATCTACTATGTGAGCAAAGTGTTGCATGGGGCTGAGTTGAATTACTCACCCATAGAAAAGTTTGCTTTGGCATTAGTAACTGCCTTGAGGAAGTTGCGGCCTTACTTCCAGGCACATAAGATTCAAGTTCTGACAAACCAGCAGTTGAGAAACATATTGCATAGCCCTAAGGCCAGTGGAAGGCTAATCAAGTGGGCGATTGAGTTAGGAGAGTTTGATATCACATATAAGCCTCGAACAACCATTAAGGCTCAGGCATTGGCTGACTTCGTGGTTGAATGCACTATTAACAACCAAGAAGTCGGGGGGGCAAGAGATAGTGACTACCCCTGGGCAAGAGAAAAAAGAAGAGGAACTTACACCTGATCTGAAGGAATATTGGGTGCTCTATTTTGATGGGGCATCAAAAACAAAATCTAGTGGTGCAGGTTTGGTTTTGCAAAGCCCCGATGGGTTCACAGTTGATTATGCTTTAAAGTTGGATTTTCCTACTACCAACTATGAGGCGGAGTATGAGGCATTAATAGCTGGTTTGGGTTTGGCTAGAATCATGAAGGTCAAAAATCTCAAAGTTTGTGAAGATTCAAGGCTTGTGGTATCACAAGTAAATGGTGAATTCGAAGCTAAGGACGAGACTATGGTGAAATACCTGAGAGTCGTAAAGGCTGTTATGGCTCAGTTTGAGGAGTGCTATGTTGAGCACATTCCGAGAGAAGAAAACATTAAGGCCGATGCCTTGTCTAAGTTCGCTTCTTCAGAGATAGAAAATTATGCTGGGAGTGTCTACTTTCAGGTCTTGAAGGCCCCGACCGTTAACTCAAAATTAGTGGCACCAATTGATATAGGGGGCTCTTGGATAGATCCTATCAAGGCTCACCTTGAAACCGGGTGGCTCCTAGACAATGCCTTGGAGGCACGAAAACTTTCAGTAAGAGCATTAAGATACGCTTTGATTGAGGGCATTCTGTACAAAAGGTCGTTCGTCATCCCATACTTGAAGTGTTTAAGGCCTCAAGAGGCAAGAGAAGCATTGGAGGAAGTTCATGAAGGGATCTGTGGGCAACACTTGGGGGGCAGAGCCCTAGCTCACAAGATCATTTGTTTAGGGTTCTATTGGCCGGAGATGTTGGCTGATGCACAAGACTATGTCAAGAGATGTAAGAGATGTCAAAAACATGCTCCAATTGTAAGGCAACCGCCTGAGATGCTAACTTCAATTAACTCTCCCATTCCGTTTGCGATGTGGGGGATGGATATACTTGGTCCTTTTCCCATGGCTTCAGCACAAAGAAAGTTCTTGATAGTGGCCATTGATTACTTCACTAAGTGGATTGAGGCTAAACCTCTGGCCAAGATAACCACCAAACAAGTTGCCCAGTTCTTTTGGGAGAACATAATCTGCAGATATGGAATCCCACGAATCCTTGTAACAGACAATGGGACACAGTTCAATAATGAAGAGTTCAAGAAGTATTGTGAAGAGAATGCGATTGAGCTCCGTTTTACCTCAGTGGCACATCCACAAGCCAATGGGCAAGCTGAGGTAGCTAATCGAATTATCCTTGATGGACTGAAAAAGAGGGTCGAACGCTCTAGGAACACTTGGGTAGATGAATTGCTGCCCATACTTTGGGCATACCGTACCACTTGTAAAGTGACAACTAGAGCAACCCCATTCCTGCTGGCTTACGGAGCTGAGGCAGTTGTGCCTTTGGAGATCAAGCAAGCGTCACCTCGAGTTGAGGCATATGAACCAGAAACTAATGAAGAAGGGATGAAACTTGCCCTTGACTTAATTGACGAGGTTAGAGATGAAGCTAATGCTAGGAATGCTGAATATCAGAAGAGAGCCTCTTTTCACTACAACCAGAGAGTTAAGGAAAGATTTTTTCGACAAGGCGACATGGTTCTAAGGAAGATTGAAGCCTCAGGAGTCTGCCAGAAAGGAAAGTTAGCACCAAACTGGGAAGGACCGTATCTAGTCAAAAAGGTGTTAGGACGAGGATCCTACAAGTTAGAAACCTTGGATGGGGTTGAGGTGCCCCGAACTTGGCATGCTGTGAACCTCAAAGTTTATTATGTTTAAGTTCTTTCGACAAAGGCTTGGACTTTTATCTATTTATTAGGAATAAGGTTCGAATGAAACCATTCCAGAGCCATTAAGCTCAGAGTAGGAAGTAGACTATCTATGTAAAGGTTGAACCCATTCCATTGACATTATGTTAGCTTATCAATAAATTTTGTTTTTGCTTCCATCAGATTACTTTTTTCGTTTTGTTATAAAAGACGAACGATGTATAAATTTGTGAGTATAGTATAAGCCAAGGGGCCAAGTACAAGAGCGCAACAAACTATAAGCAAAAACAAGAATATGGAAACAAAAAAAACTAACTGCATAGATAAGTTAAGTTTAAGTCATAAACCCCGAAGGGCAAAAGTTCATAATAAACAAAGATAAAAAGCAGAAATAAGCCACGCAGGGCCATCTACACATCTAAGTCATCAACTACAACATCTCCTTGGGTAAGAGGAGGATCTGCTGCCTCTACCCCAAGAGAAGAAGGTGGATCCTGAGTGGGCTGAGAGTCCCTATCCACAGCTGCCTCTGTAGCAACCTCCATAGCAGCTGTCACTCCAGGGATAGCAGGAACCGGGAATCTCTCCAGGGACACCCCTTCAATATTCCCACTCAGCTCCTCGATGATCTCCTCCCAGCACTCCTTAAAGGTACCAGGAAAATTCGCATCATACTCGGCATTCAGGACATCTGTGACACCCCCAAATCCGAGGTCAAAGATTCATGTCGTCACATCACCATCCAACCATAGCATACCTGTATTAACTTTACAACTCAACCATACATACATCCAGACCTCAATCTTACGCACAAACAAGTTAGAGCCTCAGAAACGATAATCAAAAGTAACACTAAATATTAAAATTCATCTGTACAATCCAGAATCTTACGCACTTCCACTTATACAACTACACTTGAAGACAAGTCTTACTATTACAGTTGAAAACCTATCAGACTTACTCTATAGTATTTATCAGGAACTAAATCATCTCCGGAGTAAATCTTCTACTCCTCTTCTGCTGGCGCGGAGTTAACCGACCAAATTCTTCTCTTTCTGAAAAGTTTTTATAAAGCAAGAATGAGCTACATAATGCTCAGCAAGTTCACCATTTTGAATGAAATAATAATGTGGTTTATTTCGAAAACATTCCCAACTATATGGGTATATATCTCAGATTTCAAAACATAATTGGACAATATATATGTCCGAGTTTGAATAAAACATTTATACTCACTAAGGAGCTTTAAGAATAACATATGAACCCTTTATAAGGTTCCCATTTCAATATATCTCAAGTTTGAAAATATATACATATGAGTATATCATTTTCGGCAAAACACTCCACGGTTAACATACTGTACTGGGAATACATCATTGCAAACCTCTTTCCTTCCATTAGCTTAGAAGGTTTCTCATTCAAAAACATTTCATTCTTTGAAATACTTGCAAGAGTGCACTAACACGTGCCAATCTTTATAGAAAATCTTGTAGTTCTAGATACTGCACGATGTCAATATTTTTCTTATCAAAAACCACACTATCGGCAACTTGGCACTTAGGCCCAAGTAGCAGTGTTTGAGTATTTTTCCAAAGTGGAGGATGGGACTGGAAGAAAACATAAAAACCTGACAAGGGTTGACGATGATCAGTCGCCACAACCAAGTCCAACAATCCGCGGGTCTTCTCTACCGGTAGAAGGATAGAAACTACATCCGTAATCACCCTCGATGAAAACTACATCCGTAATCATCCTTCGGCAACACCTGGGCCGGAATAATAATTGATGGACCACCTGGCTCACGGCCGCTTACACATCCCGAGAATCGTTCATCAAAGATCCCCACACCTGCCAGAGTCCCTTTTTCTTTTTCTTTTAAAAACTTTATTTTGATTGAAAGCTGAATAGTTGAGGTCCGACATCAGTCGATCGATGATTCTTGAAATCGTACAAGAAGCAAAACCTGACCGGGGGTTTTCGAAAATGTTTTGAGTTCGAAAGAGTTCGAGTTTGAAAGTGCTAAAGGTATCTTGGATTAGCTTTGTCTTTAAAATAATGAACAATAATTAATAAATGGTATTTTAAGATTTAATATTAATAATTAATAAAATAATTATTTAATTAAATAGCTTTTAATCCAAGATAGGTATTTTTGAGTATTTATGATGATATAAAAATAAATACATAAGTATACGATACTTCTCGAGTGACCCTTTGGGCTTTCGCAATTTAATCACGATATAATAATATACCGCTCCCCGGTCAATGGTATATTTGGACCGCTACGACCTCTATTGCTAGAGTCGTTATCCGAGAGAAACATTTCATTCTAAGTTCAAGGGGTTGCAAGCATACACATGCATATATCTCAAATTTCATCATTTCTTCAATAAGTATAAACATATGATACGATTGAAGACTACAAACACAACAGTGAAAGTCCTTATATATGTAAGTTTTGAAAAGTAAACTTGCATAGGTAGAATCAGGAACATAATATTTTGAAAATAAATGCTTAGGGTTGGAAAACTTGCCTTGGGAAGGTTGGGGTGGTTGGGCTCGTGGAGTGGGGCGACAATCTATAAATATCCAATATTCGCTCGTTAGTATCTTAGCAACACCACTTAATCATAATGTTTTAAGGAATACAAGACCATCTTAGCTACTCCACCATTTGACCCACTAACCCTCCTATATGACCATGTCATCACATTATCACATTCTTTAACCATTCGACTCAAATCTATTCCTCAAACTCGAAACTCCGGTGAATACTCTTAAAAGTACTTTAAACTAATCTCCTAAGTGGATTTTCACTTGCGCACACCTCGCTCTAACATTTTTATAAAATTGAAAAATTCAAATTTTAATCAGATTCTTTTTGGGTAGCCTTCCTTACTGTAAGACCTAGCTATTCTCAATTTTTCACAATGTTTGCAGAAAGTTTGAGGGTCCAAAGACAGTTCACAAACATACCATACAGTGCAGTCCGGATTGCAGAACCACTCTTCACTTCTCAGGCCATAACTCAAAATCTACACATCACCTAGTCATGAAACTTATATTTCTGGAAACTACATTCAAATATCTTTCTAACCATATGCATTAGGACCTCAGGGGACAAGATTTATGGGTTCAAAAGTCCATTGCAAGACAGTACAAGTTCCCAGAAATTTACACAGCTTGCTGTCTTTATTAACCATTCAAGAATTTTTTGTATACATCACAACCATCATCTAAACCACCAAGATCCTACTCTATAGCACACATGGAGTTATATACCCTAACTACAAGCTTAAAAATCACATCAACAACATTTAAACTCAAGATCTTCATCATCCATAACTCATATGACCAAGATTCATACTAAAGTCCATGGATCTAACATTCTACACCATAAATAATTCATGGGTAAGAGGGGTTAGAGTTTTATACCTTCTTGAGTATCTAGGAACCTTGGGTAAGCTTTACAAGCCTCAAGAACACCTTGGATGAGTCCCTACAATCCTTATAATTCAAGATCTAAAAGATAAACATTCATGGTTACTATTCACTCAAACTTCAACAATTAATATCTCAAGATTGGATGGTTAGAATGGCTTGAAATTCATAGCATACCTTCCTTATAGAGTGTAGAGGACCTAGGAATTTTTCCTTGAATTGTAAGTGATGGGAAGTTAAAGAAAAATTTTCTTCTTCTTCCTCCTAGTGCTTGGGCCGAGAGCTTCCATGGACAAGGGGGGGTTGCTTTTGGTTGGGTGAAATGTTATGACTTGTATTATTATGATATGTATTGCTATATGTATATTGTCACATGTTTACAAGCCTAGTACTAGCTTCCTAGGTGCCAACCATGCCTCCTTGTCTCCTTGGACAACGCACCACCAACTAGTTACTATTCCTTGGTTACTTTTGCATTACTAGTTTGCTTTTCTAACAATCTAGTTACATGAGGCTTGCATGTAATATCTTTCCTTGTATTATTATTCCTTCACCAATGCTTGTCACTTAATCTTTAATTCATATCGTATCTTAATTAACTCCTCGTAATAATATTTTGTCGCGTAGAGATTTTCCTTGTAATTCCATAAGTACTTAATTGTGTAAATTCCTCGAATATCCATACTCCTTGCCATAATCCCTTAAAAATCTTTTAATACTCTAATAACTCTCAAATCCCAAGTTTTATGAATCTTAATACCAGTAGGCCTCTTGCCTTCAACAATCTTCCTTTTTTCTTACACAGTGAATATAGCAACACAAATTCTCAGATAATCAAAACCGTTACATAACATAGGTGACTCAAAAGGTTTCAAATTCACAATGTCATATGATATTATAAAGAAAAAATATTACAAAAATTAGGGTTCTTACAGCCTCCCCTCCTTAAAAGGATTCCGTCCCGGAATCAGGTTGAAAACAGCTGGGGTACTTTTCACGCATCGTGCTCTCTAGTTCCCATGTTGATTCTTCGACATTCTGGTTCCTCCACAAAACTCTCACTAGGTTGACAACCTTGTTCCTCAGCACTTGTTCTTCTCTATCCATAATTTCCAATGGTTTCTCCACATAAGTCAAATCTGGCTGTAGGTCTATCTGGTCATATTCTATCACATATCGAAAGTCCGTATGGTAGGGTCGTAGCATGGACACATGAAACACATTATGCACTTGCTGCAAGCTCGGGGGCAAGGCTAGTTCATAGGCTAACTTTCCAACACGCCTCAAGATCTCAAAAGGTCCTATAACCCTCGGACTTAGCTTCCCTTTCTTTCCAAATCTCATCAATCCTTTCCTGGGGATACCTTTAGCATCACGTAGTCTCCCACCTCATACTCCTTTGATATCTCATAAAATTTGACCATTCGAAATAATGGGTTTCGTAAAAAAAACTACTGACTTTTACATACACTCGTCTGTACCGTAAAGACGTAATATCAATTCGAAATCTTCATTTAATAATTCGTACATATCGTGATTGCAAAAATTTCTCATCCACCCATAAAATTACTATTCGTCCAGGTTTCGAATATTCACGAAGATTAGGGTTAATGCAGTCTCCTCTCCTTAAAAGGATTCTATCTTAAGAACCTAAGGATAATAGTTGTGGATACAATTCCAACTTTACCCTTCCCAACTCTCAGGTTGACACTTCAACCCTTTTGTTCTCTTACCTTGATCTTACCAACGCTTTAATGTTGCTTCTCAACGCATGCTCTCCTCGACCTGTATTCCTTATCGGTTGTTCTATGAATGAAAATTTCTATCCCACTACTTATACGTTCCTCTTCTACCTTGTTCATAGTATCCATGTTGAGTCCTTGTATCGTTGGGCCGTGAATACTTTGTGGTCGTGTTCTATAATCTGAGACAACGTCAATACGCACGGTATTCCTCATATTCCTGGGATTGATTAGCACGCATGTGTTGCCTCCCGTCAGCCGTTACCACTTGCTATGGATACGGTATAGTCTTCGGTATACATCGAACCAGTTCAGCTACTATATCCCTCGTTCATTGACTTCTTCGTAATGCAAGAAAAGTGAAGCTTCTTCTTTCGCAGTACGCTTTATAAGAGACGTCCTTACGTTCGCATGGTGACGATCGTGATAACAACACTCATTTCATGGATAAGTCTTTATTCTCGACTGCCCCGTGAAATCTAAGACACGACACTAAATATAAATTCGATCGTCTGGATAATTCTTCTTCCCTGCCCGTTAGCTACAGATCAAATTAGTACATACGCTCAATTTCTTTATTAATTATACTTGAAAGCACCTTCAATATTCGAAGTTTATCCTTAAGTCTCTATCTGACGTAATCACTGCAGAAGTTTTATATTGCCCCACCATCTCTTCCGTATATAAATCGATAATCTTCTAAATGGAAAGTCTTTCGTAGGTAAATCACTTGGTCCAGCAATTATAAATCAACTAGGGCCATCTCTTGGCTCGGTCTTCGGTGACCTACTCATGAAGTTCATTATAATTCTGTCCACGTTCAAGATTTTCTACAGGCGGAATTAATCCACTAGATCTCTATCATTTTGTTTTTGACATGTTGCGTTTATACTTAATAGTTTGCCCATACCATTCTTCATATCCGTTTGCCAAACGTTCTCTTAATTCTCTGTACATCTTTGTCCTTCCCCATAATTTAGTCATTTTCCTCTAACATTATTCTTTATTGTATATACTCTATTTTCTTTGTCAATACTGACTAAATTCCAATTTTGAATAATCCCTTCTATAAGTATCGGCCACCACACTGGCCTTTCCTGGGTAATAACAAATTTCTCCATTATACTCCCTGCTCCCTTTCATCACCTTCTCTTTCTTATGTTTAGTTCTAATATGAAGATATACTTATGGCACTCGTGGAAAAATTTCACACTTTTCCTATAAGGTTAACGTCTCAGTTTTATGCGTGAACGCTATCATGACTAATCCCCGACTCACGGTTAGTATATCCTATCTCGTAACCTTTACGTTGTTTAGAAGTATAGGCTATCATCCTTTTTCTACTGCATCAGCACACCTCTTAAACTCTCGAAAGACGCATCATCGTGACCCTCAAAGTCCTCTTTTTATCATCAAGTATAGCTAACAACGAGGTTGTTGCTAATATCTCATTTCATTCCAAAACTTTGTTCATAATGTTGGGTTCCGAGGCATAAAACGCAGCGGATAAACGTAAATAAAATAAAATTTTCGAAACCCAAACCAGGATCCATGTATAATTCCTGGCAGATTATGGAGATAACGAATCATACCTATTAAGATCTTGTTTCACGAACTCAACGGAGATCCTTGCTTGTAATCACCACACACAGTCCTTGCGTCAAGATCCGTGTCTCTAAGGTAATCCACACGAACGTCCGACCGTCCAACGATCCGAGGAGCCAGGTACTAGCCCGCGAAGAACAGCCTCTCTCTCTCTCTAGCCTCTCGAAGATGGAGCTGCTAAGGTTTTGTCAAAAACGATTTAATGACTCTTAACCCTAAAGTAATACATCATTATGTATTTATACGAGAGAAATAATGGGCTAAAATCAAAAAACCGAATTGGGCTTCCTTAAACCCAATTCTATTTCTATTCTGATTTTATTATTGGACTTCCTTAAATCCAATTCTGTTCTTACTTTATTAAATTCGAATTTGCTTAGATAATTAATTAGGACCAGTCCAATTAATTAAATAGCCAACTCACAATTTAATAATGATTTAATAATTTAAACTAAAACTCCTTTTAAGACGTTCTAAGTGTGTGACCCTATAGGTTATTATTACGTTGGCAATAATTTTAATATCTAATAAAATTATAAACAATGAGCGGTATCTAGTAATACATCATTGCTACCCAAGTAATAATAATAATCGGTGATTCAATTTAAACCTTTTGTGATTAATGTTTCTGTGTAATATAATCCCTTTAACCAAATATTATAGATTAAACTCGAGGCATGTGTTTAGTCATCCTCTTCAATATTTAATCCGGGTTTACTTGATCCATGAGTAGACTATTAAAACAAATCATTATTTGAGCACGGCCATGCATTTTATAGTCTCACTCAATCAAGAGGCCAATAATATCTCTCCTAATTCTAGGAGGGTTAAATCCTTTATCTATCATTCATATTTCTCATACTACTCATGATATACCCGATGTCCACTTTTATCATCACCCGGTCAAAGGTAACTTTTAATGTAGTCAAAGTATATTAATCCTCGTATAGAAATATAATGACTCAAGTCAAAGGACCATTACACCATTATCACTGTGAGTCTTTCTTATGACTTTATTAAACATGAAGAATCTCACTGTGGGTCTGTCTAGTACCATGTACCCCTACATGTACCTATGTTTTTGACTTTAGTATCTCCATACTTATAACCAATGACATGTGGTTATCTATCAAACAACATACTAGTCTATTTACGTATTATTATTGCCCTGTTATAATAATACTCGACTAGGGACCTTTAAGAATATGATATATTATATAATCTCAAGTTCAAGTCATGTACTTAAACTATACAATGTGTATCATGATTCTAAGGACATTTATTATGCTAACAAATATATCGCAGTAATTAAAGTCGTAATAAATACGTTTAATGAATAATCAAATGACATAAGGGTTCATTAAAAGAAACAATGTATTGCCTCTAGGGCACCTACACTAACAATCTCCCACTTGCACTAGAGCCAATCACCCATGTATCTAATACCCATGGAACTAGTGTGACCATCGTGCTTCTACTGCGACAAGCCTTTGGACAGTAGGTCTGCAATGTTATCATTTGTGTGCACTTTATATATGTGTATGTTACCTCCGTTTAGACAAAACACAAAACCAGACTGTGATACAGTATCATCCCTGTCTGTTTGGAAACTTGCATCGGTGTAACCTTTTACAACCAGCTTCTCTTCTCCTCCATACACTAAGAATGAATCTTTAGTCCTGTTCAGGTACTTTAGAACATTCTTGACTGTCGTCCAGTGACCTTCACATGTGGTCCTTCTCATCCAATGATTTCGGACACTGGTCTTTAGAGATCGTTATCCCTTGAGACACGGGGTCATATCCCCTTTTTGCATTTTGCATACCAAAACGATGCAAAACCTTATCAATGTATGTGCTCTGACTTAGACCGATCATCCTTCTAGATCTATCTCTATAGATCCTCATTCCTAGAATGTAGGTTGCCTCTCCTAAGTCTTTCATGGAGAATTTGCTCCCTAACCAAGTCTTAACAGCCTTTAGAGAAGGTATGTCATTCCTCATTAGTAGTATATCATCAACATATAGTACTATGAATGCCACATGGCTCCCACTAACCTTCTTGTAAACACACGGTTCATCTTCATTTTGAACAAAGCCATACTCTTTGACTATTTCATCAAAATGAATATTCCATCTTCTAGTGGCTTGCTTCAATCCATAAATGGATCGATGTAATTTACATATTTTGCCAACATTCCTTGGATCGACAAAACCTTCAGGTTGTGTCATGTACACATCCTCTTCAAGGCTTCCATTAAGGAAGGCTGTTTTGACATCCATTTTCCAGATTTCATAATCATGGAATGTTGTAATGGCAAGCAACATCCTTATGGACTTGACCATAGCCACTGGTGAGAAAGTTTCATCATAGTCAATACCATGAATTTGTTTGAAACCTTTTGCAACCAGCCTTGCTTTATAGGCTGAACATTTCCATCCATGTCAGTTTTCTTCTTGAAAACCCATTTGCACCCTACGGGTTTTACCCTTTCAGGTGGATCAACCAAAGTCCATACTTGGTTTTCATACATGGAATCCATCTCGGATTTCATGGCTTCAAGCCATCTCTTAGAGTCTGGACTGTTCGTACCATCTTGGTATGTGAGAGGCTCATCTTCATCTATAAGCATCAAATCACCACGTACATTGAGTCAAGAGAAATCCATATCTCTCTGGCTCATGGCGAATTCTACCAGTTCTACGAACAACCTGTGTTTGTTGAGCATTATCATTATCCTGCTCTTGTTCCACTTCAGGTTCAATGCTATTTTGTGGTTCTCAATCTTCATCGAGATCTATAGTTCTCCCAATGTTTCTTTTGGAAACAAAATCTCTTTCCATGAAGACAACATCTCGAGCAATAAACACTTTCTGCTCAGAAGGACTATAAAAATAATACGCCTTTGTTTCATTAGGGTATCCCACAAAATTGCACTCTTCGGATTTAGGTCCAAGCTTGTCAGATACTTGACGTTTCACAAACGCCTTGCATCCCCAAACTTTCATAAAGTTCATGCCTGACCGTTTCTCCTTCCATATTTCACATGGAGTCTTTTGAACCTTCTTGGTAGGAACACGGTTAGGTATGAAAGCCGCTGTTTCTAGAGCATAACCCCAGAAACTTATTGGAAGATCTGCATGACTCATCATCGATTGCACCATGTCCAACAAGGTGCGATTTCTCCTCTCTGAAACTCCATTCCATTGAGGTGTACCTGGCGGAGTAAGTTGTGATACAATACCACACTCTTTTAAATACTCTTTAAAATCGGTGCTTAAGTATTCACCCCCACGATCGGATCGTAAGATCTTAATACTTACACCTCCGCCAATTTGCTTCTCTACTTCAGCCTTGTATTCTTTGAATTTTTCAAAAGAATCGGATTTATTCTTCATAAGATATACATATCCATATCTACTGAAATCATCAGTAAATGTTATGAAGTAGTAGTAGCCTCCTCTAGCCATCACACGCATTGGGCCACATACATCACTATATATTAGCTCCAGACGTTCAGTGGCCCTTTGACCCTTACTAGTGAAAGGGGCTTTAGTCATCTTACCAAGCAAACAAGATTCACATTCTTTGTATGATTCAAAATCAAACTTATCCAAGTATCCATCCTTATGTAATTTGGATATGCGTTTCTCATTTATATGGCCTAGACGACAATGCCAGAGGTATGTTTGATTTGAGTCATTAACTTTAAGTCGTTTGTTTTCTATATTATAGACAGGATTATCTAAATCAAGAACATATAAACCATTAAACAAACGCGCAACACCATAGGTTAAATCATTCAAATCAAAAGAGCAACTGTTGTTCTTTATTGTAAACGAAAAACCTTTCTTGTCCAAACAAGAAACAGAAATAATGTTTCTGCAAATCGCAGGCACGTAAAAACAGTCTTCTAGTTCTAGAACAAGCCCAGAGGGTAAAGATAAATAATAAGTGCCTACAGCTAAAGCAGCAACTTTTGCTCCATTGCCAACTCGTAGGTCCACTTCTCCCTTAGCCAAAGTCCTACTTCTCTGCAGTTCCTCCACATTTATACAAATGTGAGAAGCACATCCGGTATCCAATACCCAAGATGTAGAAATAGACAAATTGACTTCTATAACATAAATACCTGATCCAGAAATCTAAACACCCTTCATTTTCTTCAGATCCTCCAAATAAACAGGACAGTTTCTCTTCCAATGACCAGTTTTCTTACAGTAGTGACATTCACCCGTAGCAACACCACCTTTAGGCTTTAAAGCCTGTTTGGGACCTGACTTTGGCTTGGGTGTAGAATCATATCCAATCTTTTTCTTACCCTTCAACTTGCCTTTCCCCTTGGCCTTACCTTTATTGTCCACCATCAGTATGGGAGCAAGTTCAGCTGTCTTCATGTTGGTTTCATATGTCCTTAACATAGCCAACAATTCAGTAGGTGTTTTGTCAAATTCATTCATATTTTAGTTCACAACAAACTGAGTAAATTTGCTGTTCAAAGAATTCATGATTAGGTCAATACCAGTTTCCGGACCAATCGGGAAACCCAAAGTAGCAAGTACTTAATGTAACCAATCATCTTCAAAACATGTGGGCCAACTGGTTCACTTGCCCCTTGTTTGCAATTAAAGAGTGACTTACTCGTGTTGAACCTTTCTTGACGAGTTTGGCTTGCAAACATGCTTTGCAAGTGCTCATTGATAGTATATGCATCCATATGCACATGCTGTCTTTGAAGCTCAGCACTCATAGTTGCCAATATGAGACATGCAACATCATTTGCATCATTCTCATCCCTTGTACGGGCCGCTCGTTCCTCAACAGTAGCGTTCTCAGGAAGGGGACCTAGCGGAGGGATATCAATGACATGAAGCTTGCGCTCCTGCCTGAGGACAATCCTCAAATTCCTCTGCCAGTCTAGGAAGTTGTTTCCTCCTGTCAGTTTTTCCTTTTCAAGGACTGATTGTACGGATAGTGTGTTTGTGTTGTTTGCCATTAGTATCTACAATGATAAATGCACAAAATAAACATTAGATTGTCTTGGTTATAAACTATGTTCAAATGATTATGATATATCCATAATATATCTCCCACTATTTTTATCAAATTAATAGCCCTTACTATTAATTCGGAAAGCATATCCCATAAATCTTTCTAGTGAGCCAAGATCCATATTTCGTCATGTCCTAAGTCAACCATGTCCTAGTAGTCCTTAAAACATGATTATTTAGGTAGACAACAATTGTCAATTATATCATATAAAATTCTTGGATAGTTTGGTGAACAACGATTGATCTTATCTATCTAATAGATTTTTAACCAAACTCTATGCTTCTAAGTTCATAATAGTTGAATATAACCATTTATTTCCACCTCATTATGACGACTCAGTTAAGTTAGACCCAATGATACAACGGCCGAATATAACCGTTTATATTCTTCGCATCTCACCACGATAGACAGGAGTCCCCTGCCACTTACAGTCATTCCCTTTGTCGATCTAGGATTCGATGAGTGTTCATTCATTGGAAAGCATCTGATTAAAACTTAATATTTTGTTAAGGGGTTTAAAGAATTTAGGACGATCACGATCACATCATAAAGAGATCCTCAATTTTCCTTGAACCAAATACTTCAAATTGACATCTTAGATTGTTCATTTCCCAGGTAGATGGAGGATCCCAATGGTCACACTTAATACCCATTAACCTTACGAATACGCATATCCGCTTTTGATAGAAAATCCCAATTTTAGGTATCAAAAATCCATATTTAATTCCGTGTTTTAAAATCCATATTTTATAAACACAAGAATCTCATGATCGTTTGTTAATTTTAAAATCTTGAATCGTTACAGATTTTATCTTGTTTAAGCAGGCATGGCATGGGTGATGTATTGTAACACCCCCTTCGCACAATGGAAGGAGATATTATTTAAAATCCATATTATGCACCAGAATACTAAAATAATCTCAAAATAAATGATTAAGTCTAAATAATGCTAGAAGTTCATAAGTCATAATCAATGGAATAAGGGTAGCTCTCCATCACACAATTCCAGATCCCCCTAAGCACCTGCCAGAAAAAGAAATACGGCATGAGCCAATCGCCCAGTACGGATTTGGAATACAATTTATAAAACAGAAAAATAGATAAGTGTATTTGACAATTATAGTAAAACATTCATTTTAAAAATATTCATGGCCGAAGCAACGAGTGGTTTGGATATTTCATACCGAGATCAGAACAGAACAGATACAGATACACACATCATAGGGTACCTAATGTGTGCAACAAATCGGATAACGTGTACGGCATATACAACGTCACCGTCAAATCAAATCACAAATCAAATCAAATCTGGGTGCACCCACGTATCCTGAAACAAATATCAAAATGCGCAAAAGCTCGCCACCTGAGCTATCAAAAGGATACGCCGTGACCAATCACACTGCCACGGAAGTGTCATGTCACTGGTGCCGCAATGACATGGCTGTAGTACCCCTACAGCTGGTTAACTCGGTATACCCTATATCGCTAAGGGTTCAAAATAAAATATTTCGCAAAATCTTTGAATCACAATAAACAGATATTTGAACATTTCCAACAAATATATAATTTTCAAAATTCTAAAGAGTCGCAGAAACAGATATTTAAATATTTTCAAACAGATATAAAAATCATTTTTCAAAGTAAATGAGTCAAAATATTTTTTTCAAAATCAGAACAGTCAAAACCAAGTGAATATATTTGAGGACAAAACAGATTTAATATAATAAATCCTAAGATGAGTAGCGCTGAATAAAAAGGAGAGAGAATCCGTACCTCGATAAGTAATGATCAAGAACACTACCAATATTCACAAGTATATCACTAAACTTTTAGCTCCCGATCTATTTACAAAATAATAATATTAGTTCTCAAATCCTAGATCCCGACATAACAAATTTCTCATTATGCGAAAAGATTTAAATTACTAATCTTGATCAGTTCTGTAATTTACTATTTTGACCCTTTAAATGATGTTTTCTGGAAAAACTCAAAACATGAAAGTTGTAGAGGACGAAAAACCCGTTCTAAAGAGATAAGATTCATCAAAAACGGATTTATAACGAATTGGGAATTAAATAAAACGTGTACTAATTCAGATTTTAACTCTGAAAACAAGATCTGATTATATTTTAGATTTTTAGTAACAGTTTGAGACATAATCTCAGAAAACACAAAGGACAAAAGTTTTAGACCATTGAAAGAGCTTTTCAAATCATTAAAGATTATCCAAAACAGACATAAATTGAATTTTATAGAATATTTCGAAGTTGCTGTGTTAAATCCCGTAGTTGTAAAAACTGCTTATAGAAAACTCAATTTTTGACATAGTTTGACTCTGAATTTGATAAAAGTACGTGAAATACAAGTTATAGAAAACGAAAAGACCTTTCCAGAATGTCCAGAATCATTAAATTCCGACTCAAAACGAATTAAATACAGATTTTAGAAGATGGCAGAATCATGTAACATAATATTACGAATTTTGAATGATAAATACAAGGAAGAAGATCAAGAGAGGTCAATACCTTGGTAAGATTTATCGAATGAACTTGATCTTGATGTCTCTAAAAGAATTATGAATAAATATACTTAAAACCCTAATCATAATCCTAATAAAGTTCCTTAAGTCCAACTTCTATTATTATTCTAATATAGCCCATAGCCTAGTCCATATTCTACTCCTCATCAAATTATAATTCATTATTATTATTAAAATTATTATTACTATTAAACATCTAAATTTGCTATATATTACAACATAATTACGAAATATGTAACTTTGTTTGTACTTGACTAAAATTATAGAATATCTATGGTCTTTTTTTTTGTCCTTTCTCCACTCTCCCTCACATGCTCAGTCTGGTTTTTTTTTCTTGTCTCCGGGTCCTCTCCTAGTGACTAGTGCGGCTAAATACATAATACAACTCCTAATTTAAGGTTCACTAGTGATATTAATTTATTTTAATTATCAAAATTAACAACACATGTGTCTCTACATGTTCACTATCCTTGTGTCCAGAGTTGAGACCCGGTCATAAAATATATCCAAACTGAAATAAATTAGATTATCATATATTGTAAATAAAATATAAATAATATTTAACTCAACTTAAAATAGTCAACTAGTGTAATTATATAGATCAGATGCACAAGTTGTATCTAACATGAAAAAATAATTATATACAGGAAAAAAAAAGTAGTTCCAAACAAAATTATATTCTAAAGCACAACATTGAATATTAAAGAAATTGCATACAACATATATTATAAATAAATAGATTAATTTCATCCATGCCCTACTGAACTTGTTAAATTATAACACTTCAACATTTTATTAGATACGTACAATTAGAGCATTAAAGAAAATCGGTGTCCATTTGCATTGTAAGAAAATAATTTGATTGTTAAGGCATATTAAACTAAAGTTATTGGTCTTTGAATAATTCTTTATACTAAGAAAGAAGAAAGAAAAAAAAATTGAAATTAAAACTTGAAAGGATTTATATGCTTTTAAAACCTATTTTGGATGCCAAATGACTGTCGCTAGATAACATATGATACAAATAATTCCAAATATCTTGATACTTATTTTTTTAAATAAAAATTCTTAAAATACATAACACTTACATTCCTTTACCGAATTATTAATTTCAGGCGTCCCTAAAATTAATAATACCATTTCATTTAATTACTTATTTTGAGCGTCCCCAAAATAAAATAATTAAACTACGAAATTTAGAATGAGTGTTTTAGGCATAATCTGAATAAAATTGAGAAAATCTTTTCTATTAGTAAAAAGTAATGGAGGCACCAGTATCAAAATAATGTGAATATACTATAATCTTACAAGTTAACTGCTAAAACATATATGAGTATGGGAAATAATAAAAATAAGAAAATTCGGAAATATGACAACTAGATAAATAAAATAAAAAAAATACCAAAGATTTGTAATTCAGAAAACTGAAATTTAATTAATTAGAATAAGCAAACAAATATGCACAACAGACCTTTTTCTATCAATAATTCAATAGGTAAGATTAACTCACAAACACGAAACAAATAGAAATATCATTAAAAATTTAAAATAGTTTATAAAAATTAATAAGAAGATAAAGGTAATACTCAAAAAATATTGATTATCACATATACTAACAAACTACATGAAAGTCAACCTACACCTCACACACCTACAAATGGTTTACAAAATTATAGTCTAAATATCATCTTATCCTCGAGAAAAAAAAATTAAAGTTAATACATTTTTAAAGCTTTTATCTCTAATAAAGCTAACAAAATTTTCAAGACTCCGATGAGTTAAGGCTGCTATTAAATAGATTCTAATATGTCTGTATCTTCAAAGATCATTTGTTTTCCTTACAAACCAATTGTTGAACAAATTATACTCAACCAAACTATACTTAAACGATTGATAAATAATGCATAATCCTCAAAGTAACACCCTCTTACAATTGTCTAACACTTTTGATACTTAAAAATAGTAACATTCATTTTAGGATCTCTAAAGATGTTATAGACGACTCACTAACAAGGACAAAATTCAAAGATACTGAATGTACTGAATTGATGACAAAGAAATGATAGACCGAGATATGAATTTAAAATAGAATACCCATCCTAACGTCTACCCAAACTCACAGGTCAACCTAAATAGGTTTTCTACAAGAAAGAACCTAAGCTCTGATGCCATCTTTGTAACACCCCCTTCGCACAATGGAAGGAGATATTATTTAAAATCCATATTATGCACCAGAATACTAAAATAATCTCAAAATAAATGATTAAGTCTAAATAATGCTAGAAGTTCATAAGTCATAATCAATGGAATAAGGGTAGCTCTCCATCACACAATCCCAGATCCCCCTAAGCACCTGCCAGAAAAAGAAATACGGCATGAGCCAATCGCCCAGTACGGATTTGGAATACAATTTATAAAACAGAAAAATAGATAAGTGTATTTGACAATTATAGTAAAACATTCATTTTAAAAATATTCATGGCCGAAGCAACGAGTGGTTTGGATATTTCATACCGAGATCAGAACAGAACAGATACAGATACACACATCATAGGGTACCTAATGTGTGCAACAAATCGGATAACGTGTACGGCATATACAACGTCACCGTCAAATCAAATCACAAATCAAATCAAATCTGGGTGCACCCACGTATCCTGAAACAAATATCAAAATGCGCAAAAGCTCGCCACCTGAGCTATCAAAAGGATACGCCGTGACCAATCACACTGCCACGGAAGTGTCATGTCACTGGTGCCGCAATGACATGGCTGTAGTACCCCTACAGCTGGTTAACTCGGTATACCCTATATCGCTAAGGGTTCAAAATAAAATATTTCGCAAAATCTTTGAATCACAATAAACAGATATTTGAACATTTCCAACAAATATATAATTTGCAAAATTCTAAAGAGTCGCAGAAACAGATATTTAAATATTTTCAAACAGATATAAAAATCATTTTTCAAAGTAAATGAGTCAAAATATTTTTTTCAAAATCAGAACAGTCAAAACCAAGTGAATATATTTGAGGACAAAACAGATTTAATATAATAAATCCTAAGATGAGTAGCGCTGAATAAAAAGGAGAGAGAATCCGTACCTCGATAAGTAATGATCAAGAACACTACCAATATTCACAAGTATATCACTCAACTTTTAGCTCCCGATCTATTTACAAAATAATAATATTAGTTCTCAAATCCTAGATCCCGACATAACAAATTTCTCATTATGCGAAAAGATTTAAATTACTAATCTTGATCAGTTCTGTAATTTACTATTTTGACCCTTTAAATGATGTTTTCTGGAAAAACTCAAAACATGAAAGTTGTAGAGGACGAAAAACCCGTTCCAAAGAGATAAGATTCATCAAAAACGGATTTATAACGAATTGGGAATTAAATAAAACGTGTACTAATTCAGATTTTAACTCTGAAAACAAGATCTGATTATATTTTAGATTTTTAGTAACAGTTTGAGACATAATCTCAGAAAACACAAAGGACAAAAGTTTTAGACCATTGAAAGAGCTTTTCAAATCATTAAAGATTATCCAAAACAAACATAAATTGAATTTTATAGAATATTTCGAAGTTGCTGTGTTAAATCCCATAGTTGTAAAAACTGCTTATAGAAAACTCAATTTTTGACATAGTTTGACTCTGAATTTGATAAAAGTACGTGAAATACAAGTTATAGAAAACGAAAAGACCTTTCCAGAATGTCCAGAATCATTAAATTCCGACTCATAACGAATTAAATACAGATTTTAGAAGATGGCAGAATCATGTAACATAATATTACGAATTTTGAATGATAAATACAAGGAAGAAGATCAAGAGAGGTCAATACCTTGGTAAGATTTATCGAATGAACTTGATCTTGATGTCTCTAAAAGAATTATGAATAAATATACTTAAAACCCTAATCATAATCCTAATAAAGTTCCTTAAGTCCAACTTCTATTATTATTCTAATATAGCCCATAGCCTAGTCCATATTCTACTCCTCATCAAATTATAATTCATTATTATTATTAAAATTATTATTACTATTAAACATCTAAATTTGCTATATATTACATATATACCCCCTTAAAAAGGATTCCGTCCCCGGAATCAAACGAAACTAAAACTCGTACTTGGATCAAATAAGTGGGATCATTTTTATTTATTTATTTTTTTATGGATTGATTCTTCTTGCTTAATGATTCTTCCACAGAACTTTGACAAAAGAATGATTTCCTATCTAATAACTCGCTCTTTTCAACTACGATAACTTCGACTTTCTCCTCACAAATTAATTTATAAAATATCTAACGAGCGTTAAAAATTTTCTAATGAACAAGAATGACAATCACAATCCCATATAACCGATACAAAAATTTATGCATTTGTGATAACTTTAGTCGTGATTTTAATCTATAAGTAATTTCACTCACTCCCTATTTCTTGCATGCAAGACTGCTACCTAATCCTTTGCAACCGTGAAATACATGTTGACAAATGTACATCCAAATTGAACACGACAATTAATACACACGAAAAAAAATTTAAATAAAAATTCATACATATCAATTTGCGTATTAAGTAGTCCATTTTTTATAACAATTTTGAACTCATTGTGTACAACACATCTATACTGAATATTAATTAACACACTCTTTTAGTATAACTAATGACACTAATAAGATTAACATAATCAACATATATAATATAAAACCTAATAACATGTATAAATTAATAAATATATACTTCAAATAGGTCAAAACCATCCACACATATACATGCGTAAACAGATATCAAAATAAAGAACAACGTCTAAATTATAAAGTCTCTTAAATTTATTTGTAATTAATCAATAATTGGGTTGTAACTTATTATCTATATATCATCAATAATGAATGATGTGTTCAAATAATTCATAAAAGCACTTAGTGATAGAACAACTAATACTCACGTTTTGACTAGCAAAAGTAAACTACGATTGAGTACTCTTATACATAAATCTAAGCATGCCTTAATATTAACTATAAACAATTAACAAATCATTTAAATTAACATCTTTAGTATTAAAAATTTGACATATAGTTATGATCAAATAATTTTATAAAATAATCTCATGCAACAAATAAAACAGCTTAATTAGATTAGCAACAATCTAGTCTCGCACGACTTAAATTAATCAAGACACGTTGCACACATCAATGATATAAGTTTTTGTATGACACTATGAAATAACAAATAACTTGACTTATTGTATAAACACAAATACATTAACTTAATAATCATGTATAAACACTAAAAGACAATAGGCTAGAAAATAATTAATTAAGTGCGTCAATTAAGCATAGCACATATGTAACACCCCCTTCGCACAATGGAAGGAGATATTATTTAAAATCCATATTATGCACCAGAATACTAAAATAATCTCAAAATAAATGATTAAGTCTAAATAATGCTAGAAGTTCATAAGTCATAATCAATGGAATAAGGGTAGCTCTCCATCACACAATCCCAGATCCCCCTAAGCACCTGCCAGAAAAAGAAATACGGCATGAGCCAATCGCCCAGTACGGATTTGGAATACAATTTATAAAACAGAAAAATAGATAAGTGTATTTGACAATTATAGTAAAACATTCATTTTAAAAATATTCATGGCCGAAGCAACGAGTGGTTTGGATATTTCATACCGAGATCAGAACAGAACAGATACAGATACACACATCATAGGGTACCTAATGTGTGCAACAAATCGGATAACGTGTACGGCATATACAACGTCACCGTCAAATCAAATCACAAATCAAATAAAATCTGGGTGCACCCACGTATCCTGAAACAAATATCAAAATGCGCAAAAGCTCGCCACCTGAGCTACCAAAAGGATACGCCGTGACCAATCACACTGCCACGGAAGTGTCATGTCACTGGTGCCGCAATGACATGGCTGTAGTACCCCTACAGCTGGTTAACTCGGTATACCCTATATCGCTAAGGGTTCAAAATAAAATATTTCGCAAAATCTTTGAATCACAATAAACAGATATTTGAACATTTCCAACAAATATATAATTTGCAAAATTCTAAAGAGTCGCAGAAACAGATATTTAAATATTTTCAAACAGATATAAAAATCATTTTTCAAAGTAAATGAGTAAAAATATTTTTTTCAAAATCAGAACAGTCAAAACCAAGTGAATATATTTGAGGACAAAACAGATTTAATATAATAAATCCTAAGATGAGTAGCGCTGAATAAAAAGGAGAGAGAATCCGTACCTCGATAAGTAATGATCGAGAACACTACCAATATTCACAAGTATATCACTAAACTTTTAGCTCCCGATCTATTTACAAAATAATAATATTAGTTCTCAAATCCTAGATCCCGACATAACAAATTTCTCATTATGCGAAAAGATTTAAATTACTAATCTTGATCAGTTCTGTAATTTACTATTTTGACCCTTTAAATGATGTTTTCTGGAAAAACTCAAAACATGAAAGTTGTAGAGGACGAAAAACCCGTTCCAAAGAGATAAGATTCATCAAAACGGATTTATAACGAATTGGGAATTAGGAGTATGTGACAACCCGGGTCAAATCCCGAGCTTTTTCGAAAATCGGGTCGAGTCCCAATTCTGAATCCGAAATAAGTCAAAGCAAACTGGCCCAAATGCAACCAACTTGGGTAGTCCACAAGCCCACCACAGGCCCCCGAAAGATCATGATTTGTTGGTGCAATTAGTAGTAGTACTTTACCTTATAAACTGAACTAAAGTCCCTAATCTCCTCGATGTGGGACTGGGGTGTTACAAACTCCCCCACTTAAACTCCTGACGTCCTCGTCAGGCCTGAACGGATAGCCCATAGGTCCAAGATCGTTCCTCTCTAGCCATTGTGGGATAATACCGGTTGGTTTCGTGTCCCCACCTCCGGACCTCTGTCCATTGTGGGATAATACCACCAACCTTCGTGTCCCCATCTCCGGCAACTTGGCGAATCAAGCTTTCGAGAGTCGGCTCTGATACCATATGTGACAACCCGGGTCAAATCCCGAGCTTTTTCGAAAATCGGGTCGAGTCCCAATTCCGAATCCGAAATAAGTCAAAGCAAACTGGCCCAAATGCAACCAACTTGGGTAGTCCACAAGCCCACCACAGGCCCCCAAAAGATCATGATTTGTTGGTGCAATTAGTAGTAGTACTTTACCTTATAAACTGAACTAAAGTCCCTAATCTCCTCGATGTGGGACTGGGGTGTTACATGTATCTAATACATTCATTCATACATGATTAATCTAATTAAAGCATGCATCTCTATGTATCCTACACATACATTCATACATCATATGTAAAGTAAGTGCAGTATGTAAACGTGATTGGTTATGGCCTTTATCCTATATGATCCTCTCAAGCTAATGAAAGGATCAAGGTCAATCTATGGTGGAATAAACATAAATACAAATTACATGTCTTCATTCGTCTTGTCTTCTTGGTTGCTCCTTCTCTTGGACCATCCTTCAATCTTCAATTACATTACATTGAATAATTGAATACAATCTACACTAAAGTACTTACATGATAAAACTTGAGTTACATTCGTGGTTCAACAATTACAAGAATGAAGAAAAACGACATGCAAGTCGTATTTATAAAACCAAAACCATTAATCTAAGGGTCTTAAGGCCATAACCATCACCATGCTCATGTAACAATTAAATAATATGTCATATAATATAATCATGTTATAACATATCATATTTCAGATGATCCAATCAAAGAAATCATATACCGCAAAAATCAGAAAATCAGAATCAAATTCTGAAAACAATAAATCGTCTTTTTCATGCAATAAACGGTGTCAAACGCCTTACAGACGGCATCAAACGCCTTACAGACGAGTCGGTGATAGCTATGCTATCAGTTTTGTTCAGACGCTCATTTCTAGTCAGAAAACACATATCGTTTGCGAAAATCGAACACTGGACAGATTTCACCAGATTTGCACAGCGTATACAGAAATCGTATCGTATACAATCCCCATATCAAGAACAAACATTAATCATATATATATATATCAGTATATATACAGATTATATAATCATATGATCATCTCAATCATCTTAAATCATAACAGAACCATATATATGCATCATAACATATTATAAACAGCATATATAAGAACATAAACATGGCAGATTCGCAAAACATGCATACTCGCATCATATACAGTTAACACGTAACCAAATCAACCCCTTATACACGTAGCTCTGATGCCATTGTTGGGTTCCGAGGCATAAAACGCAGCGGATAAACGTAAATAAAATAAAATTTTCGAAACCCAAACCAGGATCCATGTATAATTCCTGGCAGATTATGGAGATAACAAATCATACCTATTAAGATCTTGTTTCACGAACTCAACGGAGATCCTTGCTTGTAATCACCACACACAGTCCTTGCGTCAAGATCCGTGTCTCTAAGGTAATCCACACGAACGTCCGACCGTCCAACGATCCGAGGAGCCAGGTACTAGCCCGCGAAGAACAGTCTCTCTCTCTCTCTAGCCTCTCGAAGATGGAGCTGCTAAGGTTTTGTCAAAAACGATTTAATGACTCTTAACCCTAAAGTAATACATCATTATGTATTTATACGAGAGAAATAATGGGCTAAAATCAAAAAACTGAATTGGGCTTCCTTAAACCCAATTCTATTTCTATTCTGATTTTATTATTGGACTTCCTTAAATCCAATTCTGTTCTTACTTTATTTGTAAGAACCCCAAATTTTGGATATAATTAAAACTTTTTATTATGTACTAAGGTAATGGTGAATAGTGATTACGACTACGATGTAACGATTGAAATAATTAATGAAGGGAATAGATTTGGATTCAAATGTTTATATGCCATGAAGAATACTATTGGTTGACACTTTAGATAAGAATTATCTATCTCCTAAGGAATTGAGATTTGATAATTCTAAAGGAGAAGATTATTCTTATGTCATCCAAATCGATAACTGTTATTGGTCCAGTGGGTCCGTAAAAAGGTTAAGGAACGATCGAAAGAGATCGGGGACAATTGTACAACCCTAAGAGAATAAGTAAAGAATAAAGAATGAATAGTGTTTTGGTGGAAAAGAGAATATTATGAGACGACACTATATAGAAGTACCCGGAACGAGATTCTGAGTTCGTATTAGTGATCCCGGGGGAAAAATAATGTATGTAAAAGTTGTCGGATTCTGAAAAATAGCACTTTTATTTTCCCCGAGATTTCCCTGGACACTGAAAGACTTAAGGAATTATGGAAGGGATTTAAGGAAAATAGGTTCAAGAATTATTAAAGAGAATGGAGGATGGTAGTGTAAATATTAAGGAGGTTTCCGGTAAAATCCTAACTAGAAATCTTCGAGATATTCCTCCGAACGACCAATCAAATTGAGCAATAACCGGACAAAGAATCAAGCAGAGAGCCAAGGGGCAACCATGTGCAAGTGGATATGACTAGTAACCAAGCTTGTTACAACAAGGAACTAGAACAATTAGAGATCAAACTAGTACTTAGCATCATCTTCTCATCCAACCATAAGATCAAGACACATGCCCCTTAAAATACCTCATCCATGACCTCATACCTTTATTAAAGGTACTTTATGCCTAGATATTATCTCAATAATTCATTTTGGACAAGATGAGGTCAAAGAGCAAGGCAAACAACTCCATCTCTCTCCCATCTTCATGCCATTCGAATTTTGGCTAAATTCAAGAACCAAAATCCAAGTTCCAACCATCATTTGATCTCCATATTTTTATGGTAAGTCCTATATTTCATAAAAGTGATACCCTAGAAATTTTAGCTTCAAATTCCTTAGTTTCCATTTTCAAAAAAATCATGAAAGAGGAGGATGAATAGTAACCTTCTTGAATTAACTTTGTTTATCTTGATTTCCATGATGATCTAAGGTTTGTTAAGGCTATGATAGGCACATACAAGGCTTATTAAAGCTTGGACATATCCCAAGGAAGGTAATCCACTTGAAACCCTAGATCTTGTTTTGAGAATTATGCATGTTCTTGATGGATTTAAGCTTGGTAATGATGTTAGTATGTTATAAGCATGATTAGTTAAGTGATTTAGTGATTTTGGTAACATGATGATTATAATGGTAAAGTAGATGTTCTTGGAAAGATTTGGGATGAGAAATATGTGTATGAGTTGTATTGATGCCCGGTGTGGCTTGATTGTGTTGCTATGATTTTTAGAACGTTCGATTTATAGCCGTCGTAATGCCGAATTTTTGTTAACACTTAGAAACCAAGCATGGCAGTTGATATAATTTCTTGATCTTGATAAAATTATGACTGGTCCTTGTAGATCTCGAGCCATAGATCGTTTTGGCGCGAGAATCGAAACAGTCCGACTTACGGTTTAGGAGTTATGGTCAAATTACTAAAATTGGTTCGGAACCGTAAGTAAAAGTTCGTAACTTCAATTGAACCCTCGTAAATCATGTTACTCAGTGGCGAATCTTGGTAAATAAAAACTAGGGGTCACAAGTTAGGTATGAAAGAAAACAACATATCAAACGGATCATTTTCCGATGTTATAAAAATGTTTGAATCGAGGTTAAACGCGAACGAACCCCTTAAAAGTATAACTTTGGTTATAACTTAGAACGATAAAACTCGAGGTACAATCTCGGTTCGTAACGATCGACTTTAGAACTTGTATGACTTAAGTATGTCCCAAGTGTAAGTACAATGACATGTCGTATTAACGAACGAATGTCGGGTCGGATCGATGATAAAAGGAATCCACTAAAAGGGGTATAATGAGATAACTCGAGAACGTGTTTCGATTTAAGTATAACTTAACTTTTAAGATGTTAAGTGATTAATCCTGAATGCCTTGGCTATTTATAGATCACCAAGATGACCCGGGACCTGCTACCACTACCCCTTACCGTACTCGACTACCAGGCAAGTTTCAATTACCTTCTTTTAGGCCGTTGTTGTGATTGAATATATATATATATATATATATATATATATATATGTTTTCTGTTATACATATGCCATAGCATGCATGCCTACTTTCAAGTTATATCGTTATGCTTGTTCCCTGATTGTTTATTGGCTTATAAATTAGATAGCTAACGTATCAATTATAAGCCGGTTATTGTAAGACCCTCATAGAAGGGCGTATCCATCTTATTCATCTAATATAGACCGGGAGTCAATATTTCTTGACATATCGAGATTACCTCGAAAGAAAATATCTAAGTAAATATTTTCCATTATTCGGGCGACGAATATTATTTGAATATTCGTTCGAGATTATTTATTTAACGATCCCTACTTCAAATAATTATTTGAACGTAACTATTCGACGAATAATATTTTTTTTAATATTCATTCAGAGTCGAATTATTTATCGATTATTATTTCGAATATTCTTCTAAAGGTTGGACTACTAAATGAATATTATTTGGATATTCATTTAGAATATTATTCATTAAATGAATATTACTTTTGAATATTCATTTAAGATAGTAATTACCTGATGAATATTATTTTAATGTTCAACTGAAGCTTGATTTATTTATCGAGTCTTATCTCGAATATTCCTTTAAAGCTTGGATTACTAAATGAATATTACTTGATATTCATTTAGAATATTATTCATTAAATGAATATTACTTTTTCAATAAACATTTACATTCCTAATTAATTATGAATATTATTCTGAATATTCATCCAGGGTTCTATTTAATCATCGAATATTATTTTAAATATTTTAAATATTCCTTTCAGGTCTTATTAATTAATGAATATTATTTTGAATATTCATTTGAATATTTAATTATGCAATAAATATTCTCTCGATATTACTTCAAGGGTTATTTGAGAAATGCTCTGATTAAATATATTCTTTCATATTTCTAAATATTCTGTACAATATTTTAATTCAATAAATATTCTCTGAATATTTATTCCATACTTAGAATAACCTCGATAAGGTTTATCTTCTTCGATTATTACAGAAAATATTTCGGAGTCATATTATTATTAATCATATATCAAGAAAGGTTCTCAGACATCATTCTTCTTTGAGTCTATCTCCCTAATAATAAGGGAACCTTACTTGGAAAATGTTAATTATCTTGTCGACTTCCCGGTGATAAAGTATTCTCTTCACTCGCAACTCAGGTGCTATTGACTTATTAAGTCGTTGTTTACCTTCTCATCTTTCGAGGGGTAAGATTGTTGGAACAAGTTGATATTCGTTACCAAGCAATAGCTTGGAAGTGATTGGTGAATTTTCCTTTCCAACTAGATACGACTACTTTGTAGAGTCTTATCAACAAGTATTATACTTGGGGAAAGGGGGACGAACGTTACATTCAGAATCATGAATTCTATTTGAACTAGGAGTCGTGTAAGAGGCCGAGTAGCGCCGGTCCATCCCCTTTGGCCCAACCGTTGGCCGGGGAGAGCTAGTAAGGTGGTAGACTAGTAAAGCCGTCAGTTCTTCCTTCTACCGGTAGTAAATCTAATTTGAGCTGTACGATCTCGACTGATCATCAAGATTGGAACAGCGGGCGCGGTGAATACTCCATCATTGGTTCATCATCCAAACTTATTTATTTCCTGCAACATGATTACTGTTGGCAGAGCTGGAAAAGTGTTCATAACTGGAATTGCAATCTTTTCATGCAAGTTCCTCTTTTTAATGACAATGAGAATATCTCGCTTACTTTTGATGTAGCAGATATTTCTACAAACAAATTATTTAAGTTACCTTGTAACTTCATCGTTCATATTATACTAGCATCATTTCCGTAAATGCATGGCATATGGTTTGAAAGATACTTTTGAACTGTTATATATTATCGTTCAGTTATATATTATTGTTGGTGGGCTATTGCTCACCCTTGCTTTGTTATTATATCACAACAACAGCTAGACCAGATGACTCGCACAAGGCGCACTCGACGCGGGCGAGGACGCTGAGACTACCAGAGCTGAAGAAGAAGCTATTGGTAGGATGGATTTATTCTTTCAGTACCAAGTATATGGTCTAGTATGAATTATGTAAATGGATGGCAAAGAGTATGTATTTGTATTGAAATTCTTTTGGATTGTAAGAACTCATAATGTGATTAATAAAAACTTGATTGTTACTCGGATTTCATCTCTGGGACTATAACGGGTGTGTTTTACATTGTTATGTTGGGTCATAGAGATGTAATTTATTTTATGTTAAGGAAAGTTCAAGTGTTGTGGACAGAATTGGAAACCGTAACGACCGGATCCCGGACCCCGGATCTAGGGGTGTTACATTATTAAATTCGAATTTGCTTAGATAATTAATTAGGACTAGTCCAATTAATTAAATAGCCAATTCTCAATTTAATAATGATTTAATTTAAATTCTTAATTTAAACTAAAACTCCTTTTAAGACGTTCTAAGTGTGTGACCCTATAGGTTATTATTACGTTGGCAATAATTTTAATATCTAATAAAATTATAAACAATGAGCGGTATCTAGTAATACATCATTGCTACCCAAGTAATAATAATAATCGGTGATTCAATTTAAACCTTTTGTGATTAATGTTTCTGTGTAATATAATCCCTTTAACCAAATATTATAGATTAAACTCGAGGCATGTGTTTAGTCATCCTCTTCAACATTTAATCCGGGTTTACTTGATCCATGAGTAGACTATTAAAACAAATCATTATTTGAGCACGACCATGCATTTTATAGTCTCACTCAATCAAGAGGCCAATAATATATCTCCTAATTCTAGGAGGGTTAAATCCTTTATCTATCATTCATATTTCTCATACTACTCGTGATATACCCGATGTCCACTTTTATCATTACCCGGTCAAAGGTAACTTTTAATGTAGTCAAAGTATATTAATCCTCGTATAGAAATATAATGACTCAAGTCAAAGGACCATTACACCATTATCACTGTGAGTCTTTCTTATGACTTTATTAAACATGAAGAATCTCACTGTGGGTCTGTCCAGTACCATGTACCCCTACATGTACCTATGTTTTTGACTTTAGTATCTCCATACTTATAACCAATGAGATGTGGTTATCTGTCAAACAACATACTAGTCTATTTACGTATTATTATTGCCCTGTAATAATAATACTCGACTAGGGACCTTTAAGAATATGATATATTATATAATCTCAAGTTCAAATCATGTACTTAAACTATACAGTGTGTATCATGATTCTAAGGACATTTATTATGCTAGTAAATATATCGCAGTAATTAAAGTCATAATAAATACGTTTAATGAATAATCAAATGACATAAGGGCTCATTAAAAGAAACAATGTATTGCCTCTAGGGCACCTACACTAACACATAAATCCATAAAGGCTTCTGACTCGTTAGTCCACTCAAATGATACTACCATAATTTTATAACGTTTATATTAGTGTGAATTGCCAACTTTGGCACAGTACATAGGTCGATCTTGAGTTGGTGAAACCTTCTCTCCAACCTTATCTTTGAAAAAAACAACTACGCATTTTAACTAGTCAATAATTTCTCCATTTTCGATAAGGGGTATCGGTTCTCGATGGTATATGTAAGATGTCATACGCTCGTCCTCTTTCACAACTGGCGCCAATCAGTCTGAGGCCTGCATGCTGCTGCAATTCCCAATAAACTTGATTAGGTGGTAATCTCGAAGGATCATTGGGATATATCCATGCATCCATTTGCTATTAGGGGCCTGTTAAACTTTATGTCTCTCTATGTGCATCAATCCCTTTAAGCTAAGTAAAGCTTCACATTCTTGCCACGATATTTCTTCCTTTCTTGTCCATCTCACTTCCATGTTAGTTTCCTCTAAGGATATGTTTTACATCGCAATCGATTTGCATTTCCTGGATCAGGAAAAGGCTTGGTAACTCCAGAATTCATTAATATAACATCCTGACAACGGTTGGTAGGAGCGTACTCCCATCCACCTCATCATTTCTTATAACTTTCCTCACACTAATATTAAAGGTCTTGTGGTATGCCCCGACATGTTATTTCTACTTTAATAATTACCCGGCATAACGCGATGGCTGCACAATTACAACATTTGGTTTTTTTTTTGATCTCATATTGGTGTAACGGTTCACAATTGTACCTCCCTTTCACCTTAGAGTAATCAATTTGAAAGGAATGGTTTCAAAATAACAAGGTCCAATATATAATTTCAATAAGAATTCCACATTGGATGTTCCAAGAATGTGGATGGTTCCAAATACTAGGAGTCTCGATTTTCGGAGATGTAAGGATGGACAGAAAGAGTACAACAAGGTTTATTCCTTCAGGTCCTGATAATTCTGTAATATGATATCATAGAGAATGTTGCACGAGGGCAATGATTGTTGGATACAAAAGTCATAAAGACGGTCTTTATACAATTCTTACATCGGGTGGATACTTTTCCTCCTGAATAATAAGAGGAAATCTAAAGTCGCATTGATGAAGGTCAGCCAATATAAAGCAATTCTACTCCATGACAATTAAAGAATGAAGTAGTTTGTCATTCAAGTAATCAATGGTTTCAAATGAATTCTCATTGTATGAATGAAAGAATAAAATATTCAAGTGATATAAAGTCTGATACGAAGATGGGTAAGAGTTCAAGTCGAGTGGGCGACCTCACTAGGTCTCAATCAAGTTATTCATCGAACCTTCATCATCATGCTTTACCGTAGGAAAAATGCATGGCAAAATTGCTGAATAAATTAAATTGGGAGTTGGACCAGTGAAACAATAACTAGTCCTTTTCAAGAAACACTAGCAACTAGCTAGACAAAATTTGCTAGTCCACCTGTTTTAGACATCACCACTAGCTAGGACAATTAGCTAAATGTTCTTCATAATGACACATTGGTGACTAGTCAGAACAATCAACTAGTCATTCATATTGACATATCAACTAGTCGGTTTCGATTGGCTAGAACGAAATCTCAACATCGTAGCCACTAAAGAAACTTTAGGCTACTCGGACCATGAATTGAAATAAGAGGTTAATAAATTTAAAAAAGAAAATACAGAATTTGAAGGGAATGTTCTAGGTATCGGAACAATCGATAACCTCTCATCAAATATTACTTATCAGTGAAACGGTCCACCCAAGGGTGCCTCCGTACACATGCTTTATCAAATCCTACAATAGAATTAAATTCGGAATACCAATATCAAAATGATATCCTTACTATGATTTCAATGTACGATGTACAATCTTATCTTGAATAGAAGAAAAGAAGTCATGAGGGATGTCTGGGCATTAGATCATCCATGTCCTCAGTAATTTGTTAAATATTTATGAGCTCAACTGAAGAGTGCAAGTATGAAAGAAGCAATCAAATATCAATATTCGTTAGGTAATATTCGTCAATTAATTAAGGAAATTGTTGAACATTCCTTGGATAATTGAAAGAAAGTGTAAATAGGCCTGAGCCGAACAAGATCATCATAAATTTTTGAATAGAATGTTCATGGATCAAATAAAGTTACTTCGGGTAAGCCCTGCTTTAGGGAAAGTATCTCACTAGTTGTTATTCCACAAGTTTGAAGTAGAAAGCTAGAAGTGTTACCTGATATAAACTTATCGAGGTAACAGGGTTAGTGAACAGTTTAAAATGAAGTAGTGCACCTGCCGGTAGTTACCAAAATAAGTTAATGATCATTCGTGCATCTCATTATCACCATTATGAGGGTAACTCCATCTTTTCGTCTTCGTAATACAAGACACCAACTACTGCGTCTCTCAATCATCATCTTAAAGTCATTTATCGAGTTGGGGTTTCACAAATATATCTGTCATTTCCGTGCTTTATCTTGAAGACCAGCTTCACATCATTCCGGGGACACCTGCTAAGTCCATAGGGTCCTACTTCATGCCTTCCGACATGAATCACAAGTGGCCAGTTCCCCCTGGGAACAGATCAAAGAGATCTCTCAGGGATCTCAGTGCAGTCCATAGGTTCAGTGGCGGGTGTGTGTATGTAAACATATACCAAAAATATTGAGGTCTACAATACATATATACATAGTCTCTGATAACGTCTCGATCAAAGGATCCCACTCTACCCACTGGTCTTTTCTTTTGGTAGACTCTGAGATCACTGCATCGCTCGTTGCAACCATATTCAACTTTACTTGAGTTCCTTTGTTAATTCTACTTGTTTGTTCTCTAAGTTGAACTACCATGCTCTAGCGCCCGAATCATGCGTGGAATTATCTATCACGCTCGTCTTATGATAACATTCTCGTATAACACATGTAAAATTCGCCATCAAGGGTAATGAAATCCACAACGACATAGTGACCAACTTCCAGGTAAACCCGTTATTTATCGAAAATCGGATCTTATAGCCAAAGTAAAGGACTTTCATTATTCCAAGTACTAAGTACCCTTAATTATGTAGGGAAGTCTAAACTTCTTGATTCTTAAAATGCCGCCTCCTAAACTGTGGAGGACTATGGGCCACAAAATCTATGCCAGCCTAGTCATCCGATCATATTGGCAATATGGCCTCTATCTTAGCTGCTCTTCAGATTTTGCTCTGCTTCCTATATCATTACCTATGATAGGTCATGTACGACTCTCAAACCTCTATTCATCATTCTGAAGGTCTCTAAGGATTCTATCGACCCTAGTATAATACCTCCAGTAAACACTCCAGTCCATTCTACTCACCGGTACCTCTTCCAGAAGTCCAATAATAAGTTTACTACGATCTCTTATGTCATTCTCCTACTTAGACTTAACTCTCAACACTCTCGTTTCTGAGTACAGTAACTTATCGCTCTGATACCATTTCTGTGACACCCCCAAATCTGAGGTCAAAGATTCAGGTCGTCACATCACCATCCAACCATAGCATACCTGTATTAACTTTACAACTCAACCATACATACATCCAGACCTCAATCTTACGCACAAACAAGTTAGAGCCTCAGAAACGATAATCAAAAGTAACACTAAATATTACAATTCATCTGTACAATCCAGAATCTTACGCACTTCCACTTATACAACTACACTTGAAGACAAGTCTTACTATTACAGTTGAAAACCTATCAGACTTACTCTGTAGTATTTATCAGGAACTAAATCATCTCCGGAGTAAATCTTCTACTCCTCTTCTGCTGGCGCGGAGTTAACCGACCAAATTCTTCTCTTTTTGAAAAGTTTTTATAAAGCAAGAATGAGCTACATAATGCTCAGCAAGTTCACCATTTTGAATGAAATAATAATGTGGTTTATTTCGAAAACATTCCCAACTATATGGGTATATATCTCAGATTTCAAAACATAATTGGACAATATATATGTCCGAGTTTGAATAAAACATTTATACTCACTATGGAGCTTTAAGAATAACATATGAACCCTTTATAAGGTTCCCATTGCAATATATCTCAAGTTTGAAAATATATACATATAAGTATATCATTTTCAGCAAAACACTCCACGGTTAACATACTGTACAGGGAATACATCATTGCAAACCTCTTTCCTTCCATTAGCTTAGAAGGTTTCTCATTTAAAAACATTTCATTCTTTGAAATACTTGCAAGAGTGCACTAACACGTGCCAATATTTATAGAAAATCTTGCAGTTCTAGATACTGCACGATGTCAATATTTTTCTTATCAAAAACCACACTATCGGCAACTTGGCACTTAGGCTCAAGAAGCAGTGTTTGAGTATTTTTCCAAAGTGGAGGATGGGACTGGAAAAAAACATAAAAACCTGACAAGGGTTGACGATGATCAGTCGCCACAACCAAGTCCAACAATCCGCGGGTCTTCTCTACCGGTAGAAGGATAGAAACTACATCCGTAACTATCCCCGGGTGAAAACTACATCCGTAATCACCCTCGATGAAAACTACATCCGTAATCATCCTTCGGCAACACCTGGGCTGGAATAATAATTGATGGACCGCCTGGCTCACGGCCGCTTACACATCCCGGGAATCGTTCGTCAACGATCCCCACACCTGCCAGAGTCCCTTTTTCTTTTTCTTTTAAAAACTTTATTTTGATTGAAAGCTGAATAGTTGAGGCCCGACATCAGTCGACCGATGATTCTTGAAATCGTACAAGAAGCAAAACCTGACCGGGGGTTTTCGAAAATGTTTTGAGTTCGAAAGAGTTCGAGTTTTAAAGTGCTAAAGGTATCTTGGATTAGCTTTGTCTTTAAAATAATGAACAATAATTAATAAATGGTATTTTAAGATTTAATATTAATAATTAATAAAATAATTATTTAATTAAATAGCTTTTAATCCAAGATAGGTATTTTTGAGTATTTATGATGATATAAAAATAAATACATAAGTATACGATACTTCCCGAATGACCCTTCGGGCTTTCGCAATTTAATCACGATATAATAATATACCGCTCCCCGGTCAATGGTATATTTCGACCGCTACGACCTCTATTGCTAGAGTCGTTGTCCGAGAGAAACATTTCATTCTAAGTTCAAGGGGGTGCAAGCATACACATGCATATATCTCAAATTTCATCATTTCTTCAATAAGTATAAACATATGATACGATTGAAGACTACAAACACAACAGTGAAAGTTCTTATATATGTAAGTTTTGAAAAGTAAACTTGCATAGGTAGAATCAGGAACATAATATTTTGAAAATAAATGCTTAGGGTTGGAAAACTTGCCTTGGGAAGGTTGGGGTGGTTGGGCTCGTGGAGTGGGGCGACAATCTATAAATATCCAATATTCGCTCGTTAGTATCTTAGCAACACCACTTAATCATAATGTTTTAAGGAATACAAGACCATCTTAGCGACTCCACCATTTGAACCACTAACCCTCCTATATGACCATGTCATCACATTATCACATTCTTTAACCATTCGACTCAAATCTATTCCTCAAACTCGAAACTCAGGTGAATACTCTTAAAACTACTTTAAACTAATCTCCTAAGTGGTTTTTCACTTGCGCACACCTCGCTCTAACATTTTTATAAAATTGAAAAATTCAAATTTTAATCAGATTCTTTTTGGGTAGCCTTCCTTACTGTAAGACCTAGCTATTCTCAATTTTTCACAATGTTTGCAGAAAGTTTGAGGGTCCAATGACAGTTCACAAACAGACCATACAGTGCAGTCCGGATTCCAGAACCACTCTTCACTTCTCAGGCCATAACTCAAAATCTACACATCACCTAGTCATGAACCTTATATTTCTGGAAACTACATTCAAATATCTTTCTAACCATATGCATTAGGACCTCAGGGAACAAAATTTATGGGTTCAAAAGTCCACTGCAAGACAGTACAAGTTCCCATAAATTTACACAGCTTGCTATCTTTATTAACCATTCAAGAATTTTTTGTATACATCACAACCATCATCTAAACCACCAAGATCCTACTCTATAGCACACATGGAGTTATATACCCTAACTACAAGCTTAAAAATCACATCAACAACATTTAAACTCAAGATCTTCATCATCCATAACTCATATGACCGAGATTCATACTAAAGTCCATGGATCTAACATTCTACACCATAAATAATTTATGGGTAAGAGGGGTTAGAGTTTTATACCTTCTTGAGTATCTAGGAACCTTGGGTAAGCTTTACAAGCCTCAAGAACACCTTGGATGAGTCCCTACAATCCTTATAATTCAAGATCTAAAAGATAAACATTCATGGTTGCTATTCACTCAAACTTCAACAATTAATATCTCAAGATTGGATGGTTAGAATGGCTTGAAATTCATAGCATACCTTCCTTATAGAGTGTAGAGGACCTAGGAATTTTGCCTTGAATTGTAAGTGATGGGAAGTTGAAGAAAAATTTTCTTCTTCTTCCTCCTAGTGCTTGGGCCGAGAGCTTCCATGGACAAGGGGGGGTTGCTTTTGGTTGGGTGAAATGTTATGACTTGTATTATTATGATATGTATTGCTATATGTATATTGTCACATGTTTACAAGCCTAGTACTAGCTTCCTAGGTGCCAACCATGCCTACTTGTCTCCTTGGACAATGCACCACCAACTAGTTACTATTCCTTGGTTACTTTTGCATTACTAGTTTGCTTTTCTAACAATCTAGTTACATGAGGCTTGCATGTAATATCTTTCCTTGTATTATTATTCCTCCACCAATGCTTGTCACTTAATCTTTAATTCATATCGTATCTTAATTAACTCCTCGTAATAATATTTTGTCGCGTAGAGATTTTCCTTGTAATTCCATAAGTACTTAATTGTGTAAATTCCTCGAATATCCATACTCCTTGCCATAATCCCTTAAAAATCTTTTAATACTCTAATAACTCTCAAATCCCAAATTTTTATGAATCTTAATACCAGTAGGCCTCTTGCCTTCAACAATCTTCCCTTTTTCTTACACAGTGAATATAGCAACACAAATTCTCAGATAATCAAAACCGTTACATAACATAGGTGACTCAAAAGGTTCCAAATTCACAATGTCATATGATATTATAAAGAAAAAATATTACAAAAATTAGGGTTCTTACAACATCTTGAAAGTCCTTAGAAGCCTTGTATTCAGCTATGATGTGTTCCCTGTTTTGCTGCACCTCTAGTTGCAGCTTCCTGTTCCTCTCCTTCTCCGCTGCCAGTTCCTTCTCCACCTCCCTAAAACGAGCAAAGTTTGCCTCGGAGGAGGCAAAGTATCTATCTCTGTCCCTCTCAGCTATAGTCTTGTCAGCACGTACCGCTTTAAGATTATGAACGGCGGCCTGAAGGTAGGTGTTCATCTGCAAAGAAAACAAGTGAATATGGGAAATGGAAATACAATTAAGTTAAGGAGTTGAAGAAGAAATTACCGAAGCAACATCTTGGGCCCCAAGAAGCTCAATCTGTAGATCATCAGAAGACTCCACAATGTGGACCCTATCTCGTGGAGTAACCACGCTCCTAGACCACTCAGCTGCGGCCATAGAGTCGCCTACAGCTGTGTCCCTATTGCATAAACCCCATCCCACTGTGAAAGGAGTGAGGTCTTCATCAATGGGAACTGGCTTTTCTTGAAGAAATCCAGAAACATGCTCCACTGCAGGAGAAGCATCATCAGTCCTGGCCCTTTTGGCCCGAGGATTTTCTGTTACTACCCTAGCAGCAGCAGCAGCAGCAGCCTCCCTCTGCTTGAAAATTGCTCCCAGAGCAGCTTTGGCTGCAAAATGATTACAAAATGTTAGAAAATTATATCTAGCATAAAATTTTAATAAGGTAAGAGGTGAGGATTTCAAGTTAATTACCCTCAGGGCCCAAATCGCTTAGCCCATGGGCCTGCAACGAATCTTCAGAAATCAAATTTGCACATTGATGCAAATTATCATATGTTAACAAAGCTATGGCAGCCTCTTCTTCCACACCCAATTTTATACTCCTTACAGGCCCATCAACAGCTCTGCAGCCTATATAAAGGGCCAGACCCCTCATCTTAGAACTACGTTTTTGGCTTGATCTTTGATATTCATCAAAGTACGTAGGCATCTTGTGAAGGCAGATTCAGCCACGAGTACAAGAGCAGTCATTAAAGCACGAAGCTCACACACCTTTGCATTAAATACACAAACCCTAGTCGCAATACTCGTAACCTAGTTTTTATTCCACAATAGTACCTAAATTTCACTCGTCATGATATTATGTATGCGGTTGGACTGGTTAGTAGGTACATGGAGAAGCCGAAACAAGATCACTTCATGGCAGCTAAAAGAATTTTGAGGTATATTAAAGGAACACTCGATCATGGTCTATTTTACATGAATTCTCAAAATTCAAAATTAGTTGGCTAGTCAGACAGTGATTATGGTGGAGATTTGGATGACGGGAAAAGCACTTCAGGATATGCTTTTCATATCGAGTGCTTTTTATATCGGTTCAGCGATATTTTCATGGTCTTCGAAGAAGCAACAAACAGTTGCTTTGTCAACATGTGAGGCGAAGTATATGGCAGCAGCAGCGTGCGCATGTCAAGCTATATGGCTAGGCTACATATTGGGCGAGTTAAATCTTGCAAAAGAGGAACCCGTTACAATTGACGTCAATAATAAATCTGCTATTTCTCTCACGAAAAATCCAGTGTCACATAGTCGAAGCAAGCATATCAATATTAAATATCATTTTATTCGAGAACAAGTGAACGATAAAATCGTAGAGTTGGTGCACTGCAGGACTGAAGAAAATTTAGCAGATATATTTACAAAGCCATTGAAGCCGGATACGTTTCAGAAAATGAAATAAAGACTCGGAATGAAAAGTTGAGTTTGAGGGGGAGTGTTAGAATTCAAACTCAAATTGTCTAGAAAATATAGTCAACAAAAGAAGCATGTATGTAAAATGAAGAAAAATGCAACAGCCAGCGACATGGAGTTTAATCTTTCAAGTCAAATATGTGTGGCATAAATAAAGGAGGTGGTCTTTGTTCAACTCCTTAAAGTAAGGTAGGCTATTAATATATATGAGGACAAAATATGTGAGGTATGAAATGAAGTAATATAGCACATCTGTAGCCTATAAATAAGGTTGTTTGTTTGTTGTAATAGATACTACACACCAAGAGAAGTGAAACACACCGAAGTGTAGAGAGAAAAGAAACATAGCCGAAGCTCTTTGTTTTGAGAAAAAAGAAAAGGTTGAAGCCTTGTTGTTGTGTAAGAAAGTTGTAGCTTATTATTATTAATATATACAGGTGTGTGTTTGTGTTATACAAAGCTTTTATATATTCGGTGCAAGAGCCCATTCACTTTTCCAACAATATCAAAAGAACTAAATTTCCATGAAAAATAGGGGTATATAGGTATGTTTAATTATTATTTTCGTCATCTTTTCTAGACACTTGTTGATTGCGGCTAAGTGAACACTGACCAGGTAAACTGAATGTAGAAATAGAAACAAATATGTGGCAATTGATTAATTTTGCACATTGTAAACAAATTTTGTAGGGGGTTGCAGATGTTGCAAATAGAAGGTGCAGTGGGAAATTATTATGTATATTTATAGCTTCACATAGGAACCAAGCTGGGTATTTGTTCTGGATTAATATTGTTTTGCAGGTTCATTATTCATATCAATTAATAGCAAAACACAGGGCATCTCAGCTAGCTGGCAGAGCATCTCAGCTAGCTTACAGAGCTTCTCAGTATATATATATATATATATATATATATATATATATATATATATATATATTAAAACACTCTTCTTTACAAAAGTCTTTCTAAAAACAACTTTCCTTAGTAAAGGAATCTTTTGAATTATTTAATGCCCCACTAAAAACAACCCATGTGCTCTTTTCAAGCAAGCTCTTATTAATAATAAAAGCTTACATACTTCTACATTTCCACCACCTGTTGTCTTATAGAAAAGCTTTCAAAGAAAACACATTCATTAAGTATCATATCTATTGTTTTCTTTATTTGTCACTAACGGATTTATTCAAGAACAAAATGCTTTGCTTTCATCTCTCTCCACTGAATATATCCTCTGCATGAGAATCATTATATCTTCAGATTAATATATATCAAACCTGCAGGTGAACGTTAGTAGGGCAATTAATTTGAACAAAGCCAAACGTGAGAAGTGATCTTCAAGACCGTTGCAAGATTGTTCATAATTTTTAGCTCCTGTACTTCACTATAAAGGCTTGCATATTTCTTCTCTGAAGACATCAAGAACCTTCAAGCAATATTCAAGAATACAAGAAACAACTCTGCACTCTTTACTTCAAACGAGCTCTTGTACTATATTATATATATCGAGTATTTAGAGAGGTCATATCTCTGAGTTGTAATTATTTTTTTATCCATTGTTGTTCAACTTGTAAAGTTGGTAGTTGTTGGATTGTCAAGCTTGTGGAACAAGGGTTCAAGGAGCATTAGGCTAGAGAAGTTTATACTTGGTTTAGTATAGAACTTAGAGAGCTGTGTTCAGGAAACAAGGGGTTCCAGCTAGCTGCAGTCAGTAACTGGGTGATTAAGGGAGATATATTATTGTATCTTGTAATTGGATTTCATTGTGATCAATAATATATTCTCTTACCAAGTTGGTAAGGGACTAGGGCGTAGACCATAGAAGATTAGGGGTCGAACCTAGCTAAAATTTGTGGTGTTCTTTACTTACTGCATTTTATCTTACTGCACTGCATAACTTTGCTAGCTGCTTATTTGTTAATCAGTTGCATCTAGTTAACTCAGCTAGCTGCTTATTCATAAATTTGTTGCATCCAGCTAGCTGCCAGAATATAATTTTAGACAGATTTTTTATTTGATCATTGTTAGTCATAACACCTATTCACCCCCCTCTAGGTGTATTTTCAATTGGTATCAGAGCTTTGGTATACTAATATTTCTGTAACAGGAAAAGTATCGATCAAATGGCTGACAATTATCTCGAAGCTAAATCTGACTATAGGGCACCTCTTCTCACTGGCTCGGAGAACTATAATTGGTGGAAATGCAGAATGGAGATTTATTTGTCCAAGAAACCTATGGTTCTAAGAGTTGTGTAGAAAGGAAACTACGAATTTCTAGACGATAAGAACATGCCAAAAGATGTTGATGATCTCACTCCCGATGAGATTATCAAATGCAGTTACAATGGAGAAGCTAGAAACTCCATAATGAATTCATTAGACCAAGCTGAATATGACAAAGTATCTTCTCTAAAGACAGCAAAAGAAATGTGGGATGCTTTGGAATCATATCATGAAGGTTCGAAAACTTTGAGAAAAGTTAAACTTAGCAAATTAATGAATGACTTCGGAAATTTCAAGCTCAAGAATGGTGAAACAATCAAAGAAAGCCAAGCTAGATTTCAGGTCACTATCAACACTCTAAAGAGACTTGGAAAGACCATACCTCGAGATGAAATCAACATGAAAATTCTAAGTGCAGTTCCATTCATCTTCGAAGCAAAAGTCACTGCATTGGAATCATGTTCAACCATCGATTCTTTGAAATCAAAATCAATAATAGCAAGATGGAATCAGTCAAGGCTCCTGTTGAAAAGATGAAGAATTTAGCTTTTCATTCCAGTGGCAGCAAGATGGATTCAGAGTCAGAATCAGATTCTGATGAAGAATTGGCTCTTTTATCTCGAAAAATCAAGAAGATGCTGGACATGAGGAACAAGCTAAGGAAGGAGAAAAATAGAGCTTATGGAACAAAGAAGGATGTCAAAGAGGAAGCATGTTTGAATGTGGAAAGAAAGGACATTTCAAAAGAGACTGTTACAAGCTGAAAAATAAGCAGAAGCAGCTAGCTGCCTCAAGAGACAAAAAGAAAGCTAAGGCACTTTTGACATGGAGTGATGATGAAGATTCAGATTCTGATAATGAATCAAGTGATGAGATGGTGAACCTAACTCTTGTTGGTCTTGATGATGAGATTGATGCTCAAGGAATCATTCAAGATGATCTTGTAGATAGTGATGTCTCGGATTCGGATGACAATAATAGTGAGGTAAATTATTTTTCTGATATATATTCTCATTCTTCAATGTTAGATGAATTAACCATGCAGGATCATAGTAATTTATCTAATGAGGTACTCGAAGAGTTGAAAGATAAGAATGATAAACTCGAAAAGAAGAATATTCAACTTAAGAAGATCATATTTGAGTTAATGGATGAGAAGACTCCTGCTAAAAATCATGCTCAAAATCTTACTGATCTTAAGGCTGAGATATCCCAGCTTGAAGGGATAAACAAAGTGCTTGTCAAAAGAAATGATACTCTCATGAAGGAACTCAGCGAGCTGAGAGCAGAAATAGATGCTCAAGATGCATGTTTAGAAGCATTTAGCCCCAGGGAATCATGCTCAATGGAAATATCTCAACAAGCTGAAAGAATCAAAGAATTGGAAACTGAAGTCAAGAATCTCCAGAAAGGAATGGGAAAATTTGTTCAAGGAGAAGACACACTCAAGTCAATGATGAAGTATGCAAAGGTTCCAATCGAAAGAGAAGGAGTTGGAATGGCCTCAACCTCACGTCTAAAGTATGATGGCAAACATGGAATCCCTTATGACTATGCCATGCCATGGAGAATCTTCCACAAATGTGGAAATAAAGGTCATTTGGAAAATCATTGCAAAGTTTAGAATGCTAATCCAGCTAGCTGGAACAGACAGACAGTTCAGAGGCAGCTAGCTGACAGAACAGTTGGAACAAGAAATAAAGCTTCTAAAGTGGTCCAAATGTGGATCAAGAAATCTAATTTAAATGTTCTATATGTTCTATCAACTAACCATTCTGGACCCAAACAAGTATGGGTACCAAAACGTTGAGTTGGCTCTTTATTTGTTTTGTAGGTATGTCTTGTTGTCAAAGTGAGATCAAAACAATGGATTTTGGATAGTGGATGCACAAGACATATGAGTGGTGATAAGTCTCAGTTCCTCTCTCTCAATAAGAAAAAGGGTGGAAGTGTCACCATTGGTGATAGCAAAACACTCCAAATTCTTGGGAAAGGAAAAATTGGTAATAGTGTCATTTCTATTGATAAAGTACAATATGTTCAAGGTCTTAAATATAATTTGCTTAGTGTAAGTCAGTTATATGATGATGGACATTCGGTTCATTTTGATAAAGAGAAGTGTACTATTAATGTTGGAACTAACAAAGTCCCCCTAGTTGCTAGAAGGGAAGGAAATATATATATTTTGGACTTTGAAATGCAGGATTCATCTTGGTGTCTAGCTGCAGTTGATACAAATCTAGAAATTTGGCATAGAAGGCTTGGACATGCTCATATGGACCTACTCAGCAAGCTGTCTTTAAAGAAACTAGTTAGAGGACTGCCCAAATTGAAGTATATAAAGAAGGAAACATGTTCGGCTTGTCAATTAGGCAAACAAATCAGGACTCCTCATAAATCTAAGAATGTGGTATCAACTTCTACACCTTTAGAGCTACTTCATTTAGATTTATTTGGTCCGAAAGCATATAAAAGCATTGGAGGAAAACAATATGCATTTGTTATTATAGATGATTATTCTAGATATACATGGGTATTGTTTCTTAGTACTAAAGATTGTGCTTTAAGTGAATTTGAGAAGCTAATTAAATTACTTGAGAACAAGTTTAAGATAAAACTTGTAAGTATAAGAAGTGATCGAGGTGGTGAATTCCAAAAGGACTTTATTTCATATTGTGAAGATAAAGGCATTTCTCATGAATTCTCTGCTCCAAGAACCCCACAGCAAAATGGAGTTGTGGAAAGAAAGAACAGGTGTTTGCAAGAAACAGCTAGGACTGTGTTGTAAGAGTGCAAGCTGCCAAGGAGTTTCTGGGCAGAAGCAGTCAACACAGCTAGCTACGTTCTTAACAGAGTGCTAATCAGGCCTATTCTCAACAAGACTCCATATGAATTACTAAAGAACAAGAAGCCAAACATAGGCTACTTCAAGGTCTTTGGATCCAAGTGCTTTATACTCAAATCTATTGATAGAGATGGTAGATTTGATGCTAAATCGTATGAAGCAATATTTTTGGGTTATTCTTTAACAAGTTGTGCATATAGAGTTTATAATATCTCTAAACGTAGTGTTGAAGAGTCAATTGATGTTTCATTTCAACAATCTAATGTTGATCTGTCAAGAGATTAGGAAGAAATTGCAGGTTCTGATAATGCCAGCGAGCTGCCAAGGTCAGATACAGCAACTCAGCGAGCTGACAAAGAGGCAGGCTCAGAAGATAGAGCAACTCAGCGAGCTGCCAATGAGGCAGATTCAGAAAATGCAGTAACCCAGCGAGCTGCAGTAGAAACTAAATCAAGTTCAGCTAATGATAATCAAGCTGAAATCTCTCCTCCAGTAGATGAAACATGTGATAAAATGTCAAGGCTCACCTTGGAAGATTCTAGAAGTTAGAGATCACAAGAAAAGATGCCAATCTATAATGGAGATGAAATCCCTCCACCATCTAAGAGAATTAGAGCCAATGAAGAAGTCATGGCTCATCACCATTTTCCAAAGTCAACAAGGATAGTAAAGAACCATCCTCCAGAGTTGATTATTGGTGATAAATCAGAAGGCATCAAGACAAGGAGAAGTCAAGCTAACTTTTGTGCATTTTCTGCCTTCCTAGCTCAAAAGGAACCAAAGAATGTCAATGAAGCACTAAAAGTTGAGAACTGGATCATGGCAATGCAAGAGGAACTTAATCAATTTGAAAGATGTGATGTTTGGGAACTTGTAGAGCTATCTAAAGATGCTTCAATCATCGGTACTAAATGGGTTTTCAAGAACAAAGTTGATGAAGAAGGAACGGTCACTAGAAACAAAGCGAGGCTTGTTGCACAAGGATATAATCAACAAGAAGGAATCGATTTTGATAAAACTTATGCCCCGGTTGCAAGGCTAGAGTCAATAAGGATGTTACTCTCATTTGCATGCTTCAAGAAATTCAAGCTACATCAAATGGACGTAAAAAGTGCATTTCTTAATGGCTACTTGAAAGAAGAAGTATATGTCAAGCAACCTCCTAGATTTGAAAGTGATCAATTTCCTAATTATGTTTTCAAGTTGAAGAAATCATTATATGGATTACGGCAAGCTCCTAAATCTTGGTATGAAAGGTTAAATAAGTTTTTTATAAAGAATGGCTTCATTCGAGGTAAAATCGATCCTACATTGTTTACTAAACTCACTGGAAATGATATTCTAGTTGTGCAAATATATGTGGATGATATTATCTTTGGATCAAATAATGATAATATGTGCAAGTGGTTTTCTAAGTGTATGCATAGTGAGTTTGACATGAGTATGATGGGTGAGCTCAATTACTGCTTGGGGCTCCAAATTAAGCAAACTCAAGATTGAATATATGTACATCAATCCAAGTACATCAAGAACTTGCTAAAGAAGTTTGGATATGAGAATATGTATAGTGTATGTGTTTGTGCTAGGTTTCAAGCTCAACCTAAAGAGCATCACTTGAATGCTATTAAAAGAATTTTCAAATATTTAAGTAGAACTACTACTCTTGGTTTATTTTATCCCATCACAAATGCATTTGATCTTGTTGGGTATAGTGATGCAGATTATGCAGGTTGTCAAACTGATCGAAAGAGTACAAGTGGTGTTTGTGCATTTCTAGGACAGAGTTTAGTATCTTGGCAAAGCAAGAAGCAAACTTCTGTTGCATTATCCACAACTGAAGGGGAGTATTTAGCAGCGGGAAGTTATTGGTCTCAAATGCTATGGATGATTCAAACACTCCGAGATTTTGGAATTAAATGTGGCAAAGCCCCCATTTATTGTGAAAATACAAGCACTATCAACATATCAAAGAATCCAGTGAATCACTCAAGAACCAAGCATATCGACGTTCGACATCATTTCTTGAGGGACAATGTTGCGAAAGAAAAAATTGAGCTGATCTTTGTAAGTACAGAGTACCAGCTAGCTGACATCTTCATAAAGCCACTAGCCGAGGAGCGTTTCACTGTGCTGCGTCGCGAATTAGGCATGTGTAATGTCTAGCCAGGTAGCTGCTATGTGTTTGGAACACTTTCATGTCTAGCCAGCTAGCTGCTATGGAAGTTTGGTACACTTTCATATGATATTATTTCTCATTCACATTTAATATTGATTATTATGTAAAATCTAGTCCACTTACTTTTTTTATTTGCTAAATGTTGTTTTACTTTTTAAGTGGTTGATTTAATTCATTTTATTTGATTGATAATTTAGGCCTTCTAAAGTTTAAATCTAAAATCATGATATTGTATGATGAGGTTATGATTATCTTGAGTCATATTATTCGAGGTTGGGTTTTATTAGTTTTATTCAAAAAAATCATTTTTTTTTCTCTCCCTTAATTAATAAAAGAGGGTTACTTAATGTATCTCACTATGACTCTTGAGTTATTATCAACTACGCCCAAATAGAGACTAGGGTTTCTCGCCGCACTCATTCGATTCACATATTCTCTCTACCTTTCTATCTGGTATTATCAAGAATGGGGAAAACTCGAGCCTCCAAGAAGACTCCAATCACCGTCTCCAAATCTCAGAAGGGGAAGAACAAGAGATTTTTTGATGAAGATGATGATATCGATCTTACTCAGGTTCAAGTCAAAAGTGGCGATGAAATGTCGGAGGTTCAAAAATCAGGGCATCATGATGGTGTGTCTTTGAAAAGAAGCAAATATGGGATTAAGTTCGCAAATGAGGATCTGGAAACTCGGTTCAAGCAACTAGACGTGGGAAATCGACGAATTGTATTTGGTCGCCCAATTGCAGGTAATTCTTATATCAAATGCGGGGCTCTTGATTATTTTGCTAAACTAGGGTTTGAGTCATTTATCAAAGATTTACCCCGAGAATGTTATCCATCTCTAGTCTATGAGTTCTATACGAACCTTATCATTGTCAAACGTATGCTATTTTCATCAGTTGTTCGTGGTCAGAAAATCATGTTAACAACAAATGTGTTAAATGATATTCTTGGAATTGAAAAACCCTCCTCTATTTTTATCACCACTAAAAAGGGTCCTACTGAATTAGACAATTTCTCTGAATTGGACCAATTGAGAATAATTCGTGGTATTGAAGGTTTACTTGTTTATGCCCCTCCAGCAACTACCATTGTGACTCCTATTTCTCATGTGTTGTTTAAAATGTGTATTGATAATGTGAACCCTCGTATAGGAAGTCGATCGAACTTTGCTGGTCAAGATGTATCTGTGGTGTCTATGTTGCTCTCTGAGAAGCCGTTTAACTTGGCTGGGCTCATTTTAAAGAATATGATGGATGTGTTTGAGCCACACACTTCGCCAAGTCTCCCTTATGGTTGTTTGTTGACAAGGATTTTTGAATGGTATGGTATTAATCTCAAAGATGAAGATTGTGAACTAGCTAAGGAATTTTTAGATGCTAAAAGTTTATTGCAATCTCATCTCAAAGTTGACTCTGATGGGAAGGTTATCCGAGTGGAACCTCCTACTCCTCCACCTCCTACTCCAACCCCTGTGATTTTGGGAAATGCGAATGTATCTGAAGTTGTTCAGTCTGAAGAAATGAAGGAAATTCGAGCTGATCTTAAGATGTTGATCAACAAGGTCAATGATATGGCTAATGAAATTTCATTTCTTCGTGAGGAAATTACTGGTTCTCATACTCCGGTTTCGACTAGGACTGGTGCTCACTCAGCCAATGCTTCTATTCTTCATGACCTTGCCAACATTGCTGCTGGAGCTATGCCTAAGGAAACTACTGCTGAGCCGGATGTGGATGAAGTCTTTCAGGTTGCTGCACAGACTAATGATCCCAAGGAGGATGATGATGTGAATGAATCCTAAGTTTTCTCTTTTTAATGATTAAGGGGGAGAAACATTTTAGGATTATGTGTTTAAGTATTTCTGAACTATGGTACTTGGTTTATGTGGTTGAACTATGGTACTTGGTTTATGTGGTTTGTTTAAGTTATTTATGTGGTTTATTTAAGCTATTTGAACTTGGTTGCTATGTGTTGAATTCTGGTATTTGGATTATGCACTTGGTTTAATTTAATTTCAACTATATGTGGTTCTATGATTTTGTTATTTTGCTTACTATTCATATGATTGCTAAATTTAGGGGGAGGTTTATATTTCTCCTAAAATTGGTGTATAATCATCAAAAAGGGAGAGATTGAAACTCCATGATTTTGATGATCATACATAAGAAGCAAGCTGGGTATTTGTTCTGGATTAATATTGTTTTGCAGGTTCATTATTCATATCAATTAATAGCAAAACACAGAGCATCTCAGCTAGCTGGCAGAGCATCTCAGCTAGCTTACAGAGCTTCTCAGCAAGCTGGCAGTCTGCCCAGAATGTGAAAGGGAAGTTCGGCTATATAAATTTCAATTATACTTCATAAATAAGAGTGGCCTGAATTTATTCATGATATATATATATATATATATATATATATATACATACATACATATATATTAAAACACTCTTCTTTACAAAAGTCTTTCTAAAAACAACTTTCCTTAGTAAAGGAATCTTTTGAATTCTTTAATGCCCCACTAAAAACAACCCATGTGCTCTTTTTAAGCATGCTCTTATTAATAATAAAAGCTTACATGCTTCTACATTTCCACCACCTGTTGTGTTATAGAAAAGCTTTCAAAGAAAACACATTCATTAAGTATCATATCTATTGTTTTCTTTATTTGTCACTAACGGATTTATTCAAGAACAAAATGCTTTGCTTTCATCTCTCTCCACTGAATATATCCTCTTCATGAGAATCATTATATCTTCAGATTAATATATATCAAACCTGCAGGTGAACGTTAGTAGGGCAATTAATTTGAACAAAGCCAAGCGTGAGAAGTGATCTTCAAGACCGTTGCAAGATTGTTCATAATTTGTAGCTCCTGTACTTCACTATAAAGGCTTGCATATTTCTTCTCTGAAGACATCACGAACCTTCAAGCAATATTCAAGAATACAAGAAACAACTCTGCACTCTTTACTTCAAACGAGCTCTTGTACTATATTATATATATCGAGTATTTAGAGAGTTCATATCTCTAAGTTGTAATTATTTTTTTATCCATTGTTGTTCAACTTGTAAAGTTGGTAGTTGCTGGATTGTCAAGCTTGTGGAACAAGGGTTCAAGGAGCATTAGGCTAGAGAAGTTTATACTTGGTTTAGTATAGAACTTAGAGAGCTGTGTTCATGAAACAAGGGGTTCCAGCTAGCTGCAGTCAGTAACTGGGTGATTAAGGGAGATATATTATTGTATCTTATAATTGGATTTCATTGTGATCAATAATATATTCTCTTACCAAGTTGGTAAGGGACTAGGACGTACACCATAGAAGATTAGGGGTCGAACCTAGCTAAAATTCGTGGTGTTCTTTACTTACTGCATTTTATCTTACTGCACTGCATAACTTAGCTAGCTGCTTATTTGTTAATCAGTTGCATCTAGTTAACTCAGCTAGCTGCTTATTCATAAATTTGTTGCATCCAGATAAATTTGTTGCATCCAGCTAGCTGCCAGAATATAATTTTAAACAGATTTTTTATTTGATCATTGTTAGTCATAACACCTATTCACCCCCCCCCCCCTCTAGGTGTATTTTCAGTTAAGCCATCCGATAAACACATAAACACATACACATCTTTGTAATTATACAGGATTTTGATTAATATACAAATACAAATACCCTTACACTTGTAGCAAGATATAAGAAAAATCGATATTCAAACTACCTAGTAACTGGATAAAAACGCAAAATAAACAATAATCACAATAATAATCCAACTCAGCTAAAACCTACCGTACTATATGAAATTATGCAAACAAAGCCACTTCTCACCTCAGAAGCAAACCCCTGAATATGGTCCTTTTGCAACAACAGATATGAGGAATGAATTTTCATCTCTAGTTACTTATCTTGACTTCCTTCATCTGGATTCCTAATACAGTCAATAGCTGTAACTCACATAACTAAAAGCAAAGATGACATACAAAAAACACATTCAATTATTGTAATTACTTTACAAACTAAAAAACAAAAGCACTCTAACCTCCTCTTTTGTAGTAGGTTTCTTATAATTTGCTTCATTCGTATCTATATTCTCCAAAACTAATTGCAAAACCTAAACATCATTTCAGTATATTCAACCAGATACAAATAAACCAAAATATAATAAAGAAAAACTCAGTAGTTTGTCTAAATGAATTACTATAATTAAAATTTATTAATCAAAATTAATATTCCTAATATAAAACAAAATCAATGATGCTTCCAATACATAGAGAGATATATATTATGAACAAAGCCGCCCACTAACAAAAAACAATTTAAAGAACAGAAATACATACTAAAATTGTATTTCGCACCTAAACAAAAGTATGTAATACGGAAGTGATATTGAAAGTCAAAAGAGAAAGCAAAGGGAACAATAATTACCTGCAATGGCTAGAAGATGATATAGGATTAGAAGTTGGAATGTTGAGTTGGCAAGATGATGATGTGGATGAGCTTAGTTGTCAAAGTAGAGCTGTTTCTAGGTTGTTAAATAAGAAATGGCGGGAAAAATGTTGAAAATCCTATTGGCGGGAAAAGTTGTTGAGAATTCTATTTTTAGTATTTTTAATATATTCAGTAGAGGGATATATATCTCCAAATTGTAAACATTTCAGTTTTATGAAAAATAACAAAATTCTCAATCTCTCTAATATCTCTCTCTCTCTCGTAATATCTCTTTCTAATCTTTTACATATTTTCTGGATTTCTAGTCCTGGTAATCTAGCACTACTGTATTAGTGGTATCAAGGCCGTTCGATTCTCTGGTATTGATTTGTTAATTATATGATGCCACAAACTCGAAGCAATTCAATTGCAAATTCAGGAATGGATGAACAATTTCGTGTAGTGAACGATCACTTCATCGTTGTGGATCATCGAATTTCAGATCAAGCAACAACGTTCGATGCAAAATTTACAACTCTTGATGCAAAATTGGGAGAGCTTTTGTTAATAATGAGGAGCCGTGATGATTCGTATATACGCACCATTGATACTGCTGAAACTCCAAATCCAGATCAATTTGGGTTGCAAATCATGGAGGTAACCTAAATCTTTAGGTTTTAATCCAAAAGTTTAGTTTCCAAAGTTTAATGGAATTGGTGCTAAAATTTGGATTAAGAAATGTGCTAAGTACTTTGCATTACGTAAAATTCTTGAGAATCAACGAGTAGATTTGGCTTCTCTTTACATGTCTGATAAGGCTGAGACGTGGGTATCCAATTACCTATCAGTTAGGAAATAGGTTGATTGGGGTGAATTTACAGCTGATTTAACTGCCAGGTTTAAGGATGATTGTAGCTATAGTATTGTAGAACAATTTAATAGGCTACAACAGTCCTCAACTATTGAAGCTTATATAGACGAATTTGAGAATCTGAGATCTTTGTTGCTTCAAGAATGTCACAATTTACCTGATACATATGTGTTAGAGAGCTTTATTGGAGGTTTGAAACCAGCAGTTAAGCCATTTGTGAGAGCATTTAAACCTTCAACTGTTACTGAAGCTTATGGGTGTTCATCAAACCGCATAAACCGCCCGCACCGCACCACATCATACCGCCCCGCGTGGTTTAAATTTTTCGTGGTGCGGTCGTGGTTTGCATTTTAGCCAAATCGCGCGGTGCGGTGTGGTTTGTGGTTTGAGGATTCATTCTCACGGTTCAGACCGCACCGCACCGCACCGCATATTATATAATATTAATATATTTATAAATATATACATGTATATTATTTTTTTCCCCTGGTCCATTTATTACTTAATGTATATTATAATAAAGTATTTGTTACATACAAATTTCAGGGACATGGATGTGTTTTGGCAAGGCCTACATGAAGAAATAGAAGATGCGCTGATGCAGGACAGCAGGAGTCAAATTGATTAAGAAAAGAAAACAATATCATTTTGTTATATCTTTTTGTTAAGCCTTATCCTTGAGAACTTAGAGATAATTTAAGATGTATTTCAAACTCTAAACTTATATTTCATTTTGGTTTACAATTTTATTATTATGCATATTTGTTTATTTTTAATTCAATTCTGTTTTGCCGAATGAATTGAGTGATTAATAAAGTTCGACTTCTTTCTGGCAAAAAAAAAAAAGAATGACACTATATTATTAAAATTTGAAATTGGTAAACCGCCCGCACCGCACCGCCCACATTTTTCGTGGTGCGGTTTATGTGGTTTTAATTTTACGTGGTGCGATCGCGGTTTGGTTTGCGGTTTGAGGAAAAAACCGCACCGCCCGCACCGCGAACACCCCTACTGAAGCTATTCGATATGATAGGTTGCAAGAGGAGACTTTGGTTAATTCACATAAGATGTTTAAATCTAGCAGCAACACTTTTGGTGCTTTTACCAAAAACTGTCTCTCCTACTGTGTATAATTCCTCAGTGACAAAACCTCCATTGTTACCAACACCTCAACTCAATCCCATACAACAGGGGCTTAATAAGGATAAACCTTTTAAGTTCATTCTTGAAAGTGTTAGAGCTGAAAAGATGGCTAAGGGATTGTGTTATTACTGTGACAAGAAGTATGAAAAAGGCCATAAATGTCAATATGCAGAGTCACAATTATTTACAGTTGAAATACCCTGTGAACCACCTGTGCTGGTGGAAGAAGAAACTGAGTTGATTGAAGAAGAAAGTGAGAACTGTGTGCCTTGCATATCAGTTAATGCACTTTCCGGGAACTATACCTTCAATACAATGAGGGTGAAAGGGAGGGTACAGAATTATCAAGAACTGCATATTCTGATTGATTCTGGGAGTACACACAACTTTATTGATATGGATATGGCTAAGAGACTGAAGTGCGAATTAGATAAGATTGAGTTAAAAGCAATTACTGTAGCAGATGGTAATCATATTGCCTGTCAACATATGATTAAAGATTTCAGTTGGCAACTTGGGGGTCATGTGTTTACTACAGATGTGTTAGTAATTGCATTGGGAAGCTGTGATATGGTACTTGGAGTACAATGATTGAGTACCTTGGGAAGCATAAATTGGGATTTTAATAAATTAGAAATGAAATTTGTATGGCAAGAGAAAGTGGTTAAACTAAGAGGAATTTCCCAGAAAAGGTAAAGGTGGTAAAAGGGGATCCATCTGTTAAAATGTTGCAATCTGCAGCTCAGTTATGTTTTCTACAAGTGAGAAAAATTGAGGATCCTGCATCAATTTCAGACAAGACTTGTAGTCAGTTAGAATCAAAGGTGGAGTTGTCAGGTACAGGGCAGAGTCAGCTTGAAACTGATATGAAGTTAGTTGAGCTCAAAAATAAGTATGCTGATCTTTTCAAACCACCTGATTCACTTCCACCTTCCAGGGGTATTTTTTATCACAGGATACCTTTAGAAACTGGAACTAATCCCATCAGCATCAGACCATATAGATACCCTCTCAAACAGAGAGATGTGATTGAGCAATTAATTGAAGAAATGCTGCAGCAAGGTATCATCCAACCAAGTGTTAGTCCATTTGCATCTCCTGTAGTGCTTGTGGGTAAGAAAGATGGTAGTTGGAGGTTATGTGTAGACTATAGAGAGCTTAACAAGAAGACCGTCAAAGATAAATTTCCTATACCTGTAGTAGATGAGCTCATTGATGAATTGGCAGGTGCTACAGTGTTTAGTAAATTAGATCTAAGGGTTGGCTATCATCAGTTTAGGGTGTGTTCTGAGGATGTTTTTAAAACAGCTTTCAAGACACATAGTGGTCATTATGAGTTCCTTGTAATGCCATTTGGGCTTACAAATGCTCCTACATCTTTTCAGGGTTGGATGAATTCAGTTTTTAAACCATTATTAAGGAAGTGTGTGCTGGTATTTTTTGATGATATTCGTATATATAGTAAGAACAAGGAGGAGCATTGGCATCATTTATCACAGGTTTTTGATCTTATGAAAAGTAATTTTTTATATGCCAAGGAAACCAAGTGTTGTTTTGTAATGGATAGAGTTGAATATTTGGGCCACTTTATATCAGCAAATGGGGTGGAAACTGATGCTAGAAAGATCAGTTCAATTGTTCATTGGCCAACTCCATCAAATGTGAAGGAGCTCAGAAGCTTCTTGGGGCTATTTGGATATTACAGAAAATTCATTAATAATTATGCCATTATTAGTAAGCCATTGAATCATCAGCTGAGAAAAGGATGTTTTGGTTGGAATGAGCAAGCTCAGACTGCTTTTGAAAGATTAAAGGGAGCTTTAAGCACTGCTCCAGTGTTAGCTTTACCTGATTTCAATAAAACTTTCATTGTGGAAACAGATGCTTCCAAAACTGGTATTTGAGAAGTTTTAATGCAAGAACATCATATCCTTTGGCATTTATAAGTAAGTCTTTGGGGCCAAAATGGAAGAAACTGTCTGTGTATGAGAAAGAGTTATTGGCCATTGTGTGTGCTGTTCAAAAATGGGAACAATACTTAATGAGAGGGCATTTCATCATTAAGACAAATCATAAAAGTCTTAAATGACTTCTGCAGCAAAGGATATCTACACCTTTTCAACAGTTTTGGCTTTCCAAATTGATGGGTTTTGACTATGACATTCAATATAAGGGAGGTACACAAAATGTAGCTGCATATGCATTGTCTAGAGTTCAAGGAGCTGAGGTATTGTTTCTAGCCATTTCTGTTATGGATTCAAATCTGGTTCAAATGATTAAAGACAGTTATGATCAGAAATTAGTTGATATTAAAACTCAGTTAGAGTAAGGCCAGCTCATGGAGAAGTATACTGTGCAAAATGGATTGGTAAGGAAAAATGGGAAAATTGTGATAGGGCCAGACAAATCTTTGAAGGATAAAATCATCTCCTGGCAACATGCTTTACCTGAAGGGGGTCATTCTCGCAGAGACATTACTCCCAAAAGAATAAAACTATTTTTCAGTGGTCTGGGATGTCTAAAGAAGTTAAACAGGTGGTGAGGTTGTGTCAAGTATGTCAGGCATCCAAATATGACAACAGTCCTTATCCTGGTTATTTACAACCTTTGCCAATACCACAAGAAGTTTGGGTAGATGTATCTATGGATTTTATTACAGGACCATGGTTGTGATGTTATATATGTGGTTGTTGATAGGCTAAGCAAGTGTGCTCACTTTATGACTTTGACTCACTCTTTCACAGCAGTTCAAGTAGCTCAGAGTTATATCAATAATGTGTTTAAGTTGCATGGATGGCCCAGGTCCATTGTGAGTGATAGGGATTCGGTATTCTTGAATCAGTTTTGGAAAGCTCTATTTTCTATACATGGAACTGAGTTACTGTTATCTTTAGCTTACCATCCTCAAACTGATGGGCAAACAGAAGTGGTTAATAGATGTTTAGAATGCTATCTGAGGTGTATGTGTGGAGATACTCTAAAAGATTAGTCACTGTGGTTACCATTGGCAGAGTGGTGGTTCAATACTCATTACCATACTTCAATCCAAAAGACTCCTTATGAGGTAGTTTACAGTCAGCCTCCACCATTACATCTGCCCTATTTGCCAGGGGAATGTGAAGTAGCCACTGTAGATAGGAGTTTACAGCAAAGGGAGCAGATGATTGTTGTACTTAAGACTCATTTGGTGCAGGCTCAAAATCGTATGAAACAACAGGCTGACAAGAAAAGATCAGAATGATTGTTTCAGTTGGGAGATTGGGTTTGGCACAAATTATAGAAATCTTTAATATTATCAGAAATCTTATATATCGTTTCAGATATTATCAGAAATCTTTAATAGCACAAATTTCTGTGGTGTGTATTACATACACTGTCACCTTTTGCTTGTGTGGAACAGTTATTCTCACTTGCTATATAGTAAATACATGTGTAAAGAAGCAATCCTGTACATTTAAACATTAATTTCCTTGTTCAGCCACATTGTTTGGAAATGTTTATCCCAACTAAATGAGCATTGATGCTTCTATCTCTTCTAGTGTTCTTCCTTTAGTTTCTGGAACCAGCTTCGCGACAAATAGAACCCCCAAACCGCTAAAAGTTGCAAATATGAAGAATGTTCCTAAAAATAAAATTGTATATGTTAGATGTACGACTCCAGTACAAATTTGGTCTTATGCACATGGCTGCTTTGATGAGATTTTAGCAACTGCATGTGCGGAGTGACAGAGCATAAGCACAAGTGAGGTGAAGAAACTACCTGATGGACTCCATTCTAGTAAGAAGTTAAAGATGTAGGAGACAATCCAAGAAACAAACATGTGAATAAATGTCGCAAGACTTCCAGCAGAACCCTTGATGTTAAGCGGAAGTAACTGAAATACAGAGATCATACTTTTAGCTACAACCAGTCTTCAATCTTCATTTACTAGCATTAATTTTATATGCTGAAATCTTTCAATAGTTTCAATGAAAGGTTCATGTTATGACATCTCAGTTGTATTTCTACTGCAAAACAAAGTGAGTTCTGTTAAGTAACCAGTCACTCTATTAGAGAAAAGCCTTATATGGATCTTATATAATATTCTAACACTTCCCCTCACTCGAAAGCCCATTTTTGAAGTCGAAGAGTGGATCACGGGCGCTCATCTTTGGATCATAACATGCGCACATCTTTCCTGGACCTTTGTGTGCCTAAGCTCTGATACCATGTTAAGTAACCAGTCGCTCTAAAACCCTAAGGTGTTATAGCAAGACCTTATATGGATCTTATATTATATTCTAACAACTTCTCTAGCAGAAATTTGGGTCCTTATTATAGTAAATATCTTTAAATTTAATTTTATACTAACATTATAAACAATGGACCCCGCTTAATTAAATAACATGACCTATCTTAACTTCTAATATTGAGCTTCTTTATTTTGATAATTTTCTTTTAGTTTACATTTTGATACTTATTTTATTGCTAAGTTAACATTTAGTATCTTTAAACTTACTAACACCAATTTTGACTAAGCCCCTAATGAAATGCAAACCTCTATGCCTACAAGTATAGAGGTTGAATACGTGAAGACACCAAAATTTTGTGAAAAAATATAAAGTTTTGAAAGATGTTCATGATTATGAAAAGTTATTTGATCAGCTGATTAAGGTAATACTTACCTCAGACATGATAACCCATGGTACAGCAGCCCCCATCGCAAAGGATGAAAGATTTACCTGGTTACCAAAAAAACATAAATCCTAGGATTAGTTAAGCGAACCTGTGAATGTTGAACAAAATTCATGTTAGAATCCACAGGAAACACTAACTGGAAAGTTAATGGAGATTCATTAAAAAAAGGAATGTAAGAAGATGTATTTTACATGGAGCTGAAAATTAGTTTAAGCTTTTACTATCAAATACCAGTTTACCTCTTGTCCATTTAGAATTCGGACAGCAGAATATACAAAAAAAGATTTATTTTTACACAAGATGTATCTGCAAGTTACTTAATATTACACTAAGAATATAGTCATATTACCATAACGCCTATGAGCACTAATGCGGACGTGAGATCCTTCCAGTGATTAAGATCCTGCCCAAGTTGAACCGAATGCTAGTTCTTATAAGAACGAAAAAGTTAGGAATGGAGAAGTCTAAAAGACTACTTTCTGGAAAAACCTGCAAGATGAATGCTGATCCAACAAGAAAGCTACCCACGCCTGCCCCAACGAAAGAAGCCTGCATCTTCCCTAATTAGTTCATAAATTGACTGAATCTAGACTCAAACTAATATGCTACACAATCTGACCATTTGAACTGGACGCCTTCCTGATCTATCTAGTATGACTACACCCAAAGCAGATACTGGAATCTGCATGAAAAATGTACATTCTGAGATAAACATGATATATAATACTGAATAAATTAAATCTTGATTTGAGATTTTCCAAAACCTGAATTATAGCAATTGCGGTGGTACCAAAGCTGATTGGAGAACCTGTTATACATAATGAAAAGGATAATTGTTTTCCTAATCATTTCTAAAAAATCAGGATATGAACGAGTAAAAAAGCCTTAGTTTTTACCAGCTACTTCGAAAATCGAACTTGCATAAAACACAATCGCCATGCTGCCAGTAAGTGTTACTATTACTAGTGTACCGATTACTACCTGCACATAGTAAGTACCAATTACTACCTGCACATAGTAAGCTATAAAGAAGGAAGGACAACGAGCACAAATAACAATAGCTACCAAAGCTTACAATGAGTGAAAGGGCATATTTTTTTTCAAACATTTCCACAAATCTGGATCTTGAGAGCTGACGAAGAGTTTCTATTGAATCCTATAATTGGACAAGAAAACCTAATCTCGTTATTTACACAAAATTGGTTATAATTTCCACTTAGTCTATAAATTCACATATGATAGTGCCTTAAGTTGACCACATACTCGTATTTCATTTGCTTCTTCAGTGATATTAGCATTTACACCCCTTAGGCGTTGTAGAGTATCTTCAAACTGTTTTTCATGACCAATTTTTGCCTGCAAATAGTCAATTCATTAATAAAGCATTCCAAAAGATTATTATAATTATTTCTTTAACATTGCATTTTTTTTTCCACAATACAAGCGAAAGTACCACGAGTTAAAAAGAAAATTCTGCAATACATAACTTATGAAAAAACTACATATAATGCAAAGGAAATCCTTGACAAGAACACTACCAACATAATGCTGATGGTCTTTGGGCCTCTCTTTTCTTCTCTGCAAGTATCACATTCCTAAGATTAGAATTACTTATTGAGAAATAACTCACCAACCATCTAGGCGACTCTTGTATGTAAAATAACCCGAACACATGTAGGAGACAAGGTAAAGCTCCTGAAAGTATAACAGTTTTAGGCAATTTACACTGACAATCTCCACCATATATAAAACAGCATAAAAAATGAGTTACCTATCACAGCCAAGGTTCGCCATGCAATGACATTTCCGAGGAAAAATGTCATAGAAACACCAACACATACTAATATCTGTAGTATTGACAAAACAAGGTTACTTAGCAGAATCGATATTTTTTTCACATTATTACAGTTGTTGGTTTAATTTTAAGGATACCTGATGTGCTGCAGAAAATCCTCCCCGAATATTTTTAGGTGTGATTTCAGCAACATACACTGGTGTCTGTCTCACAATATATTTATATTTAAATGACAAATCAGACAGATAATAAATTAAATTACACTTGAAGTTTTGCTATACTTACCAAGTAACTTTGAATTCCAGATCCGAATCCCAGTGACAATCTTCCAAGGTGAAGATACCAAGCACCCTTGCAACGAAAAATAAACACTTTAACCATGTTAATATGAAATTATTGAAATTTCATTCAATATTGTAACTTAAATTTATGATATATATATATATATATATATATATATATTTATATATATATCTATGTTTAGTTGTTGCTTGGTATTAGGAAAGAATTATAAGTTTAGGCTACTTACGTGGCAATGATCTTGTTTATTCGATTTACTTGTATTCGAACTTAAATAAGTTTGTCCTGACAAAAAACACTTGAATAAGTTTGTCCTGATATAAATTTCTTCTACCTTTAGTTTTCTTATTCCAACATTAACTTCCATTCAATGTTCTCTAATTTATGTGTTTCCTACTTTTTTCTGTTGTCTGAGGAATGTACAGCTGCTGCAGTATTGTATCTTTAAGAAACTTAAACGAGGAAATAGTTAAATGTACCAAAATAATAGCATGATGATCGCATCGTTTCTGATAATATGTATCTCATAATATCCTTGCGGACAGTAAAACTTTTCTTTTGACATAAGAACATTATTTTTCTGTAATAGACCATTACTAGAAAAAGACATTAACATTTATCATGATATATATTTTCTATTTTTTTTTGGGTTACTAAGAGTTTGTATGCATCAACTTTATGTGCCATCATCATCCTGAATATGACCCTCTATGCCTCTACCACCCCATCTTATGCAAAGGATATACTCTTTCTTCCTTTTGATTTTCAAGAATGGTATGAAACTCTTTCAAAGAAGCTAAATATAGTTTTTAGGAAAGAAAGGAAAATCTGAAAGGTAAAATACCTCTGCAAATATAATTGCAGACCACCCAATGATGAAAAATATGTCCATTAACAACATTGTCTGCAAAAAAAACATACAATGCAAATTAGCAGCAGACGAGTAGTAAAGTCTTGAAATAAAAATATTAGAACACCAGCACTGAATTGTCAGATCTTAATGGGACAAGGGTGACGGAAAAACTTACAGGTTTCCTGCCAATGAGATCTGCCAGCTTTCCACTTGCAATTGCACCAAACATGCTTCCAAAAGTTAGCATGGAACCAAAAATTGAGTACTGAAAATAAGCATGAAGCAAAATTAGTCTCAGTAATGTCCTGAGGGCCTCACGACAATCTCGGTCTTCAATTACAAATCGTTAAGAGTATCAGATTTGATTAGGCAAATAGCACAAGAAACTTATAGTAGGTGCCACCGGGAAGTACGCATTACTTGTAAATGGTTCCAGTTCGAACCATGTACGCAGGTAAATACATCATCAACATTGAAGTCATTCTATTTATCAAGACAGAAAGGAGTCTCTACCTTTCTCTCTATTATCTTAAATTCTCAATCAAGCTAATATTTTTGCTTGGACTTCTCTGTTTCCTTATCAACTGACAGTCTTCAAAATCATGACACAGTATCTATGAACATGAAACTGTAACTTACTCCAACTAAAATCAGAAAGCTGGTCAACATCCAGTAGTTTGGTGTTGTCATAAATGTCACCAAGTAGTTGAAAGCAGAGAAGGTTAAAATAGGCATTGAAGCTTTCACCACCAACCAGAAATAGTAGTTCAAGAAAAAGGAGTTGATATAGCTGACAGGTTATATTCAGTTCTGCATGTCTGAAGGAAATTAACATTGTATATAGAGTCCACTTGGTAGTTCAAATTTACATAATCTCAAATTTTCTGTCTGCAAGTCTTAGAACAGATGTTAATTCTTACAAATATATAACAGTAATGGAGAGGGATTTAACAGAAGAGAATGTGTTAATTATGTATGTTGTATGAATTACAAGAGTTTCTAGGTCCTATTTATAAGCCTAAATAGACTCATTCTACGTAACTGATTACATCATGTTTTACTGTAGAACCTCTGACTAAATGTTACTGTGGATCCTCTGACTATCTTCTAACCACCTCTTTGACACTCCCCTCAAGTTGATGCATATATATCACTCATGCCCAACTTGCCAACAAGTGGATGAAGCATCTTTCGATTTAAACCTTTGGTAAATATGTCAGCTAACTGGTCCTCCGATCTTACAAAGTGAATACCAATGGTATTATTATTGATCTTCTCTTTTATGAAGTGTCGATCAATTTCGATATGTTTGGTCCGACCATGTTGAACTGGATTATGTGCAATGGCAATAGCGGCTTTGTTATCACAATGTAGCTTCATTGGAGTTGCAGATGCAAGTCCCAATTCTTCTAGAAACAATCTTATCCACAATAATTCACGTACACCTTTAGTCATAGCTCTATATTCTGCCTCAGCACTAGATAAGGCAACCACAGGTTGTTTCTTGCTTCGCCAAGTAACCAAATTGCCACCAACAAATGTACAATATCCTGAAGTAGATCGTCTATCGTCTTGACATCCTGCCCAATCTGCATCTGTATAGCTTTCAACCCCGAGATGATTGTTTTTAGTAAACAATACTCCTTTTCCAGGAGCAGCTTTGAGATACCTTAATATCATATAAACTGCATCCAAATGAGGTTGGCGAGGATCATGCATGTACCTGCTAACAATTCCCACTGCATATGCTATGTCCGGCCTTATATGTGCAAGGTAGATTAGTCGACCAACTAACCTTTGATATTGAGATTTATTGACAATTTCACCAGCATCTCCACATAGCTTATGATTTGCTTCTATTGGAGATTCTGTAGGTCTACATCCCAACATCCCTAGTTCATTCAGAAGATCAAGTGTATACTTCCGTTGTGAGAGGAAGATACCACCTGGACTTCTAGAGACCTCAATACCAAGGAAATACCGTAGTTTTCCTAAGTCCTTCATCTCGAATTCAGAGGCAAGCTTGCGTTTAACATTAGCAATCTCACATGTGTCGTTGCCGGTGATCACAATATCATCGACATAAACAATCAACACTGTGATTTTTTCATCTTGTCTTTTTACGAACATGGTGTTATCTGAGTTGCTCTGTTTGTAGTCAAATTTAATCATTGCTCCCTGAAATTTGCCAAACCAGTCCCTTGGAGACTGTTTTAAACCATAAATAGTCTTCTTTAGCTTGCATATTTTCCCAATGGTCGCAGCTGTAGAAAAACCCGGTGGAATATCCATGTAAACCTCTTCTTTCAGGTCTCCGTGTAAGAATGCATTTTTTACATCCAATTGCTGAAGTTCCCATCCAAGATTTGCTGCACATGATATCAAGACTCGAATAGAGGCCATCTTTGCTACTGGAGCAAAAGTTTCCTGATAATCAATCCCGTAAGTTTGAGTATACCCTTTTGCTACGAGTCTCGCTTTGTACCTATCAATCAACCCATTAGGTTTCTGTTTCACAGTGAATACCCATCTGCATCCTACTACCTTCCTTCCAGCGGGAAGATGAGTTAACTCCCAAGTGCCATTATGTTTCAAGGCATTCATTTCCTCTATCATAGCATCTTTCCATTTAGGATCACATAAAGCATCCTGCCAAGTATGCGGAACAGAAACACTAGACAAGGATGACACAAAAGCAAGTGAAGATGGAGATAATGCTTTATAAGATACAAAGTTTGAGATAGGATGGTTAGTGCAAGAGCGTACACCCTTTCTTATAGCAATAGGGAGATCCAAAGTGGGATCAAGAGTATTACCAGTTTCTGGCTCAAACACAGGAGATGCAGGATCTGTCTCGAGGTCAGAGGTCTTTGGATGCGGTAAAGTGGTGATATCATTTCTTTTCCGCCTGGAATATGTAATCAAATCTGGAATATCCAACCTATTTAGATCATCTGACTCATTACTCGTAAGTGGAGGAATAGATGACCTGTTTGAGCTAGTGTTTGGAACATTGATGAATGGAAGGAATTGAGACTCCTCTGTCGCTTTACTATCATGACTGTGTCGGTTAATCTCCCCCTGAAGCAAGGAGGAGAATCCGGGAGAGAAGTAAGAAATAGACTCCCAGAAAGTAACATCGTGACTGACATATGTGCGATGTGAGGGAGGATGATAGCACTTATACCCCTTTTGAGTTGGTGTATAACCAATGAAAACACAGCGGAGAGCACGAGAATCAAGTTTATCCCTAGAGGGAGAATGATTATGAACAAAGCATACACTCCCAAATAACCGAAGAGGCAATGGATGAGACGAAGGTGCAGGAATAAAGGACAACGGTGTTCTGAATTGTAGTACACTTGAAGGGAGACGGTTGATCAGATATGCAGCAGTCATGACTGCCTCACCCCAAAGATATTTAGGGACATGCATAGTTAATATGAAGGATGACCTAAGCGTCTATGCCATTGATACAAAGACTCTAAACTGGGATTAGATTTAGATGAAACCTGATAACTTGCCGATGGCGAAACAGAATTCCCTTCCATAATATATAGGCCATCTACCACTTTACCACTGCCAAGGACCTTGCATGTCGCCAGATCCTGAAATACACAGTGAGAAGGGAAAAAAGTTAATGAACAATTAAGATTTTCAGTAATTTGATGAACCGATAATAAATTCACTGATAAGGAAGGAACGTGTAAGACTGATGATAGTGGTAGTGAAGGGAGACAGTTGGAAGTGCCCCATCCGTGAACGGGCACATGAGTTCCATTGGCAATACGAACACTCTCTATTTTATTGATGTAGTGATATGACTGCAGTAAACTGGAATTGCCAGTCATATGTTCTGACGCTCCCGAGTCGATAATCCATGAATTAGGTGAACTGTGAGAGACCGAATGACAAGAAATACTTGAATGAAAAGTATTTGTCGGTACAAATGAGGCTGCAGTCTTCAACTTTATATCAGAAACCAACTGTCGAAAAAACTTGAGTTCCGAAACAGTTAGACCGGAATGACTTGAAGAAAATTCCTCTTTCATCATGCTAAAATACTCAAAAGATAATTATCCAACAATTATAGTCAAGTCTTAACTTGAACCAAATCAATATCAATTTAGCAAATTTATGCTAAATTTGGAAACATCAGTTGTGTTTTAATTCTTGGCCCAGTCCAATAACAAAAGGACAATAGCCCAAAAATTAGAGAAGCACCAGTTATATAAGCAAATATGATTCAATATCTATTATATATACACACAATCATGTATGTATAATATTCCAGCTGCTGAACTCCCCCTTTTTTTTCTCTCGTTAAATCTTTAGCATCTGCCTTTTTTGTTTTCTCCTTAAAAACACATGTATATACGCATATATATACATACAATTATTTATCAGAAAAAAAACTTCACAGAACTGAAAAATGATACCACGGTTGGAATCGGGACGACAGGACAAACCAGAAAGCCTTCTACGAACTGGCCGGAAAATGGCTGGAGGCTGCCACACGCGCCGGCGCGTGGGCGCGTCTGGCGGCGTCTGGCAGCTTCCAGCGGCGCGTGACGGCGCGTTGTCGTGTTTCTGGCGACCGGATTTTCTGGTATCGTCTTCTCTTCAGCTCTTCTTTACAGATATGAAGTTTGTTTTGGTTTTGATTTGGATAAAAAAAACGAAAGTCTGGGCAGGTACTGATTTCTGGGTAGTTCTGGTTTTCCTTCCTTCTGTAAGCTTGATTTCTCTGCAAATATGCTTCCCTAGGATAGAGTAACATGCTCTGATACCATCTTACAAATATATAACAGTAATGGAGAGGGATTTAACAGAAGAGAATGTGTTAATTATGTATGTTGTATGAATTATAAGAGTTTCTAGGTCCTATTTATAAGCCTAAATAGACTCATTCTACGTAACTGATTACATCATGTTTTACTGTAGAACCTCTGACTAAATGTTACTGTGGATCCTCTGACTATCTTCTAACCACCTCTTTGACATTAATGCTGCTGTAAGCCCATAACCTACTCTTTGCATATTAATAATGGAATTTGACAAGGCATTGTTACATATTATTGATTGTTCACATTGATCAAACAAGGAAAGATAGGCATACTGTTAATAAGGTTAAACCAACATGTACAACTTACAAAGAGTTTCCCACCAAATAGCTCATAAAGAAGGCAACACCTATGACTTTTAAACTAGTAACCACTTTTTATTAGGGGCAATCAATCATTGTATTCAAGATAAGGAGAAAGCAAAGGCATGGCACTAAATTATCTAAATCACATCTTGTTAGTCAAATCATGGACTCCGGTGACCTTGTCTTGGACATAAAGTTTGAATTCAAAACCAAATCATGCTAAACATAAGGATCATGCACATATCAAGGGATCATTTGTTAAACTCAAACATCAAGATTTTTTAATGGTTCAACTCACATTTGAAGAGTGAGTAATTTGGTATCTTTTTGCTTAATTAAAAAAAAAATCCACCAAAATTAGTAAGTATCTAATTACCAAACAAATTCTAAATTAAGCACCTAATTTTTGAGATATTCAGCACAAATCAACTCTGGACCAACAGGTTGTAAACAACGAATGGAGTAGGTTGGTAAGTAAAATGAAGGTTCCCACTCCTAATGATTCACTCTTTAATCCAAAATTGGACTTTCGAGTGACGTACTTCATGATAACATGAATGCATGATATATTAAGCTCTCAAGTTTATCATAGAAGTAAAAATTTTAACATAAAATGCATAAACAAATAATAAAAAACACTATTTCTGACAAACCTGAGCAGTAGATAGGCCCAAGTCTGCTACAATTCCAGCTTGAGCAGCAGATGAATACCCTGTCTACATATATGACAATAAAAATAATCAAAATCAAAATCAACAAAAAATGAAACAAAAGCGAAAAGAGTGAAAAACTTACAGCACAGCCAAATGTGAAAGAAGCAGAGATAGCAACGACAGTGCTAAAAAGAAGCAGTGGGGTGATAGAAGAGCCCATAATATCATCCTGTGCATTGGATTTTGTGTCATTTCTGGTTATGGGTTTGTTGATTAGCCCTTCTTCCATGCTTTCTCTATCCATTTTCTTCAGTTTTTTCAACAACTACAGTTTCTGGGTTGGTGGGGAAACACTTGTGGAAACAAACATATGTTCCGCGGAGGTAGTTGACGAAGATGGGCAAACTAGGACGAAAATGGTTAGGTAGAATATTTGAAATTAAATTAATTCTGATTAGAATATTCGATTATTAGCTGTTTCGTGACCTTATCCAATAACTCTGATAATTTCCGCTTTCATTAACACCGATTACAACTAATTAGATGCCTTACAGCATCTCCAATGGAGAAGAGCCCTTAGCTAAAATCACAAATATATTATCAAAAATAAAATTTATAAAAATTATCTAAAAAAACATCACTCTAATGGAACATTACTGTTAGCAAAAAATTTACATAATCTCTTTTCGTTGGCTATATTTGACCAACCTCTAGAGACCTGTAAGAAAGATTTTACATGATCTATTACCTTAAAAAAATAGATTCTAATAATAACAACCTGAAATAATAATAACATACTATATTTACAATATATACAACATTATAGCCAATATACCATTGGAGCACAACTTCTTACAGGTTCAGCAAATTTTACATAATCAATATTTTATCTGATTTAACCAACCATTTTTAGCTAAGACCATTGGAGATGCTCTTAGATAGCTTAGAATTAGTCTGATAATTTGTGAAAAATATTATTTTAGATTTTGATTTTTGGTACCGAAACACGAACATGAAGTTACACGAAGTATTTAGTGCGAAAGTAACGAAATATTATATATATTTTTTATTTTTATATATCATAATAAATATTATATATGTATTCTATTTTACGTGTTCCTTAGTAATTTATATATTTTTAATCACTCATTTTACATATTCAGTAGTATTTCGTGTATATTTCATGTATTCCGAATTAATCATTTTGTGTTATTTCAGATCGTTTCGTGTAAATAAAAAAGCACGCGAAAATTTCGTGTACTTTCAGGTTGACATGAAACTAAATGTTTCAGGTTCGATTTTAGTTATGAGTACACGAAATGATTTCGGGTCGGTTTCGATTTTATTTATGAGTACACGAAAACACGAAAGTATACGAAATGAAACGATTAATAGGCTTACTTAGAATAGATATTTGTTTTAATTTTAAACTAGGTAATTTATCCGTGCTTCGCGCGGTTCATAAATTTTTATTTAAAAATATTAAAAATAGATGAATTTTTTTTATTTTTAAAAATTGATTGGTCTCTAAAGAATATTTTAAATAATTGATACAAAACAATTTACATGAATTATAAGTTCGAAGATACTTTTTTTATATATCTAAAAATTTCATAATCTCAAAAATATCATAAACATAAAAAGTAGTAATTATAATACAAACGTAGTCTTTATGATCAGAAAATATGAATATTATATAGGGAAAATTAATTCTTTCATCCTTAAACTATATGCTATTTTTGGTTTTGGTCCCTGAACTATAAAAAAAATATCACGATACCTAAATTTTTACAATTTCTGATTGACATCCTTCCGTCTAAATTTGACTAACGGCCGTTAGTCAATGCTGACGTGGCAACGTCGAAAAAATCGAAATTTCATGAAATGAATTGAAAATTTGACATGTTAATCTACGAGTGATTATATGAACATGGGTGGCGAAAGTTTTCGATTTCGAATTCACTAACAAATGGAAATTTGCACTTTAATTTCAAGAACATGAAAAAATACTTACTAAAATTTGCAGATTTCCATATGTTAGTGAACTCGGAATCGAAAACTTTAAGCATATAGTTTAAAGACGAAAACATCATATAGTTTAAGGACGAAAGAATTAATTTTTTTATAGTCCATACGATGCCTTTGCTTTATCGATTTAATTTACCTATAAAAATGGGTTTTTTTCAATTTAATCGATTTTGTCATAATCCATGTGTAATTTATTCATGTGTAAAAATAAAAAAAACTATTTATATTATTTTTATTACAGGTGTTAAGCGAAGATTTATATACTTCTTTAATTTAATTACGATTTTCATAATTACTAATAATAAAGATTGCTTGAGAAGTTAAGGATCGTATTGACTACAATTGTCTGAAAAGAAATTTGAGTGGTATTCGATTGGGAATAAAAAAGGACGCAATGTAAACAATTTTTAGTCATCATTTTACCTAAAAATAAACTTAATTATATATGTAATTAATATTTAATAATGAAATAATAATTATAATGCTCAAATAAAGTTTTATAATTTTTTATATAATAAATAAAATAAATTTAATACATATTTATTAGTTATAATTAATGACTAATTAATATGTCATTAAGAGCTATTTAATGCAAGAAAATAATTTAAATAAAAAATTCAAAATAACGAAAATTAAAGAAAAATACCTTGAACGCTTCTGGTAACTTTTCGATCTCCAGGCATTATAATATACTAGCTTAAAGCCCGTGCGATGCACGGATTTTTTTAATTTTAATATTATATAAATTTTTTCATTTATTTAAATTAATTTTTTAAAAGATGAATTTTGGAGGCTTACATTATTATATGAGATGATTTGATAATAATTATACAAATGTTATCCGTGATATTTCTAGAAATGGAAAAATTTTAGTTAGAAAATATAGAAAAGATGATAGGTTTTAGTTGAAAAAGGTAATCGATTAATTATTGGTAATTATAAAAATTATTATTTTTATTAAATAGAATGCATGTGATATGATTAGAAAAAGATAGGATTTAGTTAGAGAAAATTAAAAAGGAAACGGTGAAAAATATAATTGATTAGTTTATAGCAATTACAATTTAATTACCTTATTTACTAAATACAATTGCACGAAATATTTTTAGAAAAGGAGAAATTAATATTGTCCGTCATATTTCTATTAAAAGAATGATTTTAGTTAAAAAAATATAGAAAAGATGATACGTTTTAGTTGGTAATCGGTTACTTACTAATATTGAAATATTATTATTTTATTTTATTAAATAAAACCTCCCTTGATATAATTGGAAAAAGCGATATTTTAGTTAGAGAAAATAGAAAGGTAATGTGAAAATTAAAAAATGACATGATATATGTGAAAAAGGTAATTGATTAGCTTATATAATTATAATTTAATTATGTCATTTTACTAAATAAAATTGCTCATAGTTTTTAGAAAATGAGAAATTAATGTTGCCCGTGATATTTCTAAAAAAAAAGGAGTTTAATTAGAAAAAATAGAAAAGATGATACCTTTTAGCTGAAAAGGTAATCGGTTATTTATTAGTATTATAATATTATTATTTTATTTTATTAAATAGAAATATCTATGATATAATTGGAAAAAGAGAGATTTTAATAAGAGAAAAGAAAAAAGGTACTGTGTTTTGGTTGAAAAAGGTGACCCTTCATGATATAATTGGAAAAAGAGAGATGTTAATTAGAGAAAAAAGAAAAGGTAATGTGTTTTAGGTGAAAAAGGTAATTGATTAGTTAATAGTAATTATAATATAATTATGTTATTTTATTAAACAAAACTGCTCGTAATATTTTTAAAAAAAGAGATATTTTAGTTAAATAAAATGTGAAAGATATTCTATTTTATTTGAAAAAGGAAATTGATTAGTTATTGAAAAATAGAAAATGTAATATGTTTAACTTTAAAAAGGAAATTGATTAATAAATGAGAAATTTTAGTTAGATAAAATATAAAGGTATATTATATTTTATCAGAAAAAGGAAATTATTTAGTTTTTGAAAAAGAGAAAAGATAATATGTTTAAACTCAAGAAGGAAATTTATTAGTTAGTATAAAAGGTAATATGTCGAACCTGAAAAAGGAAATTTATTAATAAAGGAAAAATTTTAGTTAGATAAAATATAAAAGGATATTGCATTTTAGGAAATTAGTTAGTTACATAAAATATAAAGGGATATTATATTTTATCAGAAAAAGGAAATTATTTAATTTTTGAAAAAGAGAAAATATAATATGTTTAACTTCAAGAAGGAAATTGATTAGTTAGAAATTGATTAGTTAGTAGAAAAGGTAATATGTTTAACCTGAAAAAGGAAATTGATTAATAAAAGAGAAATTTTAGTTAGATAAAATATAAAAGGATATTGTATTTTAGGAAATTAGTTAGTTCTTGAAAAATTGGAAAAAAATAATATGTTTAAACTCAAGAAGGAAATTGATTAGTTAGTAGATCTGTAATTAAGTAAGGGTAAATAAGTAAAATCAACAGGTACCGTACCGACCAACCGACCGACCGACCGACTGACTAACCAAACTTTTAATGTTTCGGCTTTTATATAATAGTATAGATATAGATATTGAGCTGCTCTCGTCAAAAAGTCAACTTAATATGTATCATGAACATTTATATTTTAATTTATAAAAATTGAAATTTAAAAGTTAAATAAAATTTATCATCAATTTCAAATACTAACAATTAATACGATTTTTTTTAGTAAGCCGTATTATCATTAAACACATTTCGAGTCCCTTCCAAATTCTATCTTCATTATATATTATTGATAATTATCTTATACAATAATCCGTTTTCTCAAAATTAAAATCTAGGAAGAGGGTGAATTATAATTTTTACTTTCTCTAAATTTTCTAAGATGTAAGAAATTTTGAAAAATAAAAATACATTTTATCTTCACAATATATTACATGCTCATGTATTTAATTTCTTATCTAAAATTTAGAACTTACGAATAGAGTAAATTTTATCCAATACTTAACACTTCTCATAAAATTAAAAAAATTATGTAGTATAATTTTAAGAGGATCTCGCTTAAATAGACCGTCATTTCATAGTGAACCTTCTTATATAAAAAGTATCAAAAACAATCACTAATTTTACCATAAAATTTCATCAATAATTCTAAAATAAAATTTTTCAAAATATAAAAGATGATTATAACGTAGAATGGTAACAATGTATAAACTTTATAAAAAATTTAACATGTAAAATTTAAACAAAAAATTTGATTTTGAATTTGGTTATACTATAAGATAAATATGTGTTAGGTCCGTTAAGATTGTAGAAAGGGGGGTTGAACACAATCTTTACCTTTTTATCAAAATTTGTTCGTTAAATAAAATTTAGTTTAGACAAATTTGTGCAGAATCAATTGAAACAAAATTCAAATTAAATATAACGATATATTAAACTTGACGGTTGTTACAAAATCAATACAGAGTATTATCACGTTAATAAAAACTAATTAGAAAATTTGACATGAACTTTTCTAATTTAGTTAATAAAAATCGAGATAAGAATTAGGAAACTTAATTCGCTAGTAGCAAGAGAGTCACAAATAATTAAGTTCTAACGGATACAATCTTTGAAACAAAGAACTCAAGAATTTATGGCAATTTACTTCTCCTTGGTTGAGTTTTAAAGATGAGAGAGAGATATGATTTTTGCTTATGTCTTTAAGTCTGTGTTCGTGTATATGTTGTGTCTGTTGCCTTCTGTCTATTTTATAGACATATGGTGTTGAAAATATCTTCTACCATGTTTTAACACTTAACAGACTACCTAGAAGACTATTCAAAGTCTTGCAGATTATCCACTAAAAATTCAGACTTTCGGAATGACTATCAAAGCTCTTCCAAACTGTCGGTATGACTATCAAGACTGGCAGACTACCCACTTCCTTTCCAGACTATCGGAATGACTATCCTGATAGTCTTTAATACTTGATTTTCTGACAGACTAGACAATTCCTTTGCAAACTATCAGCCTTTCAGACTTTCTTCCAGACTACCTTGCAGCCTATCTCTTTTACTTTGCAGACTGTCTCCCAGACTACTTTAGATAGTCTTTTAACATTAAATCTCAGTTTAAAAACATTTCTAATAGACTTTTAACAATTTATATTAATTCTAAATTAATTAATTTCAATAATCAAATTAATAAATTAATTAATTCTTGAAGAATTAATTTATTACTTAAGTTAACTAAATACTTTTAAATTAATTAAGAGAGAATTAACATACTTCTTTTAATAGTCTAACCTTCACTTTAAACCACTGAAATAAACAAAGAACTTCCACTGAATGTTGACGCTCGATGCACGGTCTGGTTCATGAACGACTAACTCCAATCTCTGTTCTTCATTTTGACTCTAAGATGTGGTCTACTTCTTTTCTCAACACTCTTCAAATTATCTGTACTGATACTGTCTTCACCGAATTCTCTGTCACTCTAAATGAATCCACTTTCTTCAATGCCACACTGAGGCTTGATCAGCTGATTGAGTCTTCTTCCAGTGTAAAACATTAAAACTACAGATTGGCTTTGTCCTTTCTTCTGATAAATAATACTTCTGAGATTCCTGTGACAGTTAACCTGATTATTTACTATTACAAACTAATGTAAGTTGAGATGAATCCTCGAACTACAAATAGGCAGTGTCATATGCCTTTCAATCTCCCCCTATTTGTTTGTTAGAGAATAACAAGCAAATTCCTAGAGCATAACTCAACTAACTCAACTTAAACAAGTAAATAATAAAACATTAAGTGCAAGTAAATAACGAAAAAGTTTTGGTACTTATAACAATTTCCAGATTCAAACATATAGATAAATACAAGATAGAATATCCTTTAGACTGATCATATAAAACACTTAACCTATCTTGTTCTATCTAGGCTCTAAAGATATAACATGTAGATCTGATCTTCAATTCTGGTTGTCTTCCCTCCTAAATTCTCCTTCTTCTGGTTCTTCTATGAAAGACAGTGACTTGTGCATTTCAGAGTCGTAGAGACGATCTCTTTCAGATGTTATGCCTTTAGGAAAGATTAGTGGAATTCCAAGTTTCTTTCTCAATTCACCCTTTAATCTGTTATAATCATTAATGTTGGTCTGTGCATAAGATTTAATATGATCTGCAGCTTCCCTCTTAGCTTGAGATGGAAATCCATGCGTTCTGAGAATATGCTCAATGTAGACTAACTGCTTGGCAGAATACAGATGCAATGCATCTGTGTTCATGTGACATGTCTGAAGTATGTTACCTGTGAGAAATTTTACTTGACTAGGCTCCTCTATTACTTCTGGACCAGCCCTTTCAGCAAATTCTTTAGGTTTCTCATTTAGCAATATATCTAGTTCAGAAGATGTTCTTACCTTTGGTCTAAGAACCCAAAGCTCAGTCAATGATCAGCCATAATAGAGCTGAAGAGATACTTTGAATGTTCCAACTCTTTGACAGTCAACAAAGATCAACAACTCTTCTATTCTCTGGTCATACTTAGCAGATATCCTGACAATTTCTTGATTTAAAGCATGTATGTACAATCGATTTGTTGGACTGACCCTTTTGACCTCATCAAAGATTTTAAGTAAACGAGCATTATCATACTCATCAGTTTGAGGTGTGTCAATCATTCTTTTAGCAAAATCCCACTTTTCACCAAGCATATACTTAATATACCTCTTCCTAGCTTGTACCTCAAGAGTGTAACAACCCCAGATCCGGGATCGGGGATCCGGTCGTTACGGTCTCAATTCCATCAATAATACTTGAACTTGAATCAAATTAAATAAACAGTATGCTATGACCCCGCAATAATCTCACACCACACAACCAGTTATAGTCCCAGAGATGAAATTGAAATAAGTCTCTAATCATAGGATCCACAAGTTATAAGTTATTATAAACCCAAAATAGTTACAGATTACGCTTAAAAGTTTCTTGCCGTTGATTAACATATGTCATACATATAATAAGTCTGATAAACCGAAAGCTGACAGTCTAGCCTACTGGTTGCTCCTACCTCAACAATGGCGGCTATGACATCAGCGGGCAACCCTATGACGGCCGTCACCTGCTTGCGCCGAGTGCGCCTTGTGCGGGCCATCAGATCTAGCTGTTGTTGCGATATAATAAATAAAGCAAGGGTGAGCAATAGAGCCCACCAAAAATAATTTGTAATTGAACAATAATATATAACAGTTTGAAAATATCTCTGAAAAACCATATGCCATACATTAGCGAACATAGTGCTAGTATAACGTAAAAGATGAAGTTACAAGGTAATTTAATATCTAACTTCCGTAAGAATATCTGCTATGCAAAAGTATAAGCCAGATATCAACATATATAAAAAACCAAAGTCTTCTATGCAGAGATAATATAAACAAGATATCAACGTATATCTTAAAAAAAAGAAGTTGCAAGGTAATATATTGCAACTTTAGTTTTGAACACTTTTCAAACCCCTGCTAACCTGATCGAAAGTCTCTTCGATACGTGTTGCAGGAAATACCCATCAACCTGAAAAAAAGTCTCTTCGATACGTGTTGCAGGAAATATCCAAAGTTGGATGATGAACTAATACTGGAGTATTCACAGCGCCAGTTGTCCCAACCTACGATGATCAGTCGCAGTTGTACAACATAGATATGGTTTTACTACTGGTTGAAGGAAGAACTGACGGCTTTACTTGTCTACCGTCTCTCTAGTAACTCCCTGGCCAACGGTTGGGCCTTGGACCGGAACTACTCGGCCCATTATACGACTCCTAGTTCGAATAGAATCCATGACTGAAACGTAAAGTTCGTCCCCCTTTTCCCAAGCATAATACTTGTTGATAGGACTCCACAAAGTAGTCGTATCTAATTGGAAAGGAAAATTCACCAATACTTCCCGAGCTATTGCTCGTTAATGGATTATAACTTGTTCCATCAATCTTACTCCTCGAGTGTTGAGGAAGTAACAAAAGACTCATTTGATGATTTAGAAATCAAGATGCGAGTGAAAATAATACTTTCAAAAATCTATGACCGGGCAATCAGTCATAAATAACAATTCTCAAGTAAGGTTCCCTTATAATTTAGAAGTTTTCAGCGAGCATTTAAATCTTCCTATAAGATAGATTTAAATGGAAAATAAAGTTTTGGGAACCTCTCCTTGATAAAATAATCATAATAAAGCTCAGAAATATCTTACAAAGTTTTTGAGGGTCAAAGATAATTTTGAATAAGAGAAATCATCTTTAAAACTAGTTAAAAGTATTAAATAAATATTCAAATAATATTTATTAAATCATAGATAATTAAAGAATATTTTTAATCAAAAATATTTCTCATAAATAATCCTCGAATGAATATATAAAAATATTCACTAAATAAATAAATACTTGAATGAATATTCAAAATAATATTCATTTAATAAATCAAATCCTTAAATGGATATTTAAAATAATATTCATTTAATAAATAAAACTCTAAATGATTATTCGAAATAATATTCCTTAAAGAAATAAGGAAAAACATTTACCTAATATTTTCCTCAGAAAATAATCACACGATATACAGAAATACAGTCTCCCGGTCTATATTTAAAGGATGAAAATCATATGCCCTTCACTGAGGGTCTTAGCGAAACATCCGGCTTATAACTAATATATCTCATATCTAGCTTACAAGCCAATATCAATTCGTAAAACAAGTATCACAATATACTTTCGAAAACAGGCATGCATGCTATGGCATATGTATAACAGGAAACATATATATATATATATATATATATATATATATATATATATTCACAACAACAGTTTTTAAAAAGGTTTGAAACTTGCCTGGAAGTGTCGTAGGGGTAGTGTGCCTCGGTCGGTCCGGTGATCTATAAATAGTCAAAATATCCGAGATTAATCACTTAACACTTTGAAAGGCTAAGTATATACTTTACTTATGCTAAAACACGTTTTCAAGTTAACTCTTATTAACACCGTTGAGATCCGACACTTGCTTGTTATCAAGGCATGTCATTACACTTACACTTGGTAGGTACTTAAGTCGTATAAGTTCTAGGGTTGGTCGTTTACTTGGAAAGATTATACCTCAAGATTTATTGTCCGTTTTCTAAGTGGTTTTTCAATGTTATACTAAGTGTACCTCAAAGGGGGTTCATTCGCACTTAACCTTGATTCTAACATTTTTATAAAATCGAAAAACGATCCTTTTGACATGAGGTCTTCTCTCACGCCTTCCTTATGATCTCTAATATTTAATTACCAAGATTTGTAACTGAATTACTCATGTTAAGGGGGTTCAATTACAGTTACGAACTCACACTTACGATTTCGAACAACTTTTACTAAATCGACCATATCTCCTAAACGTAAGTCTAAATGTTTCGATTCTCGCGCCAAAATGAACCTTAAAACATGAGCTAACATATCATGGTAGTGGTGACTTAAGGTCAGTGGGGTTTTGGTCCGAAAATCACACACACAACTTGGTATTGTAAAATCGAGCATTATAACGTCTATGTTTACATGCTTTTCCAAATTTTCCCACTCCACCAAGATCATACCATGATCAAACCAACAACTTATACACATCATCTACATCTTAACAAGCCCAAGAACATCTCATTCAACCATCATTTGAATCATGGCTTTTAAATCTACTAAAACAACTACATAATCATGCTTACATGCTTATAACAATATCTTCTTCAAAACTCATCCAATAATCATAAAAACTCAAAATAAGATCTGGGGTTTCTTGAGAGATATACCTTCCTTGGAGTGTGTATGAACTTAGTAAGCCTTGTATAGCCCTTAGAATACCTTAATAAATCTTAGATCATCCAAAGAAATCAAGAAAACAAAGTTAGTTCTTGAAAGTTACTATCCACCCTAAACTTTGGTGAATTAAATGACTATGCTAGAGATGTTTGTTTGATCTCAAACTTCTAGGAGATCTTAATAATGAAATATAGAACTCACCTAATTAATATGAGAATTCTTGGATGGTTGAAAGTGTGATTTTGATCTTCAAAAAGAACATAGGCCGAGAGCTCCCTTTTGTGGTGTTCTTGGTGTTTGCTTTGCTTTGCTTGGTCTCATCTTGTATAAAGTGACTTGCTTGGATAATATCTTCATAAAGTGGCTTTAATAAAATGATTATGTCACCTTCCACTAGCTCATCATGTGCCAAGTGTTGTGTTTTAGTGGTGTAGATCATGCAAAGTGCTAAGTACTTGGTTTGGTTTCTAATTATACTAGTTCCTTTGTAACCCACTTAGTTACTTGGCTCCACCCACTTGCACATGATCATATCTTGGTTCTCTGCTTGTTTCTTTGCCCGGTTATTACTCAATTTCATTGATCGTTCGGAGGAATATCTCAAGTATTTATTGTTAGGGTTTTACCGGAAACCTTCTTGGTATTTTTACTACCATCTTCAATCCTCCTTTATAATCCTTGCATTTAAATCCCTTAAATCTTTTAATTAAATCCTTCAGTATCTAGGAAAATCTCGGGAAAAATAAAAGTGTTGTTTTTCAGAATCTGATATCATTTATATACACTTATTTTGTCCCTAGATCATCAATACGGACTCAGAAATCCACTCTGAATACTTCTATATAGGGTCATCTGATAATATTCCAAAATCCACCAAAAACACTATTCATGGTTTATTCTCTCTTTATTTCTTGTACTTAAAAAATGTCCTCGCGCTTTCTCGAGCGTTCCCAATCTCTATTACGGAGTTACTTAACTTATACCAGATATCGATTTGGATGACATGAGAATACATCCTTTCTTGGAATACCATAGCTTTCTTTCTTGACGATAGATTATTCTTATATAATTTTGTCAATCTTTAATCTCATTCATAGCATATAAACACTAGAACCCACATCCATTAAAATATTCGTTCATTAGAACCACTGATACATTGGAGTCGTAACCACTATTCATTTCTACATCAATACATAATAAAAGTTTTAATTCCTTCAAAAATCTGGGTTCTTACAAAGAGCATGTTGACGTCGTATAACATCCTCTTCTGCTTTCTGAAGCTCTTCATTTTGTTCAATCTGCTCCATTGTCTTACTAAGCTTTTCTTCTCTCATTTACAAATTAGCTTGATGCTCTGCAAGTGATGCTTCAGATTCAGGATCTGCTCGTTGCTTTAAAAATTCAGGATCAACTTGCTCTTCCTCTTCCCAGTAACTAAGATCTGGTTCAGGTACCTCTTCACACTCACCAGGAAATGACATATCATTAATATATGCAAACACATCAAAGTCATCAGGTTCACCTATGTAATACTCTTGAGTGTCTTCCGCTTGAATGGCATGATCTGTAGCTTTCTTCTTCCTCTTATCACCCCTTTTTCCAACTTGATCATTTTTAGATTTATCTTCTCTTCCCCCTCTTGATTTCTCCCCATTAGTTGAGGAATCCTCTACAGATTTGTCAGTTGCACCAGCTCCAGGGTCTCGCTCATCGCCATGTTTATCTGTTCTTTCAAAGAAATCCTTCTCTTCTTCTGTGGGTGTGCGAATTCTACTGATGATATTATACAAGTGCTTCAGTCCTTTACCTTGATGTGCATTTTGCCTTTCAATCTGATCAAGACGACGGCTTGTGGATATCTGATCCGCATGGACTTCAGTTTGAAGGGCTTCAACTTTGTTCGAGAGATCAGTGATAATTATATCTTGAGCAACCATAACATCTCCTGAGTCAGAAAGTACTTGTTGTTGAGAAAGTTCAAGAGTGTTGATCTTGGTGTTGAATATTATCTTCATGTTCTCACTGTCATTCTTTATCATTACAAGCTGAATATTGACAGAGGTGGATGAAGAAGACGTTCACCTACTTGTGCTCGAAGTGATCGTGTTTCAGCTTTGCTTTCTTCAAGTTCCTTTTCTAGAGCTGCTATTTTTTTAAGTAATGAGAGAGTGTATGTGTCAGTGTGTGCTCTCACATGAATTTCACTCTGTGTTTTGCTCACCTGACGTGCATGTGTTTCACTCAGTTTTGAGGTGGTCCTTACATCACTCCTCACAATTTCCTTAGCTGCTCCAGAAGTTGTACCTGCATGTAAAATCACCCTAGCCTCCTCTGGGAAGGTCAGTGGTGGTGCAATGGGAGTTCGCAAATCCCAATCCTCAGTCATTTCTATCATTTCATTTGGATTTGATGTCTGAATTGCTTCAAAGATAGAAAGACTAAGTTGCCTTCCACATTTTCTAATCGAAACTGCGAGTGGAAACTCCCTTAAGGGATCCAGGTATGTTCCACCTGAGAGGGGAGATGATGAATCTATTATAGGTGGCAAAGAATCAAGATTTCCCTCGTAGACCTGTGAAGGCCCCTCTACCGTAACTATGGCAGGCACTGTATCCAACCTATTGTGTTGTGTCCTCAGCTTCATCTAATGTTGTGTTTTCCCCCATTGTGAGTAGCAGGGGTGTGCTCGACTCTATACAAGGTGCCACGGCCCTATGGCGAACTTCAATAGTTTCATCCTGTTGAGAGGAAGAAGCCAGTAACTGTTTATCGGCCATATCAATGTCCAAATCCTGTTGGGAGGAAATGGATGGGCTTACAGATGCCTCAGTTTCAGTTCCACTTTTCTTTAATAGAGGTAGAGCTGTGGGTTCACTCACATCAACACTACTACTCTAACCTCTTTTAACAAGCAATTTCTTTCTGGCTTGATAGTATTTGGAAAATTTAGACTTTGTGTTTGGCTTTTTGATCTAGGTTAGTGGTTGTGGTTTTACAACCCCTTGGTCATCCATAACAATCACTTGGGTTTCAGAAGTAGATTGAGAAAGGGAAGTAGTTAAGGGATCTGAAGTTAATACCTGGTCAGCAGATGTTGTAGAAGTTCCAGCTGGACTTGGTTGAACCACTTGAGATTGAATTACTTGCTCGGGGACAGATGCATCCTGCTCAATAGCAGGAGCTGTTTGTTCAGGTACTGGTACAAATGGCTCAGGAACATGTTGTTCAATAGCAAGTGCAGGTGCCTCAGGAGCTGGTTCAGGTTGCATTGGAGCATGTACAGGTATGACCGAAAGATTTATGAATGTGGACATAAACTGTGTTATGACCACTGGAACATTTGTGAATTTCCTCATTGTGTCTAATCTTGTAAAGAATTTCTTGATACTTCATCACGCGAGTTAACAAATAAACGTTGATGATCAGCAGAAAGGACATTCAATAAAAGAGTTAAAAACCTAGGATAGTAACAGTCAACTCGACTACACAAATCATTATGGTTATTAGCAGTTATGAGGCGACTTATAATGGCATCCCAAACTAATTTGCCAAAATTAATCCTTAGATTATGAGCAACTGCAAAACCAATACGCTGAATCAAAGTTGGAATACTATGAAAGTTGTTCTTTTTAGTGTTGGCAAACACCTTAGCAATAGTGTCAAAGAAATAGTCCCATTCAGCCATTAAATTCTTTTTGGACAGCTTAGAAAGATCAACTTCCCCTTGATAATGGATGTTATTGAAAAACTGTGTTAAAACAGCTTCAGATGGAAAATCAACAAAATCATCTGTTGGAAGATTTAAAGCGGTGTTTATGATTGATTCATTTACAACATAAGGTGTTTCTCCTAATGTAAAAGTGAAAGATCTTGAGTTAGAAGAAAGAGCAAATGTGGAACAAATCAACCAAAGCGGATCAATTTTTAAGGGAGCAATAAGGGTCATGGCATGTCGAATGAGAAAAGGCTTATTTAAAAATCGAATCCAAGGCTTATCCTTTTGAGAGAACAACTTTCTGGGTTAAAATAACCAACAAGATTGTGTTTGATAATCTACATATTAACAGCCATCTAAATTTCCCACAGACTGAATTAAAATCACACTTAATTAAAATAAATTTGAATTTGGTGATTTTATCAATTAATTAATTAATAAATAAAATCCGAAAAATCAAAACTTATCCGAAAATTGTGAAATTAGAGTATGTTGTCTCTGAACACGCACGAACACCCCAGTATTTTTAGTTTTTGCAAAATCAATGTTAAACACTGAATTATTCAAGAAATTCGACTGGGTTTTTGAAAATAACGATTTCTTAAAACACCACCAAATCGTAGGATTAATCAGTCAAATTAACGGGCTTGAAGAGATCGTTACACAGGTGTTTTCAGAATGTGATTTAGCCAAGAAACAAGAGAGATTTTGAAGAAAATTTGGGCAGCAATTCGACAGTGTATGTATATGTGTGTGTATCGACTAAGAACGGTACTCAGAGACTTAACTCGTGAGTTAGAAAATAAGACTAAAACTGATAGTCTGAACAACACAACCTATATATATACTAAACGATAGTCTGGATCGATAGTCTAAAAGAATAACAGAAAACTAAATCGACTATGGGCTATATAAGACTATCGCTCGATAGTCTGCCCGATAGTCTAAACAGACTAGAAATAGACAACCACTATATAGACTAGTGATTAAAAAGACTACAGAACATAATATAGACTATTGATTAAAAAGACTATAGAAAATTCAATATAGACTATTACAGACTGTCCTATATAGACTTATTAAAATAGAATATTAATTTTACAAAACTAGAAAATTTATTAATAATTACAAGATACGAATTATACTAAATAAATAATATGCAAAATTACTAAAAAAATTACTAGAAAGACTATAGGTTATCCTTTTGGTGGAAACAAAACATTAATAACAGAAGAACAAACACTACAGAATTATTAAGTAAGATATTAACTATTTACTCAAATATTTATAGTAAATTAATAAATCTATATATTTTCTAATAAAATAACTTTCAAATAGAAAATTATTTAGAGAGAAAATATGACTTATTAAAATATCACAAATATTCAAAAGTGACTTTAAAATAATGAAATTTTCAACAAATAATTTATGAGTGATTATTTTGTTAACAATTATTATTAGAATCACTTATATAATTAATTTATCAACTTACCTTCTTGCTTGTTAATTCTCAAACCATTGCCATTATCTTCTTAATATATCCCTACTTACTTCTTTTATTTTAGAATAATTTTATTTTATCTAAAAAAAATTATTTTTCTCAAATTTTACAAGTTGAAATTTGTGTAAAATTTGAGAAAAATAATTTTTTTAGATAAAATAAAATTATTCTAAAATAAAAGAAGTAAGTAGGGATATATTAAGAAGATAATGGCAATGGTTTGAGAATTAACAAGCAAGAAGGTAAGTTGATAAATTAATTATATATGTGATTCTAATAATAATTGTTAACAAAATAATCACTCATAAATTATTAAAGAGCAAACCTCAGATATTAACTAGTTTAATTACCAGGACTATTTAACATACCCAATTTACCAGCAAAATGTGGATTCTTCAAAAGACTTAGTAAAAATATCTGTTGTTTATTCTTCCGTGGGTACAAAATGTAATTCCACGGTACCATTCATGACATGCTCTCTAATAAAATGATACCTAATGTCGATGTGCTTGGTCCTCGTATGCTGTACTGGATTGTTGGAGATTGCTATGGCACTTATATTATCATATAAGATTGGAATCTTGTCAAGTACAAAGCCATAGTCACGTAGCTGATTCCTAATCCACAAGATCTGAGCACAATAGCTTCCAGCAGCTATGTATTCAGCTTCGACTGTTGAGTTGAAAACCGTTTGCTGTACCAGGAAACCAGTCTTCCACCAAGGAATTGACAACACCCGAATGTACTTTTTCTATCTACCACACTTCCTGCATAATCTGAATCTGTATATCCAACAAGGTTAAAACCAGATTCTTTTGGATACGAAATACCTAAGTTAGGTGTACCCTTAAGATATCTCAAGATTCATTTGACAGCGACGAGATGCACATCTCTAGGATCTGCTTGGAACCTTGCACACAAGCATGTAGCATACATAATATCTGGTCTACTTGCAGTAAGGTAAAGTAATGAACCTATCATACCTCTATAGCTTGTGACATCTACCTTTGCAGAATTTTCACATGCTCCAAATTTGACAGCTATAGATGATGGTGTTCTTGCTGAAGATGAGTCCTCCATATGATATTTCTTGAGGAGCTCTTTAACATACTTGGATTGACAAATAAGGATTCCATATGATCTTTGACTTACTTGTAATCCAAGAAAGAACTTCAGCTCACCCATCAAGCTCATCTCAAATTTACCCTGCATTAGCTTAACAAATTTGTTGCACAAAAGATCAATAGTAGACCCAAATATTATATCGTCGACATAGACTTGGATTAGTATATTATCATTCTTATGTTTCTTTATAAAGAGAGTTTTGTCTATGACACATCTAACAAAACCTTTTTCATGTAAGAATTCAGAAAGAGTGTCATACCATTTTCTTGGTGCTTGCTTAAGGCCATAGATAGCCTTGCAGAGAAAGTAGACATAGTCCAAAAGATCTGGATCTTCAAAACCAGGGGGTTGTTCTACATAAACCTCTTCATCTAGCTTACCATTCAGAAAAGCACTCTTGACATCCATTTGATATACCTTAAAGTTTGAGAATGCTGCAAATGCCAAGAAGCCTCAAGTCTAGCCACTGGTGCATAGGTTTCATCATAATAAATTCTTTCAGCTTGGGAGTAACCTTTAGCAATCAGTCTTGCTTTGTTTCTAGTCACAGTGCCATCTTCATCTAGTTTATTTCTGAATACCCACCTAGTATCAACCACTTTCTTGTCCTTAGGTCTGGGTACCAGCTTCCGTACTTCTTGTTGTTTAAATTGATTGAGTTCATCTTGCATAGCAATCACCCAATCAGGATCAGAAAGAGCTTCCTCAGTTTTCTTAAGTTCCATTTTAGACAGAAACCCTGAATAATTACATTGATTCTAGTTCTCACACCAACATCTGGATCACCAAGAATTAGCTCAAAGGGATAAGCCCTATTCCAAACAGTCTGTCTGGGAAGATTAGATCTCGATGATTCGCCTTGTTCTTCATTTTGATGTTGAGTATGACTGGTTGATCCTTCATTGTTGCCAGGTTGACTTGATGATTGTTCAGGAGTGTAAGGGGTATCTCCAATATTATCATTGTTTCCACCACCACCACCCTGATCATCATCATCATTATTGTTATCATCATCAACAACATCAGGTAGATTGGCACCATCTGAATCTGAATCTAACATGTCATCAAAAGATAACTTTTCAGATACTGGGGAGTTTAGTGTCATCAAATGTTACATTGACACTTTCAAGCATTTTCTGTTGATCAATTACATACACCTTATAAGCTCTTCTTGCATAACCAATAAAAATTGCTTTATGTGCTTTGGCCTCAAATTTTCCACCACGATCATCTCCTTCTTTAAGCACAAAACATTTTGCTCTAAATACATGAAAGTACTTGAGTGTTAGTTTCTTTTCATACATTATTTCATAATGTGTCTTTATTAAATCTTTATTGATAAGATTTCGATTCTGGGTATAACATGCAGTGTTGACAGCTTCAGCCCAGAAATATAAGGGAAGCCCTGATTCACTTAACATTGTACGTGTAGCTTCAATCAAGGTTCTATTCTTTCTTTCTACTACCCCATTTTGCTGAGGAGTTCTTGGAGCTGAATACTGTCTTGTTATCCCCTTGTCAGCACAAAAGTCATTTAGAATTACATTCTTGAATTCAGTCCCGTTGTCTGACCTTATTGCTCTTACTGGATGCTTTGAATCTAGCTCAATCAACTTGATGTGATCAATCACCAATTGAGGAGTTTCATCTTTAGAATTTAGAAAAAAAACCCAAGTGTATTTTGAGAAGTCATCAATAATCACGAGATCATATCTTTTGTTTGACATAGACATCACATTAACCGGACCAAAAAGATCCATGTGGAGTAGTTGCAAAGGTTCAGTTATTGATGATGTGTTAGTGCTCCTGTGAGTTGCTATTTTTAATTTCCCTTTTTGACAGGCATCATAGAGTCCTTCCTGAGTAAATTCCATAGAAGGCAAACCTCTCACCAATTCTCTTTTAACTATAGAAATCATTGTATTGAAGTTAAGGTGAGAAAGTTTCTTATGCCATAGCCAACTATCATCTGTAGATGCTTTAGAATAGAAGCAAGTGATTTCTTCAGTGATTCCAGAGTTCATGTTGGCTACATACAGATTGCCTTTTCTAACTCCAATCAGTGCAGGCTGTTCATGTCTCTTATGTGAGATCAAACAATTCTTCTTGTTAAAGAAGGCTTCATATCCCTTGTCACAGGATTGACTGATACTTAGCAGATTATGTTCAAGTCCTTTCACAAAAGACACTTCATCAATGATAACATTTCTATCTTCCAATCTACCATATCCATCAGTTTTACCTTTGTTGTTATCTCCAAAGGTAACCACTGGCCCGGCTTTCTCCACCACATTTGTCAGCAGGGCTCTATCTCCGGTCATATGCCTTGAACATCCACTGTCCAAAATCCACATAACACGATCAACCTATTCCACAACCTGCATTGACAAGTAATTTAAACTTTCTTCGGAACCCAAATTTGATTGGGTCCAGAGTACTAGAAGAATTGGCCTTTATCAGGCAAAACAACATTCTTAATCTTAACAACAACATTTTCAACAGGGACTGGACACTTAACCCTGTAAACAGCTTTAACATTCTTTGGTTTCAGCTTGGGTATCCATGTCTTCACCATAACCTTAGGAGGACTTGAGGACCTTGACCTAGGGTTAGGTAAAGTAATAGTCCTGGGTCTTTTTTGGGCCTTTGGTAATAGAATTTAGGGTCTAAGGTAACACAGTCATGGTGTTATTGTATGTCATCTATGGCGTAGTGTAAAATGCTTATTTCTACTCATATGTTGTCTAGGAGCAGTCTTATTAGAACATGCATGATTACTATTAAAGTAAGCAGACATAGCATTAAAGACACACGACATGCAATTCACAACACCACATGATTCATGAGAAGTATCAACAATAGAAATGGCAGGCATGGTAGACATGTTGTTATTGTTCACATTCTTATAACTTGATTCAGTCTTCAAAGAACTAGTTGATTTAACAACCTTGACTGGCACCTTAGGTATATCTTGTTTAGAACAGACATTTGCATTTGCAACGTCCTCAGTTCTCAACTATTCATGAATAATTAAAGAAGTGGTATCTAAAGGTTCTGCAATAGACTTCTTAAAGAGAGGGTTCTTGACACCCTTAAGCACATGTGGTATTCCCCTTTCTTTAGCATCAACAGGATTAGGGGAATTTATTCCTAACATTCCAACAGCCTCATTGTAATCAAACCCTATTCCTACGATTTGATCAATAGCTTGTTTCTTGAAAAAAATTTTAGCCACTTTACAAGAATTATAGTAAGCTCTAACCTTACAGTTGAAACATCTAATTTTGCTTCTATCAATAGTTCAAGTTTTATAGCCACTCTTGCACCCAGAGGATGAAGAACCTCCTTTCTGGAATCTATTGTTGTTAGATTTAAACTTGAACTTGGGATTCTTTCTGAATTTGAAGTTACTGAACTGTCTCACCAGCCATGGATTCATCCTCCAACTGATCCAGTTCTTCTAAAGAATAAAACTCTCCACCATCCTGAGTAGCAGGTGTCTGACCAACTTCAACTTCAAACTGTTCCTTGTCAGTGCAGTAAGGTCGAACAACCTTAGCTTCCATTTCCCGTGGAGTCTCAACAACTAAAGCTGTAGATGTGTTTACAACTCTACCTTTACCATAAATCTCTTTCTGTTGAGTTTGCTCCAGTTCATAGGTTTTCAGAACACCGAAGAGTCTTTTGAGAGTAGTTTCATTCAAATCCCTAGATTCCCTAATGGCAGTAATCCTATGTTCCAGATGAGTAGACATTGACAGAAAGAACTTTCTGTTTATCTCTTTCTGTGTATAGTACTTGCCATGCAGCTGCAAGTTGTTGATCAGTTTATTATACCATTCAAACACTTCCTGTATATTTTCATTAGGGCCTGATCTGAAGTGTCCATACTCAGAGGTTAGGATCTCTAGTCTGTTCTCTCTAACTTCATCCGTTCTTTCATTGACTATTTCAATAGTTTCCCACATGTGTTTAGCATTTCTAAAATTAATCACATGATTGTACATTACTGAGTCCAGGGAATTTTTTAAAATAAGTCTTAAAATTTATGTCAAGTGCAGCATCCTCTTTTTCATCAGGAGTGAAGGAAGCAAGATCTTTCTGATAAGCCCTTGCAGGAGTAACAACAACTCCTTCAACAACAACTTGTTGTTCAAGGACCATTGGTATTTTTGGTCCATTTCTCAAAACACCCATATATTTGGGATTTGCAACTTCAAGAAACATCAACATCTTGTTCTCCCACATATCATAATTATCCTTGTCATAGTTAGGTATCTTCACGGTGCCAACTTTTGAAGACATAATGAATTTTAATTGAGTTAAAAATTCGGGCTCGATTTTTAATTGAGTAAAAATAGGATTTTGATTTGTACTTCAATCAAACGGCTCGGATACCAATTATTAGGTCCGTTAAGATTGTAGAAGGGGGGATGAATACAATCTTTACCTTTTTATCAAAATTTGTCCATTAAATAAAATTTATTTTAGACAAATTTGTACGGAATTAATTAAAAAAAATTCAAGTTAAATATAACGGTATATTAAACCTGATGGTTGTTACAAAATCAGTACAGAGTATTATCACATTAATAAAAACTAATTAGAAAATTCGACATGAACTTTCTAATTGAGATTAGTAAAAATCGAGATAAGAACTAGGAAACTTAATTCGCTAGTAGCAAGAGAGTCACAACTAATTAAGTTCTAACGGATACAATCTTTGAAACAAAGAACTCAAGAATTTATTGCAATTTAATTCTCCTTGGTTGAGCTTTAAAGATGAGAGAGAGATCTGATTTTTGCTTCTGTCTTTAAGTCTGTGTTCGTGTATATGCTGTGTCTGTTTCCTTCTGTCTATTTTATAAACATATTGTGTTGAAAATATCTTCTGCCATGTTTTAACACTCAACAGACTATCCAGAAGACTATTCAAAGGCTTGCAGACTATCCACTTAAAATTCAGACTTTCGGAATGACTATCAAAGCTCTTCCGGACTGTCGGTATGACTATCAAGACTGGCAGACTACCCACTTCCTTTCCAGGCTATCGGAATGACTATCCTGATAGTCTTTAATACTTGATTTTCTTACAGGCTAGACAATTCCTTTGCAGACTATCAGCCTTTCAGACTTTCTTCCAGACTACCTTGCAGACTATCTCCTTTACTTTGCAGACTGTCTCCCAGACTACTTTAGATGGTCTTTTAACATTAAATCTCAGTCTAAAAACATTTCTAATAGACTTTTAGCAATTATATTAATTCTAAATTAATTAATTTCAATAATCAAATTAATAAATAAATTAATTCTTGAAGAATTAATTTATTAATTAAGTTAACTAAATACTTTTAAATTAATTAAGAGAGAATTAACATACTTCTTTTAATAGTCTAACCTTCACTTTAAACCACTGAAATAAACAAAGAACTTCCACTGAATATTTGTTGACGCTCGATGCACTGTCTGATTCATGAACGACTAACTCCAATCTCTGTTCTTCATTTTGACTTTAAGCTGTGGTCTACTTCTTTTCTCAACACTCTTCAAATTATTTGTACTGATACTGTCTTCACAGAATTCTCTATCACTCTAAATGAATCCACTTTCTTCAATGCCACACTGAGGCTTGATCAGCTGACTGAGTCTTCTTCCAGTGTAAAACATCAAAACTATAGATTGACTTTGTCCTTTCTTCTGACAAATAATACTTTTCTGAGATTCCTGTAACAGTTAACATGATTATTTACTATTACAAACTAATTTAAGTTGAGTTGAATCCTCGAACTATAAATAGGCAGTGTCATATGCCTTTCAATATGATTTTAGATAGAATGAATTCTTTCATTTATTCTTAATAATTTTTCAAATAAAAAATTGCATAACTTCATTTTTAATTTTCTTATTAAGATTTATAATTATATTTTATACAAAATAAAATGAGTATGTATTTTATATGATTCTATATTATGTATTAAGTGATTTTATTTAGAGTGTCACACACATTTTTTTTGCATTTTTAAAAAATGTCGTACTACACTTTTTTTTCTTGTTTTCTTGTATTGTCTTTTAATTTGTATTACAATATATGTATACTTATTGCTTCTACAGCAAAATATTTGCAATGTAAAATAATGGGGAGTAATGGGCGGTTGACAAGTAAATCCGTCGGTGCTTCCTTCTACATGTAGAGAACAATGATGGGGAGCAAAACATGCGACTGATCATCGTAAATGTTATGGCTCCTGGCGCGGCAATGCTCCCGTATTAGTTCATCTTTCAAAGTTAGAAATTTTTCTGCAACACTATCTGTGTTGGCAGGGTGAAAGTGTTTGAAACTGGAATTGCAATATTTTTCCTGCAAGTTCCTCTTTTATGATAAATGATGATATCTTGCTTATCTTTGGCATTGCAGATATTTCCACAGAGAATATGTTTTGAATTACCTTGTAACTTCATCATTTACATTATACTGGCACTATCTTCGTAAATGAATGGCATATGGTTTCAACAATATTGTTGACTTGTTATATATATTATTGTTCATTCATATATTATGTTTGGTGGGCTATTACTCACCCCTGCTTTATTTATTATATCAAAACAACAGCTAGGTTGAATGACCCGCGTAAGGCGCACTCGGCACAATCAGGTGACTCCGGCCAGAGGACTACCCATTGATATCATCGTTGCCATTGTTGAGGTAGCCTAGTTAGGCAGCTTTTGTTTCAGCCTTAATTATATGTATAATTAATGTTAATCAACGGCAAGAACTTTTAAACTTATGTTGTTGTCCTTTTGGATTGTAATAACTTTTATTCGTGGATCTTGTAATTAGAAGACTAATTTCAATTTCATCTCTGGGACTATAACTGGTTGTGTGTGTGTGAGGTGACATTATTGCGGGGTCATAGCATGCTGTTTATTTATTTTGATGCAAGTCAAGTATTATTGATGGAATTATGACCGTAACAACCAGATCCCTGACCCCGGATCTGGGGGTATTACAGAAATGGTATCAAAGCGAGAGTTATATATCCCAGAGATGAGGTGACCTTATAACAATAAATTCAGTAAGATAATAAGAACTCTTGCCAAGTTCACCTAAAACCCTTATGGGAACTCTTAAGTATCATAATAGTAACTTAGCTCGATATCGTATCGATGAGCAAGGCGACAGACCTTGAGGCTTAGGAGCAGCAACATGATGATGCTTTATTATATGCTGACGATCGGATTATGGATTCGATAGAGTTCCCTACTGAGGACCCGGAGGAGGTTCCAGCAAAGGAGGAGAATCCTATTAAGGATAAGGAGTTTACCCTTGAGGAAATAAGGGCTGCAGCCATAGAAACTATAAAAGTTAAGGTATAGTGCTCAGAGAAGTGAGCATAAAGAATTGAGATATTATTAGGAAAACTAAATATGCATATTTGATTCGTAGCCGGACTACCGGATGTAGTACCAGCAAGTAAGACGGATTGGAAGAATTACTTGAGATCTTATATGGGGATAGATAAGAATCCTTAGAGACCTTCAAATTAATGAGAAAGGAGTTAGAGTGGTACATGATTATCAAAGACATCGATATAGGATGGGGAACAGAGTCTCCAGGAGTAGTTGAGATAGAGGTAGCAACTAGAAAATAATTTGATGAATGGATTAGTGTGAATATTGTCAATAGTAATTCGCCATGAGAAGGCAGATTTTATAGGTTATATAATCTATAAAGTCAAATTGAGATTGATGAGGTGGTTTGATTCAGGGAAATGTTCAATTTATAAATGGATCAACTTAGAAAGTAAAGACATTGAGGAGTGATGGCATCATTGGATAAAGTTATATAAGGAAGTAGTAAGCGAGACGATGATCTCAGAACCTACAAGAGGAAAAGACCAGTGAGTCTATGATAAACTCGTAATAAGACTATTGTCAGGAACTAAGTATAGGTTTATTTTAACTCAGTGAAATGATGAACCAGAAACATTAAATGCATATGATTCAGAGGAATATCGAATTCTTTCCTTTCCTTGAATGGATTATAGTAGTTACATTAAGTTTACTCCGACACCGAATCATAAATGGATCAAGTAATACGATCAGTGGTTAAGAGGTAATGGAGAATGTTTTAAGATGAAACCTGAATTCTGATACGATAAAGTTTAGTTATTAGGACATGCGATCAATAGTGAGTAGTGTTGGTTGACCCCGCCGAGTTAAAAGCAGCTTCAATTGAGAAAGGCCAACCACACCGACTAAGGTGAGAAATTTCATAAGATTCACCAGGTATTACCAAAGAATTGTTCAGGAGTTTACAAAGATTGCAGCCCCGTAACTCGACTTATTTGTAAGATTAAGAAGTTTGAAGAAACAGGAAAATGTGAGAAAATCTTCATGGAGCTAAAGATGAAATTGGCGAAGACCCAGCGTGGCGTTGTCTAATGGAAGAAGGAATAATTTGTGATATATTATGATGCACCTCATATAGGTTTAGGTGGTGTGCTTATGCAGCACGGCAGAGTAATTGCGGATGCATTCGGACAGCACGGTTCACCAGATTCGGATGGCTTTGATAGTGCCATTGTTGTGAAACGACTAACTCCGATGATAGTGGTCCTTCTAAGACTAGTGGTTAGGTAGACTGACATTTGGTAGTATCGATTATTAGGAAGTAGGTGTATCAGGAAGATATGGCATGTTTCAGTTTGAAATTTTTGATTTCCCTTCTATGGGATTAGGCCTGTCAACGGGTCGAGTTCGGATCGGATCGATCTAAATCCATATCCATATCCATTTATTTTAATTGGATTCAGATTGGATCGGATCACACCACGGATATTTCAGAGGTCGATCCATATCCAATCCATTTAGTTTAATGGATAAACGGGTCGGATGTCGGATATCCATTGCTCCATTTATTTTTTAAAGTATAAAAAAATTAATTACAATTATATGTGAAAAAATAGTAAAATTTGAGAAGTTAAAATTTAGAATTCAGTGTGTAAATTTAAGTACGTAGCAATCAAAAATGTAAACTACTTTAGTAATTTTATTGTTCAAACACAATGTTTAAATTACTAGTTCCTAATTTACCATCCCCAACAAATTACTTTTTATAGTACTTGCATATAACTTTATCATTCTCATAAAACAAAAAATAAAGCAAAAAAAAAAATTAGATCAAAATCACTTGGATCATTACCCACGGTATTATGACTTCCGCTAGCCCAAAAAATAAAACAAAAAATACACATTAAATCAAAATCAGATTATAATCTTCATCATTAAGAAAATATAAGAAAGAAGCACTGAATTAATGTACAATGATTAAGATTCAAGAATGAAGACTCGATATCTTGCTAATCAAAGAAAAATATAATGACATTAAATTTTGGAGGCTAGAGGCTGGAGCCTAGAGCCATGCATGGATTGGAAGAGCAAGGAAATATTAGATTAGGTATAAGGCTTAGGATTTTCAATAACTTAACTTATTACAATATAAAATATTTTGAAAATAATATTATATATATTTTATATTATATATTATTATATAAACGGATCGGGTCGTGGATAAACAGATCGGATCAACCTAAATCCATATCCAGTCTATTTATTATTCGGATCATTATTATCGGATCGGGTTCCGGATAAGATATTTTTTAGGTCAATCCATATCCATTTAAATCAGTGCAGATCAGGTCGGATCGGATCGGATCGGATATCCGATCCATTGATAGGCCTATATGGGATGTGTATATATTTGCTTCCTTTCCAGTGGTTAAACTTTCGACTTTGTGTCAATCATTCTGTTATTATAACTGCTTACGATTCTACCTGCTTGGGTGTTCATAGGACTGTTTTTCAGGTTTCGAAATTGATCTTCTTAGTGTTACCAGTGGGTGGATAGATTAACCAAAATTCTCCTGATTCTGGAAAGAAATTCAACAAATTTTGGCAAACATTGTCTTTCTGATTATCAAAGAATGTCATTGAAGAGAGTAGAAACTGGAGCGAACCCTGTGGATTGGGTAAGGTAGCCGCTATATGGGTTGGTGGACAGACCCTGATTATTATAACTGATTGAAGAGATAAAATGATTGGACGGTAAAAAGGGACATGTATTTAAGGACCAAAACGGACTTAGAAATTCCGGGATTGACTTAAATAAAAAGGCTATTATGCGAAAGGTGTTAAGCTCATATAGCACGTGGGAATGATAAGAGAAGTTAAAAAGATAAAAAAATTAAAGAAAAGGTGATCGGAGGCGGTACCGAGAAGTCGATTAAGACTTATATGGAGTAAAATTTTGAAAAGATCAGAAGGTATCTAGGAAGAGGGATGAACGAAGAGTGGCAGTGCTCAAGTTGAGTGACTATGCCACTCTGGTACCTAAGATTGCTGTGTAAAGGAAAGCAGTGAACAAACATAAAAAGAAAAAGCTTAAGAGTACGCAGAAAAAGCATATTGATAATCGTAACCTACTCTAGATAAGTTATCTTCGCTATGGACGGAGGCACTATGCTGGCAATTTCTAGAAAATTAATGCCATTAGCTAACCCTAAAACTCACATACTGTGGCACAGCCATTTGGGGCCATGTGGCAAAGAATTATAAAGTGACTAGACCAGCAATGTAAGGACAAAGCGGGGTGCTTCTAACCAAGCGCCAACCGCGAGAACTTTTGATATAAGTGAAGTGATTCATGAATATATGATTGACCAGCTTATGAACTAGAAAGAGAAGTAAAGTGAATTGAGATACATGACGATGAGATTTTACATCAATGGAGGTTGATGAAGAGTGTCAGAGATGGTGCTGTATAATGCATAAGGGTTATCTAAAACAAAGTATCCTCAAGAAGAGTAATAGGTATTAAGAGATCCACGTTGAACTCGACCAATATCTTCCAGAACATCCTTGTTACCATTAACGAGTTCTGTAAGAAGAGCAATTAGACATATGCTTTATTTCGGAAGGCCATTTAGACTAACGTCAATTCGAAAGAAAAGGCTAGCATTAAACAACCTATAGATTATCAAGATGAGAACGATTGAAAAGAGACCCTTATTAAGGATATGTGATCTGATTGTTAAGTAAAGGATGTAAGTATTTCTTGAAAATAGAATTGAGGATAGAATATCCATAATTTAAGACGAACCCGGGGGATGCACAAAGGATGGCATTACCTCTAATAAAGACATTGTGAATTTGGACAAGATAAGTTGGATTGACCAAGGCATCAATAATCTTTAGGGATTTATTGAAAGGAGTTTCGGAAAGTACATATACAGAATTGTTATAGGACTGATTAATAATACTTTTATATACTCCGTACCAAGAAAATATAGGAGGAATGATGAGGATGACCTAAGAAACCTTATAAGGAAAAAGGGTAATATTCTGAGTTTCAAAAGTAGAATTCTGGTAAGGAATGTACGACAATAATAATAATAATGCCAGGTGAAGCATGTGTGAGACCATGAGGAAGTATGGATTGAACCAAATAAAGGTTGAGATTATCCTAAAACAAGAAAAAACTAAGAGAAGAAATGTCCCAGGTATGATTGGGAGTAACTGTGATAAAGTTCACACGGAAAGGTGGAAGCAATGACTTATGAAAAAAGACTAATATATATTCCCTCCTTCAGTAGAGTTTAAGGAATAATACTTTCACCCAACAGTGATGGGAATGAGGAATTATTTTTGAGATGGAATGGATCCAGAAAACATTGATCGCAAGAAATTATTATTATCAGGAAAGGCTAATGAGGTGGCCGACACTTTAAGTATAGAGGAGTAATTATAAATGCTCATACCAAAAAAACAGACTGATATTGGGAAGGACCTTGAAGGTCATAGTGTGGCGGAGGAATTTACATTCCTTCTGATGATTGTGCAAGAATCGACTGTAATAATAGTTTAAGTAAAGATTCAATTCCTGATATCGTCTTAAGCATATTACCAACAGTAGGAGGTCCTATTTTGAGGTAAACCAGGACCATGATACCAAATTTATTAAGTAAACCATTAAATTTCCATTCTTCTACTGAAGAACATGATTAATAATTTCATCAACCTGTCATAGCTGCGATGCTTAAAACTCTTCTGCAATTTTATCTGTTTCATGTAATATCTACATCAAGTTCAGTAAGTATTCTTAGGGATAAGGAATAGTGATTATTTTGTCTTCCTAGAGGATTTTGATTTGACAACTATGAAACCCGTACGTTTAGGTATTCAAGCACTACGTAAACGACAAGCGATGGTGATTCAACAATTGACTACATTAATGTAGTGGTGATTCTTCTGAGAAATTAAGTGATAACGACTGTGGAGATGTCGGAATAAAAAATAGAAATAAATTGTATTGGATCTAAGTTAGAGAAATCGTCAAGGTTTATTTTGGATGGTTTAATTTTGGAATGACGGGATGCTCGAAATAAATGATAATGATATGATGGTTCATAAAGAAATTATAGTCGAAATAGAAACAAGAAGACTAATGAAAGAAATGTAAGGTTGAGGACATAAAGGGGATAAAGTTTGAGGAACAATAAGGGAGATAGATATGCGGACTCCTGAGAAACCCCAACAATGAAGCTAGAAAAGTATGAAATTGACATGGCAAAGGTTGTTGGTCACGACGAAAAGTTGAAAATTGAAATCATAAATGACATACAGACTGACCCCCTTTAAGTTGGGAGAATTTGAGGAAATTTGGAATAGATTCATGGATCGAGAAAGTGAGAATCTAGATGGTTGAACAAAGGAAAGTTTGACCCTAAAGATGTGATGCTTATTGAACACATGTGATAGTATACCAATAGAGAGGTACCAGATGCAAAAGGTGTCCCAATAATGAGATGACGGCGGAGATAAATAACAGAAGCAAATAAGAATCAGATAATCAGAAGGATGTGATTGATAAAGAAAATATTGGGAAATAATTATGGAATGTGAAGCAAGGAATGTTATGAATGGATTAATTGAATGGGCTTTCTAACAAATTCTTTAGATGACAACTTGATAGTGTTAGTATTAAGAATATGAAAGAGCTAGTAACGTGGCGTGGAATGTCAGTAACAATGATGTCAAGCGAGAAATCAAAGATTTAACCTGAGAGTTGAAGGATTTCCAAAAAGTGAGTGTTGTTAAGATTGAACAAGAGTATAGGTCCATAGAATGATGGACGGAGCAGTAAGGATATGTTGACACGTGAGATTACGATAAAGTAGTATTTGATACGAATACGATTATTTTCTTCTCTGATGAACCTCTATAGTTCAGAGGTCAATTGTAAGTATGATATTTTGCAATCATGAAAATTTTCTATAATTCTTTGAAATTCTTTTCTTCTCTTCTCTCTTATTAATCTTCTTTATGAATTGAGAAGAACAACCCTTTAAAGAGGGGATGTACTGCTACGTGACTATCTATCTGTGTGAAAGAAGTCTAAGTAGAATACCATAACTTGTTTAATTGCTTATCAAGTACTAGAGGCTGGCCCCCTTCTGTACTAACTATGCAATATAACAAATGTTCATTGATCATAGTGATCTATCAATAAATCTTTCCACTTCTCTATATTGATCGAGATTGCGAAGATTAAAGCGATCAGGAAATGCATAGTGCGAGTGAGGTTACCTCCGAATTCGTAGTGCGATAGTGATACCAAAGTCACTGCAGATATCAATAAGGATAATAGTATAGGACTGAGTAAGAGCATAACCCGGATAGTGTGTTGTATGAAAAGTAGCAAAGTTGATGGAAAAAGGATAAAGTATGTATTGTAGAACCAGTAGATGTGCTGAGAAAGGGTAGAATGATTAAGAATTGACCGGGAAACTGGAAAGTGAAACGACAGAAAAGCGACTCTTTGTTTCCTACCTGATTCCGGGACGGAATCCTTTTAAGGTGGGGAGACTGTAAGAACCCAAATTTTTGGTAGGAATTAAAACTTTTATTATGTATTGGAGTATGAATGAATAGTGATTACGACTAGAGTATATCAGTGGTTGAAAGAATGAATGTTGAATGAATGTGGATTCAAATGTTTACATGCTATGAATGCTGCAAATGGTTGACAACTTAGGTAAGAATAATCTATCATCAAGAAAGTAAGATATGATATACAAACAGAGGAAATATTCCCATGTCATCCAAATCGATATCCGGTAGCTAATGTCATCCAAATCGATATCTAGTATAAGTCCATTGGTTCCGTAAATGGGTTAAGAAATGCTCGAGAAAACGTGTTGACATTTTTTTTCTAATAATAAGAATCAAAGAGGAAATAAGCAATGAATAGTGTTTTTGGTGGAAATTGGAATATTATCAGACGACGCTATATAGGAGTATTAGGAACGGATTTCCGAGTTCGTATTAATGACCGGTAGACAATATAAGTGTATGTAAACGATATCAGATTCAGAAAAAAAGCACTTTTATTTTCTCCAAGATTTCCCTAGACACTGAAGGATTTAAGGATTTAATAAAAAGATTTGAGGAATTTAAATTCAAGAATTATAAAGGAGGATTGAGAATGGTAGTATATATATTAAGAAGGTTTCCGGTAAAACCGTATTTAGAAATCCTTGAGATATTCCTCCGAACGATCAATGAAATTGAGCAATAACCAAACAAAAGAATAGCAGAGGATCAAGGTGCATGCATGTGCAAGAGGATAAGACCAAGTAACTAAGTAGTTACATGAGTAACTAGCATACTTTAGCAAATCAAATCAAGTACTTAGCTTTATCTTCTCATCTTACCACTACAAACCAACACTTGTCCATGTAATTTGTATCATCCATGACCTAGTACCTTTAATAAAGTAGCTTTATGCTAGACATTATCCTAAACATCAATAATGCAATAGATTAGCCAAGCAAACACAAAGCAAACTCCATCTCTCCATTTCCTTCCAAACTACCCAGCAGAAACACTCTCAAAGAAAAAATTCATATCTCCATTTATATCCATTCTTAAATAACCAAATTTTAACCACAGCTTCTCCACTCCATGGATAACATTCTTTCAAAATTTCATGGCCAACAAAGGAGTGTAGCCTAGTCAAATCCCTTCCCCAAGTTGAAGAAGCCGAATTGTCCTGATTCTTGACAGTTTCTGTACCGATTTTCAAACGGCCATATCTCCTTCATTTCTCAATTAAATTTGGTGTTCTTTAGCTTGTTGGAAAGGTATTAAGATGCTCTACAACTCTTCTTCAGGAGTCTTATCCAGAAAAGCAGTGTAAGGCCTTCGTTCTTCCAGTTCTTTAAAGAGGTGAATAGTAACTTCGAAATCACTAACTTGTTTCCTTGTTTTGATGATCAAGATTTAACTTCCTAAGGACTATCTAAGGCTTATTTAAGGATCATCAAGCTTTGTTAGTATTATTATAGTATCAAGGAAGGTAAAACCCTAACCCACCCTTTGAGTTTATATGAGTTTTTAGTATAGTTTTGATGATATGTAGAGATAAGTGCATGTTAAGGAATTTTATGATTGTTCAATGTGTAAAAGGGTTGGGTATTGGAGTTGAATATTACCATTGCCCTTAGAAGATTAAAATGAATATTGATTGATGTTATGGATGTATGGTATGCCCGGTGTGGCTTGATTTGTTGTGATAAATTTGGAAATGTCCGAGTAATGCCCAAATTTCGTCAGACCTTAAGAAACGGTGAATGACAATAGGCATACGTCTCTGACCTTAATGATTTTATGACATGTCCTTGTAGATCTCGAGTCATAGATCGTTTTGGCGCGAGAATCGAAGCAAACGGACTTACGGTTTAGGAGTTATTGTCAAATTAGTAAAAGTGGTTTGAAACCGTAAGTGCGAGTTCGTAACTGGAATTGAACCCCCTTAACATGATTAATTCAGTGGAGAATATTAATAATTAAATATTAGAGATCATAAGGAAGGGGTGGGAGAAAACCTCATGTCAAACAGATCATTTTTCGATTTTATAAAAATGTTCGAACCTAAGTTAAGTGCGAAGAACCCCTTAAAAGAGCACTTGGTTATAACTTTCAAAGGTCACTTAAAAAACGATCAATAAATCTCGAGGCATAATCTTGGTTAGTGAACGACTGACCTTAGAATTTTTTGGCATAAGTACCTACCAAGTGTAAGTGTAATGACATGCCTTAATAGCGAACCAATGTCGGGTCATAACGGTGTTTATAAGAGTTACACTAGAGAGTGTATAACGAGATAACTTGAAAACGTGTTTCGACTCAAGTTAAGTATATACTTAGCCTTTTTAAAAGCGTTAAGTAATTAATCTCGAATGCTTTGATTGTTTATAGATCACCGAGCAGACCCAGGACACGCTACCCCTACTAGACTACCAGGCAAGTTTCCAATACTTTGGAACTATTGTTGTGATAATATATATATGAACTGATTCTGTTATACATATGCCATAGCATGCATGCCTACTTTCAAGTTATACTGTGATCCTTGTTCCCTGAGGTAATGTTGGCTTATAATCTAGATAGATAGTATATCGGTTATAAGCCGGATATTTCTAAGACCCTTAAGTGAAGGGCATATGAATCTCATTCTTCGAATATAGACCGGGAGTCGGTATTTCTTGATATATTGAGATTATTTTCGGAGGGAAATATTTAAGTAAATATTTTTCCATTATTTATTTACTCAATATTATTTGAATATTCATTTGAGATTATTTACTTAATGAATATTATTTTGAATATTCATTCGAGTTATTTATTTAAAGGGAATTATTTTCGAATATTCATTTGATCATTATTTATTTAATCAAAATTATTTCGAATATTCATTTAAAATTTTATTTATTCAATAAGTATTATTAATTTGACTAATCATAAATTATTTAATGAATATTATGGTGAATATTTATTCGAAGGATATTTTGATCAATATTTATATTAAGAATATTCTTCAAATATGTATGATTTAATAAATACTCTTGGAATATTATTCACTTCTTCTAACTAGTTTTAAAAATGATTTACTTCATTCAAATATTATCTTCGACCTTCGAATAATATGTAAATTATCTCTGAGTCTTATTATTAATATTATTTTATCAAGGAAGGTTCTCAAAAATTCTATTCTTCATTCAAATCTATCTTTCAAATTATAAGGGAACCTTACTTGGGAAATGTTATTTATCTTGTTGACTTCCCGGTCATAAATCTTTTGAAACTATTCTTTTCACTCGCAACTTGGTTGCTATTCATCGATTGAATCTTTTGTTACTTCCTCATCATTCGAGGGGTAAGAGTGTTGGTACAAGTTGGTATCCATTAACAAGCAACAGCTTGAAAAATATTGGTGAATTTTCCTTTCCAACTAGATACGACTACTTTGTGGAGCCCTATCAACAAGTATTATACTTGGGGAAAGGGGGATGAACTTTACATTTCAGAGTCATGGATGTTATTCGAACTAGGAGACGCGTAAGTGGCCGAGTGGCGCCGGTCCAGCAATGGCCCAACCGTTGGCCAGGGGGTTCTAAAGGGCGGTTGACAAGTAAATCCGTCGGTGCTTCCTTCTACATGTAGAGAACAATGATGGGGAGCATAACATGCGACTAATCATCGTAAACATTATGGTTCCTGGCGCGGCAATGCTTCCATATTAGTTCATCTTTCAAAGTTAGAAATTTTTCTGCAATACTATCTTTGTTGGCAGGGTGAAAGTGTTTGAAACTGGAATTGCAATATTTTTCCTGCAAGTTCCTCTTTTATGATAAATGATGATATCTTGCTTATCTTTGACATAGCAGATATTTCCACAGAGTATATGTTTTGAGTTACCTTGTAACTTCATCATTTACATTATACTGGCACTATCTTCGTAAATGCATGGCATATGGTTTCAACGATATTGTTGACTTGTTATATATATATATATATATATATATATATATATATATTATTGTTCAGTCATATATTATGTTTGGTGGGCTATTGCTCATCCTTGCTTTATTTATTATATCACAACAACGGCTAGGTTGAATGGCCCGCGTAAGGCGCACTCGGCGCAAGCAGGTGACTCCGGCCAGAGGACTACCCGTTGATATCATCACTGCCATTGCTGAGGTAGCCTAGTCAGACAACTTTTGCTTCAGCCTTAATTATATGTATAATTAATGTTAATTAATGGCAAGAACTTTTAAACTTATGTTGTTGTCCTTTTGGATTGTAACAACTTTTATTCGTGGATCCTATAATTAGAAGACTTATTTCAATTTCATCACTGGAACTATAAATGGTTGTGTGTGTGTGTGAGGTGATATTATTGCGGGGTCGTAGCATGCTACTTATTTATTTTGATGCAAGTCAACTATTATTGACGGAATTAAGACCGTAACAACCAGATCCCTGACCCTGGATCTGGGGGTGTTTACCTGTCTCCCGAATGAGAAGTACCCACCAGATAGTAGGATAGGTGATCCAGAGCTTTTGGGTGCAAAGTGCAGGATTACTCCGAAGTTCCCCAATGAGAGCACGCCCATTGAATACAGGAACAGAGCTCCCAAAGCACACACCTTCCCCATCTTTCCACCTTAGGGCGTGCCCTTAGTGTTTAAGAAGGGTCCTTATATCCAGGCATACCCCTGGAGGCCTTCTGCGATGGACATCCCCCTCCTGAGATACGACATGAGGGAATTCTTCAACAACTCATGAAAAACCAGCTTTAGTAGAATTCTCCATCATAATTTTATCACTAAGGGCGCACCCTCCTTGTAGGGAAGGAGAGGGCGCGGCCTAATTTCTTGTAAAACTAACAAACATCCTTTTTGACTGATTTCGTGTCTCTCAGGGCGCGCCCTCCACGTACGGGAGGTGAGGGCGCGTCCTCCTTCTGCAAATCTTTATCAGAACCCTAATTTATCCTGAAAATCCCCTAATTGAACCCGTATTTGACCCGAATCCATTTTAGAATACCCGAGCCGAATTTTTGGCATAACAACTACCCCCAATTCCATGTAAAATCAAAGATGAAGCATGGAATTTCAATCTTAAACAACACCAAAAATTTTGTAGCATTTCTTCTCCAGGGCGCATCCTCATTTCAAGATTCCATGCGGAGGGAGCGTCCTTAATTTTTCAATCCAAAATTTTATCTCTTGGATAACTCTAGTTTAACTTCTTCGTAGAGGAATAACACAAATGCACCATATCTCTAAGCTTACATGAGCTTACTCGGCGTAAGAGACAAGAGATAGTATGTACAAGTGTAAACCTCTCACAGGGCTCGCACAAAAACTAAATATATACATATATATTTATAGAGGGCGCACCTTATGATATTAAGGCGTACGGATCTCTTCAGCTGTCGTCCATATACACTTCCATGGTTTTTTCAATTGAATCTTTGAACATCATGTCCACCAATATTGGACAAGTTCCCTCCGCATTAATCAAGCCAAAGGGCATTCCAATGTGGTAGTAAAATCCTCTATCCTGCTGTTGTATCTGCCAACTAATTAATTCGAGGAAGAGGAAAATTATCCTTAGGGCAAGCCTTGTTCATATCAGTAAAATCTACACAAGGCCTCCATTTCCTATTAGGCTTCTTAACGAGAACCGGGTTAGCTAACCACTCTGGGTAGTAAGACTCTTTAATGAAGCCAATATTTAACAATCTGTCAACTTCTTCCTATAATGCAATAGCTCTTCCTCACTTATCAGACGTCACTTCTGCCTTTACCCTTCCTTTTAGGATCTATATTCAAGTGATGACACATGACCTTTGGGTCACTACCCACCATATCATCATGACTCCAAGCAAAAACATTTAAATCCCTAGCATCCGCCAAAACTAAGATTGTATCTTCTGTTGAACCAGTCTTTTCTACCGATTGAGGTATTCTTGAATCAAGATCAAAATCAAAACTTTGAGGGGTCTTCAATCGGTGCTTCATCCTTGGAGGGCACGTCCTCTTTAAGAGGGAAGTCTTCCTCAACAAGGGTATGCACCAAGCCTTCCAATAACAATCTTCTTCCCTCAATATGCCCACCTCTAATACTGGTTGATATAATATCATCATGACTTTCTTCTTCAAGTTCTTTTAGATACCCTTCTTGAAAATCATCAAAAACGAGTATCTGAGGGCGCGCCCTCTAGGTGGACGCCTCCTCATCTTCTGGTTCTTGAACAAAATAATGAGCCTGAATTTCTTCCTTGATGTTCATGATTCCTTCAGAGCTTCTTTTAATGAGGGCACGCCCTACACCTCTTTTTCTCCTGAAACCTCCATTTCCTTCAACAAGGGGCGCCCTACTAGGGAATTGTGAACTGACTCCTGACTCAAAACCATGAATTCCATCATTTGAGTTATTGGGAGAGAACTTTCTCCAAGAGTTAGAGTAACCTGATTGCACCCATCATTTTGACAGCTTCTACTAAAAACCATAAATTTATGCCTTCTCTGGTGCCATGTCCTTGTCTAGGAATCCCAACTTCTTATAAGTGTAGTAATACAAAATATTCATCAAACTTCCATTGTATACAAAAACCTGATGCACGTTCTTAGAGCCAATCCATAACCAAGGCATTATTATGAGGGTGGTGCACTCATCTAGCTTCATCTTCAGTGAAAGTGATACTCGCAAACTTCCCTTTAAATAACTTAGGTGGTCTCAACTCCAAGCTATTCACGTCAGTAAGAGGTCTATGCCTTGCGTCTCTAGCATACCTCTCCAAAGCATTGTTATTATCACCCCCCAAGCGTTGTCCTCCAAAGATAGTGTAGATACTTCCCTCTTTAGCAAACTTCTTCTCTTCAGGCTTGTCTTCATTACAGAGGGCGTACCCTCCGTCTCTTTTATCAGGATTTTCTCTGTGCTCTTGACTTCTCTGATAATCTAGTCAGTTAAGAATCCTTCCTTAACCAAATATTCAATTTCTTTTCTCAGCTGACGACACTCATGAGTATTGTGATTGTCGACTCATAGTACTCACAGTGCTTCTTCTAATCCTCGCTTTTCCAGGCAGACAGAGGAGTCGGCTTCTTAAAAAGCCCTTTATTCATGTTCACCTCAAAGATATGTTCAATCAAAACTGCAACGGAGTGTAATTATTTGTCCTTCGATCATAAGAATACGTATCTAGAGTTCCCCATTCTCTTCCAACACTAGTTGCATTCACTCTGTTAGCGCCGATTCCAGTATGATATATAGGACTTGTAATCTTCCCCTTGGCATTCCCTGATCTTCTGTCTTTCGATTTTCTGCCAAGGATTGCTCTACTATCTTAAAAGATTTAGCCTATGCAAAAACATCAACCAACATAGCTGAATCCCTTTCTTGAAGACGCTTCCAGAAATCCGTCTCTACTTGCAAACCAGCTATCAAGAAACTCTTAATTGTCTCATCGGCTGTTCCTCTAACCAAAGCGGATTCTGCATTGAATCTTTTGAAGTAATATTAAAGACTTTCTCCTTCCTTCTGCTTGATGTTGGCCAGAGTTGTAACGGGAGGAGCATACTTCACCGTTGCTTGGAACTTGGCTAAGAACAAAGTCCACATCGTCTCCCAATAGGTAATCACTCCAGATCCAAACTTTTGAAACCATTGCTAAGCATTCTCACAGAAAGTTGTTGCCAGCAGATGGCATCTAACAAAGTCAGTTACTTGGTAAACATCCATCTCAATGTTAAAACATCCTAAGAATTCCACAGGGTCTGCATTTTCATGAAAACGTAGATCATTGGTCATAAATCTATATCTTGTAGGGAGCTGTGCCTCTCTAACCTCTGTTGAAAATGGAGAAGGAGTTTGTGTTGTATCAGATATCCTTCCTCCATCCAAGTGAGAAAGAAGCCTCTTTATGTTGTCGACATTAAAAATCCCCACACCTGGAATATTTTAAACATTCGGTGGCACAGTTGTTTGAGTACCCCCCAAGGGTGGAGGTTGAGCTGTCGTCTAAGCATTTCCTGGAGATCTAGCGTGAATTTGTATGAGAATTACCTCTTGAGTCCGAGTTTGTTCCTTTTGACCTTGAGCTTGTGGATTTCCTTCAATCGGTGGATTACCCTGAGGTCGTGGATTCCCCGAAGGTCATGGATTCCCCTGAGAACCTCCTTGATGCTTTCCTTTAGAGGGAGGGCGCTCCCTCAACCTCACTTCACTACAAGTACTTGAAGGAATTTGATTGATACAAGGCGCGCCTTCTTTGTTCTGAAATTACCTCTCTCCTTGATACTTTTCCATCCTCCAATCTTCATGTTGTCGGCTACTTCTTCTTCCAGCATCACCTTGAGGAGAGGCTTGTAAATATCCAAGGGCCCTCAACTGATCAGGGGGCGCGCGCTGTAGAGCACCATCTTGAGGAAGGGCTCCCTCATGTCCAAGGGGCCTCGACCTGTGATCAGGGGGCGCGCGCTGTGGATAACGGGGCCTCGATTCCAAGTGCTTCTCTTTCTTCTGATGCTCAAGGAGTACCATCCTTATATCGTCATCACTAAACTTGTAAAGTCTTTCTTTTCCTTAGCAAGCCTCTCTTCATCACGTTGAGTCTCACTGAGGGCGCGCCCTGAGCGATGTGGGTGAGGGAGTGCCTTTTCCTGAACAGTTGACAACCTGTGATCATAATTATCTTCACTTGGATGTTCAATAATAGGATCAGAATAATCTAACATTCGAGGAGTCACCAATTGAAGCCTCCTTTCTTGTACTTCCTCACCTCTTCGAGAACGTTCTTCAACTTGAAGTACTTTCCTTGTTCGATGATGATTTCATGGGATACTTCGAGATCTTCTTCTACCTTCTCTTGTTGAACATAAGTTTTATGGTGGGCTTAGTTACCCCCAAGATGAGGGCGCGCCCTCTAAGAAGTGGATTGATGACTTCAGAGTTCGGGAAGCTACAACCATCAAATCTAAGAGAACTGCACTGGGGCTTCAAAAGGCTGTGGAGATGGAGGGCGCGTCCTCAGAAGAGGGAAGGCTTGCATGCTTACAAGAAAAAGTTTCACATCGCATCTTCTACCTGAGGGCACGTCCTCCATTGTACGAGAACTATTCAAACTCACCCTTCAGGGCGCGCCCTACAGGCATAATCTTGCATTCTCGAAAAAGTTGAAAATTTCACTGAACTAAGACTAGGGAAAGTGTACACAAAGTGTACATGGACTACCCCCTAGACTAGGAGGTAATTAATTTAGCTTGTAGTCTACTATTCAGGCATTTCTCTACTTCAATCAACTTCTGGTAGAAAGAGTGCATTCTCTGGTCACGGGCTACTTCAAATCTTATCCCATAAAGGGGCATCTCAAAATAAGTCATCCTATGAATAACATCTCTCGATGAGGCATCTCACTAGGAGGCATCCAATAAAGGGCATCTCACAAGGAGGCATCCTATAAAAGGCATCTCACGAAGAGGTATCCCTGTGGGGGTATTCCGCTGTTCACACAAATTGTCCTGAAATACATGTATATATAGGGCTAGGGAGGTGCATCAATACTACCCCCAGCATCAGAATATCATTCCTTAATGGAGCATCTCTTAAAGAGGCATCCCAAGAGGGAATTCTAAGAGAGAGTCATTGGAGTTGCCGAGGGCGATGACAAAGTCTTTTCTAGTCTGGATGAATGTCATTCTTGTGTAGAGGGGCTCACTCATGACCTTGGGGCCTCAACCTGCCTATCAGGGGGCGTACTCTAAGATTCATTGGGCCGCACATCAATAAGATTTTCTTCAAGCAAAAGATATGCCATTGATCGTTGTGATCATACTTGCAGATGAAGCCACAACATGAGGTTGATAAGTTAGGGCGCGCCCTGATGCCTATCATTCAGGTCATTATAGATACGAGGGTGCGTCCTCTATTGCAAAGTATTTTTTCTTCGTAGAGGGGCTCTCTCACGACCTTGGGGCCTCAACCAGATGATCAGGGGGCACACTCTATGGTTCGTGGGGCCGCAACTCAACAGCTTCTTTCCTTCTGGAGTCCTAGAAGTAAATTACCCTCCTAGATATTAGAGTCCACTTGGCTTCGCTATCTTCCAATGAGATCTCAAGAAAGGGCTCATTCGTGTCCAAGGGGCCTCGACCTGTAATCATGGGGCACGCGCTGTGGTTCATCATCCCGAGGAAGGGCTCGCTCATGTCCAAGGGGCCTCGACCTGTAATCAGGGGGCACGCGCTGTGGATCACGGGGCCTCGATTCCAAGTGTTCCCCTTTCTTCTCACCAGGCAAACCCATGTAGGCCTTCTCACCAGGCAAACCCCTGTAGGCCTTCTCACCAGGCAAACCCCTGTAGGCCTTCTCACCAGGAAAACCCCTAGAGGCCTTCTCATCAGGTAAACCCCTGTAACTTTATACATGTAATAAATATATAGAGCAAAATAATATAGAGGTTGGATATTACCTGGAGGCGTACCCAGTCAGGGGAAGGCGCGCTTCTTAATAATCTTCTGAGGCATGCTCTGCTTGAATTAGAAACTCACCATTTGCAGCTTTCTCTTCTATATCATCTTCCATGGGTGCACCCAGTGGCACGTCCTGGCAGTGCGCCCTTTATAAGAGATGCCGCACCTTTTTAGAAAATCTTTGAGGCTTCTATTGACATGACCTCCTTCCTGTGAGCGTGCCCTGTCAGATGATGAGAGATGAATATGCAGATTCATGTGTTTCTCCACTTAAAAGTATAATACTGGTAGGCGCCCCTTGAGATAAAGATGCAACTCCTGATAATTGTGTCTCATATACGTAAGACTCCATCTTCATATGTTTGCATCCCAACCTTCTCATGTGCTAACTTTCACCATAACCTCCTTCTCAGAATAGGATGTTGATTTCACCCTAAACCAATTACCAATAGGTTTCCTAAACCAAGTAGAATTCTTAATTAAAAATTTGTAGTTGTCTTTTCTCTCCAGTTTCGGACTTATTTCAGCCAAATTCTTTAGACTGTAACACCTTTGGGTTAACGAGAATTTAATAAGCTTCGCGTGGGCTGTAAAATCGTCCAAATTAGACACCTAGAACTCAAGATATGACCCAAACAGTGTAGGTAGCGCGCGCAGCACAATACATACGAATTTTTATATATTTTAACTCCAAGATCGATGACCCATCATCAATTAAGCCATACTTGAGACCATATCTTTCAAACCATGATAAGAATCATAACCTGGAGGAGGCATCTTGGAGATGAGGGCGTGTTTAGTTATTGAATTCTCCCAGAACTTGTTGGAAATCATCTGAACCTTGGATACCACCTTTAGGGCGCGCCCTGATGATGAGGATGAGATCTTGAAAAATCCTTCTTTGAATCATATTTGAAATCTCCCCTTGAAAAACCTAGTTCAAAGCTGCTGATCGGAAATCACCGCTTTCGAGCATAACTGAAACCATCTTTTTGCAGCAACAGCCTGAAAATCAGTTCTAGAACCATCTTTGACATCACAATCACCTTCAGATCTTGTTTGGCCCCCTGTCAGAAATCGCCATCCTTGGATCTTCTCCGTTGCTACAGATCTGCAACCCTATCGAGGGCTATTCTTAGATCTTTCTTATCGTTTCATAAGAACCTTCATCGTGGTGAGAAATCCATCTTCCTTGCATTATGATCTTGATCAGCAGCCCTCCTTCTAGCCCCAATTTGTTGATGGAGGAATTTGGTAACAACAAAGTTTGAGGTCTGTCATCGGAATCAAGATCTATGACGGCGATTCTTCGCCGGATAAGTCGCCGGAGTATGGTGGCTGTAATGAATTGGGGGCTGAGATTGAGAGGGTTCTTAGTGGTGGCTCGTATCTTTTCACTTCCATCCCCCTCAATTTGCCTACCTACCTCTATATTTATAGAGGATCAAGCCCACGTAGTTCTTAGAGAGCAAGAAACCTAATTGGGCTTGGATTGTCGGTCTAGCTTCTGGAATGTTCTACTATGAGGCTTAACCACAAAAGGCCCAAGGCTCACCCAAGATCTCTAGACTTTACAGATAAGGAAACTTCCCCCGTCGAGGACTAGTTCTATCTACTATGAGCTATTTCTTGATTTCAAGGATGCAGGTATAGCCATGGTTTACCCCAAGTACAGAACGCATCCCTGTCCCCCGAATGAGAAGCACCCACCAGATAGTAGGATAGGTGATCCAGAGCTTTTGGGTGCAAAGTGCAGGATTACTCCGAAGTTCCCCAATGAGAGCACACCCATTGAATACAGGAATAGAGCTCCCAAAGCACACACCAGAAAGTCCCCATCTTTCCACCTTAGGGCGCGCCCTTAGTGTTTAAGAAGGGTCCTTATATCCAGGCATACCCCTGGAGGCCTTCTGCGACGGACATCCCCCTCCTGAGATACGACAGGAGGGAATTCTTCAACAACTCATGAAAAACCAGCTTTAGTAGAATTCTCCATCATAATTTTATCACTAAGGGCGCGCCCTCCTTGTAGGGAAGGAGAGGGCGCGGCCTAATTTCCTGTAAAACTAACAAACATCCTTTTTGATTGCTTTCATGTCTCTCGGGGCGCGCCCTCCACGTACGGGAGGTGAGGGTGCGTCCTCCTTCTTCAAATCTTTATCAGAACCCTAATTTATCCTGAAAATCCCCTAATTGAACCCGTATCTGGCCCGAATCCATTTTAGAATACCCGAACCGAATTTTGGGCATAACACCAAACTTTGATCTTAACTTGTACTACATTATATATATCACAATTTTTTCTCACAACCATAACTATTATTTGAAATAATAGTTTTAACAAACATGATCTATTCTTATATACTACTTTCTTATACTGCACTACAAACAACAATAAATATTTTTAGATTTAATTTGTAATGTTGTGTTGAGAATTTTGAGTGAATTCAAATTGAAGAAAATATATTTAAATTTGATTTATTTAACGTGATTTAAGGAACTAATGCATTAATATATCTTGTTGATATATAATTGTGATTTTATTATTACAAAAATGCCATTCTCCTTTTATATTAAAAAATAACATAACCTCAGATAACTGCCCTAAGGTTAACCTCAGGGCCATTTTTCACTTTTTATAATGTGTTATATTTAATTAGTATTATTAAATTATATATCATATATCTTATATCGATATAACAGTTGATAACCTGCGAAGCACGATCCTAAGATTAAAATATTGTAATATTAAAATAAATACAATTAATAAGTGTATATTAAATAAATATGATCTAACTATGTAATTATTGGGTATCGTACCCGTAAATTTATAACAAATAAGTATTACTTAATTATGTATTTATAGGTAATCGAACCCGTGATGAAATCAAAAAAAATAAAAGAAATAAACAAATAATCTTGTATTAATATGTAACTGTGGAGAATTGAATTTGAATCCCGACTGTAATCAATTAATTTAATTAAATATTGATAATAGGTCTCATATGTGGGTAAGATAAGTTAGAAGGGGGGTTGAAGAACTTATCACCTTTTTAAAAGTTGATCTTGGCGTTTATAAATTTTCTTTCTCCTTTTAAAATTAATCACTTATAAATAAGTATTATAAAATGCGGAAAATAAAAGAGAGAAAGATCAAGAGTACGACACTGATAAGTGGATTTATATCCACTTGGATCGCTTCAATTCGGCTTAAATTGATTATCTTGGACTCAAGTTTATTGTAGTTTTGATGTGTTTTGCTTAGTTGTGCAGATTTACAAGAATGTCGATTATGGGTGATGCTTCTATCGTGTTTGGAGGATTAATTGATTAAAATTCGGATTTTCCGGGAAGGTTGCGCAGTCTACACTGTTTTGGCCATATCTGGAGTTCTAGAAGTCCGTTTTCAGCGATCTTACAGCTCACACGAAGCTTGGGAGATTTTCTACAACCTGGGACAGATAGAAGGTGTAGGGAGCGTGTAGTTAAAATTTGCGCACGTGTTCTTTGTGAAGCAAGGCTGAAAGATTACTGTTTTGCCCTTTTTCTAATTATAATTGTATTCTGCGCAGTTTTTGGTACCTTCTTTGAATTCTAATTGTAATAGAAGGTAATTTCTTGCTGGGAAAGAAATCTAGAGCCTATATAAACACATCCAACCCCTTGTAAATTAGACAATTAGACAATTAGATATCTTGTACATAATATAGCTTAGATCTGCAAGGGAGAGAATGATTCAACGCTCGTGACAAGCAACGGATCTAGATCTACTTCATCCTTTGTGTTATTCTGGATTCTAGATTTGTTTTCTCAACTCTTAGTTTTAATAATATTATTGCTTCTGTCTTTCATATCTTGTTTGTTATCATGGTTTCACTTGATCCCATGATGACGAGAGGTTCAATTATGAACTAATCGTTGTCATGGGATTCTAACGGATTTATTTATGGAACTTAGTATATTGATTGCTTAAAGATCTGTGTGTGATGTATATTTGATATCCTCGTATGGTTATGCTTAATTGATAGATGCGTCATGAACATCTAATTTGTTAATCTCTTGTGAAGTGAAAGTGGATCTTGAGATTTAGAACTTGCCATGCTAGCATAGGTTCATGATTGTTTATCAACATGATTCGTAGTATGAGATAAAATACTTATATTGCCCTGTGTGATCTTTATGGATAACTTGTTCTTCAACCGTTATGTTTTCAAATTCTATAGACATATAGGGTCTAAGCATAATTGGTGTCTATTCATCTTCTATCTCTTTTGTGGATGTATGTTTAGTTTGGTATTCGTATACTGAGAAGTAGCGTATACTTGTTTCGTGTTATCCGATCAGATATCATAATCATTGCATATAGTGATTAAAGGCGTCAGATCTAAGCGAAGTATTTAATGAAGTTAGGATTCCATGTTACTCTTGTAAACGTAATTCGATTTCAATTCTCGTTAGTTAGTTAATTCTTAGTTGTTAATTTACTTATTAGTTAATTTAGTTAATTAAACCCAATTTGTTATTTGTCTTAGCAGTGAGTAATAACCATACATTATTGCATAAGTACAATAACTGAATTAAAACCATAACCAGATCTCTGTGGGAATGAACTCGACTTATTCATATATTACTTGTGACCACGTACGCTTGCGTGAAATTGTGTTAACAGACACAATTAATTTATCCTAGTTCGCGATGCCGCAATCCCCTAACGGATTCGAACACCCCTACTTTAGTCCCTGAACTCCTCCCGAAGTCGAGATTTCTTCCCCTATAAGTAAAACGCTCCTTATATTAGGTGGAGTACAACCATTAAATATTTACTTTAGAGCATAACTACCCGTTATCTCCCCAAAATAATATAACTATCTGTTACAAGATTATCTTGGAACGTAGCTCCTCGCAATCTCCTCAAATGCTATGTAAGTAACCCTTTGCATAAACTTCATATCTACACCCGTTGCCGGTCTTGGATCTTAGATCTTAGGTTTTGGTTCTTTTCTTCTCCTCATGGTGCAAAGACACCCAACTACACGTCGGCGTGTCTAAGACATGGGTCTTAGGGCAAAAATCACTTCACTTCATTTCACCTCACGTCAAAGAATATAATACAAGCACTACGACTTGAAATCCCTTGTTTGATGATTAAAAATGAACTAATATCAAAACTAAATCAAGAGAGCAAATTTAAATGTTAATGAGTTAGGCTCCGTCAAATATAAATAAGAGCCTAGTACATAAATTTAGATAAATATTCGATTTAGTCGAATATAAATAAAAATAAATATACAATTATTTGTGTTAAATATAATACAAATAAAATGAGATAGAGCGAGTTATAAATATTCCGTAAAATATTAAACAAGCTACTAAACTCGAAATATACAAGTGTTATGCACTCGTATAAATATTATATAACCTTGAATGAACACTTATACAAAAAAGGCCTAATATAATATTTTTTAGGCGTTAGCCTAAAAAACACTCACACTACAATATGGCTTTTGCCACGCTAATAAGCGTTAAACTATTATCAACTTACAAGTGTGAGGACCGTTAAGAAACACGTTATTATGCGATAACGTAGTTGAAAAGCATATATAAAACCTGGAAAAAGTCACACGAGGGACAGTCACACAACTAATGCATGGCAATAAATTTAACGTGAATGCAACAAAATATATATATATATATATATATATATGTGTGTGTGTGTGTGTGTGTATGTGTGTGTGTGTGTGTGTGTGTGTGTGTAAATACTAAAATCTATTTGGTTGAATAGAATGAAAAGAATGGTTGGATATTTTGAACTATGTTTCGTTAATTAAAGAAACTAGTTCAAGTAGCCTTGGTTATGTCCTTAAAGATTTTAACACAATTAAGGTTCAAGGAACTTGTATAACAAACACTAAAAGAAGCTTTATTTTGACTTAAGATGTAACAACTTTAAACCACTTAAGGTAGAAACTAGTTTGTACAAGTTAAGCACTAATCAAAAGATAGTTCTTTGCCTTATAACAAAGAGTAAACCAAATGAATACTAAGGACTTAAAGAGGAGTTTATAAGTTTTTTAAGAACCTCCTCTTAGTAGCTTAGAAACTGTCAATACACACTACAAGAAATTATTCAAGAACAAGTGTGTATTTTGGTGACAAATGTAAAGACCACTAAAGCCCAAGTATATATTTAAATAGATCTAAACACTAACAGCACCATATATATATCTTGCACACATACTAACTAGCATATGATTCTTGACCTTACACTCAAGTTCCTCTTTAATTAAGAGAGAGCTACAAGAGATACGAGCTAGTTTCCGAAGTCAAAACACCATCAAAATGAGCCGAAAAGAGCATCCAAAGAAATGTAATCAAGAAGGATGGAGAGGTGAATCAAATGCTCAAGAAATATCCCTTACCAGGCTGTAAGAAAACGTCTATAGAGCTTCATAGAAGATGATACCCGAGAGTTGTAAGATGAGCACGAAAGAGAACCAAAAACACGACCAAAATAAGGCCAAATGAACACCAAATGAATCATATTCAAGAGGAGATAAATGGTAACTCAAATACTCACTTAAGAGCACTTTGGGAGCTGCCTAAACCGAGCTAAAGAACCGCCCAAAGTAGCTTGGCCGAGTGGTGTTTAAAATGTAATAAATGGAGCAACAGCAAAGTTTTAAAAGATGTTTAAAAATGGAGAAGTAGAGTTTTTTTATCCAAATTTTTGGAGTCTTTTGACACTCTTAAACTGAGAGAAAACTCCAGCATATCTAGGACACAAAAGGCTCAAAAGAAATGAGTGAGGGTGGGGGGTATTTATAGGTTAATTAGGATTCTAAAGACCAACGGTCATTAGACAAGTGTCAAGCTTGTACTCCCTCTGTCCCACTAGGTTCTTTACATTTGGGACAGAGGGGGCATTTTAAGACTCATATAAGATATTGTTTCAAAAATTATTTTAATTTTTTTTCTTCTGAATAAAAATTAAATGTTTAAATTTTTATTCAAAAAAAATTAAAAAAAAAGTTATGAGATTGTACTTTATATACATCTTAAAATGCGTGCCAACTATTGAAAAAAAATTGTAAAGAAATGAGTGGGATGGAGGGAGTAATAAACTACAAAAAGGCATAAAACAACTTCTTGGCATCTTCCTAGATCATCTCCATCAAATCAACATGTGTGAAATGTAAGTAAAAAATATTTCGGAAGTTTTCATTGGTTTGTTTTAGCTGAAAAGTGCGAAACTACGTGACAAACCTACTTTTATTAAATAAATCAAAATTTCTCTCAAAAATTATGAAACTTTGGGAATTCCATAGAAATGAGTTGACCATCTATGACTTTTAATCGACCAAAAAATCATTTATGTATCTAATTTAGGGATCCCGAAAAAAAATTATCCAAAAATCATGACATTTTCTAAAATTCTTTTCAATTATTCTAGTGATATATCCAAAGTTATCCGAAGTTTCAAATAAAAATAACATGTTGAGGTATTTCATTAAAAATATATTTAAATAAATGTCCTTGCACGATGGAATAAAATACATTAGCCATTTATCAAAACTTGTCCGTAATTTGGCTAAGGTTTTGACTTGTAATATATTCAAATCTAATATTCCTCAAATAATAATGACCATAAGATTCTCGATATATTTAATTTGAATTTTTTAAAAATTTATCCATTTAAATAAAAGTGTTAGGGGCTTAGGGATAAAAATCTATTTTTATTGTTTCGCAAGTCTTTCAACAAAGCATTTTGAAAATAAGTCTTTGAAAAATATATCAAATATTTTTTAGAATAAAACATTTAAAATGGACATTGTTTTGAATAAAATATGTATTTTTGGTTTGAAAAATTAGTGTTCGAAATATTTCGATATTTGTGCCGTCTAGACTTTGCCTTTAACTGTATCACAAATAACCTAGACTAGGATATGTCATTTTATTGACATTCCTTATCCAAATTAATGATTGTCACGAGAAAACATTATATCAGTTTGACTCGTTATTTGTTTATGTCAAATCGAATAAGCCTAAGGGATGATTCACTATGTTTTCTACTAACTTTCTACATCCAATTTAATTTTCACTTTCAATTTAGACAAATCACCAAAACCTACAAGTGAAAGGCTGTCACACAATTGATAAACAGGATATCTTTTATTAATAAATATTTATATAGACTAACTTATAACTCGTGCAAATCACCGTTAATTTTGAATATTATATTTTTTAAATTATAAATATTTATGATTAAGTAAAATATAATTAGAACAATATGTGATTACTGTAATTCTAACTTTATTTTAATTTTAGAATATTAAATATTAATCATATTATGTTGGTGAGATTCGAACATAACTTTTAATATTCTTAGCATATAGCCCGTAAAGTGTACGGTTTTTTCATGTTTTATTAATGATTTGAATATATGGTTTAATTTACATTTTTAGGTGTGTGTTGTGGAATAAAAATTAGGATTTTAAATTGCGGCTAGGGTTCGTGCGTATTTAATGCAAGGATTGGTGACCTTCGAGCTTTAATGGCTGTTTCCGTGTTCGAGACTGATCGATCCTCAACGTATCTCGAGGTTGAGAATCAAGCCAAAATGTAGTTCTTGGTGTTCACCCTTGGGGCTATGGTGGCTAGGGCACACCAAGGACGTAGTGGCTTGTATGTCCTTATTCGAGGATTAAGCCTGAAACATAAGTAACGTATTGAGCTCTGCCCAAAAACTTTGTTCTGAGAATGAGGTATCAGACCCTTATGTAGGCGTCAGCAGCCTAAGATTTAGAGTAGGGTTAGGAGACTTGATGGATAAATCACCTCCTTGAGGAAGGTTCCAGACTCCTACCTTGTAGGAATCTGTTTCCATATTGAATTAGGTGCCTTGAAGGCTACTTCTTGTAAGAGTAATATCCTTATTTGACTCTTATTGCTGAGCTGTTAATCACTCACAATATTAATTATGAATTTAATATTGAATTAGGGTTTTGGGCCTCATTAATGGGTTCTGTATTTGGACCAAACTAGGTTTAATTAATGCATCATTAAATATGTCTTTAGGGCTTATATTTGGCCCACATCATTTGCCCCCAAACTTCTAGGAAAACTGATCAGGTTTTCGTAAAAGTTATAATTGTCTTTTTCGAGACTTGGGGTCCTCTTTATCCCTTACCTGGGAATATTTAATTTTCCTACCCTTATATGGGGATTTTAGTTTACAATAGTATTTCACGGGTATCGTCTTGATGTAAAGCGTGGAGCGACGGACACATTTACGATGATGCTTAAACGATGCTAATCAGCACTAATCAGTCTTTAACAACATTTAAACGATGTTAAGCGATGCTAAATGGTGCTAAACGGTTCTAAACGGCACTAACGGCACTAACAGTGCTTACGGCTCTAACAGTGCTATCGGCACTAACAGCACTTAATGGTGCTAACGACACTATACAGCGCTAAAAGTCATTAAAAGATGTCAAACGGTGCTAAACGGTGCTAACGGAACTAAATGGTGCTAATGGTGCTAAACGGTGCTAACGGCACTAAAAGACGCTAAACGGTGCTAATGGCACTAAACGGTGCTAACGGCACTAAATGATGCTAACGGCACTATACAGCGCTAAACATTTTTGGCCTCAGCTTCCGCTTCAGCTTCATTTTCATGTTTAAAACATCAGGAAGAAACTTCAGTATCAACCTTGAGCATCACCCTCGGTCGGCCGGCTCTCGGTCGGCTGGAGCCTTCCTCGGGAACTCGGTCGGCCGAAGGTCAGTCGGCTAGAGCATGTGTGGAGCTCCGAGTCGGCGGCACTCAGTCAGCCGGCCCTCAATCGGCCAGCACTCAGTCGGATGAAGGCCTTCCTGGCTTCTGTCGGTGGCAATAAGTCCACCAATGATGGTCCAAGACCGTAAAAAGTTCATTAAGCTTCGCGTGGACTATAAGATCGTCCAAATCATATATTTGGAACTCAAAATATGGCCCAAACAACGTGGACAGCCGAATTGAGTTCCAAGTCAGCCTAAGGGCTTCAAAATACCCCAGTCGGCCAGTACTCAGTTGGCCAAGGGCCTCCAAGACTGTAGAAAATTCAGAGAGCTTCGTGTGGACTGTAAGATCGTCCAAATCTGATATCCGGAGCTCAAGATATGGCCCAAACAACGTGGACAGCCCGTGTAGGATTGAGAATGAGTTTCAGTCGGCTTAAGGGATCCAAAATACCTCAGTCGGTGAACCTCACTCGGCCAAGGCTCCGCAAGACTTTAGATCATCCAGTGAGCTTCACGTGGACGGTAAGATCATCCAAATCTGATATCCTGAGCTCAAGATATGGCCTAAACAACTTGGACAGCCCGTGTAGGGTTCAGAGTGGGTGTCAGTCAGCCTAAGGGTTTCAAAATCTGCCAGTCGGCCACTATCACTCGGCCAAGGGTCTCCAAGACTGTAGAAAAATCAGTGAGCTTCACGTGGACTATAAGATCATCCAAATCTGATATCCGGAGCTTAAGATATGGCCCAAAAACTAGTAACAGCCCTTTTGCTTCTCCTGTGATTTTTGTTAAGAAAAAGTATAACACATGGATATTTTGTGTTGACTATAGGCATTTAAACAATATCACTATTAAGGATAAATTTCCCATTCCTAATATAGATGAGTTGTTGGATGAGTTGCATGGGGCAAAGCTATTTTCAAAGTTGGATTTTAGATCAGGTTATCATCAGATTTTAGTTAAGCCTGTAGATACTCCAAAAACTGCTTTTCAAACTCATCACAGCCATTTTGATTTTGTAGTACTACCTTTTGTTTTAACTAATGCTCCATCAAGTTTTCAAGCATTAATGAATCAAATTTTTCAGCCATATTTGAGGAAGCTTGTGTTAGTTTTCTTTGACGATATTCTCATATATAGTCCAGATTTAGTTACTCATGCTGAACACTTGGAGATTGTTTTGGAAGTATTACAAAAGAATCAGTTGTATGCTAAAAGGTCGAAATGTACATTTGCTGCTAGTTCTATAGAAGGGGTCAGTATTGATCCAACCAAAGTCGAGAGTATTGTTAAATGGCCTACAACTCATTCTGTGAAAACCTTAAGAGGGTTTTTGGGTCTACCTGGGTATTATAGGAGATTTATACAAAATTATGGAGTGATTACAAGGCCATTAATAAATTTGTTGAAGAAGGATGGTTTTAGTTGGAATTTGGAGGCTGATAATGCTTTTAAGAAATTGAAAGAAGTTCTTTGCACAGCTCCAGTGCTAGTTATCCTAGATTTTTCACAGCCTTTTGTGTTGGAGACTGATTCTTATGATAGGGGTATGAGGGTAGTGCTTATGCAGCAAGGTAAGCCAATTTCTTACTTAAGTAAAGCTTTTAATTCAAAGAATATGGGATTTTCTGTTTATGAAAAAGAATTATTAGCTTTGGTTATGGTTGTTACCAAGTGGAGACATTACTTGGTGGGACATCACTTTATAATTTGAACTGATCACTAAGCACTTAAGTATCTTCTAGAGCAGTAGTTGCACACTTCTTTGCAATATAAGTTACTATCCAAGTTATTAGGAATGGACTATGAGATTCAATATAAAAAAGGTACTGAGAATATGGCTGCAGATTCCTTATCAAGGGTGAGGGAAGCTGAGTTTTGCTCTGCTGTGTCCAACATCCAACCTAAGTGGATTCAACAGGTGATGTTGAGTTATGAAGATGACCATAAGGTACTAGAAATTATCAATAAAGTTTTGCTTAAAGATGACTCTGTTGAAGAATTTCAATACTTACAAGGAGTGTTAAAGATGGGGAATAAGATTTATGTAGGTGTTGGGGGTGGAATTAGGAGAAAATTGATTAAAGCAATGCATAATTCTTCTTTGGGAGGACATTCGGGACAAAATGCTTGTTTGCCGAGGTTGAAATTGATGTGTTTTTGGCCTGGAATGAAGGCTGAGGTCATAGAGATGGTTAGGTGTTGTGTGGTTTGTCAAGCCAACAAAAGTGAACATATTCCTTACCCTGGTTTGTTGCAAACTTTATGTATTCCACAGCAAGCTTGGAAGCATATTTCGATGGATTTTGTTGAGAAATTACCAGTTTTTGAAGGTATGGATACAGTATTGGTGGTGGTTGATAGACTATCCAAGTATGGTCATTTCATTGCATTAAAACATCCTTTCTCAGCTGTAGATGTAGCAAATATTTTCGTGGATAATATTTTCAAGTTGCATGGTTTGCCTGATTCCATAGTCTGTGATAGAGATAAGATTTTTACTAATGTATTCTGGACTAGTCTATTTGAGAAATTGGGTGTAGCTATGTATTTCACTTTTGCTTACCATCCACAATCAGATGGCCAAACAGAAAGGCTTAATCAGTGTTTGGAAGCTTATTTGAGGTGAATATTGGTATAATACTTCTTTCCATAGTAGTCTGGAGATGACTCCTTATGAAGTTCTCTATGGAACTCAGCCTATACCTTTAAATTTGGTAGAGTTACAGGATATGGTGATTCCTGCTGCTCAAGACTTAATTCAGAAAATATTGCAGCTATTACAAATAGTGAAAGAAAGTTTGCTTAAGGCACAACATAGAATGAAATTCTTTGCAGATCAAAAAAGAACTGAAAGGAGCTTTTCAGTTGGAGAATGGGTATATTTGAAATTACAACCTTATAGGCAACAGTCTATAGCAGTTAGACATTCATTGAAGCTGTGTGCAAAGTTTTTTGGTCGATTTCAGGTTTTGGAAAAGATTGGCTCTGTTGCTTATAAATTGAAGCTGCCTAAGCATTCTAAACTGCATCCTGTGTTCCATGTTTCTTTGCTTAAAAAACATGTGGGTAGCTCTCCAATTATTGCAGGGAGTTTTCCAGAATACAACCAAGAGGATGTGGTGCCTTTAGTGCCTTCTAAAGTACTTCAAATGAGACAAATTATGAGACAGAATCAAATGGTGGTACAGTGGCTAGTGCAGTAGAAGGACTTGGAATTACATGAATCATCATGGGAGGATGCAACTTTTATCCAAAAGCAATTTCCTCAGTTTAAAGTTTAGTACAGACTTGAGGACAAGTCTGTCTTGATGGGAGGGCATTTGTCATGATTCCACATTCTAGAATATTCTTTACAGCTGTTAGACTATGAGTTAGTTGAGATTCTGTTAGTATTGTCCCGTATAAAAGTTAGCATTACAATTGTATCTTTATCTTTGATCATAATGTCATTTCTGTTATTTCTCTTCCTCTTTCTGTCTTCTTCTCCCCCATTTCTTATTTCTTAGTTAATTTCTTAGTAAAAAAGTATAACATCCTACTTGACCTTGATCTTGAGCTGCCCATTTTCAATTAAGGCCCGTAACTAATTTGCTAGTGCATGTTACCTTTTGTACATTTAATCAATGCTTTAATTATCTCTTTTTATTTTCTGGCCCAATATCATTATTTGAGTTTTCATTTGCCTGGCAGTAGTGTAAAGTCTTGTTTTATTTTAATTTTAACTAGTTTGGTCTCATTTTTTTTGACTATGTAGGCTTATATGCCTTACAATTTAGTATCTGTTCTAAGATTTTAGTTTTCAAATTTTAGCTTTCATTGGTTAAATTTAGTTTCAATTAGCTGCTCATATTTACTTGTGTTTTTTAATTAATGTACGCTAATTGTAAGTTAAAATTAAATCTCACTTCAAAATCACTTTTTCTAATTCCCCTAAATTAGAAATTAAGAATCGCGAAAAATATATAGTCTATGTGGATCGATATTTCAATTATTAAAACGATAAAATTATGCACTTGCAATTTAAACTTTTATTTCTAGCACATTAATTTTCAATAGTTATATTAATTTTGTTTTAATAAAAATTTAATTAATGACATGCATGGTTTAGAACTTATATCATTAATATTTTAATAAAATATTTATTGACAAAATTCGAATCTTGGATATTTAGTAGAATAATTTACAGATTTAATTACTCTTATCATTGGATTTAACGGTTCTTATTTGTTTACTAAAAATATAATGGTCATTATTCGTTGTATGGTTTAACCAAAATACAAACAATTATTTTCATTTCCATATTATAAACGTATACAGATTTCTAATATATTTTTATTAATGATATGAAGATATGATAGTTTTGGGTATATATTAATGAATGTAAGATTATGTTTTAAATTAAAAGTTAACTTGTTTTATTTTTTGAATAAGTAGGCTTAGAGCATCTCCAATGTAGAAGACTCCTTGGCTAAAATCATTAATATAATGCCATAAATAAAAATTAAAAAGATTTTGTAAAAAAATATTCACTCCAATGTAACACCCTTAGCAAAAATTATAGATAATCTCTTTTCGTTGGCTATATTTGGCCAACATCTAGAGATCTGTAAGGAATATTTTATATGATGTACTACCTTATAAAAATATATTCCATTTATAACAAACTGAAATAATAATAATAACATACTATATTTACAATATAATCAACTTTATAGCTAATATACTATTGGAGCAGAACATCTTACAGGTTCAACAAATTTTACATAATCAATATTTTATTTGATTAGCCAACCATTTTTAGACAATACCGTTGGAGATGCTCTTATATGCCTTAAAATTAGTATTTGTTCTCAATAAATTTTTGGATGAGCTAGAATTGAATCCAAAACGTGGGACGACAAGAGATAGGTTCTAAACACTTCAGCTATTTCATTGCTGTAACATCCCGTAATTTTTAGATAATAATAATAAAAGAATAATGAAAAAAAAGGAATAAAATTATTAAAGGTTAGGAATTAAAATTGAATTAGAAAATATGAGTCTAAAATATGGATGAGATTCTAAAATTAGGATAATTAGTAAAATTGGATTAGAGTTTTAAAAATATATTTGATTACTTTTTATTTAGAGGATTCTAAAATTTCTTTTTATACAAGTTATTTAGATTAAAGATAAGGTTCATTATTAATACAAAGAAGCGTGAAATATTTTAGTGAATCAATATCTATTTAATTATGTTAATTGTGTATGGTAGAATATTTTAATTTTAGATTTTACTTCGAGGTATTGCGAATATATTAATGGCATGTTTTAAAATTACCTAAACTATTTTAGGGTTTTTAGGCCTATATAATAAACCCTTTGAATATGAATTGAGCTGTACAGCAACTTGTTGAGCAGGTGCGTTTTCATTCTTTTGACTTTATAAGCTCTCCTTGCGTGCTTTTATTCGCTAACTGAATAATTCGTGTAACTTGTTATTAGTATATAAAAATACATGTTATTGATTCATGCTGGGCGCCTTTGAGTTTACCGCTTATGGATGCATAACTCGAATTATATAATTTATACATGTGTGCAAGCCTTGTTTCTCATGTCTTTTATATATATAATCAATCTTCATGAACAAATATTTTATTTGTTTATGCTAGTGCAACTCTGTAATCAGGTTACATAGATATGAACATTTTTAATCATAATTAAATTTAAAATAATTAAATATTGTTTAATTTGAATTCGACTGCTTGTTAACATAACTTGATGGATGCATGTTTTTGTTAGTTACAATAATTATAAATATTGGTTTTGTCATTCACGTACATTAGATTTTAGATATTTAGTTTTGATTATTTGATAAATCATTGTTCAATTGTTAATTTATGATCATTATTTTAGTAAAACAAAGAAAAAGGTTAGTTCATTAATTGTACATGCATGCGTAACAGTAAGTATGAAAAGAAAGAAAATGTGTTTGACTTATTTGTACAGTTGCATGTTAAAACTATATAGGTTGAGTATTTACATATTAATTTGGATTTTCGATTGTTTATATGTCTGGTTGGACTTTAAGATCACTATGTTGTTCTATGTGATTTGTATGATTTAATTTAGGGTCTGTTCGTGTTATAGTAAATAATAGTGTTTTACTTTCTAAACTTTGTTTGATTAAATTTTTAGAATTTTTCGGGCATTAATTTGTAAGTGTTTGGTCGCGTTTAAGGTAAGTGCTTTTTGACTTACTTTTAATTTCAGAAAAGATTTTTATATTTTGATTTTCGATTTCGTACAAGATATAAGATACTGTTTCGAACTGTATAAGATATAAGATACGAGAATATTCGAATCCCACAGTCTCTACGTTTCGAACCCGTTCGTAATTTACGCTATAGTTCCGGAACTAGCTTTAGATACCCTTAGTAGGCGTACAAGTGTGCAAACCTATTAATGGCGCGTAATTATTGAACTTTAGATGTCTGTCACTGGCAAAATGTGGCGAAAGAATAAGAATAAGAATAAGATGCCGATCACTAGAAAAGTGTGACCGTAGAGCAAGACTGTGGTATTTTATGTTTTCGTTCTTTTTCTGTTTTAAATTCTAGGTTTTTGAAAATATAAACTTTGGGTTGGATTTATTTTCGCAAATGTTTTGCAAACTTTTATTTTATTTTGAAAATATGTTTCAGTAAAACGTCCACTGATTTTGAGGATATTTGTAAGTCAATCTGTTACTTGCTGAGCTGTGTAGCTCACTCTTTTCCGATATTTCAGGTTCGTATGTTGTGGAAGCTTATTGAGATCAATGTGGATGTGAACTTGTGAATTTCGTGCTACGTGATTGGTGTAATTTAATGGATAAGATTTGTTGTGTTGTTGGACAAATTTTGTTAATTGCAAGATGTTGATTATTGAATTTGTAAAGTTGCGCCTCGAAATATATTGTTTACGTTCATTAAGTTGACTTTAGATTTGACTTTTATGGAATTTAGGATTTATTGAGTAAAGAAATTCATTTTATTTTAGTTTTCGATTTAGAATTAATAGTCTGAAAAGTCAGGCTGTTACAGTTGGTATCAAGAGCAGGCTATCCTTCAGAGTGTATTAGGTATGAGACTAGTACATTCTCTAGGATGCGATCCTTAGGACTAGACTTTAGGAAGATGTATCACGAACTTTTCGGAGTTTAGATTGTTGGAGAATTTGGGGACCAAATTCTTTTCAAGGAGGGTAGTATGTAACATCGCATAATTGAATTATTAAAGGTTAGGAATTAGAATTGAATTAGAAAATATGAGTCTAAAATATGGATGAGATTCTAAAATTAGGATAATTATTAAAATTGGATTAGAGTTTTTAAAATATATTTGATTAATTTTTATTTAGTGTAAGAACCCTAATTTTTGGTAATATTTTCTTTTATTTAATATCATGTGACATTGTCAATTTGGAACCTTTCTAGTCATCCCTGTTGTTTAATGGAATTGATTGTCTGAGAAATTATGTTGTTACATTCTCTATGTAAGATAAAAGAGAAGATTGTTGAGGGTAAGAGTCTTATTGTTAGTAAGATTTATAAAACTTGGGATTTGAGAATGATTAGAGTATTAAAAGATTTATTAAGGATTATGACGAGGAATTATGGACATTCGAGGAATTTACACAATTAAGTACTTAAGGAATTATAGGGGAAATCTCTACGCGACAAAATATTATTACGAGAGATTAATTAAGATACGATACGAATTAAAGTTTAAATGACAAGCATTGGTGGAAGAATAATGATACAAGGAGTAGTATTGCATGCAAGTCCCATGCAACCAAGTAATTAGGAGGAAGCAAACTAGTTAAACCAAATGGAAGAGGAATAGTAACTAGTTACATTGCTTTTTCCAAGGAGGAGACAAGAAGTACATGAGGCCATACCTAGGTGTACCATGCTTCTACATACAACATTATGGATCACCCAACCATCACTTTATCAATTATTCAACCAACAACAAAAAAATCAAAAACACAAAAACACTTCTCTCCCCCCTTGGAAGAGAAGCTCTCGACCAAGACTAAAGGAGAAGAAAAAAATTTCTTCCTCCTCCATTTCTCATCACTCATAAATCAAGACATAATTACTAGGCCCTCTCCATCATCTTAACAAGGTATACTAAGAGTTTCAAGCCTTTTCATCCATTCAATTTCAAGTTATAAATTGTTAAATATATTGTGAATAGTAACCATGTTTAGTTTTTCTTTTAGATCTTGGATTATAAGGGTTGTAGGAGATCATTCAAGGTGTTCTTGAGTTTTGTAAGGCTTACCCAAGGCTCCTAGGCACTCAAGAAGGTATAAAAATCATAAACCCTTTTGGCCATGTAGTGTTTATGATGTTTGGTGATAGATCCATGTGTTGTAGTGTTAATCTTGGTTGTATAAGTAATGGATGACATGGATCTTGAGTTTTGATGTTGTGATTGTGATTTTTATGATTGTGGATAGTATATGTATCTCCATGAATGTTATAAAGCATGAACTAAGTGAATTAGGTGTTGGCTGTGTTGTGGAATTAAGAATATTGGTTGATCTAAGTGAAACATGCTTGCTGAGTTTTTCCAGAAACATTGACCTGTCTTGTAACATGGTTTTGAACCCCAAAATCTTGTCCCCTGAGGTCCTACCATATATTGTTGGAAAGATATTTGAATGTAGTTTCTGGAAATGTAAGGTTCATGGCTAGGTGATGTATAGCTTTTACGTTATGGCCGGAGAAGTAAATTGTCTTTCTGGATTCCGGACTGCACTAAGTGACCCCCTTGTGAACCTTGTTTAAACCCCTAAAAATATATGTGGGATCATGGAAAAATTTGAGAACCTAGGAAATGCAGTGGTGAAGGATACCCAAAAAGAATTGGATTAAATTTCGCGCAAGGGAAAAAGTCGTTAGTGGAGCATAATTCTAGGGGTAATGGTTATGATTCGAATGTGGTAACTAAATTAAGTCGAATAAGTGACGAGCTTAATCGAGTTATGACATGAACCTATAGTGGGTCTAGAGTGTCATAAGACGAAGTCATTAAGTTAATTTCGTACCCCCTAAAACCCCGTAATTAAAGAGATATTGTTAAGTTACTAACGAGCGGTTATTGCTTATGTATAGATCGTTCCACTCCGCACGCTCGACCACCCCAACCAAACCAAGGCAAGTTTACTTTTCAAAACTTATACATATACAAGGACTTTCACTGTTGTGTTTGTAGTTTTCAATTATATCAAATGTTATGTTTATCGAAGTATTGATGCAATTGAGATTGTATAAGTACATTATGTTTGTACCCCTTGAACTTAGATTGAAATGTTTTCCTCGGACAACGACTCTAGCAATAGAGGTCGTAGCGGTCCGTATATACTATTGACCGGGGAGCGGTATATTATTATATCATATCTAGATTGCGAAAACCCGAAGGGTCATTCGGGGAGTATCGTATACTCAAGTAATTATGTTCATATCTTCGTAAATACTCGAAACCCTATCTTGGATTAAAAGTTTATTTTATCGAATAATTATTTTATTAATTATTAATATTAAATCTTAAAATATTGTTTATTAATTTTTGTTCATTATTTTAAAGACAAAGTTAATCCAAGATACCTTTAATACTTTCAAACTCGAACTCTTTCGAACTCAAAACATTTTCGAAAACCCCCGGTCAGGTTCCACTTCTTGTATGATTTCAAGAATCATCGGTTGACTGATGTCGGACCTCAATTACTCTATTTTCAATCAAAATCAAGTTTTTAAAAGAAAAAGAAAGAGGGACCCTGGCAGGTGTGGGAACCGTTGACGAACGATTCCCGGGATGTGTAAGCGGCCGTGAGCCAGGCGGTCCGTCAATTATTATTCCGGCCCAGGTGTTGCCGAAGGATGATTACGGATGTAGTTTTCATCGAGGGTGATTACGGATGTAGTTTTCACCCGGGGATAGTTACGGATGTAGTTTCTATCCTTCTACCGGTAGAGAAGACCCACGGATTATTGGACTTGGATGTGGCGACTGATCATCGTCAATCTTGTCAGGTTTTATGTTTTCTTTAAGTCCCATTCCTCCATTTTGGAAAAATGCTTTGACACTGCTTCTTAGGCTTTTGTGCCAAGTTGCTGATAGTGTTCTATTTTGATGAGAAAGATGTTGACTCTATGCAGTATCTAGAACTGCAAGTTTATTTTGAAAACGAGGGCACGTATTGGTGCACCTTCGAGATTTATCAACAATGACAAGTGATTTTATATCTGATTGATACAAACAAGTTTAATAACTACTAATCATATGAAATGTTATATTGCTTACCTTATACGTATATTTCTTGCTGAGCTATAGTTGCTCACTCTTGCTTGTTTTCAAATTTACAAACACAACAGCTAAGCGAAATGGCAAGACCCAGACAGACTGCTCGAAAGCAGGTGACTAGACCCGAACCAGCAGTTGAGATTCCACCGGTAGGCCCCATTAGCCGGATTGGTTGGCAGCTTTTGGTAGTTCATTTTATTTATCAGTATGACCTGTGCAAGGCAGTGTACCGTAACAAACTTTCAAGCCGCCAACTTCGCTTCATATCGAAGTGTTGCTGGTAGCATAAATACTATTTAATTCGGTCTGTAATAACTCTGATATTTTTTATTTCTGCTTAATCAATGTGGTGACGTTTCTGAGGCTCTAACCTGTGTGTGTGTGTGCGGTGTGAGTTTATTGTGGGGTCGATGGTTGTTTTATATATTATGTGCAAGAACAGGTATGTTATTAATGGAAAATGGACCGTGAGCGCCTAGATCTCCGACCCCGGATCTGGGGGCGTCATAGAAATGGTATCAGAGCGAGGTTACAGTTCTCAGAAATGATAGTAATTTAAGAAAGCAACCCTAATAATAATAACAATAATAATAACCCTAATAACAACCTTAATAATACTTAAAAACTCTCATCGAGTTTGCAGTCGGGTTATCGGATATAGCCCTGACTTTAAGGCCCGTGAGGGAACTACTCCTAAACCTTTCTTTTTTGGTTAGTGACCCCCCTTATTTCCCTTGTGTAGATGGAGGAGATACCAGACCCTGAGGCTTTCGAGAGAGAGCATAATGAGGCACTGATGCGAGATACCGAGGATCCTGAGGAGGATATGGGTGCTGACTCTGAGCTCGGCCCCTGGATTACGCTGATAGGAGATACTGATGATGAGGATCCCGTTGAGGAGCCCTTTGAGCCTGAGCTAGAGCCTGTTACCCCATCTCCTGTAGCTACTGATGAGGAGAGTGTGAGATCCGGTGAGGGTCGTGTTGTGTCACCCCCACGTTCTCCGCAGTCATCGAGCCCTGTTTCTTCGGACGGTGACTCCGAGGATGATACTTCTGGCGAGGAGGAGCTTGGCCCTACCCCTGCCACTGCTCCTGCTCCTGCTACTGCTGCTGCACCTGCTCCTGTTCCTGTCATACCACCTCCACCGATGGACCTACCCCTAGTGTCGGGTACTGAGCACGCTTACGTGGTGCAGTTCCTGACCCGAGACTTACTTTCTGCAGAGGCCCGACTTAACGAGGCGAGGCGGGCACTAGTGGAGGAGCGCGAGGCGCGCTTGAGGATCCATGCTGAGCTGAGGACCGCTGTTGCTAGGAGGACTAGGGCTCGACTGCATAGGATTGAGAGGAGGAGTCGCGAGAGGATTCTTGGATTAGGGATCCGCGGGGGCGGAGTGATCCAGGCTAGGGATGCTAGGCGTGTTGTGCGTCATGCATTTGCCCGAGTGAGGACCTTGCTCCGCCGCGGTGCGGCCCCGTGATGTGTTACTGATAGCTCAGTCCCCTAGGTTCAGATGACATTAGTGTGTCGATTTTGCGGGATAGTTGACTTGTGCAGTGGTATCCTTTCTGACCAGTGGATGAGTAGACTGACCTACAGATATGTAGATGTGACTTCGGGTAGTATGTACGGATGTAGCCCTACTTTTGTGTAGCCCTGACTAGTCGGATGATGTACTTGTATTTGTTCCACTTTTGCTAGACTTTGACATCGGAACTATGTATTTGGCTCTAACATCCAAACTTTGTGATAACCCTTGTACCGTACTTATTTAGTTTCAGTTTCCTTGATATTGTCTTAACTGCCTTACTTTCCGATGCCATGCTTTACTGTTTTGATATACAACTGTGATTATACAATTGCTACAAGCCACAAATACAACCATGCTGTTTCAAATTTCGACATGCGATTTCAAATTGTTCTCTACAATTTCCAAAAATGTTCCTACAATTTTTTTTTAAAATAAATTGTTCAATATATATATATATATATATTGAGGTTTCGAAATTTTGAAAACTCTTGCAAATGTTTTCGCATCCCATAGAGATTTTCCCAAAAATGTTTTGACATTTTATCTCCAGCATCGGATTATTAAAACTTTTGCAACTTCCACCCTTATGAGGAGGAACGATACGTTTCTGACCCGTGCAAACACTGTCAGGTAATTGGAAAACCCTAACCCATTTCTTGTTTTATTATTAGAATCATGCCACCCAGAAGAATGAACACTCGAGCTCACCCGATCAGTTCTGAGGGCCAGGATAGCCACCATGGGACCGGAGGCCACCAGAACCGTGAAGGGGAGAATGTCAACCTGAGTGAGAGTGAGGACAACGATCATAACTTGTTTGATGACTCTGAGTATAAAGAAGAAGAAGCTGGTGATGATACCCGAGAGGCAGAACATCCTAGGGGAGGCCCTATGGAACAGTTCATGGAGTTACTTAGGCAGAACTTGGACCGTCCCCCAGTTCAGCAACCACCCCAAAATGCTAATGCAAATGCTTTCCGGAACTTCAAATCCTTGAAACCCCCAGAATTTAAAGGAACTGCCGACCTGGTCGAGGCAAGGGCCTGGCTGAAGGAAATGGAAAAATCTTTCGATATACTAGGTGTCGCTGAGGAGCAGAAGACTGTTTTGGCCACTTACCTTCTGAAGGGTGAGGCGAACTATTGGTGGGAAGCTAAGAAGAACTTGGAAGGAAGAGGTGTGGTGACCTGGGAGAGGTTTAGCGAGCTGTTCTTGGAGAAGTACTTTCCTAGGTTCATGGAGACACAAATGGAGTTGAAGTTTTTGAACTAAAGCAAGGTAACATGACGGTGGCTGAGTATGAGGCCAAATTTACTGAGTTGTCGAGGTTTGTGCCGGAGTATGTGAACTCTGAGGCAAAGAGGGCCCGAAGGTTTCAATTAGGGCTAAAACAATGGATTCAGAATCGTGTGGCGGTTCTTGAGCTGACAGACTATGCCACCCTGGTGCAGAAAGCATCAATTGTTGAGGCTGGGAGTGAACAGATGCAGAAGGAGAGGGAAGGGAAGAAGAGAAAGCTTGATAGTCGGAAGGGAAATTCTGCGGGAGGGAGCTTTCCGAGCAAATTTAAGCGAGGAACGATGTCCCAACCCAGCGGAAACTTTGGAACCAAGAGAGCTGAAAGTTGGAGTGTGGGCCAGAGCGGCCGACCACAGGGATCGTCTTACTCTACCCCATCCCGAGCCCTACCCCCAGAATGCAATAAATGTGGAAGAAAACATGCGGGCGTGTGTAACCTGCAGGATGTGAAGTGCTTCAAGTGTGGGTTGCCAGGACATTATGCTAACGCCTGTCGAGGAACTAGTAACAACACCAGTGCCGGAGGTAATTGCTTCAAGTGTGGGAAACCAGGGCATCGAATGAGGGAATATATGTCCTCTGCGCCAGCTGCATCAAGAGTGAGTGGAACTGCTTCTAACAAGGCCCCTACTGCAAGAACTTTTAACATGACGGTGCAGGATGCCGTGAGGAACACGGATGTGATTGCAGGTACTCTACTACTCAACTCAGTTAAGGCAAATGTTTTATTTGATTCGGGAGCTACCAAGTCTTTCATATCTCTAGATTTATTATGTCAGTTAGGCCTTAAGACTGAACCGTTGAAAGACAGATTGTAAATAGAGATAGCTAATCATGAAATGATCCCGGTTAGCCGAGTGTGTCCAGGTTGTGACCTAGAAATAGAAGGGCGACACTTCCGGGCAGACTTAATACCTTTTAAACTAGGAGAGTTTGACGTAACAGTAGGTATGGATTGGTTAACAACCCACAGAGCCCAGATTGATTGTGTAAAGAAGAAAGTAAGTTTGAGACTGCCAGGGGACGAGGAAGTAGTGTTTAGTGGAAAACGGCAAAACCAAAAGTTCCTGACTATGATTCAAGTTAAGAAGCTGTTACGTAAAGGATGTGAAGCCTATTTATCCTATGTGAAGGATACCAAGAAGGAGGCACCAAACCTACAGGAAATCCCTGTCGTTAATGAGTTCGCGGACGTATTTCCGGATGATCTTCCAGGACTACCACCTGATAGAGACATCGAGTTCGCTATAGACTTAGTTCCGGGTACGGCCCCGATTTCGAAAGCCCCATATCGGCTAGCCCCAGTGGAGATGAAAGAGCTAGCCACTCAGTTACAAGAGTTGTTGGATAAAGGGATGATAAGACCAAGTGTGTCACCGTGGGGAGCCCCGGTGTTATTCGTGAAAAAGAAGGATGGTAGTATGAGATTATGTATAGACTACAGAGAGTTGAACAAGGTGACTATAAAGAATAAGTATCCCTTGCCCAGGATAGATGACCTGTTTGATCAATTGAAAGACGTAGTTTATTTTTCCAAAATTGATTTGAGGACCGGGTATCACCAGTTAAAGATTAAACCAGAAGATATACCAAAGATGGCCTTTCGCACCCGGTACGGACACTATGAATTCCTAGTGATGTCATTTGGGTTAACGAATGCCCCTGCAGCTTTCATGGACTTAATGAATCGAGTCTTCAAGAAATACTTGGACAAGTTTGTTATAGTCTTCATCGATGACATCTTGATTTATTCCAAGACGAAGGAGGAACATGCAGAGCACTTGAGGATTGTATTGGGAGCATTGAGAGAAGAAAAGTTGTACGCTAAGTTCTCGAAGTGCAAATTTTGGTTGAAGGAAGTTCAGTTTTTAGGGGATGTGATTAGCGAACAAGGCATTCTAGTGGACCCAGCCAAAATAGAGGCTGTATCAAATTGGGAGAGACCAACCACTCCGACAGAGGTGAGAAGTTTTATAGGATTGGCTGGCTACTATAGAAGATTTGTCCAAGACTTTGCCAAGATAGCAGCCCCTTTGACCCGACTAACTCGCAAGACCGAGAAGTTTGTGTGGACTGAAAAATGCGAAGAGAGCTTCCAAGAATTGAAAAGAGGTTGGTGACAGCACCAGTACTAGCCCTACCTGATGATAAGGGAGATTCTGTGATTTATAGCGACGCATCCCATAAAGGTTAAGGGTGTGTGCTTATGCAGCACGGTAAAGTGATTGCTTATGTGTCTAGACAACTTAAGGAGTACGAGATAAGATACCCCACCCATGATTTGGAATTAGCAGCGATAGTTTTCACTTTGAAGATCTGGAGACATTATCTTTACGGAGAAAAGTGTGAAATCTACACGGATCACAAGAGCTTAAAGTACATATTCACTCAGAAAGAGTTAAACATGAGGCAGAGGAGATGGCTAGAGCTAATTAAAGATTATGATTGTGAGATTCATTATCACCCAGGGAAGGCCAATGTGGTGGCCGATGCACTTAGCCGAAAGGAGAAACTCAAGATGATAACGTCTGTGGACGAATTGATCAAGGACCTCGAGAAACTGGAGATTGAAGTGAGGTTACCAGGAATTGGACAAGAGAGTCTAATGGAAATAAGAGTCCAACCACCGCTATTGGAAAAGATTAAGTTATGCCAGGAAAAGAAGATAGAAGAAGAAAAGAATTCGATGGAGAAAATTTTGACTGGCGAGGAAATTAAGTGTGAGAAGGACGGGAATGGAATTATGAGGTACGCATCTAGGATATGGATCCCGAACGTTCAAGAATTAAAAGACGAGATTTTGCAAGAGGCTCATAGTTCAAGGTACTCAGTTCAACCTGGAGGCACTAAGATGTATAGAGATTTGAGAGAATACTATTGGTGGCCAAATATGAAGAAGGACGTGGCAGAGTGGGTAAGTAAATGCTTGACATGTCAAAGAGTAAAGGCCGAACACCAAAGGCCCAGTGGATTGTTGCAACCCTTGGAGATACCCGAGTGGAAGTGGGAGCAGATTGCGATGGACTTTGTGGTCGGATTACCAAGGACCAAGACTAATCATGATGCCATTTGGGTAATCATCGATAGATTGACCAAGTCGGCACATTTTCTTCCAATCAACGAGAGATCCACTGTTGACAAGCTGGCGGATATTTACTTAAAGGAGATTGTGGTTAGGCATGGGGTTCCTGTGAGCATTGTATCAGATAAAGACCCAAGATTCAACTCCAGGTTCTGGAGAAGTTTTCAGGATTGTGTGGGGACCAAATTAAACATGAGTACTGCCTACCATCCCCAAACAGACGGACAGAGTGAGAGAACCATCCAGACCATCGAGGACATGTTGAGAGTATGTGCCATTGATTTTAAGGGAAGTTGGGATGACCACTTGCCGCTGATCGAATTTTCCTACAATAACAGTTACCATGCGAGTATAGGCATGCCCCCATATGAAGCTTTGTACGGACGAAGATGTCGGTCTCCCTTGTGTTGGGAAGAGGTTGGAGAGCGGAAGATTTTAGGACCTGAACTGGTCCAACAGACCAGAGAAACTATCGAACTCATAAGAGGACGGCTGGTAGCGGCCCAAGACAGACAGAAGAAGTATGCGGACCAGACCCGCAAGGACAAAGAATATGAGGTAGGAGAGTTTGTGATGTTGAAAGTATCACCGTGGAAAGGATTGATGAGATTTGGTAAGAAGGGGAAACTAAGCCCGAGATTTATTGGACCTTTTGAGATCTTGAAACGAGTTGGAAAGTTAGCCTATGAATTGGCTTTACCCCCGAGCTTGCAGCAAGTACATAATGTGTTCCATGTGTCCATGCTACGACCCTACCATACCGACTTCCGACATGTGATAGAACATGATCAAGTGGATCTGCAACCAGACTTAACATATGTGGAGCAACCCGTAGAAATCATGGATAGAAAAGAACAGGTGCTGAGGAACAAGGTTGTCAAACTAGTGAGAGTTTTGTGGAGGAACCAGAATGTCGAAGAATCAACATGGGAACTAGAGAGCGCGATGCGTGAAAAGCACCCCCAACTGTTTTCAACCTAATTCCGGGACGGAATCCTTTTAAGGAGGGGAGGCTGTAAGAACCCTAATTTTTGGTAATATTTTCTTTTATTTAATATCATGTGACATTGTCAATTTGGAACCTTTCTAGTCATCCCTGTTGTTTAATGGAATTGGTTGTCTGAGAAATTATGTTGTTACATTCTCTATGTAAGATAAAAGAGAAGATTGTTGAGGGCAAGAGTCTTATTGTTAGTAAGATTTATAAAACTTGGGATTTGAGAATGATTAGAGTATTAAAAGATTTATTAAGGATTATGACGAGGAATTATGGACATTCGAGGAATTTACACAATTAAGTACTTAAGGAATTATAGGGGAAATCTCAACGCGACAAAATATTTTTACGAGAGATTAATTAAGATACGATACGAATTAAAGTTTAAGTGAAAAGCATTGGTGGAAGAATAATGATACAAGGAGTAGTATTGCATGCAAGTCCCATGCAACCAAGTAATTAGGAGGAAGCAAACTAGTTAAACCAAATGGAAGAGGAATAGTAACTAGTTACATTGCTTTTTCCAAGGAGGAGACAAGAAGTACATGAGGCCATACCTAGGTGTACCATGCTTATACATACAACATTATGTATCACCCAACCATCACTTTATCAATTATTCAACCAACAACAAAAAAAATCAAAAACACAAAAACACTTCTCTCCCCCCTTGGAAGAGAAGCTCTCGGCCAAGACTAAAGGAGAAGAAAAAAATTTCTTCCTCCTCCATTTCTCATCACTCATAAATCAAGACATAATTACTAGGCTCTCTCCATCATCTAAGCAAGGTATACTAAGAGTTTCAATCCTTTTCATCCATTCAATTTCAAGTTATAAATTGTTAAAGATATTGTGAATAGTAACCATGTTTAGTTTTTCTTTTAGATCTTGGATTATAAGGGTTGTAGGAGATCATTCAAGGTGTTCTTGAGTTTTGTAAGGCTTACCCAAGGCTCCTAGGCACTCAAGAAGGTATAAAAATCATAAACCCTTTTGGCCATGTAGTGTTTATGATGTTTGGTGATAGATCCATGTGTTGTAGTGTTAATCTTGGTTGTATAAGTAATGGATGACATGGATCTTGAGTTTTGATGTTGTGATTGTGATTTTTATGATTGTGGATAGTATATGTATCTCCATGAATGTTATAAAGCATGAACTAAGTGAATTAGGTGTTGGCTGTGTTGTGGAATTAAGAATATTGGTTGATCTAAGTGAAACATGCTTGCTGAGTTTTTCCAGAAACATTGACCTGTCTTGTAACATGGTTTTGAACCCCCAAATCTTGTCCCCTGAGGTCCTACCATATATTGTTGGAAAGATATTTGAATGTAGTTTCTGGAAATGTAAGGTTCATGGCTAGGTGATGTATAGAGTTTACGTTATGGCCGGAGAAGTAAATTGTCTTTCTGGATTCCGGACTGCACTAAGTGACCCCCTTGTGAACCTTGTTTAAACCCCTAAAAATATATGTGGGATCATGGAAAAATTTGAGAACCTAGGAAATGCAGTGGTGAAGGATACCCAAAAAGAATTGGATTAAATTTCGCGCAAGGGAAAAAGTCGTTAGTGGAGCATAATTCTAGGGGTAATGGTTATGATTCGAATGTGGTAACTAAATTAAGTCGAATAAGTGACGAGCGTAATCGAATGATGACATGAACCTATAGTGGGGCTAGAGTGTCATAAGACGAAGTCATTAAGTTAATTTCGTACCCCCTAAAACCCCGTAATTAAAGAGATATTGTTAAGGTACTAACGAGCGGTTATTGCTTATGTATAGATCGTTCCACTCCGCACGCTCGACCACCCCAACCAAACCAAGGCAAGTTTACTTTTCAAAACTTATACATATACAAGGACTTTCACTGTTGTGTTTGTAGTTTTCAATTATATCAAATGTTATGTTTATCGAAGTATTGATGCAATTGAGATTGTATAAGTACATTTATGTTTGTACCCCTTGAACTTAGATTGAAATGTTTTCCTCGGACAACGACTCTAGCAATAGAGGTCGTAGCGGTCCGTATATACTTTTTACCGGGGAGCGGTATATTATTATATCGTATCTAGATTGCGAAAACCCGAAGGGTCATTCGGGGAGTATCGTATACTCAAGTAATTATGTTCATATCTTCGTAAATACTCGAAACCCTATCTTGGATTAAAAGTTTATTTTATCGAATAATTATTTTATTAATTATTAATATTAAATCTTAAAATATTATTTATTAATTATTGTTCATTATTTTAAAGACAAAGTTAATCCAAGATACCTTTAATACTTTCAAACTCGAACTCTTTCGAACTCAAAACATTTTCGAAAACCCCCGGTCAGGTTCTGCTTCTTGTATGATTTCAAGAATCATCGGTCGACTGATGTCGGACCTCAATTACTCTGTTTTCAATCAAAATCAAGTTTTTAAAAGAAAAAGAAAGAGGGACCCTGGCAGGTGTGGGAACCGTTGACGAACGATTCCCGGGATGTGTAAGCGGCCGTGAGCCAGGTGGTCCGTCAATTATTATTCCAGCCCAGGTGTTGCCGAAGGATGATTACGGATGTAGTTTTCATCGAGGGTGATTACGGATGTAGTTTTCACCCGGGGATAGTTACGGATGTAGTTTCTATCCTTCTACCGGTAGAGAAGACCCGCAGATTATTGGACTTGGATGTGGCGACTGATCATCGTCAATCCTTGTCAGGTTTTATGTTTTCTTTAAGTCCCATTCCTCCATTTTGGAAAAATGCTTTGACACTGCTTCTTAGGCTTTTGTGCCAAGTTGCTGATAGTGTTCTATTTTGATGAGAAAGATGTTGACTCTGTGCAGTATCTAGAACTGCAAGTTTATTTTGAAAACGAGGGCACGTATTGGTGCACCTTCGAGATTTATCAACAATGACAAGTGATTTTATATCTGATTGATACAAACAAGTTTAATAACTGCTAATCATATGAAATGTTATATTGCTTACCTTATACGTATATTTCTTGCTGAGCTATAGTTGCTCACTCTTGCTTGTTTTCAAATTTACAAACACAACAGCTAAGCGAAATGGCAAGACCCAGACAGACTGCTCGAAAGCAGGTGACTAGACCCGAGCCAGCAGTTGAGATTCCACCGGTAGGCCCCATTAGCCTGATTGGTTGGCAGCTTTTGGTAGTTCGTTTTACTTATCAGTATGACCTGTGCAAGGCAGTGTACCGTAACAAACTTTCAAGCCGCTAACTTCGCTTCATATCGAAGTGTTGCTGGTAGCGTAAATACTATTTAATTCGGTCTGTAATAACTCCGATATTTTTATTTCTGCTTAATCAATGTGGTGACGTTTCTGAGGCTCTAACCTCTGTGTGTGTGTGTGTGGTGTGAGTTTATTGTGGGGTCGATGGTTGTTTTATATATTATATGCAAGAACAGGTATGTTATTTATGGAAAATGGACCGTGAGCGCCTAGATCTCCGACCCCGGATCTGGGTGCGTCACATTTAGAGGATTCTAAAATTTCTTTTTATACAAGTTATTTAGATTAATGATAAGGTTCATTATTAATAGAAAGAAGCGTGAAAATATTTTAGTGAATCGATATCTTTTTAATTATGTTAATTGTGTATGGTAGAATATTTTAATTTTAGATATTACTTCGAGGTATTGCGAACATATTAATGGTATGTTTTAAAATTACCTAAAATATTTTAGGGTTTTTAGGCCTATATAATAAACCCTTTGAATATGAATTGAGTTGTACAGCAACTTGTTGAGCAGGTACGTTTTCATTCTTTTTACTTTATAAGCTCTCCTTGCGTGCTTTTATTTGCTAACTGAATAATTCGTGTGACTTGTTATTAGTATATAAAAATACATGTTATTGATTCATGCTGGGCGCCTTTGAGTTTACTACTTATGGATGCATAACTCGAATTATATAATTTATACATGTATGCAAGCCTTGTTTCTCATGTCTTTTATATATGTAATCAATCTTCATGAACAAATATTTTATTTGTTTATGCTAGTGCAACTCTGTAATCAGGTTACGTAGACATGAACATTTTTAATCATAATTAAATTTAAGTTATTTGATTAATTGATTTATGTAGCATAAATTTAAAATAATTAAATATTGTTTAATTTGAATTCGACTGCTTGTTAACATAACTTGATGGATGCATGTTTTTGTAAGTTACAGTAATTATAAATATTTGTTTTGTCATTCACGTACATTAGATTTTAGATATTTACTTTTGATTATTTGATAAATCATTGTTCAATTGTTAATTTATGATCATTATTTTAGTAAAACAAAGAAAAAGGTTAGTTCATTAATTGTACATGCATGCGTAACGGTAAGTATGAATAGAAAAAAAAATGTGTTTGACTTATTTGTATAGTTGCATGTTAAAACTATATAGGTTGAGTATTTACATATTAATTTGGATTTTCGATTGTTTATATGTCTGGCTGGACTTTAAGATCACTATGTTGTTCTATGTGATTTGTATGATTTAATTTAGGGCCTGTTTGTGTTATAGTAAATAATAGTGTTTTATTTGCTAAGCTTTGTTTGATTAAATTTTTAGGATTGTTCGGGCATTAATTTGTAAGTGTTTGGTCGCGTTTAAGATAAGTACTTTTTGACTTACTTTTATTTTTAGAAAAGATTTTGATATTTTGATTTTCGATTTCGTGCAAGATATAAGATACTGTTTCGAACTGTATAAGATATAAGATACAAGAATATTCGAATCCCTCAGTCTCTACGTTTCGAACCCGTTCGTAATTTACGCTATAGTTCCGGAACTAGCCTTAGATAGCCTTAGTAGGCGCACAAGTGTGCAATTTTAGATACCTATTAAGGGCGTGTAATTATTGAACTTTAGATGCCGGTCACTGGCAAAGTGTGGCGAAAGAATAAGAATAAGAATAAGATGTCGGTCACTAGCAAAGTGTGACCGTAGAGCAAGACTGTGGTATTTTATATTTTCGTTCTTTTTCTGTTTTAAATTCTAGGTTTTTGAAAATATAAACTTTGGGTTGGATTTATTTTCGCAAATGTTTTGTAAACTTATATTTTATTTTGAATATATGTTTTAGTACAATGCCCACTGATTTTGAGGATATTTGTAAGTCAATCTGTTACTTGCTGAGCTGTGTAGCTCACTCTTTTATGATATTTCAGGTTCGTATGTTGTGGAAGATTATTGAGATCAATGTGGATGTGAACTTGTGAATTCATGCTACGTGATTGGTGTAATTTAATGGATAAGATTTATTGTGTTGTTAGATGAATTTTGTTAATTGCAAGATGTTGATTATTGAATTTGTAAAACTGCGCCTCGAAATATATTGTTTACGTTCATTAAGTTGACTTTAGATTTGACTTTAATGGAATTTGGGATTTATTGAGTGAAGAAATTCATTTTATTTTAGTTTTCGATTTAGAATTAATAGTCCGAAAAGTCGGGTTGTTACAATTGCGCACAAAAGTTAACTTGTTTTAATTAGAAAAGAAATATTAATTATTGGAAGATATGCTATAATTAATATTTTTAGGTGCACGTAACATCTTTTATTTAAAAACTAATGTATTTTAATTAGAATTGGCAATTGACTACTTAACATTAAATATATTAATTTCTTATATATTAGTTAGGATATCCTTATAATATTATCATTGTATATTATTAAATAGAATTATTGGTACTATTTTTAAAAAGAAGATAAATTATAGTTAGTAAAAATATAGCAGAAAATGTGTTTTAGCTAAAGAGGAAATTGATTAGTTATTTATAATTATATATTTTTTTAAATCTTTCAATATTTTTCCATAAAAATATTAGTATAGATAGATACAAGTAAGAGTATTTAGGTAAAAATATATTAATATATAAGTAAAGGTAATTAAATAAAAATATCAAGTAACAAAAAATAAGTACCAAAACTTTTCATATTTTTGCTATTATAATATAGTACAGATTATGGATACTTTAATATTTTAAAATGTTATTGGTTGATAATAATATAAACGGTATTTTCGATGTATTTATAAAAAATATAATATTTTAAAGTAATAGATAAAGTGTCTCAACTCTTGATTATAAAATATATATTAATGATTAAAAGATATAGTATAATTGTTTTTTTATATGTTCATTAATGGTAACATATATCTTAATAAAAAGGTAACATGTTTTAATTAAAAAAGACAATCGATTAATTACTATTGATTATATTTTTTGTTATTTTATATTAAGGATAAATGATCGAAAATCAAAAACCAAAATTTTCAATGTATTGACTTTAATATAATGCTAGTATAGTATTAGATGTTTCCTTGTTATACACGTATACAGGTTTTTAATATATTTTATTAATGATTGTAAGATATGATGTAATATTTTTGGGTATATATTATTGTTTGCAAGATTATTTTTTAAATTAAATAAATTAACTTGTCTTAATTAGAAAAGAAGTACTCATGATTGGACGATATAGTAGCATTGATATTTTTAGGTGCTTATGAAAGATAATAACATTTAATTAAAAAGTAACGTATTTTAATTAGTTTGGACAATTGAATACTAACAATTAATTGTATTACTTTTTATTTATTAATTAGGACAATATAATGAAAACCAAATCGATAAAAATTTTAAAATTTCGTACTTAATATAATAGTATAGATCGTATAGATATCTAAAAATAGCAAATGATTATTATTCTACGTAATAACTTTGATTAATGTAATTTTGAAATGAGTTGTAAATAGGTCAATTTATATTGACAAATGTTATTTTACATTGGGGATCTGATCGATGCATTAAGAAAAACTAGACAATTATGTCGCACTATCACGCGGTTATAGAAAACTATCTTTAATAATTTATAAATATTAGTAAAAAAACGTGGAATCATGCATATAATTTATGCATGATATTAATCAGAAATTCTTTAAACATATAATAAATAAAATTTTTGTGGTATTAAAATAAATTCTAAATTAACTTTTGAAATAAAACAAATAACAAAAAACTTTTAAAGCATTATCTATTGAATGATAATATTAAATTTTAAAAATTTATAGAAGGAAGAATAAAAAATCAAGACACTAATTTTTATTTCAAAAAACATTGATAGCTATTTTTAGATTTCCTTTTAAAAATTGATTCAAACAATTTACATGAATTATTAGTTGGAATAATACTCTCATTAAATATCTAAAATTTCAATAATTTTTAAAAAAAAATTATAAACATGAAAATTAGCGATTACAAAATGATCACTGTTTTTACGATAAAAAATTATAGATATTAAATTATATCCTTATATATAATAAGCGTAAGAGGGATCTTATCCATAATTATGGTTTGGTATTTTGGTTTGGTCACTGTACTACCAAAATAATCTCAACCGTCGAATCTAATATTTTTAAAAATAGACGATCAAGATTATATCATATTAAAAAAATTATATGTTAACTCTAATAACTTGTAGAAGGGGGGTTGAATACAAGTTATATAATCTTGTCTGATTTTTGCTTGATTATATGAACAAGAATAAATGAATGAATCAAACTTTGTTTGTATTAAAATAATCAAATACAAACTCTACCAAAGGTGTACAATACCTTTAGCAGCTGCTTACAATACAAATCTCTCTCTCTGTTTGTTTCGAACTCTCGAATACAAATCTTACGAACTCACTCGCTCTCACACTTCTTTTTTACAATGATATAGAGAGAGTATTTATATTGCTACCTATCAACTAATAACAGAATTATAATCTATCTATGACAATGTTCTGCCATCCAGTTGATAGTTTCCATCAATAGAGAATTCGTTTCCTTCACGATATCTTCTTGCTTGTTTTCCAAAACAAAGATCCTGTTTTATAGCACTTGCCAGTTTCTGTAGCATCCATAATGACATCATCAGTAACACGACTGATATCAGGATTTCCCATTGCATCAGGATCTGATTATCCCATCAGTATTTGATCAGGATCTGACTTACTGTATCAGGATCTGCTCCTCTGTTCCTGACATGTAGTCCCCGATACACTGTTCCTGACATGTAGTCTCTGACGCACTGTTCCTGACTAAATTCTACAGATTACTGTTTAACACATATATCCTATACAAAGTGCTAAATCCTTTATAAGATCAGGATATACAAGAAGTATTAGCAAAATTCAATTCTTAACATCACAACTTATGAATTATTCCTAACAATCTCCCCCTATTTATGCTTTAGAATCTGAAGCATAAATCTAAGTTGTAGATGTCAAAACATATAACAATACAACCAGAATAGAATTTATGAATTCAAGATCATGAAGTTAAGTACCTCCTTCTTCAGATGTAGACATGTTTCGAGTACGTAGAAGAAAGAATTCAACTATTTGATGCTTCTTTTCCTTTACCTCTTCCATGATGAAATTTACCAACTCTGTCACCCTTGTTTCTGTTCCCAGTCTGTTGTTGTTGTTATTTCTGAATTGTCTTTATCTCCCCCTTTTTGACATCAGCAACATGAATTCCAAGAGATTCAGTAACAGAACAAATGAGATTCATCAGAACTGCTTGTTTTCCCATGATAGTGACTTGGTTATTTTCAAGAATTTGAAGTCTCGATTGAATATCACTTTGAGATTTCTGAATGTCCTTAAGAATTTCAGAATTGACTTCAATGTTGGAAGTGCTTGTTGTATCTTCAGATTCAGATGCAGAAAGAACATTATCTTCAAGTCTTGTAGAAGAATTTGCATGTTGAGAATGATATTCAAGTAATAATACTTGAGTAGAAGTACAAACATCTTCATTTTTCTGATCAGGAGCTGAAGTATGATCATCCTGTCCTTCACCAGTATTCTGTGTACTAACATCTACAAATCCTGACTCCTCCTTAGATTGATCAGATATTGTTGATGTCTCAATTATAGCTGAAATTGGAAGTACAAACAAAGGAATGCTAGGATCATTAGGTATTTCTTCTGGTACTGATTGAGTACAAGTTTGTCTTAGCCTTTCACCTCTTCTGTTAATGATCTATGCAAGCCTTTCTTTCTGTTTCTGAGCTTTAACTTCTGGCTTTGCATTGTGATGTGCTATGTCATGCTTCTCATACATCTTGATAAAAGAATAAGTACCAGCATCCATACCAAGATTTTCAGACCAAGATTCAAGAAAAACCTGATCCCAGAAATCAAACGATGGTGGTTTCCTAATTTTCTCTCCCTCACTATGGAGTTGATCATCCATACCCTCATTCTCACTTTGACTATCTAAAGTCAACACTCTTTCTACCTCTCCTTTTGCCTGGTCAGGAGCCAGCCTATCTGTGTGTGGATCTATATCCATCTTTTCAAGTGTATCATTCAAATTTGGATAAGTGCTCTCATGACCTACAGAAAAATAGGGGTTAGAAGAGGTTTCTATACCTGAACTCACATGGATAGAGGGTTCCTCATATGGCATGGGGCTTGAGGTTTTCTCCAAGGAGTGAGCTGCTATAGTCTCTGAACCCTTACAAACATCTACTTTCTCTTCAGAAACTACAGGCTCCAGTATACCACTTTCAAGTTTTACACTAGACTCTGATGTCTTCAGTAATACTTCATTAGACACCATAGCTAATATGCCACTGTCTTTAAGTGTTGGTTGCTGAGACACACCCTCAAGATGGATAGACTCTGAAAGAACAATATTGGTTTGATCTTCAGAAAAATCAATCAAAGTCATTCCTCCCATATCATAGGGTTTCTCACTTGCAATTTCAGTCATCACAGAAGACCTTTCAACATCATCAATCACAGTTCCTGAGTCATCCAACCTCTGACTAGATGGTTCTTGTGTTGCAGTGGCTGTGATATGATCTATTCTACTATTCAGCACTGGTGCAATAGTATCTTCTGTTGACTGCTTCCCTCTATCAACTACCTCCTTTTGTTCACCTTGAGCTGAAGCATCTTCAACAATGACATCCTTGTCAAATAGATATGCATGAAGTGATTGAAGTGCAACATGCTTAGGAAGTCCAAATTTCTTGTGTAACTCCTTTCTGACTGATACATAGAAATATGTCTTCATTAAATCAAGCCTTTGATGTAACAGTCCATATTCTTTAGGAAATGAAAGTTTAGGAACTCTTTCAATAAAAAAATCTAGAACATGCCTGGAAAGCTTCACTTTCAAAGAAATAAGTTCCATAGCCAGTCTATATGTCAATGTAGTTTCCCATGAAGAATCAAGATCCAGATCTCTCTTGCCAGATACTGACTTGGATATAGCATTATTTGTAGAGACCTGCATAATGTTAGTTGGACTTGACACTGTGTGTGTAGGTGACAAATGAATCTTTCTCCTTGTTCTCCTAGTATAATGAGCAACTATTTATCTTGAGAAGACTCAAGAGGTGTAGACACAGAAGTGATCTTGGCATGAGATCCCTTTTCAATAGACACAGTCTTTTGAGAGACAGTATCCAGTAACTGTTTTCCCTTTTTAAGAACTATAGTCTTTCGAGAGACTGCAGCCTGACTATGACTAGGTGTTCCATCTCTTTGTCCTAGCTTAGAAAGTTGAATTGCAGCCTTGAATTCTGCTCTCTCTCAGCAAGAGATATATTGTCATCATCTTCACTAGAACTACTACTTGAAATGACAAATCTTCTCTTCCTTACATCTGATGTCTTTTGAGAAACACCTGAGGTTGGCTTCTTTGAAACAATAGGCTGTGGATCAAAATTTGGCTCTAGAATTATTTCAGAGACTGTAATGTTTTTGGCTACTTGGGTAGACACAGGGGGTTCTCCTCCAATTGAGATTCCTGGGTCATTTCACCACCAAAGAAAGAAGAATTATAGATAGTAGGAAGATGAGTTCTTAGAAGTACCTGAACATGATTTGGATAGTGTAATGTAGGTATTTCATCTAGATTTTTTTCACTATCCTTCTTTGTAATGTCAGAGAAAATTCTCTTTTGCTGTACATAAGAAGAAACACAATACTCTCTACCAAATCTAGCTTCACCATCAAGAATGAAATGGTTAATAAATAGTTGCATGAATCTGTGATAATAAACCATATTCCTGTCATGATCTCTTGACCCAAGTTTAATACACATCTAATTTAAGATAATGTGACCAAAATTAATTACTTTTTTATATAGCAAAGCATATACAATATGTGATGTAACAGTTGTAATTTGTTGAAAAGAACTACATTTACCAGTAAAACATTTAGCAATTTGATCAAAGAAGAAAAACCATTCTTTCCTAAGAAAAGATCTATTTAACTGGCTCATGTTATCTATGTTAGGAATAATTCATAAGTTGTGATGTTAAGAATAGAATTTTGCTAATACTTCTTGTATATCCTGATCTTATAAAGGATTTAGCACTTTGTTTAGGATATATGTGTTAAAAATTAATCTGTAGAATTTAGTCAGGAACAGTGCGTCAGAGACTACATGTCAGGAACAATGTATCGGGGACTACATGTCAGGAACAGAGGAGCAGATCATGATACATTAAGTTAGATCCTGATCAAATACTGATGGGATAATCAGATCCTGATGCAATGGGAAATCCTGATATCAGTCGTGTTACTGATGATGTCATTATGGATGCTACAGAATCTGACAAGTGCTATAAAACAGGATCTTTGTTTTGGAAAACAAGCAAGAAGATATCGTGAAGGAAACGAATTTTCTATTGATGGAAACTATCAACTGGATGGCAGAACATTGTCATAGATATATTATAATTCTGTTATTAGTTGATAGGTAGCATTATAAATACTCTCTCTATATCATTGTAAAAAAAAGAGTGTGTAAGCGAGTGAGTTCGTAAGACTCTATTCGAGAGTTCGAAACAAATAGAGAGAGATTTATATTGTCAGCAGCTGCTAAAGGTATTGTACACCTTTGGTAAAGTTTGTATTTGATTATTTTAATACAAATAAAGTTTGATTCATTCGTTTATTCTTGTTCATATAATCAAGCAAAAATCAGACACGATTATATAACTTGTATTCAACCCCCCCCACCTTCTACAAGTTGCTCGAGTTAACAATTAGTATCAGAGCAGGTTGATTTCGAATAATCATAAAGATCTGCAATCATGTCTGGTTACAAGGATGGTAATACTAAGAACCCTATGCTCAAGAGAAACGAATATACTCTATAGGAAGTGAAGATGTTGCATCACTTGGAAGCAACAGATCCTGATTATCTTGACAGAATCAGAGATGGGCCTTTTGTTCCAACAAGGCTTGTTCCTCAAGCAACTGTCGAAGGAAAAGTTGTTCCAGAACATACAGCAGAGAAGCCTAAATCTGAATGGACAGATAAGGAAAAGGAGAACGTTCTTAAGGATGCTAAAATGAGAAACATACTATTCAACAGTCTTGATTCTGTTCTCACTAACTATGTTCTCTCTTGTAAAACTACTAAGGAGATATGGGACAATCTAAAGGTTCACTGTGAAGGAACGAAACCTGTCAGGAAGAATATGAGGACACTTCTCATACAACAGTATGAGTACTTTGAATCCAAGTCTGGTGAGTCACTTACTGACACCTTTGATAGGTTTAAACTCATCAATGAGATGGCCATGCATGGTAAATATTATGACTTGGAGGATATGAATACGAAGTTCATGAAAGCTCTTCCTGATTTCTACAATGAGAAGATATCTACAATTGAGGAAGCTAATGATCTTGATGAGATATCATTAGAAGAAGTTTATGGAAAATTGAGAGCTTGTGAACTTGACAGGCAGTAGAAAAAGAGCAGGAGTGAAGGAAAGATGAAAACTGTTTGTGACGCCCCCAGATCCGGGGTCGGAGATCTAGGCGCTCACGATCCATTTTCCATTAATAACATGCCTGTTCTTGCACATAATATATAGCACAGCCATCGACCCTACAATAAACTCACACCGCACACACACACACACAGGTTAGAGTCTCAGAAACGTCACAACATTGATTAAGCAGGAATAAAAGTATCAGAGTTATTACAGACCGAATTAAATAGTATTTATGCTACCAGCAACACTTCGATATGAAGCGAAGTTGGCGGCTTGAAAGTTTGTTACGGTACACTGCCTTGCACAAGTCATACTGATAAATAAAACGAACTAACAAAAGTTGCCAACCAATCCGGCTAATGGGGCCTACCGGTGGAATCTCAACTGCTGGCTCGGGTCTAGTCACCTGCTTTCGGGCAGTCTGTCTGGGTCTTGCCATTTCGCTTAGCTGTTGTGTTTGTAAATTTGAAAACAAGCAAGAGTGAGCAACTATAGCTCAGCAAGAAATATATGTATAAGGTAAGCAACATAACATTTCATATGATTAGCAGTTATTAAACTCGTTTGTATCAATCAGATATAAAATCATTTGTCATTATTGATAAATTCCGGAGGTGCAACAATACGTGCCCTTGTTTTCAAAATAAACTTGCAGTTCTAGATACTGCACAGAGTCAACATCTTTCTCATCAAAATAGAACACTATCAGCAACTTGGCACAAAAGCCTAAGAAGCAGTGTCAAAGCATTTTTCCAAAATGGAGGAATGGGACTTAAAGAAAACATAAAATCTGACAGGGATTGACGATGATCAGTCGCCACATCCAAGTCCAATAATCCGCGGGTCTTCTCTACCGGTAGAAGGATAGAAACTACATCCGTAACTATCCCCGGGTTAAAGCTACATCCGTAATCACCCTCAATGAAAACTACATCCATAATCATCCTTCGGCAACACTTGGGCCGGAATAATAATTGATGGACCGCCTGGCTCACGGCCGCTTACGCATCCCGGGAATCGTTCGTCAACGGTTCCCACACCTGCCAGAGTCCCTTTTTCTTTTTCTTTTAAAAATTTGATTTTGATTGAAAACAGAGTAATTGAGGTCCGACATCAGTCGACCGATGATTCTTGAAATCATACAAGAAGCAAAACCTGACCGGGGGTTTTCGAAAAGGTTTTGAGTTCGAAAGAGTTCGAGTTTGAAAGTATTAAATGTATCTTGGATTAGCTTTATCTTTAAAATAAAGAACAATAATTAATAAATGATATTTTAAGATTTATTATTAATAATTAATAAAATAATTATTTAATAAATTAAACTTTTAATCCAATATAGGGTTTCGAGTATTTACGAAGATATAAAAATAATTACTCGAGTATACGATACTCCCCGAATGACCCTTCGGGTTTTCACAATATAGTTACGATATAATAATATACCGCTCCCCGGTCAATAGTATATACAGACCGTTACGACCTCTATTGCTAGAGTCGTTGTCCGAGGAAAACATTGTAGTCTAAGTTCAAGGGGTACAAGCATATATGTACTTATACAATCTCAATTGCATCAATACTTCGATAAACATAACATTTGATATAATTGAAAACTACAAACACAACAGTGAAAGTCCTTGTATATGTATAAGTTTTGAAAAGTAAACTTGCCTTGGTTTGGTTGGGGTGGTCGAGCGTGCGGAGTGGAACGATCTATACATAAGCAATAACCGCTCGTTAGTACCTTATCAATATCTCTTTAATTGCGGGGTTTTAGGGGGTATGAAATTAACTTAATGACTTCGTCTTATGACACTATAGCCCCACTATAGGTTCATGTCATCACTCGATTACGCTCGTCACTTATTCGACTTAATTTAGTTACCATATCCGAGTCATGACCATTACCCCTAGAATTATACTCCATTTAACGACTTTTTCCCTTGCGCGAATTTTACTCTAGCATTTTTATAAAATTGAAAAATTCATATTTTAATCCAATTCTTTTTGGGTAGCCTTCACCACTGCATTTCCTAGCTTCTCTAATTTTTCCATGATCCCACATAAATTTTTAGGGGTTTAAACAAGGTTCAAAAGGGGGTCACTTAGTGCAGTCCGGAATCCAGCAACACATTTTACTTCTCCGGCCATAACTTAAAATTTATACATCACCTAGTCATTAACCTTACATTTCCAGAAACTACATTCAAATACCTTTCCAAAAATATATGGTAGGACCTCAGGGGACAAGATTTGGGGGTTCAAAACCATGTTACAAGACAGGTCAAGTTTCTGGAAACATTCAACAGGCATGTTTCACTTAAATCAATCAATATTCTTACTTCCACAACACAACCAACATCTAATTCACCTAGTTCATGCTTTATAACATTCATGGAGATACATATACTAACCACAAGCATCAAAATCACAACCACAACACTAAAACTCTATATCCATATCATCCATCACTTGAACATCCAAGATTAACACAATATATACATGGATCTATCATTGAACATCATAAACACCACATGGCCAAGAGGGGTTATGATTTTTATACCTTCTTGAGTACCTAGGAGCCTTGGGTAAGCCTTACAAAACTCAAGAACACCTTGAATAAGCTCCTACTATCCTTATAATCCAAGATCTATAAGAAAAACTCAACATGGTTACTATTCACAAAAACTTTAACAATTAATATCTAGAAAGTTAATGGATGAAAGGGCTTGAAACTCTTATTATACCTTTCTTAGATGATGGAGAGAGCCTAGGAATTATGCCTTGAATTATGAGTGAGGAGAAATGGAAGAAGAAGAAATTTTTCTTCTCCTTTTTGGTCTTGGCCGAGAGCTTCTCTTCCAAGGGGGGGGGGGGAGCTTTTTGGTTTTGATTTTTGTGATTGTTTGAAATAATTGATAAAGTGATTGGGTGATACATATTGGTGTATGTATATGCATGGTACTAACCTAGGTATGGCCTCTTGTACTCTTGTTTCCTCTTTGGAAAAAGAAATGCAACTAGTTTCTATTCCTCTTGCCCTTTAGTTTAACTAGTTTGCTTTTTCATAACTACTTGGTTGCATAGGACTTGCATGCAATACTACTCCTTGTATCATTATTCTTCCACCAATGCTTGTCACTTAAACTTTAATTCGTATCGTATCTTAATTAATCTCTCGTAATAATATTTTGTCCCGTAGAGATTTCCCTCGTAATCCCTTAAGTACTTAATTGAGTAAATTCCTCGAATATCCATAATTCCTTGTCATAATCCTTAATAAATCTTTTAATACTCTAATCATTCTCAAATCCCAAGTTTTATAAATCTTACTAACAATAAGACTCTTGCCCTCCACAATCTTCCTTTTATCTTACATAGTGAATGCAACAACATAGTTTCTCAGACAATCACTTCCATTGAACAACAGGGATGACTAGAAAGGTTTCAAATTGACAATGTCACATGATATTAAATAAAAGAAAATATTACCAAAAATTAGGGTTCTTACAGCCTCCCCTCCTTAAAAGGATTCCGTCCCGGAATCAGGTTGAAAACAGTTGGGGGTGCTTTTCATGCATCGCGCTCACTAGTTCCCATGTTGATTCTTTGACATTCTGGTTCCTCCACAAAACTCTCACTAGTTTGACAACCTTGTTCCTCAGCACCTATTCTTTTCTATCCATGATTTCTACGGGTTGCTCCACATAGGTTAAGTCTGGCTGCAGATCCACTTGATCATGTTCTATCACTTGTCGGAAGTAGGTATGGTAGGGTTGTAGCATGGACACATGGAACACATTATGTACTTGCTGCAAGCTCGGGGGTAAAGCCAATTCATAGGCTAACTTTCCAACTCGTCTCAAGATCTCAAAAGGTCCAATAAATCTTGGGCTTAGCTTCCCCTTCTTACCAAATCTCATCAATCCCTTCCACGGTGATACTTTTAACATCACAAACTCTCCTACCTCATATTCTTTGTCCTTGCGGGTCTGGTCCGCATACTTTTTCTGTCTGTCTTGGGCCGCTACCAGCCGTCCTCTTATGAGTTCGATAGTTTCTCTTGTCTGTTGGACCAGTTCAGGCCCTAAAATCTTCCGCTCTCCAACTTCTTCCCAACACAAGGGAGACCGACATCTTCGTCCGTATAAAGCTTCATATGGGGGCATGCCTATACTCGCATGGTAACTGTTGTTGTAGGAAAATTCGATCAACGGCAAGTGGTCATCCCAACTTCCCTTGAAATCTATGGCACATACTCTCAACATGTCCTCGATGGTCTGGATGGTTCTCTCACTCTGTCCGTCTGTTTGGGGATGGTATGCAGTACTCATGTTTAACTTGGTCCCCACACAATCCTAAAAACTTCTCCAGAACCTGGAGTTGAATCTTGGGTCTCTATCTGATACAATGCTCACAGGAACCCCATGCCTAACCACAATCTCCTTTAAGTAAATATCTGCCATCTTGTCGACAGTATATCTCCCGTTGATTGGAAGAAAATGTGCCGACTTGGTCAATCTATCGATGATTACCCAAATGGCGTCATGATTAGTCTTGGTTCTTGGTAGTCCGACCACAAAGTCCATCGCAATACGCTCCAACTTCCACTCGGGTATCTCTAAGGGTTGCAACAATCCACTGGGCCTCTGGTGTTCGGCCTTCACTCTTTGACATGTCAAGCATTTACTTACCCACTCTGCCACGTCCTTCTTCATATTTGGCCACCAATAGTATTCCCTCAGATCTCTATACATCTTAGTGCCTCCAGGGTGAATTGAGTACCTTGAACTATGAGCCTCTTGCAAAATCTCGTCTTTTAACTCTTGAACATTCGGGATCCATATTCTAGATGCGTACCTCATAATTCCATTCCCGTCCTTCTCACACTTAATTTCCTCGCCAGTCAAAATTTTCTCCATCGAATTCTTTTCTTCTTCCATCTTCTTTTCCCGGCATAACTTAATCTTTTCCAATAGCGGTGGTTGGACTCTTATTTCCATTAGACTCTCTTGTCCAATTCCTGGTAACGTCACCTCAATCTCCAGTTTCTCGAGGTCCTTGATCAACTCGTCCACTAACGTTATTATCTTGAGTTTCTCCTTTCGGCTAAGTGCATCGGCCACCACGTTGGCCTTCCCTGGGTGATAATGAATCTCACAATCATAATCTTTGATTAGCTCTAGCCATCTCCTCTGCCTCATGTTTAGCTCTTTCTGAGTGAATATGTACTTTAAGCTCTTGTGATCCGTGTAAATTTCACACTTTTCTCCGTAAAGATAATGTCTCCAGATCTTCAAAGCGAAAACTATCGCTGCTAACTCCAAATCATGGGTGGGGTATCTTATCTCATATTCCTTAAGTTGTCTGGACGCATACGCAATCAGCTTACCGTGCTGCATAAGCACACACCCTAAACCTTTATGGGATGCGTCGCTATAAATCACAAAATCTCCCTTATCATCAGGTAGGGCTAGTACTGGTGCTGTCACCAACCTCTTCTTCAACTCGTGGAAGCTCTCTTCGCATTTTTCAGTCCACACAAACTTCTCGGTCTTGCGAGTTAGTCGGGTCAGAGGGGCTGCTATCTTGGCGAAGTCTTGGACAAACCTTCTATAGTAGCCAGCCAATCCTATAAAACTTCTCACCTCTGTCGGAGTGGTTGGTCTCTCCCAATTTGATACAGCCTCTATTTTGGCTGGGTCCACTAGAATGCCTTGTTCGCTAATCACATGCCCCAAAAACTGAACTTCCTTCAACCAAAATTCACACTTCGAGAACTTAGCGACAACTTTTCTTCTCTCAATGCTCCTAATACAATCCTCAAGTGCTCTGCATGTTCCTCCTTTGTCTTGGAATAAATCAAGATGTCATCGATGAAGACTATAACACACTTGTCCAAGTACTTCTTGAAGACTCGATTCATCAAGTCCATGAAAGCTGCAGGGGCATTCGTTAACCCAAATGACATCACTAGGAACTCATAGTGTCCGTACCGGGTGCGAAAGGCCGTCTTTGGTATATCTTCTGGTTTAATCTTTAACTGGTGATACCTGGTCCTCAAATCAATTTTAGAAAAATAAACTGCGTCCTTTAATTGATCATACAGGTCATTTATCCTGGGCAAGGGATACTTATTCTTTATAGTCACCTTGTTCAGCTTCCTATAGTCTATACATAACCTCATACTACCATCCTTCTTTTTCACGAATAACACTGGGGCTCCCCACGGTGACACACTAGGTCTTATCATCCCTTTATCCAACAACTCTTGGAACTGAGTGGCTAGCTCTTTCATCTCCACTGGGGCTAGCCGATAAGGGGCTTTCGAAATTGGGGCCGTACCCGGAACTAAGTCTATAGCGAACTCGATATCTCTATCAGGTGGTAGTCCGGGAAGATCATCCGAAAATACGTCCGCGAACTCATTAACGACAGGGATTTCCTGTAGACTTGGTGCCTCCTTCGTGGTATCCTTCACATAGGCTAAATAAGCTTCGCATCCTTTACGTAACAGCTTCTTAGCTTGAATCATAGTCAGGAACTTTTGGTTTTGCCATTTTCCACTAAACACTACTTCCTCGTCCCCTGGCAGTTTCAAACTTACTTTCTTCTTTACACAATCAATATGGGCTCCGTGGGTTGTTAGCCAATCCATACCTACTATTACGTCAAACTCCCCTAGTTTAAAAGGTATTAAGTCTACCCGAAAGTGTCGCCCTTCTATTTCTAGGTCGCAACCTGGACAAACTTGGTTAACAAGAATAATTTCATGATTAGCTATCTCTATTTGCAGTCTCTCTTTCAATGGTTCAGTCTTAAGGCCTAACTGACATACAAAATCTAGAGATATGAAAGACTTGGTAGCTCCCGAATCAAATAAAACATTTTCCTTAACTGAGTTGAGTAGTAGAGTACCTGCAATCACATCCGTGTTCCTCACGGCATCCTGCACCGTCATGTTAAAAGTCTTTGCAGTAGGGGCCTTGTTAGAAGCAGTTCCACTCACTCTTGATGCAGCTGGCCCAGAGGACATACATTCCCTCATTCGGTGCCCTGGTTTCCCACACTTGAAGCAATTACCTCCGGCACTGGTGTTGTTACTAATTCCTCGATAGGCGTTAGCATAATGTCCTGTCAGCCCACACTTGAAGCACTTCACATCCTGTAGGTTACACACGCCCGCATGTTTCCTTCCACATTTATTGCATTCTGGGGGTAGGGCTCGGGATGGGGCAGAGTAAGACGATCCCTGTGGTCGGCCGCTCTGGCCCACACTCCAACTTTCAGCTCTCTTGGTTCCAAAGTTTCCGCTGGGTTGGGACATTGTTCCTCGCTTAAATTTGCTCGGAAAGCTCCCACCCGCAGAGTTTCCCTTTCGACTATCAAACTTCCTCTTCTTTCCTTCCCTCTCCTTCTGCATCTGTTCACTCCCAGCCTCAACAATTGATGCTTTCTGTACCAGGGTGGCATAGTCTGTCAACTCAAGAACCGCCACACGATTCTAAATCCATTGCTTTAGCCCCAATTGAAACCTTCGGGCCCTCTTTGCCTCAGAGTTCACATATTCTGGCACGAACCTCGACAACTCAGTAAATTTGGCCTCATACTCGGCCACCGTCATGTTACCTTGCTTCAGTTCCAAAAACTTCAGCTCCATTTGTGTCTCCATGAACCTAGGAAAGTACTTCTACAAGAACAGCTCGCTAAACCTCTCCCAGGTCACCGCACCTTTTCCTTCCAAATTCTTCTTAGCTTCCCACCAATAGTTCGCCTCACCCTTCAGAAGGTAAGTGGCGAAAACAGTCTTCTACTCTTCAGCGACACTTAGTATCTCGAAAGATTTTTCCATTTCCTTCAGCCAGGCTCTTGCCTCGACCGGATCGGCAGTTCCTTTAAATTCTGGGGGTTTCAGGGATATGAAGTTCCGGAAAGCATTTGCATTAGCATTTTGGGGTGGTTGCTGAACCGGGGGACGGTCCAAGTTCTGCCTAAGTAGTTCCATGAACTGCTCCATAGGGCCTCCCCTAGGATGTTCTACCTCTCGGGTGTCATCACCAGCTTCTTCTTCTTCATACTCAGAGTCATCAAACAAGTTATGATCGTTGCCCTCACTCTCACTCAGGTTGACATTCTCCCCTTCATGGTTCTGGTGGCCTCCGGTCCCATGGTGGCTACCCTGGCCCTCAGAACTGATCGGGTGAGCTCGAGTGTTCATTCTTCTGGGTGGCATGATTCTGATAATAAAACAAGAAATGGGTTAGGGTTTTCTAATTACCTGACAGCGTTTACACGGGTCAGGAACGTGTCGTTCCTCCTCATAAGGGTGGAAGTTGCAAAAGTTTTAATAATCCGATGCTGGAGATAAAATGTCAAAACATTTTTGGGAAAAATCTCTATGGGATGCGAAAATATTTGCAAGGGTTTTCAAAATTTCGAAACCTCAAAAATATTTTTTTTTGAAAAAATTTATTTAAAAAAATTGTAGGAACATTTTTGGAAGTTGTAGAGAACAATTTGAAATCGCATATCGTAAATTTGAAACAACATGGTTGTATTTGTGGCTTGTAGCAATTGTATAATCACAGTTGTATATCAAAATAGTAGAGCATGGCATCGGAAAGTAAAGCAGTTGAGACAATATCAAGGAAACTGAAACTAAATAAGTACGGTACAAGGGTTATCACAAAGTTTGGATGTTAGAGCCAAATACATAGTTCCGATATCAAAGTCTAGCAAAAGTGGAACAATAACAAATACATCATCTGAATAGTCAGGGCTACACAAAAGTAGGGCTACATCCGTACATACTACCCGAAGTCACATCTACATATCTGTAGGTCAATCTACTCATCCACTGGTCGGAAAGGATACCACTGCACAAGTCAACTATCCCGCAAAATCGACACACTAATGTCATCTGAACCTAGGGGACTGAGCTATCAATAACACATCACGGGGCCGCACCGCGACGGAGCAAGGTCCTCACTCGGGCAAATGCACGACGCACAACACGCCTAGCATCCCTAGCCTGGAGCACTCCGCCCCCGCGGATCCCTAATCCAAGAATCCTCTCGCGACTCCTCCTCTCAATCCTATGGAGTCGAGGCCTAGTCCTCCTAGCAACAGCGGTCCTCATCTCAGCCTGGATCCTCAAGCGCGCCCCGCGCTCCTCCACTAGTGCCCGCCTCGCCTCGTTAAGTCGGGCCTCCGCGGAAAGTAAGTCTCGGGTCAGGAACTGCACCACGTAAGCGTGCTCAGTACCCGACACTAGGGGTAGGTCCATCGGTGGAGGTGGTATGACAGGAACAGGAGCAGGTGCAGTAGCGGTAGCAGGAGCAGGAGCAGTAGCAGGGGTAGGGTCAAGCTCCTCCTCGCCAGAAGTATCATCCTCGGAGTCACCGTCCGATGAAACAGGGCTCGATGACTGCGGAGAAGGTGGGGGTGACACAACACGACCCTCACCGGATCTCACACTCTCCTCATCAGTAGCTACAAGAGATGGGGTAACAGGCTCAGGCTCAGGCTCAAAGGGCTCCTCAACGGGATCCTCATCATCAGTATCTCCTATCAGCGTAATCCAGGGGCCAAGCTCGGAGTCAGTACCCATATCCTCCTCAGGATCCTCGGTACCTCGCATCAGTGCCTCATCATGCTCTCTCTCGAAAGCCTCAGGGTCTGGTATCTCCTCCATCTATACAAGGGAAATAAGGAGGGTCACTAACCAAAAAGAAAGGTTTAGGAGTAGTTCCCTCACGGGCCTTAAAGTCAGGGCTATATCCGATAACCCGACTGCAAACTCGATGAGAGTTCTAAGTATTATTAGGGTTGTTATTAGGGTTATTATTATTGTTCTTATTATTAGGGTTGCTTTCTTAAATTACTATCATTTCTGAGAACTGTAACCTCGCTCTGCTACCATTTCTGTGACGCCCCCAGATCCGGGGTCGGAGATCTAGGCACTCACGGTCCATTTTCCATTAATAACATGCCTGTTCTTGCACATAATATATAACACAGCCATCGACCCCACAATAAACTCACACCGCACATACACACACACAGGTTAGAGTCTCAGAAACGTCACAACATTGATTAAGTAGGAATAAAAGTATCAGAGTTATTACAGACCGAATTAAATAGTATTTATGCTACCAGCAACACTTCGATATGAAGCGAAGTTGGTAGCTTGAAAGTTTGTTACGGTACACTGCCTTGCACAGGTCATACTGATAAATAAAACGAACTAACAAAAGTTGCCAACCAATCCGGCTAATGGGGCCTACCGGTGGAATCTCAACTGCTGGCTCGGGTCTAGTCACCTGCTTTCAGGCAGTCTGTCTGGGTCTTGCAATTTCGCTTAGCTGTTGTGTTTGTAAATTTGAAAACAAGCAAGGAGCAACTATAGCTCAGCAAGAAATATATGTATAAGGTAAGCAACATAACATTTCATATAATTAGCAGTTATTAAACTCGTTTGTATCAATCAGATATAAAATCACTTGTCATTGTTGATAAATTCCGAAGGTGCAACAATACGTGCCCTTGTTTTCAAAATAAACTTGCAGTTCTAGATACTGCACAGAGTCAACATCTTTCTCATCAAAATAGAACACTATCAGCAACTTGGCACAAAAGCCTAAGAAGCAGTGTCAAAGCATTTTTCCAAAATGGAGGAATGGGACTTAAAGAAAACATAAAACCTGACAGGGATTGACGATGATCAGTCGCCACATCCAAATCCAATAATCCATGGGTCTTCTCTACCGGTAGAAGGATAGAAACTACATCCGTAACTATCCCCGGGTGAAAACTACATCCGTAATCACCCTCGATGAAAACTACATCCGTAATCATCCTTCGGCAACACCTGGGCCGGAATAATAATTGATGGACCGCCTGGCTCACGGCCGCTTACACATCCCGGGAATCGTTCATCAACGGTTCCCACACCTGCCAGAGTCCCTTTTTCTTTTTCTTTTAAAAATTTGATTTTGATTGAAAACAGAGTAATTGAGGTCCGACATCAGTCGACCGATGATTCTTGAAATCATACAAGAAGCAGAACCTGACCGGGGGTTTTCGAAAAGGTTTTGAGTTCGAAAGAGTTCGAGTTTGAAAGTATTAAATGTATCTTGGATTAGCTTTATCTTTAAAATAAAGAACAATAATTAATAAATGATATTTATTATTAATAATTAATAAAATATTTATTTAATAAAATAAACTTTTAATCCAAGATAGGGTTTCGAGTATTTACGAAGATATAAAAATAATTACTCGAGTATACGATACTCCCCGAATGACCCTTCGGGTTTTCGCAATATAGTTACGATATAATAATATACCGCTCCCCGGTCAATAGTATATACAGACCGCTACGACCTCTATTGCTAGAGTCGTTGTCCGAGGAAAACATTTCAGTCTAAGTTCAAGGGGTACAAGCATATATGTACTTATACAATCTCAATTGCATCAATACTTCGATAAACATAACATTTGATATGATTGAAAACTACAAACACAACAGTGAAAGTCCTTGTATATGTATAAGTTTTGAAAAGTAAACTTGCCTTGGTTTGGTTGGGGTGGTCGAGCGTGCGGAGTGGAACGATCTATACATAAGCAATAACCGCTCGTTAGTACCTTAACAATATCTCTTTAATTGCGGGGTTTTAGGGTGTACGAAATTAACTTAATGACTTCGTCTTATGAAACTCTAGCCCCACTATAGGTTCATGTCATCACTCGATTACGCTCGTCACTTATTCGACTTAATTTAGTTACCATATCCGAGTCATGACCATTACCCCTAGAACTATACTCCATTTAACGACTTTTTCCCTTGCGCGAATTTTACTCTAGCATTTTTATAAAATTGAAAATTTCATATTTTAATCCAATTCTTTTTGGGTAGCCTTCACCACTGCATTTCCTAGCTTCTCTAATTTTTCCATGATCCCACATAAATTGTTAGGGGTTTAAACAAGGTTCACAAGGGGGTCACTTAGTGCAGTCCAGAATCCAGAAACACATTTTACTTCTCCGGCCATAACTTAAAATATAACATCACCTAGTCATGAACCTTACATTTCCAGAAACTAAATTAAAATACCTTTCCAAAAATATATGGTACGACCTCAGGGGACAAGATTTGGGGGTTCAAAACCATGTTACAAGACAGGTCAAGTTTCTGGAAAAATTCAGCATGCATGTTTCACTTAAATCAATCAATATTCTTACTTCCACAACACAACCAACATCTAATTCACCTAGTTCATGCTTTATAACGTTCATGGAGATACATATACTAATCACAAGCATCAAAATCACAACCACAACACTAAAACTCTAGATCCATATCATCCATCACTTGAACATCCAAGATTAACACAATATATACATGGATCTATCCTTGAACATCATAAACACCACATGGCCAAGAGGGGTTATGATTTTTATACCTTCTTGAGTACCTAGGAGCCTTGGGTAAGCCTTACAAAACTCAAGAACACCTTGAATAAGCTCCTACTATCCTTATAATCCAAGATCTATAAGAAAAACTCAACATGGTTACTATTCACAAAATCTTTAACAATTAATATCTAGAAAGTTAATGGATGAAAGGGCTTGAAACTCTTAGTATACCTTTCTTAGATGATGGAGAGAGCCTAGGAATTATGCCTTGAATTATGAGTGAGGAGAAATGGAAGAAGAAGAAATTTTTCTTCTCCTTTTTGGTCTTGGCCGAGAGCTTCTCTTGCAAGGGGGGGGAGCTTTTTGGTTTTGATTTTTGTGTTTGTTTGAAATAATTGATAAAGTGATTGGGTGATACATATTGGTGTATGTATATGAATGGTACTAACCTAGGTATGGCCTCTTGTACTCTTGTCTCCTCCTTGGAAAAAGAAATGCAACTAGTTACTATTCCTCTTGCCCTTTAGTTTAACTAGTTTGCTTTTTCTTAACTACTTGGTTGCATGGGACTTGCATGCAATACTACTCCTTGTATCATTATTCTTCCACCAATGCTTGTCACTTAAACTTTAATTCGTATCGTATCTTAATTAATCTCTCGTAATAATATTTTGTCGCGTAGAGATTTCCCTCGTAATCCCTTAAGTACTTAATTGAGTAAATTCCTCGAATATCCATAATTCCTTGTCATAATCCTTAATAAATCTTTTAATACTCTAATCATTCTCAAATCCCAAGTTTTATAAATCTTACTAACAATAAGACTCTTGCCCTCCACAATCTTCCTTTTATCTTACATAGTGAATGCAACAACATAGTTTCTCAGACAATCAATTCCATTGAACAACAGGGATGACTAGAAAGGTTTCAAATTGACAATGTCACATGATATTAAATAAAAGAAAATATTACCAAAAATTAGGGTTCTTACACTGTTGCACTCACTGCTCAATCTGAATCAAAGAAGCTTCCAAAAGAAAAGTCTGAATCTACTGAAAGAGTCTTGAGGAAGAAGAAGAGCAAAGAAAGTTCTGAGTCAGAGACTATAGATATAGACTCTAAAGATAATGATTCTGAATCAGAGATGCAAGAACTATTTGCTATGTTTGCTAAAGCTTTCAAGAAAGGAAGATTCAACAGGAGAAGATTTAGCAAAGGCTCTTTTCAGAAGAAAGAGGAAAAGAAGAATGACAAAGGCAAGAGTACAATTATCAAGCTTGATAAAGCCATTATCAAGTGCTTTAACTGCAGTGAGCTTGGACACTGTGCTAGTGAGTGCAAGAAGCCTAGGAATTCAGGGAAGGGTAATGCACTCATGGTCATACAGAAGGATTGGGCAGACTCCAGTGATTCTGAAGATGAATTGGATTATGACAACATTGCATTGATGGCAAGTGCTTCAGACAAGCCTGGATCTCCAAAGAAAACTTCTTCATCTTCTGTTAACGTATCACTTCACTCTCTTGATTCGTTTGATAGCTTAGATTCTGATGATATTAGATCTATTCATATTGATTTTAAGAATCTTATGACTAATTTCAAAATTCTTGCTAGTGAAAAAGATGAACTCAAGGCTAAGAATGATGAATTAGTTAGTAGAAATAATTTTCTTGAATCTGAGTTAATTCAAATGGAAGAATATAAGTTAAGTTCTGATAAAGCTAAACATGATTATGGTGTTATTCTTGAGGCTTATGACTATGTCAGAAAAGAACTAGAGAAAGAGAGAGATGTGATTACAACCATTAACAATTCTGGTAAAAAGACTCAAGAAATCATTGAGAATCAAATCTTGGGTAAAGTTAATGGTTTAGGTTTTGATAAGGCTAGGCAAGAAAATACTGTAGCTATTGTCAATGATGATAGTAAAACTGAAGCTAGCACATCTAAGTCTGAAGGTAAGAAGATAGTTTTTGAACCTAAACTTGTTAAATTTGTTGATTCTAAAGGTACCCCAGTTGTGCACAAAAGAATTAACAATAGCAATTCAGATGAGAGAGTGTTAGAAAAACCTAATTATGTCAACATAGGTTTTCTGTCTAAGTCTCAGTTGAAACAGAGACTAGAAAGTATTTCAGAGTCTAGCAAGATCAGAAGACATAGGAATGGAAAAGAAGGTATTAACAAAGAGAATAATTACAAGAATGTACCTGATGCACCTAGGAAAAAATGCTATAAATGTGGAAATCATAATCATTTGGCCCTAGACTACAATCAAAAACCTTCTTGGAAAACTGAGTCCAGATTCCCCAAGACTCAGAGAATTCAATACCAACCACGAGAACCCTGTTATCATTGTGGTAGTTTACTTCATTCCATTTATATGTGTAAGGAATATCATGAACTGTATTATGACTATTATTCTCTGAAATCTGAAACTCCTAGTCACAAACAGTTTATGAAATCTAAGTCTAAGGTTGACTCTGCAACAGGTAAATCAAAAGCAAAATCTTCAAAGCCTGTTGGTTCAAAATTTAGTAAGAAAGGATCAATCAAAGTTAGGTCCTAAAAAATTCTAACTAGCTACTTTTTGTTTGCAGGGCATTGGAAAGAAGCATTCAATTATCTTGGACAGTGGATGCTCCGGACATATGATTGGAAAGAAGTCCCTGCTTACAAAGTTTGAGAGGAATGCTGGCCCAGTAATATCCTTTGGAGATGGCAACAAAGGAGAAACTCTGGGATATGGCTCAATTATTTTGTGGAATGTCATCATAGAAAATGTAGCACTGGTTGAAGGCTTGAAACACACACTTTTTAGCATAAGTCAACTGGGTGATAAGGGTTATCAATCAATCTTTGACAGTAAGGGATGTAAAATCTTGAATATGAAGAATGGAGACATTGTTCTGACTGGTCAGAGACATGGTAACATATATGAAGCCAGCTTGAGTGACACATCTAAAGGAACTGTCATATGTCTTTACAGCAAGGCATCAAATGAGGAAAGCTGGAACTGGCACAAGAAGCTCTCACATCTCAACTTCAAGAAGCTTAATCAACTTGTTAAGCATCATCTGGTGAGAGGCCTACCTCAGGAAAACTATGCGCAAGATGGACTTTGTGATGCTTGTCAGCTTGGTAAACAAAGAAGAACCACTTTCAAGAGCAAGACAGAAAATTCCATTACTGAACCATTTCACATGCTGCATCTTGATTTATTTGGTCCAGTAAACATTATGTCTATCAATAAGAAAAGATATGCTCTAGTTATAGTGGATGACTACACAAGGTTCACATGGGTATTCTTTCTACACAACAAGGATGAAGCTCCTCAGCAAATCATTGAACTTGTCAAGAATATTCAAAATAGCTCTGAGTACAAGGTCAAAGTGCTCAGAAGTGACAATGGTACAGAATTCAAGAATTCTACAATGGAGGAGTATTGTGCAGACAGTGGAATTACTCAACATTTTTCTGCACCTGGAACACCTCAGCAAAATGGTGTAGTAGAAAGAAAGAACAGAACTCTCATAGAGGCAGCAAGAACCATGCTTGCAGATGCAAAGCTTCCAACCTATTTCTGGGCAGAAGCTATCAACACTGCATGTTTCACTCAAAACTGTACCTTGGTAAATGCTCATGGCAGGACTCCCTATGAGATGATCAAAGGAAAGAAACCAAGTTTGAAATACTTTCTATCTTTGGATGCAAATGCTATGTCCTGAAAGTTCATCCAGAACAACTTGGGAAATTTGAAGCCAAATCGGATGAAGCAATCTTTCTAGGATATTCAGCATCAAAAGCCTTCAAAGTATACAATCTCAGAACTCACATTGTTATGGAATTAATTCACATTGCATTTGATGATAAGAAGTTTGGAATTTTGCAAAGTGATGAAAGTCATGACAATCTTGAATTTGAAAATCTTAAGTATTCTGAGATTTCCTCCAGCGATGATGAAGGTTCTCCAGAGGAAATCTCTATTTCTTCTCAAAGGAATGCTACTGCTGAGGGGGAGCAATTCAATCAAGGAGAACATAGGACTGATCAGGATCAGACTGGTCACTCAGAGTCTACTTCATCAGGAACTGATCCTTCAGAGTCTAATGAAGGAAGATCAGGAACTAGCAGCAGTACTGAATCCACTGATTCTACTGATCAAGGGGGAGCTTTTGAAGGCAGAGAAAGTTCTTCTACAAGAAATACCACTAACTTAGGGGGAGAGTCAAGCAGGAGTAATCTACCACCTGTTAGAAAATGGACAAGGGATCATACTGAGGATTTGATAATTGGTGATCCAAATAGTGGTGTTCAAACTAGAAGATCAATTCAAAATGAATGCTTGTATAGTTGTTTTCTCTCAAAGAATGAACCTAAGAAGGTTGAAGAGGCCTTACAAGATCCGGATTGGGTAATAGCAATGCAGGAAGAATTGAATGAATTTGAGAGGAACAAAGTTTGGAAACTAGTACCAAGACCTAAAGATTGATCTATTGTTGGTGCTAAATGGGTTTTCAGAAACAAGCTAGATGAATCTGGTATGATTGTAAGAAGCAAAGCAAGACTGGTAGCCAAGGGTTATTCTCAGGAAGAAGGAATTGACTATGATGAAACCTTTGCACCTGTAGCAAGATTGGAAGCAATCAGAATGTTTCTTGCATTTGTAGCTCATTCAAAATTCAAGGTATACCAGATGGATGTAAAGAGTGCTTTTCTAAATGGTAAGCTTGATGAGGAAGTGTATGTGGAACAATCACCTGGTTTTGTTGATCCAAAGTTTCCAAATCATGTCTACAAACTTGACAAGGCACTCTATGGACTGAAGCAGGCACCAAGAGCATGGTATGAGACTTTGTCTAAATTTCTTCTTGAAAATGGCTTCATAAGAGGTACAATTGACAAAACTCTATTCTTTAGAAAGATAAAGCGTGATTTGCTTTTAGTTCAAGTTTATGTTGATGATATTATATTTGGTTCTAGCTATAGAGGCATGATAGGTTCACTGTTATATTTAACTGCAAGTAGACCAGATATAATGTTCTCTACCTGTTTATGTGCTAGATTCCAAAGTGATCCTAAGGAATCTCATTTAATTGCTGTGAAGAGAATTTTTAGATATCTCAAGGGAACTCCAAATCTTGGTTTGTGGTATCCAAGAAAATCTGATTTCTCCCTAATTGGCTATTCAGACTCTGATTATGCAGGATGTAAAATAGACAAGAAAAGCACTACAGGTACATGTCAATTCTTGTGAAACAGATTGATTTCTTGGGCAAGCAAGAAGCAGCAATCAGTTTCAACCTCAATTGCAGAAGCTGAATACATTGTAGCAGGCAGTTGTTGTGCTCAACTCCTTTGGATAAGAAATCTGTTGATGGATTATGGTATGACACTTAGTAATATTCCTATGTTTTGTGATAATACTAGTGCTATCAAAATTGCAGAAAATCCAGTTCAACACTCAAGGACTAAGCACATTGATGTCAGGTATCATTTTATTAGAGAACATATTGAAAATGGTATTGTGGAACTTCATTTTGTTCCTACTGACAAACAGCTTGCAGATATTCTAACTAAAACACTTGATGAGGCCACATTCATTAGATTGGTTAGTGAGTTAGGAATGTTAAATTTTTAGATCTTTAACATCTGCACAAGTAGCAAGGTATGTTGTTTCAGCTTATAGACTTGATATTTTGTCAGGATCTATACTTGATTGATAAATGCTTAAGCCGTAACACTTTACTTTGATAAATTACAGTATGATAGACTTGTTAATAAACATTAGGATTGCTATCAGTATGATGACGTCATCAGTATTGACATCAGGATTGTATCATCATTATCAGGATTGTGAAATTTGTGTGTATTACTGTTTCAAATTCTGAAGTTCATGTTATTTGGTTGTTCAATTCTGAGTTTTGTTAAGTCTATGTTAGCAAGTTTTATTACATACATACTGATAATTTATATCATTATTCATGGCAGTCAATAAACCACGATAGACAAGTAGATATTAAGAAAATTTGTATTTTCATTAATCAAAAGCATTACATACATGAAAATGAAATACAATTCTTCTTCTTGTCTAACTACTACTGATAATTCTATTCTTATCTAAAGTTGTTGCTGCTTCAATCCTCAACGATCGACTTTAGGACAAGGTGTTGGGTTCCGAGGCATAAAACGCAGCGGATAAACGTAAATAAAAAAAAATTTCGAAACCCAAACCAGGATCCATGTATAATTCCGGGCAGATTATGGAGATAACGAATCATACCTATTAAGATCTTGTTTCACGAACTCAACGGAGATCCTTGCTTGTAATCACCACACACAGTCCTTGCGTCAAGATCCGTGTCTCTAAGGTAATCCACACGAACGTCCGACCGTCCAACGATCCGAGGAGCCAGGTACTAGCCCGCGAAGAACAGCCTCTCTCTCTCTAGCCTCTCGAAGATGGAGCTGCTAGGGTTTTGTCAAAAACGATTTAATGACTCTTAACCCTAAAGTAATACATCATTATGTATTTATACGAGAGAAATAATGGGCTAAAATCAAAAAACCGAATTGGGCTTCCTTAAACCCAATTCTATTTCTATTCTGATTTTATTATTGTACTTACTTAAATCCAATTCTGTTCTTACTTTATTAAATTCGAATTTGCTTAGATAATTAATTAGGACCAGTCCAATTAATTAAATAGCCAATTCTCAATTTAATAATGATTTAATTTAAATTCTTAATTTAAACTAAAACTCCTTTTAAGACGTTCTAAGTGTGTGACCCTATAGGTTATTATTACGTTGGCAATAATTTTAATATCTAATAAAATTATAAACAATGAGCGGTATCTAGTAATACATCATTGCTACCAAAGTAATAATAATAATCGGTGATTCAATTTAAACCTTTTGTGATTAATGTTTCTGTGTAATATAATCCCTTTAACCAAATATTATAGATAAAACTCGAGGCATGTGTTTAGTCATCCTCTTCAACATTTAATCCGGGTTTACTTGATCCATGAGTAGACTATTAAAACAAATCATTATTTGAGCACGGCCATGCATTTTATAGTCTCACTCAATCAAGAGGCCAATAATATCTCTCCTAATTCTAAGAGGGTTAAATCCTTTATCTATCATTCATATTTCTATCATCCCCCGATCAAAGGTAACTTTTAATGCAGTCAAAATATATTAATCCTCGTATAGAAATATAATGACTCAAGTCAAAGGACCATTACACCATTATCACTGTGAGTCTTTCCTATGACTTTATTAAACATGAAGAATCTCACTGTGGGTCTGTCCAGTACCATGTACCCCTACATGTACCTATGTTTTTGACTTTAGTATCTCCATACTTATAACCAATGAGATGTGGTTATCTGTCAAACAACATACTAGTCTATTTACGTATTATTATTGCCCTGTAATAATAATACTCGACTAGGGACCTTTAAGAATATGATATATTATATAATCTCAAGTTCAAGTCATGTACTTAAACTATATAATGTGTATCATAATTCTAAGGACATTTATTACGCTAACAAATATATCGCAGTAATTAAAGTCATAATAAATACGTTTAATGAATAATCAAATGACATAAGGGTTTATTAAAAGAAACAATGTATTGCCTCTAGGGCACCTACACTAACAATCACCCATGTATCTAATACCCATGGAACTAGTGTGACCATCGTGCTTCTGCTGCGACAAGCCTTTGGTCAGTAGGTCTGCAATGTTATCATTTGTGTGCACTTTACATATGTGTATGTTACCTCCGTTTAGACAAAACACAAAACCAGACTGTGATACAGTATCATCCCTGTCTGTTTGGAAACTTGCATCGGTGTAACCTTTTACAACCAGTTTCTCCTCTCCTCCATACACCAAGAATGAATCTTTAGTCCTGTTCAGGTACTTTAGAACATTCTTGACTGTCGTCCAGTGACCTTCACCTGGATTAGACTGGTATCTGCTCGTCATGCTCAAAGCATACGAAACATCTGGGCGAGTACATACCAGTGCATACATGATAGATCCAATTGCTGAGGCATATGGAACCTTACTCATGTGGTCCTTCTCATCCAATGATTTCGGACACTGGTCTTTAGAGATCGTTATCCCTTGAGACACGGGGTCATACCCCCTTTTGCATTTTGCATACCAAAACGATGCAAAACCTTATCAATGTATGTGCTCTGACTTAGACCGATCATCCTTCTAGATCTATCTCTATAGATCCTCATTCCTAGAATGTAGGTTGCCTCTCCTAAGTCTTTCATGGAGAAGTTGCTCCCTAACCAAGTCTTACCAGCCTTTAGAGAAGGTATGTCATTCCTCATTAGTAGTATATCATCAACATATAGTACTATGAATGCCACATGGCTCCTACTAACCTTCTTGTAAACACACGGTTCATCTTCATTTTGAACAAAGCCATACTCTTTGACTATTTCATCAAAACGAATATTCCATCTTCTAGTGGCTTGCTTCAATCCATAAATGGATCGACGTAATTTACATATCTTGCCAACATTCCTTGGATCGACAAAACCTTCAGGTTGTGTCATGTACACATCCTCTTCAAGGCTTCCATTAAGGAAGGCTGTTTTGACATCCATTTTCCAGATTTCATAATCATGGAATGCTGCAATGGCAAGCAAAATCCTTATGGACTTGACCATAGCCACTGGTGAGAAAGTTTCATCATAGTGAATACCATGAATTTGTTTGAAACCTTTTGCAACCAGCCTTGCTTTATAGGTCTGAACATTTCCATCCATGTCAGTTTTCTTCTTGAAAACCCATTTGCACCCTACGGGTTTTACCCCTTCAGGTGAATCAAGCAAAGTGCATACTTGGTTTTCGTACATGGAATCCATCTCGAATTTCATGGCTTCAAGCCATCTCTTAGAGTCTGGACTGTTCGTAGCATCTTGGTATGTGAGAGGCTCATCTTCATCTATAAGCATCAAATCACCACGTACATTGAGTCAAGAGAAATCCATATCTCTCTGGCTCATGGCGAATTCTACCAGTTCTACGAACAACCTATGTTTGTTGAGCATTATCATTATCCTGCTCTTGTTCCACTTCAGGTTCAATGCTATTTTGTGGTTCTCGATCTTCATCGAGATCTATAGTTCTCCCACTATTTCTTTTGGAAACTAAATCTCTTTCCATGAAGACAGCATCTCGAGCAATAAACACTTTCTGCTCAGAAGGACTATAAAAATAATACGCCTTTGTTTCATTAGGGTATCCCACAAAATTGCACTCTTTGGATTTAGGTCCAAGCTTGTCAGATACTTGACGTTTCACAAATGCCTTGCATCCCCAAACTTTCATAAAGTTCATGCCTGACCATTTCTCCTTCCATATTTCACATGGAGTCTTTTGAACCTTCTTAGTAGGAACACGGTTAAGTGTGAAAGCCGCTGTTTCTAGAGCATAACCCCAGAAACTTATTGGAAGATCTGCATGACTCATCATCGATCGCACCATGTCCAACAAGGTGCGATTTCTCCCCTCTGAAACTCCATTCCATTGAGGTGTACCTGGCGGAGTAAGTTGTGATACAATACCACACTCTTTTAAATACTCTTTAAAATCGGTGCTTAAGTATTCACCCCCACGATCGGATCGTAAGATCTTAATACTTACACCTCCGCCAATTTGCTTCTCTACTTCAGCCTTGTATTCATTGAATTTTTCAAAAGAATTGGATTTATTCTTCATAAGATATACATATCCATATCTACTGAAATCATCAGAAAATGTTATAAAGTAGTAGTAGCCTCCTCTAGCCATCACACGCATTGGGCCACATACATCACTATGTATTAGCTCCAGACGTTCAGTGGCCCTTTGACCCTTACCAGTGAAAGGGGCTTTAGTCATCTTACCAAGCAAACAAGATTCGCATTCTTTGTATGATTCAAAATCAAACTTATCCAAGTATCCATCCTTATGTAATTTGGATATGCGTTTCTAATTTATATGGCCTAGACAACAATGCCAGAGGTATGTTTGATTTGAGTCATTGACGTTAAGCCGTTTGTTTTCTATATTATAGACAGGATTATCTAAATCAAGAACATATAAACCATTAAACAAACGCGCAACACCATAGGTTAAATCATTGAAAGCAAAAGAGCAACTGTTGTTCTTTATTGTAAATGAAAAACCTTTCTTGTCCAAACAAGAAACAGAAATAATGTTTCTGCGAATCGCAGGCACGTAAAAACAGTCTTCTAGTTCTAGAATAAGCCCAGAGGGTAAAGATAAATAATAAGTGCCTACAGCTAAAGCAGCAACTTTTGCTCCATTGCCAACTCGTAGGTCCACTTCTCCCTTAGCCAAAGTCCTACTTCTCTGCAGTTCCTCCACATTTATACAAATGTGAGAAGCACATCCGGTATCCAATACCCAAGATGTAGAAATAGACAAATTGACTTCTATAACATAAATACCTGATCCAGAAATCTAAATACCCTTCATTTTCTTCAGATCCTCCAAATAAACAGGACAGTTTCTCTTCCAGTGACCAGTTTTCTTACAGTATTGACATTCACCCTTAGCAACACCACCTTTAGGCTTTAAAGCCTGTTTGGGACCTGACTTTGGCTTGGGTGTAGAATCAGATCCAATCTTCTTCTTACCCTCCTACTTGCCTTTCCCCTTGGCCTTACCTTTATTGCCCACAGCAGGTTCAGCTGTCTTCATGTTGGTTTCATATGTCCTCAACATAGCCAACAATTCAGTAGGTGTTTTGTAAAATTCATTCATATTGTAGTTCACAACAAACTGAGTAAATTTGCTGTTCAAAGAATTCATGATTAGGTCAATACCAGTTTCCGGACCAATCGGGAAACCCAAAGTAGCAAGGTACTCAATGTAACCAATCATCTTCAAAACATGTGGGCCAACTGGTTCACTTGCCCCTTGTTTGCAATTAAAGAGTGACTTACTCGTGTTGAACCTTTCTTGACGAGTTTGGCTTGCAAACATGCTTTGCAAGTGCTCATTGATAGTATATGCATCCATATGCACATGCTGTCTTTGAAGCTCAGCACTCATAGTTGCCAACATGAGAAATGCAACATCATTTGCATCATTCTCATCCCTTGTGCGGGCCGCTCGTTCCTCAACAGTAGCGTTCTCAGGAAGGGGACCTGGCAGAGGGATATCAATGACATGAATCTTGCGCTCCTGCCTGAGGACAATCCTCAAATTCCTCTGCCAGTCTAGGAAGTTGTTTCCTCCTGTCAGTTTGTCCTTTTCAAGGACTGATTGTACGGATAGTGTGTTTGTGTTGTTTGCCATTAGTATCTACAATGATAAATGCACAAAATAAACATTAGATTGTCTTGGTTTTAAATTATGTTCAAATGATTATGATATATTCATAATATATCTCCCACTATTTTTATCAAATTAATAGCCCTTACTATTAATTCGGAAAGCATATCCCATAAATCTTTCTAGTGAGCCAAGATCCATATTTCGTCATGTCCTAAGTCAACCACTGGTAGTCCTTAAAACATGATTATTTAGGTAGACAACAGTTGTCAATTATATCATATATAATTCCTGGATAGTTTGGTGAACAACGATTGATCTTATCTATCTAATAGATTTTTAACCAAACTCTATGCTTCTAAGTTCATAATAATTTAATATAACCGTTTATTTTCACCTCATTATGACGACTCAGTTAAGTTAGACCCAATGATACAACGGCCGAATATAACCATTTATATTCGTCGCATCTCACCACGATAGACAGGAGTCCCCTGCCACTGACAGTCATTCCCCTTGTCGATCTAGGATTCGATGAGTGTTCATTCATTGGAAAGCATCTAATTAAAACTTAATATTTTGTTAAGGGGTTTAAAGAATTTATGACGATCATGATCACATCATAAAGAGATCCTCAATTTTCCTTGAACCAAATACTTCAAATTGACATCTTAGATTGTTCATTTCCCAGGTAGATGGAGGATCCCAATGGTCACACTTAATACCCATTAACCTTACGAATACGCATATCCGCTTTTGATAGAAAATCCCAATTTTAGATATCAAAAATCCATATTTAATTCCGTGTTTTAAAATCCATATTTTATAAACACAAGAATCTCATGATCGTTTGTTAATTTTAAAATCTTGAATCGTTACAGATTTTATCTTGTTTAAGCAGGCATGGCATGGGTGATGTATCTAATACATTCATTCATACATGATTAATCTAATTAAAGCATGCATCTCTATGTATCCTACACATCCATACATACATCATATATAAAGTAAGTGCAGTATGTAAACGTGATTGGTTATGGCCTTTATCCTATATGATCCTCTCAAGCTAATGAAAGGATCAAGGTCAATCTATGGTGGAATAAATATAAATACAAATTACATGTCTTCATTCTTCTTGTCTTCTTGGTTGCTCCTTCTCTTGGACCATCCTTCAATCTTCAATTACATTACATTGAATAATTGAATACAATCTACACTAAAGCACTTACATGATAAAACTCGAGTTACATTCGAGGTTCAACAATTACAAGAATGAAGAAAATGACATGCAAGTCGTATTTATAAAACCAAAACCATTAATCTAAGGGTCTTAAGGCCATAACCATCACCATGCTCAAGTAACAATTAAATAATATGTCATATTATATAATCATGTTATACCATATCATATTTCAGATGATCCAATCAAAGAAATCATATACCGCAAAAATCAGAAAATCATAATCAAATTCTGAAAACAATAAATCGTCTTTTTCATGCATTAAACGGCGTCAAACGCCTTACAGACGAGTCGATGATAGCTATGCTACCAGTTTTGTTCAGACGCTCGTTTCCAGTCAGAAAACACATATCGTTTGCGAAAATCGGACACTGGACAGATTTCACCAGATTTGCACAGCGTATACAGAAATCGTATCGTATACAATCCCCATATCAAGAACAAACATTAATCATATATATATATATATATATATATATATATATATATATATCAGTATATATACAGATTATATAATCATATGATCATCTCAATCATCTTAAATCATAACAGAACCATATATATGCATCATAACATATTATAAACAGCATATATAAGAACATAAACATGGCAGATTCGCAAAACATGCATACTCGCATCATATACAGTAAACACGTAACCAAATCAACCCCTTATACACGTAGCTCTGATGCCATTGTTGGGTTCCGAGGCATAAAACGCAGCGGATAAACGTAAATAAAACAAAATTTTCGAAACCCAAACCAGGATCCATGTATAATTCCGGGCAGATTATGGAGATAACGAATTATACCTATTAAGATCTTGTTTCACGAACTCAACGGAGATCCTTGCTTGTAATCACCACACACAGTCCTTGCATCAAGATCCGTGTCTCTAAGGTAATCCTCACGAACGTCCGACCGTCCAACGATCCGAGGAGCCAGGTACTAGCCCGCGAAGAACAGCCTCTCTCTCTCTCTAGCCTCTCGAAGATGGAGCTGCTAGGGTTTTGTCAAAAACGATTAAATGACTCTTAACCCTAAAGTAATACATCATTATGTATTTATACGAGAGAAATAATGGGTTAAAATCAAAAAACCGAATTGGGCTTCCTTAAACCCAATTCTATTTCTATTCTGATTTTATTATTGGACTTCCTTAAATCCAATTCTGTTCTTACTTTATTAAATTCGAATTTGCTTAGATAATTAATTAGGACCAGTCCAATTAATTAAATAGCCAATTCTCAATTTAATAATGCTTTAATTTAAATTCTTAATTTAAACTAAAACTCCTTTTAAGACGTTCTAAGTGTGTGACCCTATAGGTTATTATTACATTGGCAATAATTTTAATATCTAATAAAATTATAAACAATGAGCGGTATCTAGTAATACATCATTGCTACCCAAGTAATAATAATAATCGGTGATTCAATTTAAACCTTTTGTGATTAATGTTTCTGTGTATTATAATCCCTTTAACCAAATATTATAGATTAAACTCGAGGCATGTGTTTAGTCATCCTCTTCAACATTTAATCCGGGTTTACTTGATCCATTCAACATTTAATCCGGGTTTACTTGATCCATGAGTAGACTATTAAAACAAATCATTATTTGAGCACGGCCATGCATTTTATAGTCTCACTCAATCAAGAGGCCAATAATATCTCTCCTAATTCTAGGAGGGTTAAATCCTTTATCTATCATTCATATTTCTCATACTACTCATGATATACCCGATGTCCACTTTTATCATCACCCGGTCAAAGGTAACTTTTAATGTAGTCAAAGTATATTAATCCTCGTATAGAAATATAATGACTCAAGTCAAAGGACCATTACACCATTATCACTGTGAGTCTTTCTTATGACTTTATTAAACATGAAGAATCTCACTGTGGGTCTGTCTAGTACCATGTACCCCTACATGTACATATGTTTTTGACTTTAGTATCTCCATACTTATAACCAATGAGATGTGGTTATCTGTCAAACAACATACTAGTCTAGTTACGTATTATTATTGCCCTGTAATAATAATACTCGACTAGGGACCTTTAAGAATATGATATATTATATAATCTCAAGTTCAAGTCATGTACTTAACTATATAATGTGTATCATAATTCTAAGGACAATTATTATGCTAACAAATATATCGCAGTAACTAAAGTCATAATAAATACGTTTAATGAATAATCAAATGACATAAGGGTTTATTAAAAGAAACAATGTATTGCCTCTAGGGCACCTACACTAACACAAGGAGCATCTCAAGAATGAATTCCTTGTCTGGGTGACTTGAATGAGAGCAGCTGACTCATCTTCATGCTTATTGAAGAAGATGAATAGCATCTCCATCAAGATCAACCTCAGACTCTTCACCAAATTCTTCATCCTCAAGGAGTGAAGAGATTAGAGGAGGATTGTATCCAACTGATAGATGTTTTATAGGAGATTTGTGGAAATCATATGGGTTAAGATTAACCATATTTGACTTGATAAGAAAAGTTATCTCTTCTAAGAGATAGTTCACTTGCTCCTGATCATCAAGAGTAAAGAACTTCTCGGTGGTAATGAACCAAAAGCTAGGGTTCATATGAAGTTTTGGGTTGAAAGCCATGATGGAAAGAGAAAAGAATGAAAAGGTTTTGGAGAATTGCATAAGACATCGGTTTCTTTTATAGAAAGACGTGGGAAGCTGAACAGTCATTTGGGAGATATCAATGCATTCAGTCATAATTATGTGTGACTGTATTTCTTGTATTTTCAAGAAATATTGAATGAATTTAACCAATTGATTTTGTTATTTCTTTTTTAGGTAAAAGAAAATGCCATGTGGAAACTCTATTTAGTCTCTGGAATCAGGATGATATTGATCAGGAATACGAGTGTGTTCACATCAGGATTAGTAATTCTTTTTATTCAGAAATCACATTGAATCGTGTGATTATCCTTATGAAAAGATCACATCAGGAAGAGGAAACTGATCAGTATTGATTTTTATCTTGTTTTTACCTTGACTTATTTACTTGAAATCATTTTTGGATTTTATTTTCCAAAAGTCATGGGTAACTGCATTTTTCAGGGACTGACACCTGTCAACCTACGTGTCAACGTGGGATAATGGGTCTGAAGGATTTTTGAAATATAATTATTTTGACACTCTAATCGTGTAATTGCTTTCTCTAACTTCATTCTCTAAAGCAAAAACACTCTCGAGTTCTCAAAATCACTAATCAATTTCAAAGATTTCTTAAGTTCTTTTCAGATCAAAATGGCAACTCAAAGAAGACTATCCAAATCAGTAGCTTTCAAGTTTGGTGACTTTGATTTTATGATGAACAATCATGTTGCAGCTATCACCAACAAGGAAGGGGTGTCAACTGATTTTCACCCGATAATGGACTTTATGGCGAAAGGACCATTAAGCTATGATGTAACACCCCCAATTTCAAACATCTGCTTAATCCCATTAAACCACTTATTTGCAATTAATAACTGAATTGTAACAACATTAATCCATAAGAATTCATTTAATAACTGAATTACATCATTGAAATTCCAACCACCAACATCTTCTAGGCTATAGGACTAGAAACAAAGAATTATCTTACAAACTATTACTAGTATAATCTTCTATGAGAAGTATACCAGCAGCTAATACTATTATATACAAAGTATAAGTACAATACACCTCAATATATATGCACAAAAATTTACTCCAGCTATAAAATTTCTGGATCAAATCATCTTCACAAGCCATGTTGCATGCTTCTTCCAAGCTGTGCAGGTAAGCCTCATCTGTCTACCTTCCTCTGAAAGGTTAATATTTAAAACAAGCAAGTATGAGCGAAAGAATTGCTCAGCAAGTATATATTTGTATAATTAAATGATTGCAACAATGGCAGAACTGATATGTAAAATCCATTTCCATGATAACTAGAAAGAAGAACTCAAAGGTAATCAAAGTTCAAGAAATATCAATGCAGTGACTAGAATAGAATTGGACTATTATATAATTTTTATAAAACAATTAGGTTAGGCTGCTGATCAGTCACGCACTAACCCTGGACAAACGCACACAACAATGTCCTTAATGGATCCACGGCACACATTGGCCTTAATAATTCTGACCACGAATCTGGTCCGACCCTTACGGTCCACTTTTTAAAAAAAAACTAACAGTCCAATCCTATATCTAACGTCTCAGGTATCGGAACAATCGACAACCTCTAAAAATCAGCAAATCTGGAAATTCACATTCCAGAATAATAACGTAACTAATAACAGCAAAAGAGTTCAACAACTCAAATCTGGTTTTGATAAAGAAGTACAAGTTTAGAAAAATTGCAATTATGAATTCAAATTGGATTCTCAAACATCATATATTTCAAAATACAAATGCTCTGAACAATAGAGCATGCATAATAACTTGCCTCTGGTCCTTAGCATAATGCAGAAGAACGCAACGTATTCTCAGCATTCCGCCCAAGTAATTCCATGGAATTTATATGATGCCCCGATCTTTGCTATTTGATATACACCGCTTCAACCTGATAATGCTTTAACGACTGCAATAGTTACACGTACGCGTCAGTCCAAACTCGTATCTCGAGTAGACCCGATTCAGAGTTTCTACTAGATCACATAAAGATAAGCTATAGGCGTTCTCCTTATAGTTAACTATTCTAATACCACTTGTAACACATTTATATCCATTCAATAGATTTAAACCAATTTAATATATAATTAATCCTCAGAGCATCATTGATCCTCAATACCATTTTTAATACTTAACTTAGCACATAAATCCTCGAGACAACAATTAATCCTCAAATCAACCACTTAACACATATACACATAAACAGTTAACATCCACTTCATGCCTCTAGACCACGGAAATTTAATAAATTAAATATAATTAATCGCAGGGGATTTTCAGAAAATTTCGACATGAGGTATTCGTTTATCGGACTATGGGCACAGCCCCTCAAATACAATACAACCCTGTTTTTGCAAAAATAAAGCTGCCTCAACTTGCAGCAACATAAAATAAACACATAAGAAAGTATCCGCCCTGACATGCAGCACATAGCACATACTGATTTATATTAACACTACTACTTACGCTACACCAATGATCATATTTCTCACGCATTTTAATGATACACGTGACAATCAATCATTGATGTTCGTAAGCCCTAGGGAACAACCCCTAGCACTAACTATTACTTACGCTATATCGATGATCACACCACTCAAGTATATTAATTATACTCGTGATAGCAAATCATGGACATTCGTAAGCCCGAGGAACTAGTTGCAGAGAATTACACAAGTCGTTAAATATTGACATTTAAGACCCGTGATCTCATTACAACTCCTCGCAGATAAACATATAAAGAAAAATGAATTTAACAATTAATCTTTGATAAATAACATTTTAAAACCATACAATCAACAATCTCAAATAAACTCTTAACATATTATATTTGACAATAATAACTAGCAAATCATACACTTAAATCAATGTTTACAATCAAATTCAAGTATTCGATTCGTACAGTAACAAGTATGCATATATAACTTTCATTAGAACCAAATACAATGTCATTACCATTGACACTTGAAACCTAAATGATCAGTTCTGTTTGCAACTCAAATTACTCCATCAAGACAAGCTTAACTTAAAAAGTATAGAACACAAAAGTTGAAGAAAATCTCGAGACCCTTTCCAGAATGATAAGGCTCGTTAAAAATGGATAAGTAATGCATTCTAAAACAATTAAATAGTGAGCTGTTAAAACAGAGTCAGAACAGGATTTTTTCCTAGTATTTTTAAGTTTAGAGTACTAAGATCACATAATTCGAAAATGGACTGTAAATAAGAATTGTAGATTTTGAAAAGAGCTTTTCAGAATGGTATGGCTCAGAAATTTGGGACATACGATCAATTTACTACGAATTTTCGAAAACAGAGTTTGAAATGACCGATCAAATCTGGTCGAATTTTACAAGGCAGAAAACTTATATTTCGGTTTGAAATCTCAGAAAACTCAAAACACAAAACATGTAGATATTTGAAATATCTTTCCAATGACTTAAGAACGAACATCATCTGATAAAAACTCAATTTTATACAAATTAAACAAGACAGCAGCTCACCATCAAACTTACAATTCACATAACCAAAACCATCAAACCAAGTCAATTATCAAAAGTAATACAATCTGATTTTTTTTGAAAAACTAAGAAGATTTGACATTTTAAGAAACTTTCTTTTGCAAAAATCTTGAAAAATTAACTACAGGACAATCCCATAACAATTACACAATTATAATCAATTATATCACAATTAACTCTAATTTAATTATAACAATTCACATAATTCGAAACTAATTACTACGAAAATTAATAATTACATCGAAAATTGAGATAAATAACAAATATATATAAACAAGAGTTTATACCTTCCGAATTTCCAATTCCCGCGACTCTCTCTCTCTCTCTCTCTCTCTCTCTCTCTGACTCGCCCACAACAGCCACGCACGGCCTCTCCCTTCTCCTTCCTAGCGCCTGCTGCCGGAGAACCGCCATCCACCGCCGCTGTGACTCGCTGGAAACACCTCTAGCCACGCGCGACCTGTTCTTCCGCGACACACCCTCATTTCTTCTTCAATTCCAACCCTCAATCCTCTTCTTCTTTCCTGATCTGTTTCTCCTCCCCTTTCCCAATTTCTTCTTTCCCGATTATATTTCTCTTCTTTCCTCTCTTCTTTTCTCTTGTTCTTTCTTTTCCCGTTTCTTGCTCTCTCCCGAAGGTTCTACTGTCTTCCCTCTTATTGGGCTTGGCCCAATAACCACAAATTATATTACTCCTCATTCCGGCCCATATAATACTGATAGTGTTAGAGCCCTAGAGACAATGTAATTCTAGGATAGACCATTTTGTTATTCAGTGATTATGTTATATCGATTATTCAACAATAAATATATTATGTCTTTATTTACTGCGATATAAATATTAGAACAATAAATGTCCTTGGAATATGTAATATGTATTCTATATCTTTAAGTATGTGACTTAAAAATGAGATTATAAGAATAGTGTTAATATTCATAAATATCCCTAATCGAGCATTATTAATATGGGACAATTATAATGCATAAAGATTAGTATGTTTGTTGACTGATGACCACATCTCATTGGTCATAGGTATAGTGATACTAAAGTCAAGAACATAGGTGCATGTAATATTCTACATGGTACTGGATTAACCCACAGTGAGTTTCTACATGTTGATAATGTCATTAGAAAGACTCACAGTGATAATGGTGTAATGATCTTTAGACTTGAGATCATTATATTTCTATACGAGGATTAATATACTTTGACTACATTAAAAGTTACCTTTGACCGGGTGATGATAAAAATGTACATCGGGTATATTATGAGACGTATGAGAAATATGAATGATAGATAAAGGATTTAACCCTCCTATTCTTAGGAGAGATATTATTGGCCTCTTGATTGAGTGAGACTATGAAAATGCATGGCCATGCTCAAATATTGATTTGTTTTTAATAGTCTACTCATTGATCAAGGAAACCCGGATTAAACATTGATGAGGATGACTAATTGCATGCCTCGAGTTTAATCTATAATATATATGGTTAAAGGGATTATATTACACGGAAACATTAATCATGAAAGGTTTAATTGGATCACCAATTATTATTACTTGGGTAGCAATGATGTATTACTAGATGCCGCTCATTGTTTATAATTTTATTATTTGATATTAAAATTATTGTCAACGTAATAATAACCTAAAGGGTTACACAATAAGAACGTTTAAAAGGAGTTTTAATTTAAATTAAGAATTTAAATTAAATTATTAAATTTGAAATTGGATATTTAATTAATTGAGCTAGTCTTAATTATAATTAAATATAATTTGAATTTAATATTAAAACCAAATAATAATGGGTTTGGAGAAGCCCAATTCGATTTAGGGTTTAGCCCAATCTCTCTTCCCTATAAATACATTATGATGTATTGTTTAGGGTTACACTTTTTGCAATTCGTTTTTAGATAAAAACGTATGAGAGGCTAGAGAGAGAGAGAGATAGGCATGTTCTTCGGCTAGTACCGGCTCCGGTGATCATTGGACGATCAAGCGTTCGTGTGGACTACTTTGGCAACGTAGATCTTGAAGAGGGCTGCGTGGTGATTGCTCTGGACCTCCATCTTTCATCAATTTTGTAAAGCTTCTTTAAGGTAATCATCTAATTCCGAATTAAATATCATGTTTTTGCATGGATCCTGCGGTAGGGTTTCGATTTTATTGTTTTTAATTATTGCTTTCCGCTGCATTTGTTGCCTCGAAACCCTTAAATGGTATCAGAGCACTTGCAAAAACGTTTTAATTCGGTTATATGTTACAGTTTTGATATATATACGAGCATGTTTGATGATTGTCATGTATGATGCGTTGATTTTGATATATATGTATAAACTGTATGTTGATGATGATTGAGATGATCATATGATGATTATATAATCTGTATATATACTGATATATATATATATATATATATATATATATATGATTTATGTTTGTTCTTGATATGGGGATTGTATACGATACGATTTCTGTATACGTTGCTCAGATTTGATGAAATCTGTGTCCAGTGTCCGATTTGCACAAACGATATGTGTTTTCTGACTGGAAACGACCGTCTGAACAAAATTGATAGCATAGCTATCACCGACTCATCTGTAAGGCGTTTGACGCCGTTTAGTGCCTGAAAACGGCGATTTATTATTATCAGAATTTGATTCTGATTTTCTGATTTTTTGTGTTATATGATTTCTTTGATTGGATCATCTGAAATATGATATGGTTACATGTTCTTAATTTTTATATGAGCATGGTGATTGGTTATGGCCCTAAGACCAATAGGATAGTGGTTTTAATTTTATGGTTTGGTTTCTAAATACGACTTGCATGTCGTTGTTTCTTGTAATTAATAAATCTCGAATGTAACTCGAGTTCATCTTGTAAGTTTATTAGTGTAGCATGTTTTTCAAGAATTCAATGTAACTTTTAAAGATGACAAGAAGAACAAGGAAGTAAGGAGGCGATTCCCCACGAAGATGCAATGGAGAAGACTTGTATGTAATTGTATTTTGTTAACCACCATAGATTGACCTTGATCTTTTCATTAGCTTGAAAAGATCACATAGGATGGGCCATAACCAAACACGTTTAATTTATGCACTTTACATATGATGATATGTATGCGTAGTGATAGATATGCATGCTTAATTAGATTAAGTAGAATGTATGTATGTATTAGATACATCACCCATGCCATGCCTGCTTAAATAAGATAAAATCTGTAACGACTCGAGATTTTAAAATTTACTATAACGACTATGAGATTTCTGTGTTTATGAAACACGGAATTAAATACGAATTTTCAATTATTTCGATATGGGGAGATTTTGTCAAAAACGGGTCATACCTGTAAGGAAGTTGGATATTAAGTGAGGCCGCTTGTGACTCCTCCAACAACCTGGAAATCAAACCATTGGTGAATATTGATTTGAAGTATTTAATTCAAGGAAAAATTGGGAATCTCTTTATGATGGGATCATGGTCGTTTTAAACAAACCCCTAACAAAATATTAAGTTTAAGATGCCTTCCAAATGGGAAACACTCGTCAAGACCTAGATCGAAAAAGGGTAGGTGCGCCAAAGCGGAGTACCCTCGTTTATCGTTGTAAGGCGCGATCGAGTAAGTTAGTGATACTCAACTGTTAGACCTTTGGGTTCGACTTAACAAAGTGACCACAATAGGATTGTGAACTTAGAGGCATAGAGTTTGGTAAGATTTACTGGATAAATAGGAACAAATGCTGTTATGTGAACAAATGTTGTTCTACCAAACTATCCAAGAGTTATATATGATATAATTGACAAATGTTATCTACCTAAATAATCATTTTAAGGAGAAAAGCCAAAGCTGACCTTAAAAGGGATGAAATATGGATCTTGGCTCACTAGAAAGGTTTAGAGATACTTTTCCGAATTGATAGGTAGGGCTATTAATTTGATAAAAATAGTGGGAGATATATATTTTGAATATATATGAATAATCAATTGAACATAACTTAATAATGTCGCAGACTAATCATTTATGCATTTTAACATTGTGGATATTCAAATGGCAAACAACTCAAATAAACTTCTCTGTACGATCAGTCCTTGAGAAGGACAAGTTGACAGGAACTAACTTCCTAGATTAGCAAAGGAATTTGAGGATTGTCCTCAAGCAAGAGCGAAAGCTCTATGTCATATATATTCCACGCCCTGGATCTCTCTCTGAAGGTGCAACGGAGGCTCAACGAAATGCTTATCAGAAGCATTTGGATGTTTACACCGATGTCACCTGTTTGATGCTTGCGACTATGAGTCCTGAGCTGCAGAAACAACATGAGAATTTTGATTCTTATATGATGATCAAGCACCTTAAATGTATGTTTGAAGGACATGCTCGTCAAGAGAGATTTGATACAAGCAAGGCCTTGTATGTGTGAAACAGGGAGAAAAGGAAGAGAAACTGTCAAAATTATTTGGAGGATCTAAAGAAACTGAATGTTGTTCAGATTTCTGATTCAGGTATTTATGTTATAGAAGTCAATTTGTCTACTTCTTCATCATGGGTATTAGATACTGGACGTGATTCCCACATTTGTATAAATGTGCAAGAACTTCGAAGAAGTTGAACTTTGGCGAAAGGAGAAGTCGACCTACATGTTGGCAATGGAGCAAAGGTTGCTGCTTTAGCTGTAGGGACTTATTATTTATCGTTGCCCACCGGGATTATTTTAGAACTTGAGGACTGTTATTACGTGCCTGCGATTTGTAGAAACATTATTTTCGTTTCTTGTTTGGACAAGATTGGTTTTTCATTTTTGATTCAGAACAATGGTTGTTCGTTTTAATTGAATAATGTTACCTATGGGGTTGCACGTTTGTTTAATGGTTTATATGTTCTTGATCTTGATACTCCTGTCTATAATATAAGTAATAAACATCTTTAGACAAATGACTCAAATCAAACATACCTCTGGCAGTGTCGTTTAGGCCTTATAAATGAGAATCGCATTTCCAAATTACATAGGGATGGATACTTGGATAAGTTTGATTTTGAATCATACGAAGAATGCGAACCGTGTCTCATTGGCAAAATGACTAAAGCTCCTTTTACCGGTCAAGGTGAGAGGGCCACCAACGATTGGAATTGATACATAGTGATGTATGTGGTCCAATACGTACGATGGCAAGAGGTGGCTTTTATTTTTTCATAACCTTTACTGATGATTTTAGTAGATATGGATATGTGTATCTTTTGAAGAACAAATCCGAATCATTTGAAAAATTCAAAGATTATAAGGCTGAAGTTGAAAAGCAATTAGGCGAAAGTATTAAAACTCTACGATCTGATCATGGAGGAGAATACTTAATCTTGGAATTCAAGAATTTCCTAAAGGAGTGTGGTATCGTATCACAACTCACTCCTCCTGGAACACCACAATGGAATGGGGTGTCTAAAAGGAGAAATCGTACCTTGTTAGACATGGTACGGTCGATGATGAGTCATGCGGATCTTCAAATCAGTTTTTGGGGTTATGCCCTAGAGACGGCTACAAAAACTGTAACACCCTCATTTGCCAACAATGATAATAATAAACTTTTATACTCAATTAAACATTAATATAGGAGAAATTTTAGAAATTTCGGCATGAAGTAATCATAAACCGAACTAACCACCTGCTCAAACAACTAAGTAGAACTAAAAACAGTCCACAAGCACAAGTTATACTAATCCATAAAAAAATAAAACCATGACAACCCAGACCGCACACAGGTCACTGTATGAAACAACTAAATAGCTATTACAACCCAGAACTGAATCAAATAATATACAACCCATTAAATATGATAATCTGCCTACAAATACAGATATAATATAAACCAAGGTATATGTCACTACCCAACCAACCGCCTCGACCCTCTGACTGCCTCGGTGACTACCCCAACCAGACGGGCCACTTCTTCTAGACATCTCCTGGCTTAGCTGAGGAAACAGAATTAGCAAGCAAGTGAGCCAAAACGCTCAGCAAGTATATATGACTGAAATTAAAACATCAACAACTGATATGTCTGCAAGATTTTCAAGAATTAACAATCAACAATATATATCTCAATTAAGGGTTCATCTTTTATCTGAATCATAGAATAGAAGCGGATTGGACTATCATGCATTTTATAAATAAAAACAATTATAAGGTTAGGCTGCTGATCAGTCACGCACTAACCCCGGACAAACGCACACAGCAATGTCCTTAATGGATCCACGGCACACATTGGCCTTAATAATTTCTGACCACGAATCTGGTCCGACCCTTACGGTCCACATTTTTAAAAACTAACAGTCCAATCCTATAACTAGACATCAGGTGTCGGAACAATCGACCACCTCAACTGCCAAACACCCTGGACACTTTCGTTCCAGGTCAACATCTCAAATCTCACCAAATAGAACAAGGTCGGGTAATCTCTGAATTAAATATCGACAAGTTCGATATGGCAAAAAGGGGTATTGACTTGAGTCAAGTCACAAAAAGGATTAACAAAAACGATATAGTCAACCTGGGGTATAACAATTGAATATTCATAATTAATGGAAATTATCAGAGCAATTATATCAAGGATAAATCAATTACATAAGAATCAAGTTATGATAATCATAATTCGCTGGAAATATAAGTGAAGCGGTTTACTTGAAAGAGAGGTGGAACAATATGCTTGCAAGGGATATGGATGTAACCAATTCACTAAAAGAATCAACAATTCAGTAGAATCAATTTGGGGTATAACCATTATGTATTCGCAATTTCGGGAAATTAACAGAACAATTATAGCAAGAGTAATTTAAATAAACATATGAATCAGGTTTTTATAATCATAACTCATTTGAAAGGTAATTGAAGCAATTTACTTGCCTTAAATAGAAAATCACAGAATCCGAAGCGTCTTTACGTCCTCAGCTTTAGCCTTTCCTTTATCCACGGAATCTACACACAATATAACACTATTTCAGAATCCTGTTTAATACTCGCTAATCAATATAAACATTCCACTAAGTCTACCCCTGCGAATAGTTCCCTAATTTATGTTTATTTAATCGTATAATATCAATACATAAACTACAGACAAAAGTATTTAATCACATAGCCACATAAGCACATACCATATAGATTTTAAAATATGAAGCCCGACTCACAACTCGTATAAGTTAAACAATTATACATACTCCTCATCAAGAAATGATTTTAATATTTTAGAAAAATTTTGACGGCATCCCCTTTAAACGAGGGACTGCCAGTCGGGATACAGCCGACACAACCAACACAAATCTAAATTACTAATCGTATCCATAATTAGTATTCAATTCCAATTCACATCTCGATTTGTATTTACAATCCTTCGATTCATAATTTAATACCATTTAAGCAATTAATACCAACTCGACAATAAATTACAATTTATTAGATAAATAACAAATATTAAATATTAAATAATTTTCGGCTCAGAAAATAATCATCATCGCCAATGATATACCCTCGACTCAAATTAAATCACCGTCGAGGGGGCAAAATCCCGAGGGTGCCCAAAATTAGGGTTTCCAACTCGGAATTCCACACTTACTATTAATACGAACAAAATGAGATTTCTGTAAATAATTCCACAATCTTCGACAAAGTTTACTCAGGATCATCAAAATCTCAGTTCAACCTTTGCAATATCACGAGACAAATAACCAGAAACCACACGAGTACCATACTCTTTCGAAATAGCAAAAGAAACGAGCACAGGGCGGTACAACCACATGATTCAAACACCTTCACAATTTGCCAAAACAGAACACAGGCACACACACTACCATAGTAAACATCACGCACACCCACTTGTTTAACACACACCTCCGACCCAAACCCACGCACACTTTTACACACACAACTCACACAATACCGTAACTTGCATAGCAGTCTCAACAGGGGAGGGGGAAGAAGACAACACTCAGCCAGGAACCAACACCAACACGCTGAATTTCAACCACACAACCACGAATTAAACTCACACCACACACGCTTGCACGCACACACACGGTTACACCGCGCCACACACACACACATCTCCTTGCGATTTACACACGACCCCAGAATACACACTCACACGGGTTTGCAGTGAACACAGAGAAGAGAATTAAGTATTTTACCACCAAAAACCGAGCCGTTAACAGTGTCAAGAACGATTGGATAAAAACGAGAGAGAGAGAACTGGTCGTCTAGAGAGCTCGAGAGAGGAGACTGATGTTTATGCCCGGTTTTGAGGAAATGAAATTAGGGATTTGGACTTAAAGGATTTGGGGAAAAAGGAATGGGAAATAAAGTGAGTTAAGGATTATACAATTCTGAAAAAAAAATAAATAAAACCTTCCCTAAAATCGACATCAATTATAAAAATGGATAGGACATTAAATTTTAAAATTTTGAAATAAAGAATGTAAAATTACGATCACCCACATATTTTTAAAATATTTTTAGGATTTAAAACGAATTAAATACGAATTTTACAAGATTAAACCATTAAATTGGAAAATAATTCGTAAAATCATTTTAAAATCCTTGAAACCCAAAAAGAATTCACCCAATATTTTTAAAAGTCATGTAAACTAATAAAATCAATAATGAAAAAAATTTCAGGATTTCTGCTAATCCCGAGAATTTTATAAAATTCAAAGAAGGTAATTATAACACAAATAAATAGGAAATAAATCCCAAAAATATAATTAAAATAGTCGGGCTTACATAACACATATAAAATATCAATCTGACTTCCAAATATTATTCCATAATATAATACTTCCTCAACCAATTCACACACCACATAATTCACATTTAATAATAAAATAAATAACTTTTAGTAATTAAATAATCCGAAATTTCTAAGGCGTTATAACCTTCCCCCCTTAAAAGGATTCTGTCCCCAGAATCTCACCTAAGAGAATAATTGAGGATACTTCTCCAACATATCGCTTTCCAACTCCCAAGTTGGTTCTTCCACCTTGGGGTTTCTCCACAAAACTCTCACTATAGGAATTGTTTTATTCCTCAAAACCTTTTCTTTTCGATCTAGTATCTTGATAGGCTGCTCCACATAAGATAAATCTGGCTGAATCTCTATCGGCTCATATTCAATGACGTGCTTAGAATCCAGATGGTATTTCTTAAGCATGGATACATGGAACACGTTATGGATATGTTGCATATGAGGCGGTAAAGCTAGCTCGTAGGCGACTTTCCCGACTTTCTTCAATACCTCGAAAGGCCCCACAAATCTTGGACTTAATTTTCCTTTCTTGCCAAATCTTACTAATCCTTTCCACGGAGATACTTTCAACAGTACTTGCTCTCCTTCTTCGAATTCCATATTCTTTCTGGCCAAATCAGCATACTTCTTCTGTCGGTTCTGAGCTGTCACTAACCGTTTCTGAATAAGTTGAACTACTTCCTTGGTTTGTTGCACTAATTCAGGTCCGAGTATCTTTCGCTCGCCAACTTCTTCCCAGTATACTGGAGATCGACACTTTCGTCCATATAATGCTTCATACGGTGGTATACCGATACTAGCATGAAAGCTATTATTGTATGAAAATTCCACTAACGGCAAGTGTTCATCCCAACTTCCTGCAAAATCCAATGCACAAACTCGGAGCATGTCTTCAATTGTTTGAATCGTTCTTTCACTCTGTCCATCAGTCTGAGGATGGTATGCAGTACTCATTTTTAATTCGGTGCCCAAACATTCTTGAAAACTGCTCCAGAATCTCGAATTAAATCTTGGATCTCGATCTGAGACTATTGATACTGGAACTCCATGTCGCACCACAATTTCTTTTATGTATAGATGAACTAATTTGTCTAATGAAAACCTCTCATTTATTGGAAGAAAGTGGGCAGATTTCGTTAATCGATCAACAATTACCCAGATAGCATCATGATTAGCTCTCGTCCTTGGCAATCCAACCACAAAGTCCATTGCAATATGTTCCCATTTCCACTCGGGAATCTCTAATGGTTGTAGCATCCCACTTGGCCTTTGATGTTCTGCTTTTACTTTCTGACAGGTCAAGCACTTACTTACCCATTCAGCAATATCTCTCTTCATATCCGGCCACCAGAAATTTCTTTTCAAGTCTCGATACATTTTCGTACTTCCTGGATGAATCGAATATTTCGAACTGTGGGCTTCCTGTAGAATCTCATTCTTCAACTCTGCCACATTGGGTATCCAAATACGTGAAGAAAATCTCAATATCCCCTTGTCATCTACTTGAGTGCATATTTCCTCACCTGTTAACTTGTTCACGTCTCCGCTCATGACTTCCTCCTGGCATCTGCGAATCTTTTCTAATAATTCTGGCTGAAACGTCATAGTGTACACCGTATCTGTACTACTTGCAAGCATACACACCTCTATCTCTAATCTTTCAAACTCTTTGTATAATTCCTCAGGCATGGTCAACATACTGATTTTCTCCTTCCTACTTAAAGCGTCCGCCACCACGTTCGCCTTCCCAGGGTGATAGTTGATGGTACAATCATAATCCTTGAGTAATTCCAACCATCTTCTCTGTCTCATATTTAGCTCCTTCTGGGTGAAGATATACTTCAAGCTCTTATGGTCTGTATAAATTTCACACTTTTCCCCATACAAATAATGTCTCCAAATCTTCAAGGCGAAAACAATCGCGGCTAATTCTAAGTCATGAGTAGGATATTTCTGTTCGTGAGGTTTCAATTGTCTCGAAGCGTAAGCAATTACCTTTCCGTGCTGCATTAGTACACATCCCAAACCTTTGTGAGATGCATCACTGTAGATCACAAAATTTCCCTTTTCATCTGGAAGTGTCAATACAGGTGCAGTCACCAATTTCTTCTTCAATTCCTGGAAACTTTCTTCACACTTCTCATTCCACACAAACTTTTCATTCTTCCTTGTCAACTTTGTTAGTGGGGTGGCTATCTTCGCAAAGTCTTGAACAAATCTTCGATAATATCCCGCCAATCCTAAGAAACTTCGAATTTCTGTGGGTGTTTTAGGTCTGTCCCAATTCATCACGGCTTCAATTTTAGCAGGATCCACCTTAATCCCTTCACTGCTGATGACATGCCCTAAAAACTGCACTTCTTTCAGCCAAAACTCACATTTGGAAAATTTCGCATACAATTTCTCTTTCCTCAACGTTTCTAAAGCTATCCTTAAATGCCCCGCATGCTCTTCTTCGGTCTTCGAGTATATCAGAATATCATCTATAAACACAATCACAAACTTATCCAAATACTTCTTGAAGACTCTATTCATTAGGTCCATGAACGCTGCTGGTGCATTAGTTAGCCCAAAGGCCATTACTAAGAACTCGTAGTGCCCATACCTAGTCCGAAACGCTGTTTTTGGAACGTCTTCCGGTCTAATCTTTAATTGAAAATATCCTGACCGCAAATCAATCTTCGAGAAACAAGTTGCTCCTTTTAATTGATCAAATAAATCGTCAATTCTCGGCAAAGGGTATTTATTCTTGATGGTCAACTTATTTAGTTCCCGATAATCGATACACAATCTCATACTTCCATCCTTCTTCTTTACAAATAATACCGGAGCTCCCCACGGTGATACACTAGGTCTAATAATACCTTTCTCCAGAAGGTCTTGCAATTGAACTGCCAATTCCTTCATCTCTACAGGTGCCATTCGATAGGGAGCCTTTGACACTGGTTCAGTTCCGGGGGCTAAATCGATGGTAAATTCTATTTCTCTATCCGGAGGTAAACCGGGAAGTTCATCCGGAAAAACATCAAGAAATTCATTCACCACTGGAATTTCCTCTATTTTAGGCACCTCTTGACTAGTATCCATGACATAAGCCATATAGCCCTCGCATCCTTGCCTCAGCAACCTCTTTGTCTGAATGATCGTTAAAAATCTCCTATCTTGCCTCTGACCCCTAAAGGTAACCTCTACATTATCAGAGGGTTTAAGGATCACCTTCTTATTCTTACAATCAATTTGGGCATTATTCTCTGTTAACCAATCCATTCCTAAGATAACATCAAATTCACCTAACTGAAATGGTATCAAATTAGCGTAGAAACAATGCCCTGAAATATCAATCTTGCAACGAGGACACACTTGAGTAACCGGAATTCGTTCTGAATTAGCTATTTCTATAACTATAGCCTCACGTAACATGCATACCTCACAATTTAACTTTTGAACAAATTCTTTGGATATAAAGGATTTCGTAGCCCCAGAATCAATTAACACTTTAGCTTGAACAGAATTTACAGGGAGCGTACCTGCTACCACATCCGAATTCTTAATAGCTTCGTTCAGAGTCATGTTGAAAGTCCTCGCCACTGGTCTGATACTTGATGTTGGGGGTGCTTCAATTGCTTGCAGTATTGGGTTAGCCAGAACTGGAGGTTTCACTACAGGTACTTTACAGTCTTTCATTATATGCCCTGGCTTCCCACAACGGTGACACACAATTCCTGCCTTGCATTCCCGAGCATAATGACCTTTTTGATTACATTTGAAACACGTCACCTCCAGCTTTGTACACACTCCAGGATGCCTTTTCCCACAAATCTTGCATTCTGCCAAGGGTGGCCTAACCAATTTCTGTTGGCTCGCATCTTGAATTCTATTTCCTTGGCCCCCATTCCCTGATCCCGGCTTCTTAGGGTTCCCATACTTTCCTGGCTGGAATCCTGGCTTTTTATTTGGCACATTATGAGAACTGCCTTGCTCTTGTCGTTCCCCCATTGACCCAGCCTTCCCTTTCTTTCCTTCTTTTTCCTTGAAGTATAATTCGCTTTCCCCTTCAGCTATCATGGCCTTTTGCACCACTGCTGCATAAGTCTCCAACTCCAAAACTGCTAGTTTAGTACGAATCCACGGTTTCAATCCTTGTTGAAACCTCTTAGCCTTCTTCCTTTCCGTGTCCACATAGGCCGGAGCAAACCTAGCTAGTTCCGTAAACTTGGTTTCATATTCTGTCACCGACATTTTCCCTTGTTTCAGCTCCAAAAACTTCATCTCCATCTGGTCTTTCATATAGTCGGGGAAATACTTTTCCAAAAATAGCTCTGTGAACCTCTCCCAAGGAATCACCTCAGTAGCTTCCAACATCTTCACCGACTCCCACCAGTAAGTAGCTTCATTCTTCAAGAAATAACTTACATATTCAGTTTGTTTGTCTGCTGGGACCCCCACCAGCGCAATGGCTTTTTCCATCTCTTTTAACCAAGATCTCGCCTCCACCGGGTCCGCTGTTCCTTTAAACTCAGGAGGTTTTACTGCCTGGAAAGACTTAAAAGTAACCACCGGAGGAACAGGTGGCTGCTGCTGCTGCTGCTGTTGTTGCTGTTGTTGCTGTTGTTGCTGTTGTTGCTGTTGTTGCTGTTGTTGCTGTTGAGCCAACAACTGCTGCTGTAATTGCTGCTGTTGCTGTGCCAGAGTAGCAGTCTGCTGAACAAGAGTTTGTAATATTTGTGCTAAGGCAGGATCCATCTGACCAACAGGAGGTGGATTAGCTTGTTCACCCTGATCGGGGGTTCGGGTATTTTGTTTCTTCTTTTTGGGTGGCATATTTCTGAAATCAATGAACAATTATATTAGATTCAGGTTCAGAAAATAATAGCTCAAAATGATCCAACCTAAACAAACAATGCATATATTACTGAAAGATAATTCGAGGTCTCCAACCAATTTTCCGGTCAACAATTGATTCGCAGGGTGCAATAGGATATCAATCCAAGGTTACACAAGGTATTCACAAACGTTCAATAGGTGCAATAAAGAAACAATAGTCATAGTGCTAAGATCAAATATAGTATCGAAAGTAAAAACTATGCTAGAAGAAAATGATGCTGAAGGTAAATATGAAACGAGCAGTAAATAAGATGCTTAAGTAAATGACAGTATAGAGAAATTTAACACAGTTCTGCAAAAGTGATAATGATATATATAGATAGATCAGATACAAGCGTAAGAACAACGCTTCGATAAGGGTACAACATAATACTAAAAGAGAAGACTGCTAACATCTAGTCACAGTACAACCGATATATACAACAAAACTGGTCGCACTGTAAATCCTGACGTACTACTACTGCCATAACATGTCTCTAAATACCACATCATCATACTACCCTAATCATCACTGGTCATCATCGTCATCCGACTCTCCCCGCCAAGCTGATCCCAAAATGCTCTCCAGCTCTGCCGTCACCAGACCTAGGGTCACCTGCTGTGTCACAAATGCCGGCTCATCTCGGGATCTCATCCGTCCCCGCCTAATGACAACACGTCTAAGAGCTCGTACTCGCCTCCGGACATCCTCCAGCTCAGCCACCGCTCTATCTCTATCTCTAGCCCGATCCTCCTCCCCAGCCCTCATAGCCCTCCACTCTGCCATCTGCCCTAAGAGATAGTCCCTCTCTCGGGCCACTCGCTCGTACACATGATATGGGACAGGCTGAGGAGTATACTGGTATGCTGGCCCATTCACTGAGCCCTGCGATCCTACGAACGGCTGCATAACCCCTGGGGAAATCTGCTGCGGTACAGAAGCCCCTCCTTCCGGATCCTCGTCCGGGTCTGAATCGGAACCAGAAGCAGGTGCCTGAAGTATACATATATATATATATATAATTAGACTTCCTATCTCTCACGAAACAATCCTACCCTTTCTCATAACTCTACCCCGACTCCCCACCTAATTGTTTCAGTGACTGTGACCTGTGGCTCTGATACCAACTTGTAACACCCTCATTTGCCAACAATGATAATAATAAACTTTTATACTCAATTAAACATTAATATAGGAGAAATTTTAGAAATTTCGGCATGAAGTAATCATAAACCGAACTAACCACCTGCTCAAACAACTAAGTAGAACTAAAAACAGTCCACAAGCACAAGTTATACTAATCCATAAAAAAATAAAACCATGACAACCCAGACCGCACACAGGTCACTGTATGAAACAACTATCAATAGCTATTACAACCCAGAACTGAATCAAATAATATACAACCCATTAAATATGATAATCTGCCTACAAATACAGATATAATATAAACCAAGGTATATGTCACTACCCAACCAACCGCCTCGACCCTCTGACTGCCTCGGTGACTACCCCAACCAGACGGGCCACTTCTTCTAGACATCTCCTGGCTTAGCTGAGGAAACAGAATTAGCAAGCAAGTGAGCCAAAACGCTCAGCAAGTATATATGACTGAAATTAAAACATCAACAACTGATATGTCTGCAAGATTTTCAAGAATTAACAATCAACAATATATATCTCAATTAAGGGTTCATCTTTTATTTGAATCATAGAATAGAAGCGGATTGGACTATCATGCATTTTATAAATAAAAACAATTATAAGGTTAGGCTGCTGATCAGTCACGCACTAACCCCGGACAAACGCACACAGCAATGTCCTTAATGGATCCACGGCACACATTGGCCTTAATAATTTCTGACCACGAATCTGGTCCGACCCTTACGGTCCATATTTTTAAAAACTAACAGTCCAATCCTATAACTAGACATCAGGTGTCGGAACAATCGACCACCTCAACTGCCAAACACCCTGGACACTTTCGTTCCAGGTCAACATCTCAAATCTCACCAAATAGAACAAGGTCGGGTAATCTCTGAATTAAATATCGACAAGTTCGATATGGCAAAAAGGGGTATTGACTTGAGTCAAGTCACAAAAAGGATTAACAAAAACGATATAGTCAACCTGGGGTATAACAATTGAATATTCATAATTAATGGAAATTATCAGAGCAATTATATCAAGGATAAATCAATTACATAAGAATCAAGTTATGATAATCATAATTCGCTGGAAATATAAGTGAAGCGGTTTACTTGAAAGAGAGGTGGAACAATATGCTTGCAAGGGATATGGATGTAACCAATTCACTAAAAGAATCAACAATTCAGTAGAATCAATTTGGGGTATAACCATTATGTATTCGCAATTTCGGGAAATTAACAGAACAATTATAGCAAGAGTAATTTAAATAAACATATGAATCAGGTTTTTATAATCATAACTCATTTGAAAGGTAATTGAAGCAATTTACTTGCCTTAAATAGAAAATCACAGAATCCGAAGAGTCTTTACGTCCTCAGCTTTAGCCTTTCCTTTATCCACGGAATCTACACACAATATAACACTATTTCAGAATCCTGTTTAATACTCGCTAATCAATATAAACATTCCACTAAGTCTACCCCTGCGAATAGTTCCCTAATTTATGTTTATTTAATCGTATAATATCAATACATAAACTACAGACAAAAGTATTTAATCACATAGCCACATAAGCACATACCATATAGATTTTAAAATATGAAGCCCGACTCACAACTCGTATAAGTTAAACAATTATACATACTCCTCATCAAGAAATGATTTTAATATTTTAGAAAAATTTTGACGGCATCCCCTTTAAACGAGGGACTGCCAGTCGGGATACAGCCGACACAACCAACACAAATCTCAATTACTAATCGTATCCATAATTAGTATTCAATTCCAATTCACATCTCGATTTGTATTTACAATCCTTCGATTCATAATTTAATACCATTTAAGCAATTAATACCAACTCGACAATAAATTACAATTTATTAGATAAATAACAAATATTAAATATTAAATAATTTTCGGCTCAGAAAATAATCATCATCGCCAATGATATACCCTCGACTCAAATTAAATCACCGTCGAGGGGGCAAAATCCCGAGGGTGCCCAAAATTAGGGTTTCCAACTCGGAATTCCACACTTACTATTAATACGAACAAAATGAGATTTCTGTAAATAATTCCACAATCTTCGACAAAGTTTACTCAGGATCATCAAAATCTCAGTTCAACCTTTGCAATATCACGAGACAAATAACCAGAAACCACACGAGTACCATACTCTTTCGAAATAGCAAAAGAAACGAGCACAGGGCGGTACAACCACATGATTCAAACACCTTCACAATTTGCCAAAACAGAACACAGGCACACACACTACCATAGTAAACATCACGCACACCCACTTGTTTAACACACACCTCCGACCCAAACCCACGCACACTTTTACACACACAACTCACACAATACCGTAACTTGCATAGCAGTCTCAACAGGGGAGGGGGAAGAAGACAACACTCAGCCAGGAACCAACACCAACACGCTGAATTTCAACCACACAACCACGAATTAAACTCACACCACACACGCTTGCACGCACACACACGGTTACACCGCGCCACACACACACATCTCCTTGCGATTTACACACGACCCCAGAATACACACTCACACGGGTTTGCAGTGAACACAGAGAAGAGAATTAAGTATTTTACCACCAAAAACCGAGCCGTTAACAGTGTCAAGAACGATTGGATAAAAACGAGAGAGAGAGAACTGGTCGTCTAGAGAGCTCGAGAGAGGAGACTGATGTTTATGCCCGGTTTTGAGGAAATGAAATTAGGGATTTGGACTTAAAGGATTTGGGGAAAAAGGAATGGGAAATAAAGTGAGTTAAGGATTATACAATTCTGAAAAAAAAAATAAATAAAACCTTCCCTAAAATCGACATCAATTATAAAAATGGATAGGACATTAAATTTTAAAATTTTGAAATAAAGAATGTAAAATTACGATCACCCACATATTTTTAAAATATTTTTAGGATTTAAAACGAATTAAATACGAATTTTACAAGATTAAACCATTAAATTGGAAAATAATTCGTAAAATCATTTTAAAATCCTTGAAACCCAAAAAGAATTCACCCAATATTTTTAAAAGTCATGTAAACTAATAAAATCAATAATGAAAAAAATTTCAGGATTTCTGCTAATCCCGAGAATTTTATAAAATTCAAAGAAGGTAATTATAACACAAATAAATAGGAAATAAATCCCAAAAATATAATTAAAATAGTCGGGCTTACATAACACATATAAAATATCAATCTGACTTCCAAATATTATTCCACAATATAATACTTCCTCAACCAATTCACACACCACATAATTCACATTTAATAATAAAATAAATAACTTTTAGTAATTAAATAATCCGAAATTTCTAAGGCGTTATAAAAACACTAAACTGAGTTCCTTCAAAATCGGTTCAAAAGACACCATATGAGATATGGACTGAGAAACGTAATAGCTTGTCATTTATGAAAGTTTGGGGATGTGAAGCGTTTGTGAAACGTTTTATCTCTGATAAGCTAGGATTGAAATCAGACAAATGTAATTTTGTAGGATACCCGTTTGAAACTAAAGGGTATTATTTCTATAAACCTTCTGAGAAGAAAGTGTTTATTGCTCGAACGGCTGTATTTCTAGAGAGAGAACTGCTTTCTAAGAAAAACAGTGGGAGGACAATATATCTCAATGAGGATCGAGAACTACAAGATATTGTTGAACCAGAGTTGGAACACGAGCAGAATGAGACTCAAGATGTTGAGAACAATACTGCTCAAGAAATACAGGTCGTTCATAGATCAAGTAGGATTCGCCATGAGCCAGAGAGATATTATGGATTTCTCCTGACTCAAGGTGGCGATGTGATGCTTGTAGATAATGATGAGCCTCTCACCTACAAGGATGCTATGAATAGTCCAGATTCTGAGAGATGGCTGGAAGCCATGAAATCTAAGATGGATTCCATGTATGAAAACAAAGTATGGACTTTGGTTGCACCACCTGATGGGGTTAAACCCATAGAGTGCAAGTGGGTTTTCAAGAAGAAAACTGACATGGATGGAAATTTACAGACCTACAAAGCAAGACTGGTGGCGAAAGGTTTCAAGCAAATTCATGGTATTGACTATGATGAAACTTTCTCACCGGTAGCTATGGTCAAGTCCATCAGGATTTTGCTTGCGATAGCGGCTTATTATGACTATGAAATCTGGAAAATGGATGTCAAGACTGCTTTCTTAAATGGAAGATTAGAAGAGGATGTGTACATGACACAACCTGAGGGTTTTGTCGATCCAAAGTTTGCTAGAATGGTTTGTAAGTTGCTACGATCTATTTATGGATTGAAGCAGGCCTCAAGGAGGTGGAACATCCGTTTTAATGAAACAGTCAAAGATTTTGGTTTCATACAAAATGAGGATGAACCGTGTGTTTACAAGAAGGTTAGTGGGAGCCATGTGGCATTCCTAGTATTATATGTGGATGACATATTACTAATAGGGAATGACATTCCTTCTCTATAGGCTGTGAAGACTTGGTTGGGAAAAAGTTTCTCGATGAAAGACTTAGGCGATGCTACCTATATCTTAGGGATCAGGATCTATATAGATAGATTTAAAAGATTAATCGGCCTAAGTCAGAGTACATACATTGACAAAGTATTGCATCGTTTTAGAATGCAAGAGGCAAAGAGGGGCTTTGTCCCGGTGTCTCATGGGATAGTGATCTCAAAGGAAAACTATCCTAAATCATCAGATGATAAGGACCGTATGAGTAAAGTACCATAAGCTTCGGTAATTGGTTTTATAATGTATGCGATGATATGTACTCGTCCTGATGTCTCGTATGCTTTAAGCATGACGAGCAGGTACCAGTCTAATCCAGGTGAGGGTCATTGGACAGCTGTCAAGAATATTCTTAAGTACCTTAAACGGACTAAAGATTCGTTCTTGATATACGGAGGAGATGAGAAGCTGGTTGTAAAAGGTTACACTGATTCTAGTTTCCAGACAGATAGGGATGATTCTGTGTCCCAGTCTGGATTCGTGTTTTGTCTAAATGGAGGTGCTGTTAGCTGGAAAAGTTCGAAGCAAGACACAGTAGCTGATTCTACAATGGAAGCTGAGTATATTTCTGCCAGTGAAGCAGCCAAAGAGGCTGTTTGGATTCGGAAATTTATTTCGGGACTTGGTGTGGTTCCGTTGATCGCAGATCCAGTTGATCTGTATTGCGATAACAATGGAGCTATTCCGCAGGCAAAGGAACCAAGGTCCCATTCTAAAGCAAAGCATATACTTAGGAGATATCACCTTCTTCGAGAGATAAACGAGAGAGGAGATATACATATATGTAAAGTGCATACTAATGATAATGTTGCGGACCTACTGACCAAAGCTTTGTCGCAGCAGAAGCACGAAGGTCACACTAGTTCCATGGGTATTAGATACATGGGCGATTAACTCTAGTGCAAGTGGGAGATTGATAGTGTTAGTGGCCTAGAGACAATGTAATTCTAGGATAGACCGTTTTGTTATTCAGTGATTATGTTATATCGATTATTCAACAATAAATATATTATGTCTTTATTTACTGCGATATAAATATTAGAACAATAAATGTCCTTGGAATATGTAACATGTATTCTATATCTTTAAGTATGTGACTTAAAAATGAGATTATAAGAATAGTGTTAATATTCCTAAATATCCCTAATCGAGCATTATTAATATGGGACAATTATAATGCATAAAGATTAGTATGTTTGTTGACTGATAACCACATCTCATTGGTCATAGGTATAGTGATACTAAAGTCAAGAACATAGGTGCATGTAATATTCTACATGGCACTGGATTGACCCACAGTGAGTTTCTACATGTTGATAATGTCATTAGAAAGACTCACAGTGATAATGGTGTAATGATCCTTAGACTTGAGATCATTATATTTCTATACGAGGATTAATATACTTTGACTACATTAAAAGTTACCTTTGACCGGGTGATGATAAAAATGTACATCGGGTATATTATGAGACGTATGAGAAATATGAATGATAGATAAAGGATTTAACCCTCCTATTCTTAGGAGAGATATTATTGGCCTCTTGATTGAGTGAGACTATGAAAACGCATGGTCATGCTCAAATATTGATTTGTTTTTAATAGTCTACTCATTGATCAAGGAAACCCGGATTAAACATTGATGAGGATGACTAATTGCATGCCTCGAGTTTAATCTATAATATATATGGTTAAAGGGATTATATTACACGGAAACATTAATCACGAAAGGTTTAATTGGATCACCAATTATTATTACTTGGGTAGCAATGATGTATTACTAGATACCGCTCATTGTTTATAATTTTATTATTGGATATTAAAATTATTGCCAACGTAATAATAACCTAAAGGGTTACACAATAAGAACGTTTAAAAGGAGTCTTAATTTAAATTAAGAATTTAAATTAAATTATTAAATTTGAAATTGGATATTTAATTAATTGAGCTAGTCTTAATTATAATTAAATATAATTCGAATTTAATATTAAAACCAAATAATAATGGGTTTGGAGAAGCCCAATTCGATTTAGGGTTTAGCCCAATCTCTCTTCCCTATAAATACATTATGATGTATTGTTTAGGGTTACACTTTTTGCAATTCGTTTTTAGAGAAAAACGTATGAGAGGCTAGAGAGAGATAGAGATAGGCATGTTCTTCGGCTAGTACCGGCTCCGGTGATCGTTGGACGATCAAGCGTTCGTGTGGACTACTTTGGCAACGTAGATCTCGAAGAGGGCTGCGTGGTGATTGCTTTGGACCTCCATCTGTCATCAATTTGTAAAGCTTCTTTAAGGTAATCATCTAATTCCGAATTAAATATCATGTTTTTGCATGGATCCTGCGGTAGGGTTTCGATTTTATTGTTCTTTCTTTTCCCGTTTCTTGCTCTCTCCCGAAGGTTCTACTGTCTTCCCTCTTATTGGGCTTGGCCCAATAACCACAAATTATATTACTCCTCATTCCGGCCCATATAATACTTCTTAAACGACTCTGATAAATCGAAATCCAATAAAATATTCGAAAAATTAAACTTTTCATTTTTTAAAATAAAGAACATAAAATTACAAACACGTACATATTTTCAAAATATTTTTCGGATAAAAAATGAATTAAATATGAATTTTCAAAGTTTTGATCCTTTAAATACAATAAAAATCTTAAAATCATTTTAAAATACTAAAGCTCCCAAATTAATCCACCCAAAAATTTTAAAAACTCAATAAATATATAAAGATAATTTTACAAAAGATTTCATGATTTTTAAATGCTACGATGATTTTATAAAAATTTCTAAAGCTCAACACTTCATGATTTATATACATTTAAATCCTCAAAATACATATAAAAATACACGGGCTTACCCAACACCCGTAAACCATCATAAAAACACGAAAACATAATAACATATATATTTGACCTCTCAAAATATCCACAATCTTTTTCCTCCTTAATAGGAAAATAAATAAAATAATTAAATCATCAAAATAATAAATCCTGAAAATTCGGATTATTACAATCTACCCTCCTTGAAAGGATTCCGTCCACGGAATCGGCTAAGGCCTCTATTGGGATTCCTTAACCACCAAAATCTTTAACCATCTATAATGTCTCTATCGGAGATGGCTATCACTGGAGTTCACATCATATCACCATTCTCATTTCCTTTCAAATATAGCTTGATCAACTTCCCATTAACATAACAACCTTGAGAGAGAGTTCACTAATTCCATTGACACAACACACTTGAGAGAGAGAACGAACCAATTCTATCGATACGTTACTAATATTCTATTCGTCTTGGAATTCGCTCTTGTACTAGGCGATTCCGCTCTGATATTCTGACTTGGCTGACCTGCTTGGCATCCCCTTGAAATTCATTAGAGATAACAAGAATTATGGAGCTTTGAAAAGATAGCTGCCATACCAAGACAAATGTCACAAACTGGTGATCCTAGGATTATGAATTTTGAAGTAAACCTTATTTGAGATAAGAGAATTTACTGAGAGATCAATATGATCATAAGAACTCACGTTGCGTGTCTCAATTAAGACATACTAAAGGTAATTAGCCTTCTTGTATTTCACAACCCACAAGTGACGGCATCCCGTCAGACTTCTATCACACAGACATATAGTCCTTGTGGCCCCTATCAGTATAGGGTTGTTCATCTCAGTGGAAGTTGAGAAGTAGGAAAGAAAATTTGAAGTCAAGTTAATAATTATCATCTTTTGACAATTAATTATCAAGGGACACCTTGGATTAAAATTGATCAGATTCCAAGGCATGATTTCCAAAGGAAGGATAACCAGAAGGATTCTGGTATACAACAAGTGGTGCTATATCACCAAGGAGTTGTCCACTATTGTAGAAAAGTGGAAGTTTGAAATAATATCATTGGCAGGGCTTCAGAAACTTGAAAGTAGGTATAATGGAAGCTTCTGGCACAATTGAAACCCAGTACGGGTGAACACAGGTATGACAATTTAACTCAGAAGAGGGAATATATTCTTTATCCAAAAATCTCGCTTGGAGAGATATCAAATAATTCATAGATTAGGGAGGTAATCAAAAGGGTTTACAAATAGGGAGGGTATTGCCAAGGTCTCACAGATGCCCCTTATGTCGGTTCCTTTGACAGATAAGCGTTCTATTCTAAAATTTCTTCTTTTCCGTGCACACCCTAAGGTGCTCGATAATTTACGCCATCGTCGACTTCTCAATAATCGATAAAGATTCAACCATCGACCTTTATAATCGCAGGGAGTTTGTCCAACTCAGCACGAGTTCCTCATGCAAGCGTTCTATTCGCCAAGGAGACTTTGATTCCGGTGTCGCCCCTAATCAACGACGAATTCCACCTGTCGAATGGGCAGTACTCCGGGAGATCATGAAAATAAATGCTTCTTAATACCATACTTTCCTTTTTCTCGCGTCAATCCTGTGTACTACTCAAGCTTAACACTCTCGGCATAACAGCCTTCTTATTTACGTCTTTCTTAAACTTTCTCATTCCGTCTCAATTCATAAAATATATTTTGTCTATATCGACCAACCTCAACTTCACCATTAATCTATGTAATCATTTGAGATGATCAGTGTCTGTTCACCAATTCCTTCATAATATTACCTCAAACTCTCTTATGCTCGAGAAAATTTAGTTACCCACAACTTCGACTAATGATCTTGCATAGTGATCTTATTTTATTTCCCTCTTTGGAATTTAAACAATACGAGTTCAGTCTCAGCATATCACTGCCACAATACTAAATGTCAACCTTTTATTCTCTACAATCATTTTGAAATTCCCTATAGATCGGGGAATACTTAGCTGCCTATATGAATCCCTTAAAGTCATAAATTTCCTACCTCGGGCGATCCATGCCCCCTTGAAACAATACTTGTCTTTGAGGATGATCCTCAGACATACCTCCACAACCATCCAAAAGTGAAACCTATCTCAAACATACTCCTCAACAAAGCATTCCAATCGAAACTTAACCATTGGTACTACATCCGATAGTCCAACACAAACTCTATATGAGTTCTGACGTTCTCACATAACTATACACACTCCTACTCACTCTCGTTTCTAGTTTACTATAACCTCAGCTCTAATACCAACTTGTAACACCCCCAATTTCAAACATCTGCTTAATCCCATTAAACCACTTATTTGCAATTAATAACTGAATTATAACAACATTAATCCATAAGAATTCATTTAATAACTGAATTACATCATTGAAATTCCAACCACCAGCATCTTCTAGGCTATAGGACTAGAAACAAGAGTCAAATTTTACATTATCCTTATCCAATTTAATTACATCGCCTTATCTTACAAAATATTACTAGTATAATCTTCTATGAGAAGTATACCAGTAGCTAATACTATTATATACAAAGTATAAGTACAATACACCTCAATATATATGCACAAAAATTTACTCCAGCTATAAAATTTCTGGATCAAATCATCTTCACAAGTCATGTTGCCTGCTTCTTCCAAGCTGTGCAGGTAAGCCTCATCTGTCTACCTTCCTCTGAAAGGTTAATATTTAAAACAAGCAAGTATGAGTGAAAGAATTTCTCAGCAAGTATATATTTGTATAATTAAATGATTGCAACAATGGCAGAACTGATATGTAAAATCCATTTCCATGATAACTAGAAAGAAGAACTCAAAGGTAATCAAAGTTCAAGAAATATCAATGCAGTGACTAGAATAGAATTGGACTATTATATAATTTTTATAAAACAATTAGGTTAGGCTGCTGATCAGTCACGCACTAACCCCGGACAAACGCACACAACAATGTCCTTAATAGATCCACGGCACACATTGGCCTTAATAATTCTGACCACGAATCTGGTCCGACCCTTACGGTCCACATTTTAAAAAAAAAACTAACAGTCCAATCCTATATCTAACGTCTCAGGTATCGGAACAATCGACAACCTCTAAAAATCAGCAAACCTGGAAATTCACATTCCAGAATAATAAGGTAACTAATAACAGCAAAAGAGTTCAACAACTCAAATCTGGTTTTGATAAAGAAGTACAAGTTTAGAAAAATTTCAATTATGAATTCAAATTGGATTCTCAAACATCATATATTTCAAAATACAAATGCTCTGAACAATAGAGCATGCATAATAACTTGCCTCTGGTCCTTAGCATAATGCAGAAGAACGCAACGTATTCTCAGCATTCCGCCCAAGTAATTCCATGGACTTTATATGATGCCCCGATCTTTCCTATTTGATATACACCGCTTCAACCTGATCATGCTTTAACGACTGCAATAGTTACACGTACGCGTCAGTCCAAACTCGTATCTCGAGTAGACCCGATTCAGAGTTTCTACTAGATCACATAAAGATAAGCTATAGGCGTTCTCCTTATAGTTAACTATTCTAATACCACTTCTAACACATTTATATCCATTCAATAGATTTAAACCAATTTAATATATAATTAATCCTCAGAGCATCATTGATCCTCAATACCATTTTTAATACTTAACTTAGCACATAAATCCTCGAGACAACAATTAATCCTCAAATCAACCACTTAACACATATACACATAAACAGTTAACATCCACTTCATGCCTCTAGACCACGGAAATTTAATAAATTAAATATAATTAATCGTAGGGGATTTTCATAAAATTTCGGCATGAGGTATTCGTTTATCGAACTATGGGCACAGCCCCTCAAATACATTACAACCCTGTTTTTGCAAAAATAAAGCTGCCTCAACTTGCAGCAACATAAAATAAACACATAAGAAAGTATCCGCCCTGACATGCGGCACATAGCACATAATGATTTATATTAACACTACTACTTACGCTACACCAATGATCGTATTTCTCACGTATTTTAATGATACACGTGACAATCAATCATTGATGTTCGTAAGCCCTAGGGAACAACCCCTAGCACTAACTATTACTTACGCTATATCGATGATCACACCACTCAAGTATATTAATTATACTCGTGATAGCAAATCATGGATATTCGTAAGCCCGAGGAACTAGTTGCAGAGAATTACACAAGTCGTTAAATATTGACATTTAAGACCCATGATCTCATTACAACTCCTCGCAGATAAACATATAAAGAAAAATGAATTTAACAATTAATCTTTGATAAATAACATTTTAAAACCATACAATCAACAATCTCAAATAAACTCTTAACATATATATTTGACAATAATAACTAGCAAATCATACACTTAAATCAATGTTTACAATCAAATTCAAGTATTCGATTCGTACAATAACAAGTATGCATATATAACTTTCATTAGAACCAAATACAATGTCATTACCATTGACACACTTGAAACCTAAATGATCAGTTCTGTTTGCAACTCAAATTACTCCATCAAGACAAGCTTAACTTAAAAAGTACAGAACACAAAAGTTGAAGAAAATCTCGAGACCCTTTCCAGAATGATAAGGCTCGTTAAAAATGGATAAGTAATGCATTCTAAAACAATTAAATAGTGAGCTGTTAAAACAGAGTCAGAACAGGATTTTTTTCTAGTATTTCAAAGAAGAGAATATGAAAACTAATTAAAGTAATCATATAAAGAACACATTCATCAACAATCCACTGATTAACAATTGTCAAAATCCCTATTTACTCCAAAATTTTCAAATTATCCAAGTGAAAATTTACCTTAGAGTACAAATCACGAATCAACAGCGTTTGTCAATTCTCCAACTTTATCACCGAAACCCTTTCATAAATTGCACAGTTGTGAATATATGTGTGTGTGAAGCAGAGTTTACTAAATCAATTTTTAGAGCATCTAATTTTTCATAAAATCCATAAAGTAAATCAATAAACACTGATGCATAAACTGTCATAGTAAACACTGACTGTATGATGAAAGCTAAACTCTGAAGTAATCAAACTATATACAGTAACTTTTATTTTATACCCCCTCTATATACATTTTTTTTATTTTTTTTTTATTTTTATTCATTCCAGTAATCAGAGGTTGGAACCAGTCACCAAAAATTCAAAAATTTTAGCCCTTATCATTTTGATAAGTTCCTGGGTCATCCTAGTATTTAACTAGTCACCAAAAATCAGAGAATTTTAGCACATATTATATACCAAGAAGTTCCTGGGTCATCCTAGTATCCAACATAATCTCAAAGGAGTATAACAACTTATATACATTTTCTTTGGGGTATTGCAGTAAGCATTTTATTCTTCCAGAGTATAACTAACAGAGTTTAGAGTTCATCAACATCAGTAGTTTTTCATGTAAGGTAATGCACACAGTATTTATAGACTCAGAGTTTAGGACAAAATAAACTAAGAGATGCTATAAATATGAGCCAGTATCATGCTGTGTTAACTTTCTGCACAATCTAAGATTAGATCACAATAACTCAGAAAGATTCATGATTAATTGCTGAGAATCATGCTTCATACATATTTCTTCATTGGTGTTTTCAGTCAGACAAAAATCAACTCAGAGTTCACAGAGTTTATCAAACTTATTAACAGTGAATGACATACAGGCATGCTGACAGAGTTTAACAGAGTATGCATAACAGAGTTTAATCAACAGAGTTCACTTAGCATTTAACAAATCAGGAAATATGAGTAATACACTACATAAGTAAAATTTGAATCTAACCAACATTCCTAGTCAGAACCAGAGACCATTCCTAGTTCATTGACCAGTCTTGTAAATGTAGCTTCACTCAATGGTTTAGTGATGATATCTGCAAGCTGTTGTTCTGTAGACACAAAATGTAGTTCAATATTCCCTTCTTCCACATGTTCTCTGATGAAGTGGTACCTTATGCTGATGTGCTTGGTCATTGAATACTGTACTGGATTACCTGTCATAGCAATAGCACTTTGATTATCACAGTAAATAGGAATTTTACTGTACCTCAATCCATAATCCAGCAATTGATTCTTCATCCATAAGATCTGTGCACAACAGCTACCAGCTGCAATATACTCTGCTTCTGCTGTAGATGTGGAGATTGATTTCTGTTTCTTGCTGTACCAGGAAACAAGTCTGTCACCAAGAAATTGACAACTTCCACTAGTGCTCTTTCTGTCTATCTTGCAGCCTGCAAAATCTGCATCAGAATACCCAAGTAGCTTGAAATCTGATTCTCTGGGGTACCACAGACCTAATGATATGGTGCCCTTGAGATACTTGAAGATTCTTTTCACAGCTGTCAGATGTGGCTCTTTAGGATCTGCCTGAAACCTTGCACAAAGACAGGTTGCATACATGATGTCAGGCCTACTAGCTGTCAAGTATAGAAGAGATCCTATCATGCCCCTGTAGTTTGTCATATCCACTGAAACTCCTGTGTCTTTGTCCAATTTAGTTGCTGTTGCCATGGGAGTTGATGCAGATGAACAATCAAGCATACCAAATTTCTTGAGAAGATTTCTGGTATATTTTTCTTGATTAATGAAAATACCATCATCTGTTTGTCTCACCTGTAGGCCTAGAAAGTAACTAAGCTCTCCCATCATGCTCATTTGATACCTGGACTACATGAGCTTGGCAAACTTCGTACAGAGTTTATCATTAGTAGACCCAAAGATAATGTCATCAACATAAATCTGAACTAAAAGGAGGTCACTTCCTTGATTGAAATAAAACAGAGTTTTGTCAATTGTTCCTCTGTTGAATCCACTTTCTAGAAGAAATTGAGCAAGTGTCTCATACCATGCTCTTGGTGCCTGCTTAAGTCCATATAGTGCCTTATCTAGCCTGTAGACATAATCTGGATATTTGGGGTCCACAAATCCTGGTGGTTGTTCAAAAAACACTTCTTCTTCAAGCTTTCCATTTAAAAAAGCACTTTTCACATCCATCTGAAACACTTTGAATTTCTTGTGAGAGGCATTTGCTAGAAAAATTCTGATTGCCTACAATCTTGCAACTGGAGCAAATGTTTCATCATAGTCTATTCCTTCCTGTTGTGAATAGCCTTTTGCTACCAGTCTAGCCTTGTTCCTTGTGATAACACCTTCACTGTCAGTCTTGTTTCTGAAAATCCATTTAGTACCAACAATAGATCTGTTCTTTTTCCTTGGTACAAGGGTCCAAACTTCATTTCTTTCAAATTCATTCAACTCTTCCTGCATTGCTGTTATCCAGTCAGCATCTTGAAGAGCTTCTTCCACTTTCTTTGGTTCATTTTTAGACAAGAATGCATGAAACAGACATTCACTTGCAGTAGCACTTCTTGTTTTCACTTTTGCATCTGGATCACCAATTATCAAATCAGGTGTATGTGATTTCGTCCATTTCCTAGAAGAAGGCAAATGACTTCTATCAGCATGTGATCCTCCCCCTTGATCCATGCTCTCCTGATTTTGTTGTGATCTTTTTTCGTTTTCTGAGACTCCCCCTGAACTTGACTGCCCAGAGTCAGAATTTGAATTTTCAGAGTTTGAAGCATCTGAGTTTGATCCATATTTTTCAGTTGACTCAGTATCAGTGTTTGAGTCTTCATCTTGATCATGCTCCCCCTCAACTGGTTCTCCCCTTTGTTGTGGCTGAGAAGTTTCTCCAGTGTTTACCAGTAGAGGTTCAGAGTTTGTTTCAACAGAGTCTGTCAGAATTGTTTCATCAGAATTTCCTTCATCAGAGTTTAAATCTTCATTTTCAAAGTTCAGTTGATCATATTCATCTTTGTCTTCAAGTCCAGTTATCTTCTTATCATCAAAAGAAACATGTATAGATTCCATGATCACTTTAGTTCTCAGATTGTAAACTCTGAATGCCTTTGTTGACAGTGGATAGCCAACAAAAATTCCTTCATCTGCCTTAAGCTCAAACTTGGTCAACTGTTCTGGATGAGTCTTCAAAACAAAACATTTGCACCCGAAAATATGAAAGTATTTCAGGTTAGGCTTCTTTTTCTTCACCATCTCATATGGTGTCTTTCCATGCTTATTGATCAGTGTTGCATTTTGAGTAAAACAAGCAGTTTGAACAGCTTCTGCCCAGAAATAAGTTGGCAATTTTGCTTCATCAAGCATAGTTCTGGCAGCTTCAATCAAGGTTCTATTTTTCCTTTCAACTACACCATTTTGTTGTGGTGTACCAGGTGCTGAAAATTCTTGCTTCACTCCATTGTCCTTGCAGAATTCTTCCATTGTTGCATTTCTGAACTCAGTTCCATTATCACTTCTGATGATTCTGACTTTGTTACTTGATCCTTTGTCCAGAAGCTTCACATGCTCCATCAGAGTTAATGCAGTTTCATCCTTCTTTGCTAGAAAATACACCCAAGTGAATCTAGTGTATTCATCAACAATAACTAAAGCATATTTCTTCCTTGCAATAGACATAACATTTACTGGACCAAAGAGATCAACATGCAGAAGATGATAGGGATCAGTGATTGAAAATTCTGTCTTGCTCTTGAAAGATGACTTCCTTTGTTTAGCCTTCTGACATGAATCACATAGGCCATCAACATTTAACAGAGCCTTTGGGAGTCCTCTTACAAGATCCTTTCTGATCAATTCATTGATGTTGTTCAAGTTCAAATGTGAGAGTTTCTTGTGCCACTTCCAACTCTCTTCACTAGACATTCTTGTAGACAGGCAAACAGCTTTTCCAACAGAGTCTATCAAAATCTTGATTTCATAAATGTTGTTTTGCCTGTGACCAACTAGAACAACCTTTCCTGTAGATTTGCTGACAACTTCACAATATTCAGGTTGAAAATCTACATGATATCCCTTGTCACAGATTTGACTCACAGATAACAAGTCATGCTTGAGTCCTGGGACATGAGCTACATTGTTAATGATGACATTTCCAAGATTAATATTGCCATATCCCAATGTTCTTCCTACATTGCCATCACCATAGGAAACTTTTGGGCCAGCCTTCTCCTCATAGTCTGATAGCAGGGCTTTATTTCCAGTCATGTGTCCTGAACATCCACTGTCCACGACTAGGGTTGCCTCCCTGTTACCCTGCAATCACAAGCAATTACTGAGGATTAGTTTGAAGGATCCAGACTTGCTTGGATCCTTTGGCATTCTTAACTTTGTTAGCTTTTGCAGCGGAATTAACATTATCAGAGTTTGAGCTAACAGTATCAGTGTTTACACTTGCAGTATCAACTTTAACCCATTTCAGATTGGGTTTCAGTTCATAGTAATTATGATAGATAGCATGATATTCTCTGCAAGTATAAATGGAATGCCAAGTGCTTCCACAGTGTGTGCATAAAGTCTGTGGCTTAGTTCTAGCAAAATCCTTCTTTACCTCAGACTTTGTAGGTAAAGAATTTATATTTTTATTTTTCTTACAGAAATTTGCAAGATGCTTAGTACTACCACAGTTATGACATGTCTTTCTTGGAGCATAACTAGCAAGCATTGGTTTATTTCCTGTAGTGATGCCTACTTTTCCATTTCTGTTCTTGTTTGACACTTTCTGTTTCTTAACAGATTTTAACTCCTTCAGTTTATGCTTGAGTTGTTTATCTGTCATTGAACCAATATTAACCTGTTTAACACTAGTTTTTACTGGTTCAATTTTAACAGCTTCCTTTTCATTTTCAGACAAAAATTTACTGGTTCCATGTACAAAGTGAGTTCGGATTTTAACTTGATTTTGAAATCTAAGTTCATCTCCCTCATTATAACCTAGACCAACAGTGTCTGTTTGAGAAATCTGTTGAGTGTCCTTTCCAGAATTAGTCCAAGTTCTAATTTTATTATTTGCTTCCTCCAACTCTGACTCTAGTTGTTTATATTTCTGAAGCAAATTCTGTTCTTTACAAACAGCATCATCTCTTTCTTTCTGAACTTGTTGCATGTTTTCAAGTTTTTCTTCAACAAGTTTATTTCTTACCTTAAGTTTAGAATTTTCAGCTTTTATCCTCTCATTTTCTAAAGTCTGATCCCTATAACTTATCACTACAAGAAAAGGGTCAATAGACATCAGTTTATGGCCGATGTCTATGTTATTTTGCATGTGATGTCTAGGTCGGAGATGTCTATTCTAGACATCGGTCAGAAATTGATGTCTGTGCTAACATAAACATCGATATTTACTTCAATACACATCAGTTGTTCTACAAAATAGGTTAGATATAATTAATTTTATAAACAACTTGCATGCCTTATATTCTAGAAAACATATAATAAATTAAGTGATTTTTCATATACACATCGATTTTTTTTTTGAAAGTGATGTCTATTTAGATATCAGACATTATAGTTTTAGCAAATAAAGTGATGTCTGTTGTTATCTTAGACATCATCCTATACTGATGTCTAATGTACTTATAAACATCAGTTTTTCCAGAAAAAAACTGATTAATAATGTTCACTTAGACATCAGATTTTATAAATAAAAAGTGATTTCTATTTGTTTCTTAAACATCAGATATTGTAGAAAAAATGTGATGTATATCTTTGTTTTAGACATCATTTTTGCCATAATAAAATTGATGTATATTTATGTCTTAGATATCAGTATTTGGTAAAAAAATTGATGTAGAAAAAACTAAAATCCGATGTACCAAATCCAAAAAATAGACAAGAATTCCTCGATTGTCATTGACAACATAAAAATCAATGTCATCAATATCCAAATTACATAAATTACATATCCGATGTACCGAATCCAAAGCAAGTAAAAATGACTACATATCCACAAAATCCGCAAAATCAACTAAACTGAGCAAAGTACCCATCCACAAACAAAGTACATAACCTGCTTAACTAGTCAAAGTCTATGTCTGCAGATGTGCCGGAAGCTTCAGTTAACCTCCTTTATCAACTCTCTTGCTGTGAGCTTAGAGTTATCTATACACAAATATATAAGCAATAAAATAATGAGAAAAATGTGCCGGAAGCTTCAGTTAAGCTATACGTATACATATATAACGAAGGAAATTATGAGAAAATGGCATTAAGCTTCAATTCACCTCAAATTAGCTACACATAAATATATATACACATACTGATTTACATATACATCCACTAAAAATGTAGGAAATTGCGAGAATAAACTGCATTGAGCTTCAAATTAGCAAAACTCCCGAGCGAAATCAAAGTCACCTTAAATTAGGAACATAAACACATACACGTACTATGGCATCTGAATCATTCCACCACCTTGATCCATCTGAATCATTTCCCTGCGGTGATTCTATCTCAATTTCAGTTAGCGCAGTAGCTGCTTCTATGGCATTTTAAAAAAACATTATATCAATTTCACAAAACATGATATCAAGATCACGTTCCACTTCTATTTTAGGTGTCTCTGGACTAGAGCTTGACATTTCTACTTTCTCGATCCCTGTAAGTGACTTGAGAGGGGTCAGAGCAGGGTTGTGATCATTTTCATGTTTACTTTCAAATGGAATTGACAAAATATCTAAATCTCGTTTCAACACCATCACAGGGCTGGTACTGCTGATGGATGGAGAAGTTATTCCATCCAAATCAGATATCAGAATATTATCTTCAGGTGGCGTCCAGGACCAGAAGGTCACCTGGTATATATTTTTTCATTCACATTCGTAACGTAATCACCTTTCAATTACATCTTCCTGTTAATAGACTTAAAGCAATTAAAGCATACCTTATCATAATCAACATCATAAATACATTGCATCAAAAAATGTTAAAGGTCAGTGGAATACCTTTCCCTTGTAATAACCTTGTAGCAATTAACCAAGCAAAAGTCAGCAGGAGGCGCCTCAGTACCCGCAGATTTGTAAGCAAACTCATTAACTCTGTCTTGAACAGCTCTAAACTGGTTTTGGCTGCCGTCTGGTGCAGCGGTTACAGAAAAATCATTAAATTTAGCCGAACTCTCTTCTCTCATGCGCCTTTTACCTAATTGTGTTTCTGACCACATTTGCTTTTTTAGAGCATTTGCAGCATCCAGACGATCCTGCGATTTTCTAAAATTAGACAAATAACACCAACATATTTTCAATTTTAACTATTCTAAAACTTTTCTACTAACAAAAACTATACATCTAAAATTTACTATATCAAAAGTTCACCTCAAGAACTGCACGAACAACGTTTCCTTCATTCACTACAGAAATCAAGACAACAAGGGCACTGAGACGCTCCTCAACACAAAGATTGCAATACTCTCCTTCAGTAAGTCCACGGACCCATGACTCCCCAGAGTTGCTTTCGTCAATCTCCATTAATCCTTGAACAGGCTCACTTTCAGTGTCATCTTCGCCAGTAGTGACATAAAACTGATTAATGTGATGACCTGCCACTAATCATTTTAAAAAACACACAATGGATGAAAACAAACAAGTATATTACAACACCTCGCAAGGGAGAAGTGAAATCTTACCAGGGGTATCAGGGTTGGTTTTCAAATTCAAATGCGCATCATGGTGAGAACTATTATTTGCAGTTGCCGACAAAGTTCCAGGTTCTTTACAATTATCACTAATCTTGTTCACACTGAGTGCGGTACCTATCTCATCAACTTCGAGACCATCAGCAATATCGGATTCAGAGTCATCATCCTTTTCAACATCGCCATTAGTTTCCTCCGTCAAAAAGCCATTTACATATTTCTGTATTTCTTCCCTGGCAGTTGCAATTACTGCTTCACCATCTGCAGGATCCTTTCTGAAAGCAGGCCTCACATAGTAAGTTAAAGGAGCTATTCTAACAAAAAGAGTTGGATCTCTAGATAATGCAACAGACACAGTGGCAAAGAATATGATAAGCAGCAAATTTGATTGTTCCAGGTGTTAACCGATTTCTACTTTTACGCTGCTGGGGTAATCCTTTTTCTTTCATTAAGGTGACTGCATTTTCTACTGCAGAACCATCACGGAGCATGGAAACGATATCTTCACAACCTTTGACCTGCAAATAACAAAGGAAAATTTGGTAATCTCTTATTTCCAATCTATTTGTTAAATTTTTTCCAGACTCTTGGGGCAAAACTCTAGTGATAGAATTATAACAAAAGGCATCCGCTCAAAAGATAGCTGATTACAAGTTTATTTGTCATAAGAGAGCAAATAAATTAACCAAGCAAAAAAGAAGAATTAGCATTGGCGCTATTGCAGAATAGTAAGGTTAAAGATCATCATCTGCTAGGATGGCAAATGTAAATTTTACGCGCATAAAACTGTGATAAGACAATGGTTCAGGAAACTATAATGCAGTTGATAATCCAACTTTTATGTGTTCTACAACTTTTACATACATTGGAAAGCCTTTTTCCTCTAAAGGAACCGAGGAAGAACAGCATTAGCTAAATTTGGACAAAGAAAAAAATCAAGGAATCAAGAACTTATTAAACAAAAGCGATTTGCAAGAAGTGATAAAAATAAAGTAAACAAATGGACCTTGTTCTGTGATCAGTCCTTAAATTTCAGCAAACTCACCTTCCCTGCATACACCTACATCTAACACCAGACTTTTTCTTTTCGACTGTAGTATCCGGCAACAATTTCTCCTTGGAGATTGCAAGTAAAGATTCAAATGAACCATAATGAGAAGAAACACATTACATTTTTGAAGGTATGTGACAAACAGGGAAAATGTTGGTAACAAATATGCCTAATATGCATGTCTTTAGATGTCTTTAGAAGCAAGAACAAGAACCGCAAATAAAATGGTAAAAGATGCCAGACATTATATACAAAATATTAAACTAAGCAAAAGCTAGAGGCAACTCATATATCTCCATTCAAGAAGTCCAGACACAACAATTTTACAATCCTTATACAATAATTAGTATCTTAAAGTTTAAGTTGCTAAAAAAAGTACAGGTTTGTTTGCAATAATAAAGCCAGACCGTGTTTGTCAGTCGTATCAGCACCTCTTTCACTACTAGCAAGATCTATGAAGGATATCTTCCCCACAACCTTCCCTGCTTTAGACTCATTCCCATCATGTGTTCGAATCCTCACTTCCCTCTCCCCGTACACACTTAAAATTCTACTATATTGAAAACATATCATCTATAAATAATCAGCTAAAACTTGAATTGAACTGCATTTCAGCAAGCTTCTATCGGATTTGCCAAACAAGCATAAATTATGTAAATATAAATCGAAAGTAAATTACCTAGTACATCAGCCGCTAGTTCCCTGAAACGGATATGTCGACGACCAGACTTTTCGCAATGCTCAAGCACAAGAGACATGAGATAGTAAGAATAGAAAGTAACAGCTCCCATTAACGTCAAGGAAAAGAACCCAAGTCCCCATCCCATTCCCCTGAAAGCAAACGGCAATGACAATATCGTCGGCCCAACTATTGCGGTTGTCAAGTGAAATCCAGCATGCCACCATTCCCGTAAGTAACACATCCATTGTCATACATGCATTAATACACACACATTAAACAGGCGCACACACATATATCAAGCTAATTTAAAATTAACCTAATCAAACATGTATACAAACTAATTTAAAATTAACCTAATCAAAGCGATTAATACTGATACAAACCAGTTCACAAATATATGTACAAACCCATTTAAAATTAACCTAATTAAATCAAATAATATAGACAACAACCCAAACAAAATATATACAAACAAACCAAATTATAATTAACCAAATTAAATCTTAAAAATCGAATAAATGGAGCAATTACCTGAATTAGGTAGATACTCTTACTAACTGTAGAGCAAATCAAGCAAAGAGAATAGAAATCGAACAAGTCGCGGACCAAATTTAACTATTCTTGGCGAGTTAGGACTTCGAGCTTTTCTTCGTGAACTAAGTATTGAGGAACAAATCGAGCTAGGGTTCTTCGTCAGTTGTTCTTGTTCAATTAGGGTTCTGATTGTAAGAGTGTGTCGGTTTATTTTTGTGAATTGTGTTTGTCGAACAAATCGATTGTGGTGGTGGAGGTGAGTTTGTGGTGGTGAGAGATGATGTAACACCCCCAGATCCGGGGTCCGGGATCCGGTGGTTACGGTTTCCAATTCTGTCCACAACAATTGAACTTTCCTTAACATAAAATAAATTACGTCTCTATAACCCAACACAACAATATAAAACACACCCGTTATAGTCCCAGATATGAAATCAGAGTAACAATCAAATTTTTATTAATCACATTATGAGTTCTTACAATCCAAAAGAATTTCAATATAAATACATACTCTTTGCCATCCATTTACATAAGTCATACTAGACCATATTCTTGGTACTGAAAGAATAAATATACCCTACCAATAGCTTCTTCTTCAGCTCTGGTAGTCTCATCGTCCTCGCCCGCGTCGAGTGCGCCTTGTGCGAGTCATCTGGTCTAGCTGTTGTTGTGATATAATAATAAAGCAAGGGTGAGCAATAGCCCACCAATAATAATATATAACTGAACGATAATGTATAACAGTTCAAAAGTATCTTTCAAACCATATGCCATGCATTTACGGAAATGATGCCAGTATAATATGAACGATGAAGTTACAAGGTAACTTAAAGTATTTGTTTGTAGAAATATCTGCTACATCAAAGTAAGCGAGATATTCTTATTGTTATTAAGAAGAGGAACTTGCAAGAAAAGGGTTGCAATTCCAGTTATGACACTTTTCCAACTCTGCCAACAGTAATCATGTTGCAGGAAATAAATAAATTTGGATGATGAACCAATGATGGAGTATTCACCGCGCCCGCTGTTCCAATCTTGATGATCAGTCGAGATCGTACAGCTCAATTTAGATTTACTACCGGTAGAAGGAAGAACTGACGGCTTTACTTGTATACCGCCTTACTAGCTCTCCCCGGCCAACGGTTGGGCCAAAGGGGATGGACCGGCGCTACTCGGCCTCTTACACGACTCCTAGTTCAAATAGAATTCATGATTCTGAATGTAACGTTCGTCCCCCTTTCCCCAAGTATAATACTTGTTGATAAGACTCCACAAAGTAGTCGTATCTAGTTGGAAAGGAAAATTTACCAATAACTCCCAAGCTATTACTTGGTAACGGATATCAACTTGTTCCAGTAATCTTACCCCTCGAAAGATGAGAAGGTAAGCAATGACTTAATAAGTCAACAACACCCGAGTTGCGGGTGAAGGGAATACTTTATGACCGGGAAGTCGACAAGATAAATAACATTTTCCAAGTAAGGTTCCCTTATTATTAAGGAAATCACTACTAGAAAAACTACATTAGACATCACACTTTAGACATCGTCCAGAAAAGCCACCGATGTTAAAAGCATCTATTACATCGGAAAATAAGAAACCGATGTCTAATAGTAATCTAGACATCGTTTTCCTCTATAAGCGATGTCTAATTCCCTTTTTTAAAAAAAGAAACCGCGCTCTTCCCTCTTTTATTTCCCCCTCTTATCAAAAATTTCCCCCCTTACAAATTTCCCCCCCCCCTTAGAATTTTTTTCCCCCCCTTAGTCAAATAGCTCCAGCCCGCTTGTTCCAAAAAATAAAATATTAAAACTAAAAACATTAAGACCCCCATTTTCCCCCAAATATTTCCCCTCTTTACCCAAGAACCCTAGCCCTATTTTCTCAGTATAAGTGTGAGATTTTATTAAACCTAATTCATCGCTGTTGAGAACGGAGGCGATTAAATCGGTGAGATTTTTGCGAGGTAGTGTAGTTAGAGGTGTTGTTGGAGAATCATCGAGCTATCACACTCGATTTCGTCTATTAATTCCGATTTCGTCTATTAATTCCGGCAATTGCTCTCATCTCCGGCCGTATCCTCCTCTCTGTCTTGCTCTTCTTCTCCTTTCTCGCTCCTTCTCCCTCACACAATCGCCATCTTCACCGCTCATTGGTACTCACTTATATATAAGTAGTTTATATACACAGACATTTGTATGTATTGTTACTCCAGTTACTTACTCCACTGTTTCATTTGATGAGATAGACACAGGCGATGCGGATGCTCGTATTGTTCTCTCGTTTCGTGTTCCGGTCAGGGCTCTTTGTACTATGTATATGTGTATTTTATATTAGTGTTTTGATTTAATTGAATTCTGATTTTGCCTATGTTTGTGACTCCTCTGCGGAATTCATCGATTGATGTTGCTATTTTATGCTAATCTGTTTCTGAAAAATGGAACTGGATCTGATTGTTATTCATGCTCATTTCCAGACTCTTGCTAAGGTAAATATTCTTTACATACCTAACTCATTTACCATCATTTGTTTGATTATTATTTTTTTAACTGATTGATCTTGGACAATTCACTAGGCAGCAGAGCAGGACTATGAAAAGGAAAAACTAAATGAACGAATTGCAAAACTTTCAGGGGGTATTGCCGTTATTCAGGTGATCTTTGGCATCTGTATATTGATATTTGATTGCCGAGACAATTTCAATCTAACATGCCTTTAATTCATAATTTTTTGCTTGAGTACACAGGTTGGAGCACAAATGGAAACCGAACTTAAAGAAAAGAAATTGAGAGTAGAGGATGCCTTGAATGCAACAAAGGTATATATTCGATAGAGCTGCTGAAGTATTTGGCTGAATAATTATTGTGTATATCACTATGCTTGAACGATCCAGTACTTTGTTTCTTACAGGCAGCTGTTGAAGAAGGAATTGTAATTGGTGGTGGTTGCACTTTACTGCGCCTTGCAGCAAAAGTTGATGCCATCAAAGAAACTCTTTATAATGTTGAGCAAAAGGTAGCGTTTTTTGCTTGTGGCTTTTATCTATGGTGACATAGTAAAATTGTATGAAATTTTTGTGGGTTCTTTTATGATGTAAAATATGAATGACCGACAGGTAGGAGCTGATATTGTTAAGAGGGCATTGAGATACCCAATGAAGTTAATTGCCAAGAATGCAGGGGTGAACGGAAGTGTTGTGATTGAAAAGGTATCTTTCTTACTTTGTACGTGTCTGTGTGGTATAATGTGCCTAATGTTGGGTATTCTTCTAGAATTAAATGATCTCCACTATTTGATTCAGGTGCTCACTAATGATGATCAAAAGTATGGTTACAACGCTGCAACAGGAAAGTATGAGGACTTGATGGCTGCTGGTATTATTGATCCTACAAAGGCAAGTTGTTCTTGTTTCGCTTCCTTGTGATGTCCCTAATGATTTTAGGGCAACTTCTTCTCTTTTTAGGCTTGCACTTGCTGGTTAACAAAAACTTAGGTTGATGCCGATATCTACTTGTATACTGTATATGTGTTGTAGTTAAGGCTGCTGAATATATAAAAGCTTGCGTTGTCTTGTTTATATAATCGGCATATCGACATATGCACTATTTAATTTTCTGAAATTGACTGCATAGAAATATGCCTTTTAATTTAGTTATAGTGTTTTTGTGATCTATTTGATCAGCCATATGCACATGTATAATTATGTAGTCACTGTTTCAGATACATGCAGCCTCTGTTGTCCAGAATTCCAATAATGGTGGTGGAAGGAAATCATGAGATAGAAGAGCAGGTTGATAACAAAACATTTGAGGCTTACATCACTCGATTTGCATTCCCATCTGAAGAAAGTGGATTTAAATCAACATTCTACTACTCGTTCGATGCTGGTGGCATACATTTTGTGATGCTTGGCGCCTACACAGCATATGATAAACTAGACATGTTTTAATCGTGGTTTACATTCAGTTGTAAACTGGACAAAGTATGGAACACAGGTTTATGATTGTAACATTGACGCTTAGTGAGATAATAAGATCCTCCTTTTTTTTATTTACAGCTGATGGGAAGGTGACATTTACATCCTCAATCCTTTGCCTCAAAAGACACAATATACTGCACTACAGAATGCATTATCAAGGTAAAAAAATCAGTCTTAAATTGTTTTTAAGCATTTTAGTTCTGTGATTAATGATCTATTTTGTTATGTCAATCTCCTGTATGTATAGGGCCATTCAGTCATTCAATGCTGAAACTGGAAGGGGAAACAAACCTCCAAAAGTCGTCTATGTTGTTGTAAGTATTTTCCGCACTCAATTAAGTTTATTTTCGTCTTTTAGCACTGATCAATATTGTAAATTTTGGATTATTTCTAGGGATCACCTAAACAGCCCGGAGGCAATGAATGCGGTTATGTGGTTTTGCGCTATATGGCTGATTTACTCAAGGATGAAGAAATGACTTTAATTCCTAAGGTATTAATGAATTTGGAGAATACTGAATAATATTAAGTGAAAAGTTATATATGTGCTAATTATTATCTGTGTGCTCTGTGTAATTTGTAGTGGTCCACCAAGACTAGGCTGACTTACACAATGGCTGAACTTGATGAGGTTCGTGTGACGACGCTTGAGCAAATCGAAGACAAAATGTGAAGGATTAGGTTTCCAGCTGCCACGGTCTTTTAATGTTAGTTCAAGGCAAATATTAGATGTTTATGGAAATACTTGGGTTTGACAATATCGTGCCGGTCATTTTGTTAAGTACGTACTAAGTAATTATGGTCTGTGGAGTACAGTAAGTTGATAAATATGTTGGTTTGTACTATAGCTAGCTAAGAGGCATATATGTTTGTCGTTCCGTTATGTTGATCTACATTGTAAGCTACAAGGTTGGTCGAATGGTTTGTAGTTTTTGTCGATCGGTATAACTGATGAATATTTGGATATATGAAGTTGGGTTTTGGTATGGTATTGTGTTTAGAATGATTTTCGTTTTTTTGGTTTATATATGGTATACTGCAGATGGGAGAATGATAAATTCGACCATAATTAACATCATGTAACCATTGTAAACGATGTCTATAGTTTATTTGGCAACAGCTTACCAATGTAAAACCAATGTTATATAAAACATTTTACAACAGCTGTCTAATGGAAAACCGATGTGTAAACAGTCTAATAACATCAGTACAGTAAAACCAAACTGATGTAAAACGACAGTAATACAACACTTGATCAACAAGTAACCGATGTAAAAAGGCTAATCTAACAACGATTATTTTAAACAATCGATGTTTATATCTGTATAGACATCGCTTGTGTAATAAAATATCATTGCAAACTGAATGGTTACTTGATGCAAAGACATCAGAATACGTTTTATAGCCGATGTCTATAATAAGGATATACATCGGTTAAAAACCGATGTCAAAAACCACCACCTTTCTCTACACATGCGAAGACATCACTTCAGTTTTTTTTTTACATCGGTTTTTAGCCGATGTCTAATGCCATTTTTGTAGTAGTGAATAGACTCAAAGAAGAATGATGTCTGAGAACCTTTCTTGATATAAGATTAATAATAATATGACTCCGAGATATTTTCGGTAATAATCGAAGAAGATAAACCTTATCGGGGTTATTCTAAGTATGGAATAAATATTCAGAGAATATTTATTGAATTAAAATATTTTACAGATTCTTTAGGAATATGAAAGAATATCTTTAATCAGAGTATTTCCCAAATAATTCTTGAAGAAATATCAAGAGAATATTTATTGCATAATTAAATAATCAAATGAATATTCAAAATAATATTCATTACTTAATAAGTCCTGAAAGAAATATTTAAAATATTTAAAATAATATTCGATGATTAAATAGAACCCTGGATGAATATTCAAAATAATATTCATAATTAATTAGGAATTTAAATGAATATTGATAAAGTAATATTCATTTAATGAATAATATTCTAAATGAATATCAAGTAATATTCATTTAGTAATCCAAGCTTTAAAGGAATATTCGATAAATAAATCAAGCTTCAGATGAATATTGAAGATAATATTCATCAAGTACTTCATATCTTAAATGAATTTTCAAAAGTAATATTTATTTAATAAAATAATACTCTAAATGAATGTCCAAATAATATTCATTTAATAGTCTCATCTTTAGAAGAGTATTCGAAATAATAATCGATAATCAATTCGACTCTGAATGAATATTGAGAAATATTATTCGTTGAGAAATATTATTCGTTGAATAGTTACGTTCAAATAATTATTTGAAGTAAGAATCGTTAAAATAATTAGTCTCGAACGAATATTCAAATAATATTCGTCGCCCAAATAATAGAAAATATTTACTTAAATATTTTCCTCCGAGGTAATCTCGATATATCAAGGAATATGGACTCCCGGTCTATATTTGATTAATAAGATGTATACGCCCTTTTATGAGGGTCTTACAATAACCGGCTTATAACTGATATATAACTATCTAGCTTATAAGCCAACAATAACATTCAGGGAACAAGTATATCAATTCAACTTGAAAGTAGGCATGCATGCAATGGCATATGTATATCAGCAATCATATATATATATATATATATATATATATATATATTTATTCAATCACAACAACAGCCTAAAAGAAGGGAATTGAAACTTGCCTGGTAGTCGAGTACGGTAAGGGGTAGTGGTAGCGGGTCCCGGTTCAGCTGGGTGATCTATAAATAGCCAAGGCATTCGGGATTAATCACTTAACATATTAAAAGTTAAGTTATACTTAATTCGAAACACGTTCTCGAGTTATCTCGTTATACCCCTTTTTGTGGATTACTTTTATCACTGATCCGACCCGACATTCGTTCGTTAATACGACATGTCATTGTACTTATACTTGGACATACCTAAGTCATATGAGTTCTAAAGTCGATCGTTACGAACCAATACTATACTCCGAGTTTTATCGCCCGTTTTCTAAGTGTTTTACCGAAATTATAAAAGAGTCGTCTTTTAGGGGTTCGTTCGCGTTTAACCTCGACTCGAACATTTTTAATAAATCGAAAAATGATCCTTTTGACATACGGTTTTCTTTCACGCCTTCCTTTTTACCTCTAGTATTTATTTACCAAGATTTGCCATGACGTTACATAGTTTACGAGGGTTCAATTACAGTTACGAACTTTCGTTTACGGATTCGAACTACTTTTAGTAATTTGGTCATAAATCCTAAACCGTAAGTCCGTTTCACGTGATCTTTATATCAAAACGAAGCTTAGAACATTACCTATCCTATCATGGCAGATAAGGTCTCTGGACAGTAGGGGTTCGACATGGAAAATGGCATACAAAACATGGTATTGCAAAATCGGGCATTATAACGGCTGTAAATCGAATATCTATCAATTTCGAATCTTCCCGTAAACATAGTATCCAACCCAAACAACATATACATGACTTATATACATGAACTGAGGCCAAGCAATGCCTTTCCGTTCATCTAGCTATTTACATCATTAATCCAAAATCCATACATAATCATGCTTATAATCTTAACATAACCATAACTAAGTCGTAACTATCATAAACATGCTTAAATCTCAAACAAGGGTTAGGATTTCAAGAGCTTTATACCTTCCTTGGAGTGTGTAAAGACCTTTCTAATCTTTGCATAGTCCTTGTATACCCATAACCAAGCTTAGATCATCCTAGAAATCAAGAAAATCAAGAGTTGTTCTTGAAAATCACTATTCACCCTAGTCTTTGATGATTTCTTTGAAAATCGAAACAAGAGAGTTTGGCTTTGAAATTTTTAGGGGATCACTTTTGGGAAATGTAAGACTCACCATAATTTTTACAAGATCAAGAGATGGTGGGAAGAGGGGTTTTGATTTTTGAATTAAGGGTATGGCCGAATGGAATTTTCAAGGGGGGGAGAGTTGCTTGGTTTATTTTGTTTTAATCTCATCCATTCTCATCTATTACCAAGATAATATCTTGTATAAATTCACTTTATTAAAGTGATGAGGTGTTGGATGAGGAAATACCATGACAAGTGTTGAAAATGTGGTGGTTTTAGCCTAACTACATGGTTGCCTTGCTAAGTAATTAGTTGCATTCTCTAGGGTGCTAGTTCCTTGATTCTAGTTTGGTTACTAGATATTTTATACTAGTAGCTTGCACAAGACTCTTGCTTCCTCTGCTTGTTTCTGTGTCCGATTATTGCCCGTTTCGATTGATCGTTCGTAGGAATATTTCACGGATTTCTAATTAGGGTTTACTGGGAATCCTTTTTAATATTAATACTTTCATTCTCCATCTTTCATTCTAACTTTCCAATTTATATTCCTTAAATCCATTCGTTAAATACTTAAGGCTATCAGTGTCCAGGGAACTCTCGGAGAAAATAAAAGTGCGGTTTTTCAGAATCCGACAGCTTTTACATACACTTATTTTCCCCCTGGATCACTAATACGAACTCGGAAATCCGTTCCGAATGCTTCTATATAGTGTCGTCTCATATTATTATATACTCCCACCAAAACACTATTCATTCTATATTCTTTACTTGTTCTCTTAGGGTGGTACAATTGTCCGTATTCTCTTTCGATCGTTCCTTATCCTTTTTACGGAACTACTGGATTAATCGTTACCGATCTGGATGACATGAAAATATTCTCCTGCTTGAAATTGCCATATCTTATTCCCTTAGAAGATAGATTATTCTTACCTATGTTGTTACCCTTTAGCATTCTTCAAGACATAGAAATAATAAAGTCGAATTCCATTCATTCTTTCCAAATATCAATTATTACATTGTAGCCATAACCACTTCTCAGTGGTTTCCTACCTTCATTCTTAAATCAAATATAATAACATCCCAAAATATCAAATCCTCAAAGTTAATATCTCAATTCTTGGATTATAATAATATTTAATCCACTGTCCGGTCAAATATTAGACCGAAAAGAATTTGGAATTTCTGAATTTCGATCGTCTCTGCATTCACTTATTTCCTCCGCGTATTACTAATATGACTTCGAAACATCCATATCACGTCCCGTACATAGGGTGGAGTGAAAAGTTTTCCAACTTACAAAATCACTATTCATCCACCAAATTACTATGCACGTACAGGAAACACTATGCACGTACGGGAAATACTATGCACGTACGGGAAATACTATGCACGTACTAATTTCCCTTCAAGGATCCATTAGCTCCTTCCTGGATGGTAGATTATTCTTATCTAGGTCCTCAACCATCGAATTGCTCTATTCTGACAATATACCAATGCATCAGGATCATTGTCCAAAGCAATATCCATTCATTACAATCATTGTTCTTTGAAACCACTATTCATTAGAGCTGGTGACCTTGTTGTCGGAATCATTGTTCCTCATTTTATCATTACTTAATAAAAAGTTTTAATTATATCCAAAATTTGGGGTTCTTACAGTCTCCCCTCCTTAAAAGGATTCCGTCCCGGAATCAGGTAGGAAGCAAAGAGTCGTTTGCCTGCCGTTCACTTTTTAGCTTCCCGGTCAATTCTTAGTCGTTCTACCCTTCCTCAGCACATCTTCTAGTGCTACAATTCATACTTTATCCTTTTTCCATCAACGTTGCTACTTTTCGTACAACTCACTATCCGGGTTATACTCTTACTCAGTCTTATCCTTATTGATACCTACAGTAACATTGGTATCACTATCACCCTACGATTCGGAGGTAACCTCGCTCGTACTGTGCATTTCCTGATCGCTTTAATCTTCGCAATCTCGATCAATATAGAGAAGTGGAAAGATTTATTGAGAGATCACTATGATCAATTGAACATTTGTTATATTGCATAGTTAGTACAGAAGGGGGCCAGCCTTTAGTACTTGACAAGCAATTAAACAAGTCATGGCATTCCACTTAGACTTCTATCACATAGACCGATAGTCACGTAGCAGTACCTCCCCTCCTAAAAGGGTTGTTCTTCTCAATTCATAAAGAAGATGAATAAGAGAGAAGAAGAGAAAAGAGTTCTAAAGGATTATAGAAAGCTTTCATGATTGTAGAATATCATACTCAGAATTTACCTCTGAACTATAGACGTTTATCAAAGAAGAAATTAATCATAATTATATCCAATACTATTTGATCGCAATCTCACGTGTCAACATATCTTGCTGCTTTGTCCATTATTCTATGGACAAATACTCTTGTTCAATCTTAGCGATACTCACATTCGGGAAATCCTTCAACCTTTCAGGTTAAATCTTTGATTTCTCACTTGACATCATTAATACTGACATCCCATATCATGTTACTAGCTTTTTCATAACTATAATATTGACACTATCAGGTTGTCATCCTGAGAATTCATTAGAAAACCCATTCATAACATTCCTTGCTTCTCATTCCATAGTTGCTTCCCCAGCCTTATCTTTATCAATCGCATCCTTCTTATTAGCTGATTCTTAATCATTTCTATTATTTACTTTCACCTTCACCTCTTTATTGAGACACCTTTTTGCACTTGGTACCTCCTTCGGTATTCCGTCTCATTTATTCTATAATCATCACGTTATTTCAATTTAAACTTTCCGAAATGAATCTGGCCCGATTCCTTTAACTTAGATTCATATAATCTACTTCTGCCAACATTGTTTCTCATTACTTGTTCTTTTCTATCCGTGGTTTTCCACAGGTTGTCTTTCGTAAGTCAGACCAGGTCGTATATCTACATGCTCGTACTCCTATCATCTGTTGAACATCTGCATTTTACTGGCGTAGCCTGGCCACATGAAAACCCGTTATGACCGTGCTATAATTTTGGGGGTAAGGCTGGCTCGAATACCGCCGTCCGAACACTTTAAACTCTCAAGTGGCCCAATAAGTCTTGGGCTCAACCGCCCTTCCCTCCAAGTCTCATTAATTCTTTCTACGGGAATACGTTTAGCATCACGAATTATCAACCTCATATTCTCTATCTTGTTTGTGCAGAAGTACACTAACACAAACTTGCTTGTCATTCATCAACATGCCATTTAGCTTATCAATAGCAGCACTTTCTTTATCTTTACGTTGTCATCTCCTTTCTTAGAAGAATCACCATCGCTTGTTGTTTACGTAGTGCGTTAATAGCTAACCCTACGGGTTTCAAATCCCTTAGGGAGACAAAGTAATCATTATTCCTTATCCATAAGGAACACTTCCTGAACTTGATGTAGATATAACGTGAAGTAGATAGAATTGCAGAAGAGTTTCAAGCATCGCAGCTAGGTCCGGTCGATGAAACTATCACTTATGCATCTTCCATAAAAGACTGGAAACTTAACGGTTTACTTCATCAATTTTGTACCATGGTCCTGGTTTGCCTCAAAATGGGACCTTCTAAGGTACGTAATATGCTTAAGACTCCATCAGGAATCGAATCTTTAATTAAACTATTATTACTGTTAATTATTGCACAGTCATCAGAAGGAATGTAAATTCCTCCATTCCGATATGACCTTCAAGGTCCTTCCGAATATCATCCTGTTTCTTCGGTATGAACATTTGTAATTATTCCTTTATACTTAGATTGTCGGCCACCTCATTGGCCTTTCTTGATGATAATGATTTCTTGTAACCCATGTTTTCTGGGTACATTCCAGCTCAAGTTTTTCTACCTCATTCCCATCACTGTTGGGTTAAAGCATTCTCCCTTAAGCTCTGCTGAAGGAGAAAATATAACTATCAGTCATTTCCATAAGTCATTGCTTCCACCTACCCGTGGGAACTTTATCACGTTTATTCCCAATCCTACTTAGGATACTTCTTTTCTTAGTTCTTTCTTTATCTTAGGATAATCTCAACCTTTATAGGTTCAACCCATACTTCCTCAGGGTTTCATACATGCCTCATCTGGCATTATTGTTACGATGTCATACATTCCTTACCAAACTTCCATTGTTGAAGTTCAGAATATTACCCTTTTTCCTTGTAAGGTTTCGTAGGCCATCATTATCATTCCTCCGGTATTTTCTGGGTACCGGGTATATCAAAATGTCATTGATCAATACTCTAATAATTCTATCTATGTTCTTTCCAGAACTCTTTTTAATAATCCTTACCGGTCATTGTTGCCTTAGCAAGTCCAGCTCATATCATCTGAAGTCATAATGTCGTTATTAGGGTTAATGCCACCCCTTGTGCATTCCCCAGGGTTTGTCTTAATTTATGGATATCCTATCCTTAATTCAACTGCCAAGGAATTCTTGCATCTTATAATTGGCAATCAGATCATGTATCCTTAATAAAGGTCTCTTTTCAATCATTCTCATTTGATAATCGATCGGTGGTTTAATGCCACCCTCTTCTTTCAGATAGTTGTCAGCATATTTGGCCTTCCAAAAAGGCAACGTATGCCAATCTCTTCTCTTACCGAACTTGTTAATGGTAGCAAGGATGTTCTGGAAGATATTGGTCGAGTTCAACGTGAATCTCTTAGTGCTTATCGTTCTTCGCAAAGGTACTTGCCTCAGACAAAATTCCTACAGCATACTGTTCAATTTCTGACCTTTTCTATACCCTCTTCATATACCTTCATTGTTTACTTTCCTCCGTCATAATATATTCATGGTATTCATGATACCCTAACATCATACATCTCAAGTCACTATACTTCCATGTTACTCGAAATCTTGGACAACCATATACACATGAGTCACTTTAGTACGGGTGACCCCATCCCAAAAAGGTCTAGTGAATTCCCAATCAAAACATGGGTTGTTCGGCAGAAGATTCAAACGATCTCATTAATGTTTCCTTTATATCAGAAGCCCTTGCAGTCGGTGCTTTCTTAGAAGCAACCCTGCTTTGTCTTTTCATTGCTGGTCTAGTCACTTTATAGTCCATTGTGACTTGGCCTCAACTGGCCACACATAAAAAATATATGATTTTAGGGGTTGGCTAATAGCATTACTTTTCTAGCAATTGCCGGCATAGTGCCTTCTTCTTTGATACCTTTCTACCTTTCCAAAACTTTACTCCATATAAGTCTTAATCGACTACTCGGCACCGTCTCCGCTCACCTTTCCTCCACTTTTATCTTTTCAACTATTCTTATCAATCCTACGTGCCACACAAGCTTACCATTCCTGGCATAACAGCCTTTTCATTTAAGTCAATCCTGGAATTTCTCAGTCTGGCTGGTTTCTTACTTACATTTCCTATTTTCGTCCAATCTCACTTCATCATTTTATCACTACCGTCGATTGTAATGCTCAGGGTCCGTTTACTAACCCATTTTACAGCATCCTTACCCAAATCACAGGGTTTGCTTCAATTTTTACTCTCTTCCACGACATTCTCTGATAATCAGAAAGACAAGGTTTGCCAAAATTCACCGAATTCCTTTCCAGACTCAGGGAAATTTTGATCAATCTACCCACCTACTGGTAACATTAAGGAGACCAGTTTCGAAACCTGAAGAATAGTTCTATGAACCTCCAAGCAGGTGGAATCATAAGCAGTCATAGTTAACGAAATAATCATCATCGGATTGGAAGTTTACCCACTGGAGAGGAATCAATTATATCCATCCCTTAGAAGGGAATCAATAGTTTCAAACTGAAACCTGTCACAACGTCCTGATATTCAATACTACCAAATGTCGGTCTACCTAACCCTTTATGCGAAGCGTCATTGGAAGCACAAAGTCTCCTTTTTACATTAAGCAATGACAGCTCTTGGTCATTACCAATTTCACCTTTTAGCTCCAGGAAGATTTTTCTCACATTTTTCTCTTTAACTGCTGATCGTATTACTTGATCTATTATAATTCCGTGTCGGAGTAAACTTAAGGTAACTACTATAATCCATTCAAAGAGAAGAAGGAATTTAATATTCCTTTGAATCACATGCATCTAACGTTTCTGGTTCATCATTTAACTGAGTTGAATTAACTCTATACTCAGTCTCTGGCAGTAGTCTCATTACGAGTTCATCTTGACTCACTGGTCTTATCTTCCGGTAGGTTCTGAGATCATTGTCTTGCTTACTACTTCCTTATATAACTCTACCCAATCATGCTATCACTTCCCAATGTCTTTACTTTCTAAATGATTCATTCATAAAATGAACATTTTCCTTAATAAAACCACCTTATTTACCTCAATTTGGTTCCATAATTTACAACCTACGACACCTGCCTTCTCATGGCGAATTATTACTGACCATATTCATACTAATTCATTTATCAAATGATATGGCACTTACTGCCTCCTTCTCAACTTTTCCTAGGGACTCTGCTCCTCGCCCTAAATCGATCTCTTTGATAATCATACATCCCTCTAGCTCTTTCTTTGTTAAGATGAAAATCTCTAAGGATTCTCATCTTTTTCCGTATAAGATCTCAAGTAATTCTTCCAATCCTTCTTTCTTGTTGGTACTACATCTGGTAGTCCGGCTATGAATTCAACATGCATCTTCAGATCTCTTAATAATATCTCGGTTCTTTATACTCACTTTTCTGAGCACCATATCTTAATCATCATAGTCATTCTGGCTGCGACCCTCATTATCCATGGGTAAGCTCCTTATCCTAACAGGATTTTCCTTATCTGCTGGAACCTCTTCCGGGTCTCCAGTAGGGTACTCCATCGAATTACCCGCTGATCTTCAGCATATAAAGCATCATCGCGTTGTCGCTCGTATGCCTCAAGGTCAGTCGCCTTACTCGTCGATACGATATTGAGCTAAGTTACTAACATTATACTTACGAGTTCCCATAAGGGTTTTATATGTCATCACTGCATTAAGTAGTCCGACTATGAACTTGGCAAGAGTTCTTATTATCTTATTGAATTTATTGTTTTAACATCACCTCATCTCTGGGGTTTATAACGTACGCTCTGATACCACTTCTGTAACACCCCCAGATCCGGGATCCGGGATCCGGTGGTTACGGTTTCCAATTCTGTCCACAACAATTGAACTTTCCTTAACATAAAATAAATTACGTCTCTATAACCCAACACAACAATATAAAACACACCCGTTATAGTCCCAGAGATGAAATCAGAGTAACAATCAAATTTTTATTAATCACGTTATGAGTTCTTACAATCCAAAAGAATTTCAATATAAATACATACTCTTTGCCATCCATTTACATAAGTCATACTAGACCATATTCTTGGTACTGAAAGAATAAATATACCCTACCAATAGCTTCTTCTTCAGCTCTGGTAGTCTCATCGTCCTCGCCCGCGTCGAGTGCGCCTTGTGCGAGTCATCTGGTCTAGCTGTTGTTATGATATAATAATAAAGCAAGGGTGAGCAATAGCCCACCAACAATAATATATAACTGAACGATAATGTATAACAGTTCAAAAGTATCTTTCAAACCATATGCCATGCATTTACGGAAATGATGCCAGTATAATATGAACGATGAAGTTACAAGGTAACTTAAAGTATTTGTTTGTAGAAATATCTGCTACATCAAAGTAAGCGAGATATTCTTATTGTTATTAAGAAGAGGAACTTGCAAGAAAAGGGTTGCAATTCCAGTTATGACACTTTTCCAACTCTGCCAACAGTAATCATGTTGCAGGAAATAAAAAAATTTGGATGATGAACCAATGATGGAGTATTCACCGCGCCCGCTGTTCCAATCTTGATGATCAGTCGAGATCGTACAGCTCAATTTAGATTTACTACCGGTAGAAGGAAGAACTGACGGCTTTACTTGTATACCGCCTTACTAGCTCTCCCCGGCCAACGGTTGGGCCAAAGGGGATGGACCGGCGCTACTCGGCCTCTTACACGACTCCTAGTTCAAATAGAATTCATGATTCTGAATGTAACGTTCGTCCCCCTTTCCCCAAGTATAATACTTGTTGATAAGACTCCACAAAGTAGTCGTATCTAGTTGGAAAGGAAAATTTACCAATAACTCCCAAGCTATTACTTGGTAACGGATATCAACTTGTTCCAGTAATCTTACCCCTCGAAAGATGAGAAGGTAAGCAATGACTTAATAAGTCAACAGCACCCGAGTTGCGGGTGAAGGGAATACTTTATGACTGGGAAGTCGACAAGATAAATAACATTTTCCAAGTAAGGTTCCCTTATTATTAAGGAAATAGACTCAAAGAAGAATGATGTCTGAGAACCTTTCTTGATATAAGATTAATAATAATATGACTCCGAGATATTTTCGGTAATAATCGAAGAAGATAAACCTTATCGGGGTTATTCTAAGTATGGAATAAATATTCAGAGAATATTTATTGAATTAAAATATTTTACAGATTCTTTAGGAATATGAAAGAATATCTTTAATCAGAGTATTTCCCAAATAATTCTTAAAGAAATATCAAGAGAATATTTATTGCATAATTAAATAATCAAATGAATATTCAAAATAATATTCATTACTTAATAAGTCCTGAAAGAAATATTTAAAATATTTAAAATAATATTCGATGATTAAATAGAACCCTGGATGAATATTCAAAATAATATTCATAATTAATTAGGAATTTAAATGAATATTGATAAAGTAATATTCATTTAATGAATAATATTCTAAATGAATATCAAGTAATATTCATTTAGTAATCCAAGCTTTAAAGGAATATTCGATATAATATTCGATAAATAAATCAAGCTTCAGATGAATATTGAAGATAATATTCATCAAGTACTTCATATCTTAAATGAATTTTCAAAAGTAATATTTATTTAATAAAATAATATTCTAAATGAATGTCCAAATAATATTCATTTAATAGTCTCATCTTTAGAAGAGTATTCGAAATAATAATCGATAATCAATTCGACTCTGAATGAATATTGAGAAATATTATTCGTTGAGAAATATTATTCGTTGAATAGTTACGTCAAATAATTATTTGAAGTAAGAATCGTTAAAATAATTAGTCTCGAACGAATATTCAAATAATATTCGTCGCCCAAATAATAGAAAATATTTACTTAAATATTTTCCTCCGAGGTAATCTCGATATATCAAGGAATATGGACTCCCGGTCTATATTTGATTAATAAGATGTATACGCCCTTCTATGAGGGTCTTACAATAACCGGCTTATAACTGATATATAACTATCTAGCTTATAAGCCAACAATAACATTCAGGGAACAAGTATATCAATTCAACTTGAAAGTAGGCATGCATGCAATGGCATATGTATATCAGCAATCATATATATATATTTATTCAATCACAACAACAGCCTAAAAGAAGGGAATTGAAACTTGCCTGGTAGTCGAGTACGGTAAGGGGTAGTGGTAGCGGGTCCCGGTTCAGCTGGGTGATCTATAAATAGCCAAGGCATTCGGGATTAATCACTTAACATATTAAAAGTTAAGTTATACTTAATTCGAAACACGTTCTCGAGTTATCTCGTTATACCCCTTTTTGTGGATTACTTTTATCACTGATCTGACCCGACATTCGTTCGTTAATACGACATGTCATTGTACTTATACTTGGGACATACTTAAGTCATATGAGTTCTAAAGTCGATCGTTACGAACCAATACTATACTCCGAGTTTTATCGCCCATTTTCTAAGTGTTTTACCGAAGTTATAAAAGAGTCGTCTTTTAGGGGTTCGTTCGCGTTTAACCTCGACTCGAACATTTTTAATAAATCGAAAAATGATCCTTTTGACATACGGTTTTCTTTCACGCCTTCCTTTTTACCTCTAGTATTTATTTACCAAGATTCGCCATGACGTTACATAGTTTACGAGGGTTCAATTACAGTTACGAACTTTCGTTTACGGATTCTAACTACTTTTAGTAATTTGGTCATAAATCCTAAACCGTAAGTCCGTTTCACGTGATCTTTATATCAAAACGAAGCTTAGAACATTACCTATCCTATCATGGCAGATAAGGTCTCTGGACAGTAGGGGTTCGACATGGAAAATGGCATACAAAACATGGTATTGCAAAATCGGGCATTATAACGGCTGTAAATCGAATATCTACCAATTTCGAATCTTCCCATAAACATAGTATCCAACCCAAACAACATATACATGACTTATATACATGAACTGAGGCCAAGCAATGCCTTTCCGTTCATCTAGCTATTTACATCATTAATCCAAAATCCATACATAATCATGCTTATAATCTTAACATAACCATAACTAAGTTATAATTATCATAAACATGCTTAAATCTCAAACAAGGGTTAGGGTTTCAAGAGCTTTATACCTTCCTTGGAGTGTGTAAAGACCTTTCTAAGCTTTGCATAGTCCTTGTATACCCATAACCAAGCTTAGATCATCCTAGAAATCAAGAAAATCAAGAGTTGTTCTTGAAAATCACTATTCACCCTAGTCTTTGATGATTTCTTTGAAAATGGAAACAAGAGAGTTTGGCTTTGAAATTTTTAGGGGATCACTTTTGGGAAATGTAAGACTTACCATAATTTTTACAAGATCAAGAGATGGTGGGAAGAGGGGTTTTGATTTTTGACTTAAGGGTATGGCCGAATGGAATTTTCAAGGGGGGGAGAGTTGCTTGGTTTATTTTGTTTTAATCTCTTCCATTCTCATCTATTACCAAGATAATATCTTGTATAAATTCACTTTATTCAAGTGATGAGGTGTTGGATGAGGAAATACCATGACAAGTGTTGAAAATGTGGTGGTTTTAGCCTAACTACATGGTTGCCTTGCTAAGTACTTAGTTGCATTCTCTAGGGTGCTAGTTCCTTGATTCTAGTTTGGTTACTAGATATTTTATACTAGTAGCTTGCACAAGACTCTTGCTTCCTCTGCTTGTTTCTGTGTCCGGTTATTGCCCGTTTTGATTGATCGTTCGTAGGAATATTTCACGGATTTCTAATTAGGGTTTACCGGGAATCCTTTTTAATATTAATACTTTCATTCTCCATCTTTCATTCTAACTTTCCAATTTATTTTCCTTAAATCCATTTGTTAAATACTTAAGGCTATCAGTGTCCAGGGAACTCTTGGAGAAAATAAAAGTGCGGTTTTTTAGAATCCGACAGCTTTTACATACACTTATTTTCCCCCTGGATCACTAATACGAACTCGGAAATCCGTTCCGAATGCTTCTATATAGTGTCGTCTCATATTATTATATACTCCCACCAAAACACTATTCATTCTGTATTCTTTACTTGTTCTCTTAGGGTGGTACAATTGTCCGTATTCTCTTTCGATCGTTCCTTATCCTTTTTACGGAACTACTGGATTAATCGTTACCGATCTGGATGACATGAGAATATTCTCCTGCTTGAAATTGCCATATCTTATTCCCTTAGAAGATAGATTATTCTTACCTATGTTGTTACCCTTTAGCATTCTTCAAGACATAGAAATAATAAAGTCGAATTCCATTCATTCTTTCCAAATATCAATTATTACATTGTAGCCATAACCACTCCTCAGTGGTTTCCTACCTTCATTCCAAAATATCAAATCCTCAAAGTTAATATCTCAATTCTTTGATTATAATAATATTTAATCCACTGTCCGGTCAAATATTAGACCGAAAAGAATTTGGAATTTCTGAATTCCGATCGTCTCTGCATTCACTTATTTCCTCCGCGTATTACTAATATGACTTCGAAACATCAATATCACGTCCCGTACATAGGGTGGAGTGAAAAGTTTTCCAACTTACAAAATCACTATTCATCCACCAAATTACTATGCACGTACAGGAAACACTATGCACGTACGGGAAATACTATGCACGTACGGGAAATACTATGCACGTACTAATTTCCCTTCAAGGATCCATTAGCTCCTTCCTGGATGGTAGATTATTCTTATCTAGGTCCTCAACCATCAAATTGCTCTATTCTGACAATATACCAATGCATCAGGATCATTGTCCAAAGCAATATCCATTCATTACAATCATTGTTGTTTGAAACCACCATTCATTAGAGCTGGTGACCTTGTTGTTGGAATCATTGTTCCTCATTTTATCATTACTTAATAAAAAGTTTTAATTATATCCAAAATTTAGGGTTCTTACAGATGAGACAGAGAGATTCAATCGAGATAGAGAGTGAGTCGAAAGAGAGAATCGAGAGAGAGAGAATGAGTTGAGAGTGAGTGTCTGAGAGAGAGGTGAGAATATTTTGTTTAATTAGTTTTTGGTTTAGTTTAATTTGTCTGAAGAGTACAATAATTGTGTATGGGCGGGGAGAATATTTGGTTAGGGGGGAATTTTGATTTATTTGGTTAAGGGGGCTGGGAATTTTGATTTAGGGGATGAAATTTTCACTAAGGGGGAAAACAAAATCAAAGGCGCGTTTTTTCATTTTTTAAAGAGTGACTTTAGACATTAGTTTTAAAAACAGTGATGTCAAAAAATAACAAAGACATCAGTTTAATACGGGATGATGTTATTACATCTTTTAACATCAGTGGCATTTACGACCGATGTCTAAAGTGTGATGTCTATTGAACTTTTTCTTGTAGTGTATATGCAATGACTTAAGATAAATTCTTAATTGAGCAATGTCATCAATATTATAAGCATAGGTAGTTAGAGGTACCTGATTTTCAGAAGTTTCTGATTCAGTAGTAGCCATGAGAGCATAGTTCACTTCTTCATCAGAATCTGAAGTATCTGCCCAATCTCTGCCTTTAGTGTAGAGTACTTTTCCAGTTTTACCCTTCTTGCACTCAGGAACATAGTGACCAATCTCCTTACACTTGTAGCATTGAATTTCAGACTTATCCTTCTTCCCTTTAGAATCTCTCTTATCAGACTTCCTGAAGCTTTTCCTGTCTTCATTTGAATCTCTAGAAAACCTTTTTCCTTTCTTGAAATTCTTGAAGCCCATTTTCTTGAAAGTCTTCACCATCAACACAGCCATTTTCCTCATTTCTTCTTCATCATCCTCAGAGTCAGATGATTCAGAAGAATTTGAATCACACTCATAGTTTGATGATTCACTTTCTGAGTGTATGACCAAAGCTTTTCCCTTCATTTTCTTTCTTGATGCCTCTTTCTTCTGAGGCTTCTCTTCAACATTAAGAGCAACAGACTTTCCATTCCTGCTTGATCTCCTGTTTCTCTGCTCCATTTCCAATTCATAAGTTTTGAGCAGCCCATAGATTTCATCAATCTCTGTTTCAGCAAGATCATAGTTGTCTCTAATAGTGGTTGTTTTCACATCCCACTTTTCAGGTAGAGAAAGAAGAAAGTTGAGATTCGAGTCTTCTAGATCATACTCTTTGTTGACCAATGACAGATCATTAATCAGTTTACAGAATCTATCAAATGTTTCTGTCATGGTCTCTTCAGGTTTAGCCTCAAAATGCTCATACTCTTGTGTGAGTATGTTTCTCATATTCTTCTTAATAGCCGCAGTTCCTTGACACCTGACTTCAAGAGCATCCCATATCTCTTTTGCAGTGGTGCAGTTAATGACTTTGTTAGACATAACATTGTCTAAAGCACTATGCAGTAAATGCCTAACTTTTGCATCCTTAGCAATTGATGATAGATCTTCAAGAGTCATGTCCTTCTTTTCCTTTAGAACCATTTTTGCTTCTTCACCAGCAACTGCAACAGATAGCTTTGTAGGATTGTGAGGGCCTTCATAAATCCTGTCAAGATATTCTGGATCTGTAGCCTCCAGAAACATAGTCATCTTGACCTTCCACATAGCATACTCTAATGGCCTGAGAATAGGAACCCTGATTGGTTCATAACGACTCACAGTAGTAGGAGCCTTTTCAGAAACAGTAGGTGTTGGTGGAGGAATTGCTGCCATGATTATTGTTGTGTTTGGATCTTAACCTGTAATAAAGTAACAGTTTGGCTCTGATACCACTTGTTAGGCCAAATACACAATTAATAATCAACTTCGTATGAGAGTTTAACAAGTAAAACGTTTATGCACTTAAAAACTTCTTGTATTAAGAACCCTCTTCGTGATATAAAAATATCACAAAGAGCTGCTAGGTTACAATCAAGATAATTCGTTGTTCGATACCCTTCTAGGGTTAACCTAACTGTATTTATATAACATACAGCTACGATACAATCTCTAATTGATATTCCTAATAATCAGCTATATAATGATATCAATTACAGATTGTCACTCATCTCCTAAGTCAACTCGATCTCTTTGATAGTTATCCAATCTTCAAAGATATCGCTTCCATAATAAATCTTCAATCACTGTTGACCAGTAGACGCTTCCTTCAGACAGAGTTTGACAAACTCTGTCGAGCTTCCATCTGTCAGAGTTTACAATAAACTCTGACTGCTTCCAGCTAAACTCTGATAATTCACTGTAACACTCAAACACTGATTAAAACACATCAATTATATTTAACAATATCTAATATTATTATATATTTATAAATATAATTTCCTAATGAAATAAAATATTTATTAATATAAATAAATCTTTACGTTCCAAGCTGCGGTCTCCTGAGGGTCTGGAACCGGACTCTTTTTGCTTAACAAAAAATATATCAATTCCAACCGAGGTTCCAGCTTTAAGAATATATCACCTTCCATATTCTTGTGATAATTCTATTTTCTCATAAACCGTCCAGGTGTAAGCTACGGTCTCTTGAGGATGTGAAACCGGACTCTTTTTGCTTAGCAAAAAATACAACAATTCTAACCGGGGTTTCAGCATTAAGAATATATCACTTAGAATTTCTTTATGATAATTCTTTTTCCTCTTAGCCTGTCCACTGAATAGTAAAATCCTTGTGGTTAATTAATTTAGCACTCCTGTTGCTTGCACAATGATTTTCTTTCATACCAGTCATGATAGCTTGAACCACTGAAGTTAATGACGAACAACCACTGTTTAATGTTGACACTCGATGCACGGTCTGGTTCATGAGTGACTAACCGCAATGACTATTCTTCATATATTGACTTTAAAACTGTGGTTCATGTCACCCTTTTCTTCACTCTTTTTCAAACCTTTATAATCTGTATTCTGCCACTGTAGGTGTAAGAACCCAAAATTTCGGTAGAATTAAAACTTTTCCTATTATGATGAAGTGCATCAATGAATAGTGATTTGGTGGATGAATAGTGATTTTGAGGATTAAGAAAATTTTTCATGCCACCTATGTATGAGACGTAGTGTGGATATTCCGAAGTTATACTAGTAATCTACGGAGTAAATAAGTGTATGTAAATGCGATCGGAATTTAGAAATTCCAAATTCTATTTTCGTGTAATATTTGACCGAGCAGTGAATTATATATCAGTAATATCAAGAAATGAGATATTTAATTTGAGGAATTGAGGAGTTAATATTTTGGAATTTTATTATAAGTGATTTGAGAATTTGGAACGAAAACCACCGAGGAAGTGAAACAAACGTTCTAGAAACCGCTGAAACTTTACAATGAGATTAAGCGATTGAGCGAACGAAGCATGGATTAAGGATATGGTATATTAAGAGTCCAAGGAAGGATATATTATGAGAAAGAAAGAGGATTGAGAATAAACTCCTTGAATTGAGAAATAGAAAATGCTTAAGAAATCGGGAGAACGTTTTCTGAGATAAAGAGAAATAAACAAGGGATGTTGGAATTAATATTCATTCGAGGTATTGTGCCATATTAGAGCAATAATATGCAAAGTATAAGTTGTAATGTATTAATTTTATTCACGAGACAACAAGGAAATCAAATTGTTGGAAAAGGAAACAAACCAAGGGACTAATATGAAAGAAACAAAAGATGAGGACTTTGTTGCAATTGTTGTGGATAAGGAAATCCAAGTGAGCCAATGAGGTGTTGACTACACATTACAAGAAGATGCATCCAAATATAGATAGATATTACATGTATTAAGTCATTACCCATAACAAAACACAAAGAAAACTCCATCTCTCCATTTCTCCACAAGCTGTCCAGCAGAACCAACCCTCAAAGAAAAATATATATCTCCATTTCTATCCATGATAAAATCACCAAATTTTAACCACAACCTCTCCACTCCATGGGTAATATTCGCTCAAAATTTCATGGCATTCTAATGATTGTAGCCTAGTTAAATCTCCTCCCCAATTTGTAGAAGCAAACTGTCCTGGTGCTTGACAGTTTCTGGGACGATTTTCAATCGGACGTATCTCCTTCATTACTCAATGGAATTTCGTGTTCTTTTTATGGTTAGAAAGCTGTGAAGATGCTCTAAAACTCTCATTTAGAAGCCTCGATCAGAAAAGCTCGGTAAGGGCCTCGTTTTCCATGATCTTTCAGTCGGGTTCTAATAACTCCGAATTACTAACTTGGTTTTCTTCATTTGTTTTGATCATTCAAGCTTACCCAAGGCTATACAAGGATTATACAAGGTTTAGAAAGCTATTACACACATCAAGGAAGGTATAAAACTCTAACCACTCTTAGTCATGGATTGTTTATGGTTTACAATGTTAGATCTAAGAGTTTTAGTGCATATCTTGGTTATATGAGTTATGGATGATGAAAATCTTGAGGTTATATGTGGTTGATGTGATTTTAAAGCTTGTGCTTAGATTATGTGACCCCATGTATGTCATAGAGATGAGACTTGGTGGTTTTAATGGTAGATATGATGTATAAGTTGAGTTCTTGAAGGATTAAGTAAAGATGTGTGCTGAGTAAAAAGTCTAGGAGTATGTACTGCCTTGCAGTGGACTTTTGAACCCCTTAAACTTGTCTCCCGAGGGTCTAATACCCATGGTTAGAAAGGTATTTGAATGTAGTTTCCAGAAATATAAAGTTCATGACTAGGTGATGTGTAGATTTTGAGTTATGACCAGAAGAGTGAGGAGTGGTTCTGAAATCCGGACTGCACTGTATGGTCTGTTTGTGAACTGTCTTTGGACCCTCAAACTTTCTGTAAACATTGTGAAAAATTGAGAATAGCTAGGTCTTACAGTAAGGAAGGCTACCCAAGAAGAATCTGATTAAAATTTGAATTTTTCAATTTTATAAAAATGTTAGAGCGAGGTGTGCGCAAGTGAAAAACCACTTAGGAGATTAGTTTAAAGTAGTTTTAAGAGTATACACTTGGGTTTCGAGTTTGAGGAATAGATTTGAGACGAATGGGTAAAGAATGTGATAATGTGATGACATGGTCATATAGGAGGGTTAGTGGGTCAAATGGTGGAGTCGCTAAGATGGTCTTGTATTCTTTAAAACATTATGATTAAGTGGTGTTGCTAAGATACTAACGAGCGAATATTGGATATTTATAGATTGTCGCTCCACTCCACGAGCCCAACCGCCCCAACCTTCCCAAGGCAAGTTTTCCAACCCTAAGCATTTATTTTCAAAATATTATGTTCCTCATTCTACCTATGCAAGTTTACTTTTCAAAACTTGTATATAAGGATTTTCACTGTTGTGTTTGTAGCTTCCAAATGTATTATATGCTTATGCTTTACGAGATTATGTTGAAGTTTTAGATTTATGCATATGTGTTGTACACCCTTGAACTTAGAATGAAAGTGTTTCCTTCGGACAACGACTCTAGCAATAGAGGTCATAGCGGTCCAAATATACTATTGACCGGGGAGCGGTATATTATTATATCGTGTTTAAATTGCGAAAACCCGAAGGTTCATTCGGAAAGTATCGTATACTTAAGTATTTATTATTTTTACATTATTATAAATACTCAAAAATATCTATCTTGGATTAAAAGCTTATTTTAATTAAATAATTATTTTATTAATTGTTTATATTAAATCTCAAAATATCATTTATTAATTATTGTTCATTAGTTTAAAGACAAAACTAATCCAAGATACCTTCATCGTTTTCAAACTCGAACTCTTTCGAACCCAAAAAATTTTCGAAAACCCCCGGTCAGGTTTTGCTTCTTGTACACTTTTCAAGAATTATCGGTCGACTGAGGTCGAACTTCAACTACTCGAATTTTCTATCAAAATGATTTTTGACAAGAAAGAAAAAAAAAGGGGACTCTAGCAGGTGTGGGAATCGTTGACGAACGATTCCCGGGATGTGTAAGCGGCCGTGAGCCAGGCGGTCCATCAATTATTATTCCGGCCCAGGTGTTGCCGAAGGATGATTACGGATGTAGTTTTCATCGAGGGTGATTACGGATGTAGTTTTCACCCGAGGATAGTTACGGATGTAGTTTCTATCCTTCTACCGGTAGAGAAGACCCGCGGATTATTGGACTTGGATGTGGCGACTGATCATCGTCAATCCCTGTCAGGTTTTATGTTTTCTTCAAGTCCCATCCTCCACTTTGGAAAAATACTCAGACACTGCTTCTTGGGCCTAAGTGCCAAGTTGCCGATAGTGGGGTTTTTGATAAGAAAAATATTGACATCATGCAGTATCTAGAACTGCAAGATTTTCTATAAAGATTGGCACGTGTTAGTGCACTCTTGCAATTATTTCAAAGAATGAAATGTTTTTGAATGAGTAACCTTCTAAGCTAATGGAAGGAAAGAGGTTTTGCAATGATGTATTCCCTATACAGTATGTTAACAGTAGAGTGTTTTGCCGAAAATGATATACTCATATGTATATATTTTCAAACTTGCGATATATTGAAATGGGAACCTTATAAAGGTTTCATGTGTTATTCTTAAAGCTCCTTAGTGAGTGTAGATGTTTTATTCAAACTCGGACATATATATTGCCCAGTTACGTTTTGAAATCTGAGATATATACCCATACAGTTGGGAATGATTTCGAAATAAATCACATTATTATTTTTCAAAATGGTGAACTTGCTGAGCATTATATAGCTCATTCTTGCTTTATAAAAACTTTCCAGAAAGAGAAGAATTTGGTCGGTTAACTTCGGACCAGCAGAAGAGGAGTAGAAGATTTACCCCGGAGATGATTTAGTTCCAGATAAATACTACAGAGTAAGTCTGATAGGTTTTCAACTGTAATAGTAAGACTTGTGTTCAAGTATAGTTGTATAAGTGGAAGTGCGTAAGACTCTGGATTCTACAGATGAATTATAATATTTAGTGTTACTTTTGATTATCGTTTCTGAGGCTCTAACTTGTTTGTGGGTAAGATTGAGGTATGGATGGATGTATTGTTAAGTTGTAAAGTTAATATAGGTATGATATGGTTAGATGGTGATGTGACGACCTGAATCTTTGACCTCGGATTTGGGGGCGTCACAGAAATGGTATCAGAGCGATAAGTTACAGTACTCAGAAACGAGAGTGTTGAGAGTTAAGTCTAAGTAGGAGAATGACATAATTGATCGTAGTAAACTTATTATTGGACTACCGGAAGAGGTACCAGTGAGTAGAATGGACTGGAATGTTGACTGAAGGTATTATACTAGGGTCAATAGAATCCTTAGAGACCTTCAGAATGATGAATAGAGGTTTGAGAGTCGTACATGACCTATCATAGGTAATGATATAAGAAGCAGAGCGAAATTTCAAGAGCAGCTGAGGTAGAGGCGATATTGCTAATATGATCGGATGACTAGGCTGGCATAAACTTTGCGGCCCATAGTCCTCCACAGTTTAGGAGGCGGCATTTTAAGAATCAAGAAGTTTAGACTTCCCTACATAATTAAGGGTACTTAGTACTTGGAATAATGAAAGTCTTTTACTTTGGCTGTAAGATCCGATTTTCGATAAGTAACGGGTTTACCTGAAAGTTGGTCACTATGTCGTTGTGGATTTCATTACCCTTGATGGCGAATTTTACATGTGTTATACGAGAATGTTATCGTAAGACGAGCGTGCTAGATAATTCCACGCATGATTCGGACGCTAGAGCATGGTAGTTCAACTTAGAGAACAAACAAGTAGAATTAACAAAGGGACTCAAGAGAAGTTGAATATGGTTGCAATGAGTGATACAGTGATCTCAGAGTCTACCAAAAGAAAAGACCAGCGGGTCTAGAGTGGGATCCTTTGATAGAGATGTTATCAGGGACTACGTATATATGTATTGTAGACCTCAATATTTTGGTATATGTTCACATACACACACCCGCCACTGAACCTATGGACTGCACTGAGATCCCAGAGAGATCTCTTTGATCTGTTCCCAGGGGGAACTGGCCACTTGTGATTCATGTCAGAAGGCATGAAGTAGGAGCCTATGGACTAAGCATATCCCCGGAATGATGTGAAGCTTGGTCTTCAAGATAAAGCACGGAAATGACAGATATATTTGTGAAACCCCAACTCGATAAATGACTTTAAGATGATGATTGAGAGACACACTAGTTGGTGTCTTGTATTACGAAGACGAAGAGATGGAGTTACCCTCATAATGGTGATAATGAGATGCACGAATGATTATTAACTTATTTTGGTAACTACCGGCAGGTGCACTACTTCATTTTAAACTGTTCACTAACCCTGTTACCTCGATTAGTTTATATCAGGTAACCCTTCTAGCTTTCTACTTCAAACTTGTGGAATAACAACCAGTGAGATACTTTCCCTAAAGCAGGACTTATCCGAAGTAATTTTATTTGATCCATGAACATTCTATTCAAAAATTTATGATGATCTTGTTCGGCTCAGGCCTATTTACACTTTCTTTCAATTATCCAAGGAATGTTCAACGAATATTTCCTTAATTATTCGACGAATATTACTTAACGAATATTGATATTTGATTGCTTCTTTCATACTTGCACCCTTCAGTTGAGCTCATAAATATTTAACAAATTACTGAGGACATGGATGATCTAATGTCCAGACATCCCTCATGAATTATTTTATTCTATTCAAGATGAGATTACACATCGTACATTGAAATCATAGTAAGGATATCATTTTGATATTGGTATTACGAATTTAATTCTATTGTAGGATCTGATAAAGCATGTGTATGGAGGCACCCTTGGGTGGACCATTTCACTGATAAGTAATATTTGATGAGAGGTTATCGATTGTTCCGATACCTAGAACATTCTCTTCAGATTTTATAGTTTTCTTTTTCAAACTTAATAACTTCTTATTTTCATTCGTTGTCCGAGTAGCCTAAAGTTTCTTCAGTGGCTATGATTTTGAAATTCCGTTCTATCCAATTGAAACTGGCTAGTCGATATGTCAATATGAATGACTAGTTGATTGTTCTAACTAGTCAAAATTGTAATGTTGTGAAGAACACCTAGCTAATTGTCCTAGCTAGTGGTGATGCCTCAAACAGGTGAAGTAGCAAATTTTGTCTAGCTAGTTGCTAGTGTTTCTTGAAAAGGACTAGTTATTGTTTCACTGGCCCAACTCCCAATTTAATTCATTCCGCAATGCATTTTGCATGTGGTAAAGTATGATGATGAAAGTTTTGACGAATAACTTGATTGAGACCTAGTGAGGTCGCCCACTCAACTTGAATTCTACCCGTCTTCGTATCAGACCTTATATCACTTGAATATTTTATTCTTTCATTCATACAATGAGAATTCATTTGAAACCATTGATTACTTGAATGACAAACTACTTCATTCTTTAATTGTCATGGAGTAGAATTGCTTTCTAATGGCTGACCTTCATCAATGCGACTTTAGATTTCCTCTTATCATTCAGGAGGAAAAGTATCCACCCGATGTACGAATTGTATAAAGACCGTCTTTCTGAATTTTGTATCCAACAATCATTGCCCTCGTGCAACATTCTCTATGATATCATATTACAGAATTATCAGGACATGAAGGAATAAACCTTGTTGTACTCTTTCTGTCCATCCTTACATCTCCGAAAATCGAGACTCCTAGTATTTGGAACCATCAGCATTCTTGGAACATCCAATGTGGAATTCTTATTGAAATTATCTATTGGACCTTGTTATTTTGAAACCATTCCTTTTAAAGTGATTACTCTAAGGTGAACGGGAGGTACAATTATGAACCGTTACACCAATATGAGATCAAAAAAACCAAATGTTGTAATTGTGCAGCCAGAGCATTATGCCGAGTAATTATTTAAAGTAGGAATAACATGTCGGGGCATACCACAAGGACCTTTAATATTAGTGTGAGGAAGGTTATAAGAAATGATGAGGTGGTTGGGAGTACGCTCCTACCAACCGTTGTCAAGATGTTATAGTAATGAATTCTGGAGTTACCAAGCCTTTTCCTGATCCAAGAAATTCAAATCGATTGCGATGTAAGACATATCCTTAGAGGAAACTAACATGGAAGTGAGATGGACAAGAAAGGAAGAAATATCGTGGCAAGAATGTGAAGCTTTACTTAGCTTAAAGGGATTGATGCACATAGCGAGACATAAAGTTTAAAAGGCCCCTAATAGCAAATGGATGCATGGATATATTCCAATGATCCTTCGAGATTACCACCTAATCAAGTTTATTGGGAATCGCAGCAGCATACAGGCCTCAGGCTGATTGGCGCCAGTTGTGAAAGAGGACGAGCGTATGACATCTTACCTATACCATCGAGAACTGATACCCTTATTGGAAATGGAGGAATTGTTGACTAGTTAAAGTGCGTAGTTGTTTTTCAAAGATAAGGTTAAAGAGAAGGTCTAACCAACTCAAGATCGACCTCTGTACTGCACCAAAGTCGGCATTTCACATTAATATAAACATTATAAATTCTGGTAGTATCATGTGGATTGACTAGTGAGTCAGAAGCCCTTGTGGGTTAATAAATAAAGTTTTAAGAATGATATGAGAGATTAGTAACAACCTCGTTGTTAGCTATACTTTATAATGAGAAGAGGACTTTGAGAGTCACGATGATGCGTCTTTCAAGAGTTTAAGAGGTGTGCTGATGCAGTAGAAAGGGGATGATAGCCTATACTTCTAAACAACATAAAGGTTACGGGATAGGATATACTAACCGTGAGTCTGGGATTAGTCATGATGGCGTTCACGCATAAAATGAGACGTTAACTTTATGAGAAAAGTGTGAAAGTTTTCCACAAGTGCCATAAGTATATCCTCATATTAGAACTAAACATAAGAAAGAGAAGTTGACGAAAGGGAGCAGGGAGTATAATGGAGAAATTTGTTATTTCCCAGGAAAGGCCAGTGTGGTGGCCGATACCTATAGAAGGGATTATTCAAAATTGGAATTCAGTCAGTATTGACCAAGAAAATAGAGTATATACAATAAAGAATAATGTTAGAGGAAAATGACTAAATTATGGGGAAGGACAAAGATGTATAGAGAATTAAGAGAATGTTTGGGAAACGGATATGAAGAATGGTATTGGCAAACTATTAAGTACAAACGCAACATGTCAAAAACAAAATGATAAAGATCTAGTGGATCAATTCCGCCCGTAGAAAATCTTGAACGTGGACAGAATTATAATGAATTTCATGAGTAGGTCGCCGAAGACCGAGCCAAGAAATGGCCCTAGTTGATTTATAATTGCTGGACCAAGTGATTTACCTACGAGAGACTTTCCATTTAGAAGATTATCAATTTATATACGGAAGAGATGGTGGTGCAATATAAAACTTCTGCAGTGATTACGTCAGATAGAGACTTAAGGTTAAACTTCGAATATTGAAGGTGCTTTCAAGTATAATTAATAAAGAGATTGAGCGTATGTACTAATTTGATCTGTGGCTGACGGACAGGGAAGAAGAATTATCCAGACGATTGAATTTATATTTAGTGTCGTGCCTTAGATTTCACGGGGCAGTCGAGAATAAAAACTTATCCATAAAACGAATGTTGTTATCACGATCGGCACCATGCGAACGTAAGGACGTCTCTTGTAAAGCGTACTACGAAAGAAGAAGTTTCGCTTTTCTTTCGTTACGAAGAAGTCAATGAACGAGGGATATAGTAGCTGAACTGGTTCGACGTATACCGAAGACTATACAGTATCCATAGCAAGTGGTAACGACTGACGGGAGGCAACACATGCGTGCTAATCAAGCCAAGGAAAATGAGGAATACCGTGCGTATTGACGTTGTCTCAAATTATAGAACACGACCACAAAGTATTCACGGCCCAACGATTCCAGGACTCAACACGGATACTATGAACAAGGTAGAAGAGGAACGTATAAGTAGTGGGATAGAAATTTTCATTCATAGAACAACCGATAAGGAATACAGGTCGAGGAGAGCATGCGTTGAGAAGTAACACTAAAGCGTTGGTAAGATCAAGGTAAGAGAACAAAAGGGTTGAAGTGTCAACCTGAGAGTTGGGAAGGGTAAAGTTGGAATTGTATCCACAACTATTTTCCTTAGGTTCTTAAGATAGAATCCTTTTAAGGAGAGGAGACTGCAATAACCCAAATTTTATGGGTGGATGAGAAATCTTTGCGATCACGAGATGTACGAATTATTAAATGAAGATTTCGAATTCATATTACGTCTTTACTGTGCAAACGAATGTATGTAAAAGTCATTACTTTTTTTTTACGAAACCCATTATTTCGAATGGTCAAATTTTTTGAGATATCAAAGGAGTATGAGGTGGGAGACTTCTTGATGCTAAAGGTATCCCCTGGAAAGGATTGATACGATTTGGTAAGGAAGGGAAGCTAAGTCTGAGGTTTGTTGGACCTTTTATGATTTTGAGGCGTATCGGGAAGTTAGCCTACGAGTAAGCCTTGCCCCCAAGCTTGCAGCAAATTCATAATGTGTTTCATATGTCCATGCTACGACCCTACCATACGGACTTTCGGCATGTGATAGAGTACGACCAAGTGGACCTACAACCAGACTTGACATATGTGGAGCAACCCGTGGAAATCATGGATAGAGAAGAACAAGTGCTGAGGAACAAGGTTTTCAAACTAATAAGGAATTGTGAGAATCAAGATGTGGAAGAATCCACCTGGAAGTTGAAAGAGTGAAACAAAGAAGGAGTAACCCCAGTGATTCCTAAACTGATTCCGGGACGGAATCCTTTTAAGGAGGGGAAACTGTAAGAACCCAAAATTTCGGTAGAATTAAAACTTTTCCTATTATGATGAAGTGCATCAATGAATAGTGATTTGGTGGATGAATATTGATTTTGAGGATTAAGAAAATTTTTCATGCCACCAATGTACGAGACGTAGTGTGGATATTCCGAAGTTATACTAGTAATCTACGGAGTAAATAAGTGTATGTAAATGCGATCGGAATTCAGAAATTCCAAATTCTATTTTCGTGTAATATTTGACCGAGCAGTGAATTATATATCAGTAATATCAAGAAATGAGATATTTAATTTGAGGAATTGAGGAGTTAATATTTTGGAATTTTATTATAAGTGATTTGAGAATTTGGAACGAAAACCACTGAGGAAGTGAAACAAACGTTCTAGAAACCGCTGAAACTTTACAATGAGATTAAGCGATTGAGCGAATGAAGCATGTATTAAGGATATGGTATCTTAAGAGTCCAAGGAAGGATATATTATGAGAAAGAAAGAGGATTGAGAATAAACTCCTAGAATTGAGAAATAGAGAATGCTTGAGAAATCAGGAGAACGTTTTCTGAGATAAAGAGAAATAAACAAGGGATGTTGGACTTAATATTCATTCGAGGTATTGTGCCATATTAGAGCAATAATATGCAAAGTATAAGTTGTAACGTATTAATTTTATTCACGAGACAACAAGGAAATCAAATTGTTGGAAAAGGAAACAAACCAAGGGACTAATATGAAAGAAACAAAAGATGAGGACTTTGTTGCAATTGTTGTGGATAAGGAAATCCAAGTGAGCCAATGAGGTGTTGACAACACATACAAGAAGATGCATCCAAATATAGATAGATATTACATGTATTAAGTCATTACCCATAACAAAACACAAAGAAAACTCCATCTCTCCATTTCTCCACAAGCTGTCCAGCAGAACCAACCCTCAAAGAAAAATATATATCTCCATTTCTATCCATGATAAAATCACCAAATTTTAACCACAACCTCCCCACTCCATGGGCAATATTCGCTGAAAATTTCATGGCATTCTAATGAGTGTAGCCTAGTTAAATCTCCTCCCCAATTTGTAGAAGCAAAATGTCCTGGTGCTTGACAGTTTATGGGACGATTTTCAATCGGACGTATCTCCTTCATTACTCAATGGAATTTCGTGTTCTTTATATGGTTAGAAATCTGTGAAGATGCTCTACAACTCTCATTTAGAAGCCTCGATCAGAAAAGCTCGGTAAGGGCCTCGTTTTCCATGATCTTTCAGTCGGGTTCTAATAACTCCGAATTACTAACTTGGTTTTCTTCATTTCTTTTGATCATTCAAGCTTACCCAAGGCTATACAAGGATTATACAAGGTTTAGAAAGCTATTACACACATCAAGGAAGGTATAAAACTCTAACCACTCTTAGTCATGGATTGTTTATGGTTTACAATGTTAGATCTAAGAGTTTTAGTGCATATCTTGGTTATATGAGTTATGGATGATGAAAATCTTGAGGTTATATGTGGTTGATGTGATTTTAAAGCTTGTGCTTAGAGTATGTGACCCCATGTATGTTATAGAGATGAGACTTTGTGGTTTTAATGGTAGATATGATGTATAAGTTGAGTTCTTGAAGGATTAAGTATAGATGTGTGCTGAGTAAAAAGTCTGGGAGTATGTACTGCCTTGCAGTGGACTTTTGAACCCCTTAAACTTGTCTCCCGAGGGTCTAATACCCATGGTTAGAAAGGTATTTGAATGTAGTTTCCATAAATATAAAGTTCATGACTAGGTGATGTGTAGATTTTGAGTTATGACCAGAAGAGTGAGGAGTGGTTCTGAAATCCGGACTGCACTGTATGGTCTGTTTGTGAACTGTCTTTGGACCCTCAAACTTTCTGCAAACATTGTGAAAAATTGAGAATAGCTAGGTCTTACAGTAAGGAAGGCTACCCAAGAAGAATCTGATTAAAATTTGAATTTTTCAATTTTATAAAAATGTTAAAGCGAGGTGTGCGCAAGTGAAAAACCACTTAGGAGATTAGTTTAAAGTAGTTTTAAGAGTCTACACTTGGGTTTCGAGTTTGAGGAATAGATTTGAGTCGAATGGGTAAAGAATGTGATAATGTGATGACATGGTCATATAGGAGGGTTAGTGGGTCAAATGGTGGAGTCGCTAAGATGGTCTTGTACTCTTTAAAACATTATGATTAAGTGGTGTTGCTAAGATACTAACGAGCGAATATTGGATATTTATAGATTGTCGCTCCACTCCACGAGCCCAACCGCCCCAACCTTCCCAAGGCAAGTTTTCCAACCCTAAGCATTTATTTTCAAAATATTATGTTCCTGATTCTACCTATGCAAGTTTACTTTTCAAAACTTGTATATAAGGATTTTCACTGTTGTGTTTGTAGCTTCCAAATGTATTATATGCTTATGCTTTACGAGATTATGTTGAAGTTTGAGATTTATGCATATGTGTTGTACACCCTTGAACTTAGAATGAAAGTGTTTCCTTTGGACAACGACTCTAGCAATAGAGGTCATAGCGGTCCAAATATACTATTGACCGGGGAGCGGTATATTATTATATCGTGATTAAATTGCGAAAACCCGAAGGGTCATTCGGGAAGTATCGTATACTTAAGTATTTATTATTTTTACATTATTATAAATACTCAAAAATATCTATCTTGGATTAAAAGCTTATTTTAATTAAATAATTATTTTATTAATTGTTTATATTAAATCTCAAAATATCATTTATTAATTATTGTTCATTAGTTTAAAGACAAAACTAATCCAAGATACCTTCATCGTTTTCAAACTCGAACTCTTTCGAACCCAAAAAATTTTCGAAAACCCCCGGTCAGGTTTTGCTTCTTGTACACTTTTCAAGAATTATCGGTCGACTGAGGTCGAACTTCAACTACTCGTATTTTCTATCAAAAGGATTTTTGACAAGAAAGAAAAAAAAAAGGGACTCTAGCAGGTGTGGGAATCGTTGACGAACGATTCCCGGGATGTGTAAGCGGCCGTGAGCCAGGCGGTCCATCAATTATTATTCCGGCCCAGGTGTTGCCGAAGGATGATTACGGATGTAGTTTTCATCGAGGGTGATTACGGATGTAGTTTTCACCCGAGGATAGTTACGGATGTAGTTTCTATCCTTCTACCGGTAGAGAAGACCCGCGGATTATTGGACTTGGATGTGGCGACTGATCATCGTCAATCCCTGTCAGGTTTTATGTTTTCTTCAAGTCCCATCCTCCACTTTGGAAAAATACTCAGACACTGCTTCTTGGGCCTAAGTGCCAAGTTGCCTATAGTGTGGTTTTTGATAAGAAAAATAGTGACATCGTGCTCTATAAAGATTGGCACGTGTTAGTGCACTCTTGCAATTATTTCAAAGAATGAAATGTTTTTGAATGAGTAACCTTCTAAGCTAATGGAAGGAAAGAGGTTTTGCAATGATGTATTCCCTGTACAGTATGTTAACAATAGAGTGTTTTGCCGAAAATGATATACTCATATGTATATATTTTCAAACTTGCGATATATTGAAATGGAAACCTTATAAAGGGTTCATGTGTTATTCTTAAAGCTCCTTAGTGAGTGTAGATGTTTTATTCAAACTCGGACATATATATTGCCCAGTTACGTATTGAAAATCTGAGATATATACCCATACAGTTGGGAATGATTTCGAAATAAACCACATTATTATTTTTCAAAATGGTGAACTTGCTGAGCATTATATAGCTCATTCTTGCTTTATAAAAACTTTCCAGAAAGAGAAGAATTTGGTCGGTTAACTCCGTACCAGCAGAAGAGGAGTAGAAGATTTACCCCGGAGATGATTTAGTTCCAGATAAATACTACAGAGTAAGTCTGATAGGTTTTCAACTGTAATAGTAAGACTCGTGTTCAAGTATAGTTGTATAAGTGGAAGTGCGTAAGACTCTGGATTCTACAGATGAATTGTAATATTTAGTGTTACTTTTGATTATCGTTCCTGAGGCTCTAACTTGTTTGTGCGTAAGATTGAGGTATGGATGGATGCATTGTTAAGTTATAAAGTTAATACAGGTATGATATGGTTGGATGGTGATGTGACGACCTGAATCTTTGACCTCGGATTTGGGGGCGTCACAGTAGGAATCTCTTTTCACTATAAATAGAACCCACTGTCTTGATTACTCCACTGATGCTTGATCAACTGAATAAACTTCTTCAAGTGTAGTATAACTCAAAACGGTAGATTGACTTTGTCTTCTTTCTTTTGACAGTTATGCAATTGAGATTCCTGTGACAGTACATATACTATTTACTATTACATTCTTGTTTAAGTTGAGTTGAATCCTCGAAATACAAATAGGCTACATCATATGCCTTTCAGCTTCCTTATGCTTTTTGATTTTATCCCTGAATTTATGAAAGAAATTTCTGCCCCAGCGAGCCATAAAGGATGACATAGAAATCAGCTTAGGAAGAATATGCACTGCAGGCAGCTCCAACCAGAAGTCAGTAACATCCTTTCTGAAATTGGGTTCCTCAAGCCACGTATTCTCAAATCTAAAATGGAACTGCTTCATCGAACAACGCACTGACTGTATATCCAAATTAATCGGATCATGATCAGAATAAGTAACATGGTGCACTGTTAATTTGCACAACGGAAACTCCTCAGCCAAGAATTAGTAGCAAAAGCTCGATCGAGCTTTTCTCTGACCCATCTGTCCGTACCTCGCCCTCATTCCCAAGTGTATTTTCCTCCTACAAGATCGATTTCAACTAACAAATAGTCCTCAATAGTCGACCTAAAACCATCAAACATGTTTTGAGGGTGGGAAACACCTCCTGTTTTATCAGAGGAGTACAGAAGACCATTAAAATCCCCAAAGATGCACCAAGGCAATTGAGAAACATCAACTAAAGTTCGAATAAGATTCCACGAATTACTACGTCTTTGCCTCTCAGGAAAGCCCTAAAAACAAGAGAGGCGCCAAGAAGCTACATTATTATCATTGAAGACAACATCTATATGATTTCGCGAGTACCCAGCAATTTCACACTTAACTTGATGTCTCCAAAAAATTTATAAACCACCACTATGACCAACACAATCAACAGAAAAACTTTGAAAAAAACCAAACTTTATACGCAGAGCTTCAATTTTATTTGCATTTGAGATAGTCTCAGTTAAAAATAAAAAGTCGGGTTTACGAACCTTAACAAGGTCGCTAAGGACACGAATTGCTCGAGGATTACCCACACCCCGGCAATTCCAACTTAGGAGATTCATGAGGATTGGCTAGTCTGCTGTGCAGACTTAGCCAATAAAGTAGGAGAAGAAACCGAAAAATCCATATTAGAAATAACGGCTTCTATAAATATGATCTCATTCTTTCCATCTGTTATCATGACCACTTCCTCAACAGGCCCATTCCTTTTCCTCTTTTTTTCCTCTACACTGAGCCCAACTAGCTCATCCTCTGAGGGCCCAATAAAGTTGTTATTTTTAAACTTTGCCGCTTGGAAATCTGAATTTTCAATTAGCAAATTTTTTCCCGATAAACTAGTGCCTCCATGCATACTGGCCCTAAACTCACGCCTTTGCAGATCCCCACTATCCTTCCTTAACACCTACCCATCCGAAAATTGCTGCTGGTAGTTATCATTTCCGAAATTACCGTCCCAAGCTTCATCCCTCTCATCCCGGGGCCACCTACTCCTCTCCTGTCCCGCCGCCCTTCTTGGCGGAGCACGCAGCCACGTACCCCATTCCCTAGGACTATCTTGTTGCCGCATTTCTAACTTCTTACTACAAAATCTTTCCGTATGGGATAGCATTCCACAAACAAAACAAAAATCCCCCAACCTTTCATACTTGCATTGCACAACACATTTTGTACCATCTTTTCTACATATTTTCTTCTTCCTCTTCAATGGCCTTCTCACATCCACCCTGATTTTTAACCTCATACTTTCTCTCCAGATGCTCGTATTATTGTTCGGATCATACAAAAGGAATGTACCGAAGAAATTTCCTAATTGCTTCCCTACTACCTCAGACATTAAACTGGAAGGCAGTCCATGGATTTGAATCCAAAAGTTCACATCAAACAGGGGCACAGTAATAGGATCTGCACCTTTTGGGATACTACTATGAACAAGAAAAGCACTATCGAAAGACCAGGGCCCTCCATTCATAACCCACGCCATATCATCTGCATGATAGAACTGAAATAAGAAAATACCAGGCTTCAAATCTTTGATATTAATACCCCTTGCAGGCCTCCAAACATCCGCCAGCTTCGTCTTCATTGCACGAGTATTTATCCCTTTCTCAGTTAGAAAACGTCCCACCAAACATAGATCAAATTTATTCGAATCCTCCTCAACACCCTCATAAAAAATGAGTTGTTCATTCTCCTCATCGTCTATGTTCAAACCTGACATATGTTCGTTGATATCTTCCACTCTTGCCATATGAATTTGAAAACCCAAAGAACCTCTTAGAAATGGAGAGAAAAATAAAGCTCTCACAGATGGAGAGAAAATTTCTTTCAAAAATACTAATTTTCTAAATATCCTCAGCAATAATGATAAAAAAATTTAAATACATAAATGTACATCTTGATAACATAAAAACTTTATATTGGAAATTTTGTGAAGCGATGGCTAAAATTTAAGATACTTTTTCAACATCAAATACGTTAAAAGAAATTTTAATTTTATGTCTTTCTTTACAAATTCGAATTCATATGTATTTCAAATATGTTAAGAATTTTTTTGAATTATATATTTCATCTAAAAATTTGAATCCATTTTTCTCATAAATTCAATAATATTTTCTACTTTTAATATGTTAAATGGTGCTTTAATTATTAATTTTTCTTTTGTATTTTGAATATGTTACCTAAATTTTGAATCACATGTCTCTATTATAAATTCAATTTTTTCTTATCTACATATTTGGATGCTTTTTCTATTTTGAACATGTTGAATGAGAAATTTTAGGCTAATATTAAGAATATAATTTGACTTGTGAAGAACGTTTAGTGGGTTATAAGGTAATTAAGCATTTTGTCTAATGTTGATAATTAAGAAATTTTAGGAGAATATTAAGAATTAAGCATTTTATGGCGAAAACAAGGATAATTCTTGTTGCAAATATTGTGGATTGAGTCAATACAAAGACGCCAAACAGGGTGGGCGCAACACCATCCCAAAAAAGATTCTGAGGTATTTTCCTCTCACAACACATCTACAACGATTGTATATGTCTGCTCGCACTGAATAAAGGCCCCTAATATCACAATTTTAGAGCAAATGGTCCCATATCACAACTTAAAATATTGGCCTAAATATCACTCTAAGACACAATATTATGTAGCATTTTATTTTATTTTTAAAAAAAAACACTAAAGTTTTTCTCGTTTTCAGCATTAAACATATTTTGATCCAGCGTTTTCTGTTAAAAATAGATTTTGAATTAGCGTTTTTAGCTTCCTGTTAAAATTAAAACAGCGTTTTTGAGCGTTTAAAAACTGTTCTTCATGCTAACGCTGCTTCAATCAGCGTTTTTGTTAAAAAAAACAAATGTTAAATTAGCGTTTCATGGTTAACGCTGTGTCGTGCAGCGTTTTGCAACACTTAATAAATCAAACTGTCTTATCCTAACGCTGCTTCATTAAGCATTTTTTTCAATTTTTTTTTGTTTTCTCCTAAATATATATTTGCAAACAATATTAAAAAAAAATTATAATCAAATTTTCAACTAAAATTGTATTTTTTAAATTTAAAAAATACAATTTTAATTAAATTTAGGGTTCAACAATTAACTTTTGGGGTTCAATATTTCCATTTTTGGTTTTAGAAATATTCGAAACGACGAATAAACCATATACGAACTTAGGGTTTAGGGTTTGGGGTTTAGGGTTGTTTATAACCCTAAACCCTAGACCCTAAATGTGACGCCCCGACTTCCCAATACTGAAAATATACTTTATATAATAAAATAGACTTTGATACAGGGGAATTTTAGAAAATTTCGGCATGAAGTATTCGTAAATCAGATTATCCACCTGTATTTCAACCCAAACCAAATTCCAACTAAAAGTTACAAATAAAACTTAATACACCAACGATTCCTCTTCGAGGATCGATTCCAGGTTATGGTATGAAACAAGAATCTCAACTATACAAATTATTACAATTTCTATCACTGCTCTGAATACAATTTCTATACCGTATAATTCATAGCTCAATCCTAAATCTGTGCTTACCCGCTCTAGTTCCGAAATCTATCATGTATTAAATGCCTCATCGCTCTCATTTGCAGGGATACATGTAGTAGATCATCCTTAAATCTAACTGCAAAGGGTTAGGTAAACAAAGCAAGAGTGAGCCAAAGAACGCTCAGCAAGTGAAAATATAGTGAAACAATAATACTACAATGATTCATTGATGAACAATATCAATGACCAACTTATCTCAAGGGAATAATTCAATTCTCTTCATAAAATAAAACTTTTCATTTTTCTTTAAATCATAACTTTTTCTCAAAACATTTCTTTCCATCAAAACATACTTTTCATAAAACTTTTTAAAAACATTTAAGTTGCTTTTTATTATTCTCCTGATTATGGACAATACGGGTGATCAGCCACGTAAAGTCCCCATTCCTTTAAAATTGGGTTTCCAATTAGGCAACATATTGGCCTTTAATGCTGGACTAGGACCAACCTAGCCTCTTACGCTAAATAAAAGTGCTGGACTAGGACCACCCTAGCCTCTTACGCTTTTCCAATTTATAAATAAATTTATTATTAATAATTTAAAACATTTCACTTTTCAGTCCTTAAACTCACTGATAACAGATCAGCCCAGTATAAAGAATTTTAAAAACATCTTTAATTAATTAGTCCATTTTAATGAGCGACAATAAAAGATTAAGAGTCAGGGAAACAATTGATATAAAGAATTATAAACAGCAAGGCAACAAGATTAAACTAATCATGGCATGATTCAATAAGATTGAATCATAATTCAACAAGGAAACAAAAATAAATTAAATAACGGAGCAATTATTAAGATTCTGGAAATGAAACAGCAATTATAAAGAAAGCAAGGAATATAGAAAATTCAAAGTTCAACAAAAGATTTAAGTTAATGCACTGGCTAAATCCACTCATTTCAAAGATTATCAATTGGTATAATTTTAATGGCAAAATTTGAATTTACATAAAAGAGTTGAATAATTTAAACCGAAGATTTAAGAAATTCTCAATAACCCAAGGTCTTACTCTTGCCAGCTAAGCACATATAGGCTTCAGCTGCCAAACCGGCATGACAATAATGAGTTTGAATAATTAAGAAGATCTCAATTCATTCTCGGTTTTAACCGTCACTGAGCAACACATACCTCAACGATAGTATAAACCTCGAATTAGTTTACATCAATTTGAGAGGAAACTTATTTTTGAAGAATCCCAGTATAGACGAGAAATATTGAAATAAAATTATTTTAAAAGAAATCAACACATGAACGATAGGTGAGGAAAACAAACAGTGACAGAATAATTTGAGAATGAATGTTTGTAAATTAATAGAAGAATAAAGTCGCCGACAATAAAAATGAAGAGTTTAGGCACTAGCAAAATGATTCGAAAGAAACATCGTTTAATTGACAAGACAAGTTCACATTATTTAAAAATGAAATTGAATGGTACAAATGATTACAAGAAAGGAATTGAATAATTTAAACCGAAGATTTAAGAAATTCTCTATAACCCAAGGTCTCACTCTTGTCAGCTAAGCACCTATAGGCTTCAGCTGCCAAACCGGCATGACAATAATGAGTTTGAATAATTAAGAAGATCTCAATTCATTCTCAGTTTTAACCGTCACTGAGCAACACATGCCTCAACGATAGTATAAACCTCGAATTAGTTTACATCAATTTGAGAGAAAACTTATTTTTGAAGAATCCCAGTATAGACGAGAAATATTGAAATAAAATTATTTTAAAAGAAATCAACACCTGAACGATAGGTGAGGAAAACAAATAGTGACAGAATAATTTGAGAATGAATGTTTGTAAATTAATAAAAGAATAAAGTCGCCGGCAATAAAAATGAAGAGTTTAGGCACTAGCAAAATGATTCGAAAGAAACATCGTTTAATTGACAAGACAAGTTCACATTATTTAAAAATGAAATTGAATGGTACAAATGATTACAAGAAAGGAATTGAAACGACGCATTTATATAAATAATTGAAACAGTTTCACATCACTTGAACGATAAGTGAGGGATAGTAAACTTGTCTGAACTCTGCAGTACCTATCCAAGTCCTTCCTCGCCTCGGATACTCTATAATAATATGAGAATCCACATTTAGTATAACTATATATATACCAAGTCTATTTTAGGTTTAATCATTTTTAACCCTTATTTTACCCTGCATCTCAACTCCTCGGGTCTGTTTTCGGTATTATTCTACCCAACTTATGAACATCTTAAAAATACATTCTTCACTCCGTTATATAGTACTTATGCGTATCTACAACTTTTGTATTCAAACTATTTTCAGACGAGTCCCCTAACTCGTCCGAAATCTTGTCCCAAAATGGTTCCTCGATTTAATTCCTTAAGAATTCCTTATTAACTCCTTATGTTCCGACATTTTTCATAATTCCACCACTCAACATTTTTACACGAAACCTTTTCCATTTTACTCTCTAACGTAAGGCCTTGCTACCTTCCAATTTTCAGATTAAAATGATTAGTATAGCTAGGTCAAATGTTTGCCGGAATTTGGTAAAAAAATCTGCCCAAACAGAGCCCTGGCAGCCCTACCTATCTTTACTCAAACATTCATTATAAATCATAGGAGTGTTATTTTAACATGAATCCACTTTTAAAATCTTCTATACTCATGGTTACACCATCCCTCTGAGTTTCAATTCAAACTAAGGTGTTTAGCTAGGTGAAACATTTCCCCAAGGTTCAATGTTTAAACCATTCGTACTCTCTGCGCTTGCTTTACTCAAATGGCCATATCACCTTACTCGCTAAACGAAACCATTCGAAACCTTCGAGGTTGAAAATTAGACTCAAGGTACATTATAGACTCAGCAAACCCACTGCCCTTACATGATCCTATGTAGTTCAAATTGTTCCTCAAAAACAGGGCAAGACAGTGAACCTGGAAAACAAGACTTCACTGCGCACCTCTTACTCTAGTATTTTTAATAAATCCATAATTGTTCAATAGATTACCAAATTCCACAGAACGCATTCTTAGTCATATATACATTTTACATAAATTTTTCAATTCGAATTAAAGAGTTTAGGTTGTTGAAATATTTTCCCAAATTTCGGTTTCTACAAATTCGTAGCTTAATGACACCCTTATACTTAAATGGGCATATCTCCTAGCTCGTGAATCCAATCGATGCACTGTTTGCGGTCACGTAAACTAGACTCCGAGTAGAACTTTACCATGAAAAAACATTTACAGAAACTGAACACCCAGTCCCCCGAGTTACTGTTCACAGTCAGTGCTTTAAACAGCCTTTCGGCGTCCGTAAATTCTAACCAAAATTGTAACCCTCAAATCCACCTTATTACTCCTTCTTCACAACCAATAATAACACACAAGCAAGCACAATCACCCAATCCCATGAACCCCTTAAGATCAGTTGATTATATTTACAAAAACATGCTCAAAACTAAAAGAATACAAAGTTTTAAGGATAGAAAATATACCCTCTTGCTAGCTTAGTGATTTTCAATGACTTTCCCCTTGAAATCTAGCTCCAAAACCTCATTTCTTGCTCTCCTCTTCTTAGCGCAGCTGCTGCAATACACACACACGCCCCATGTATACTCACTGATAGGTACCCACTCCCAGCGGCGGTAGCCGACGCCACGTGTCCGGCGGCAACAGTAGTCTCCGCCCGCGGGGACAACCCGCTCAGGATAACCCGCCAGCAATGACAACCTTAAACTACACAAAAGAGTGCGATCCTCCTGACAGATGTCAACACAGCAGACGATGACAACAGAGCAAGCAAAGTCACCACCAGCCGCCGACAAAAGCTGCACAGGGGATAGCAAAGCTAAACCAGCCGCCACGGTAGACATCCCATCCGTGTACCCGGCGGCGGGACGCCCGCAAAAGGACAACTTTACGGCTGAGTCAGGTAAAGCCAGGCCGACAACCGCGAAGCCGTACTGACACGTACACCACAGTTGTCGGAAGGTTTCTGCCTATAAATAAGCTTCTTGCACCTCATTCATAAACACACAATCTCTCAGACATATAACTTCTCACATACACAAGAGCAATTTACACACGCCCTCACGAACAGAACGCATAAGCACTCTAAGCAAACACTCCCAAGCACCTCACAAACTCACACCTTAAATTTCGGTATTACCCACCTGCTTGGTTATCATTATTCTGATTACTTATTTTCACGCCAGAGGTGCTTGACGGCCACCACCACCGGTCAAGCATTGTTTTGCAGGGTCCCAACTTAGGTGACGTCACCCCCGGAACAGTGAAGCGCGGTGATCGGATCCGATATCCGGCCCTGGGCATTATCATTTGGCGCTAGAAGGAGGGGCTTTCGTTTAGAAAAAAAACCCTCCACCTGTTCTAACCAAAGTGCTACGATCACATCCAACATCCCTTGCCGAAACCTAAAGAAACGTCACCATGCCAGTAACTACCCGCTCCCAAGTCAACCCCAACGATAACCCTGAACAACACAACAACGGCGAGAACCGCGACGGAGAAATCCCACTTATCTTAGGAGAAGAAACTAACCGCCAGAGACAAACGAACCCGAACCCGCAAAATCAGGAGCAACCGATGAACCTTGACCTAACTGGCTTCGACCACCAACAAGTCTACTTCCTCATGCAAGTCGCCGCCAAGCTACCGCGCCCGCAAATCCCTCCCCGCAACCAAGAGCAACGCGGGTCACAAATCAACATAGCGGATGACCGCAGCGAGGCCAACAATCGCCCGCGAAGGGCCAACTCCGCATTCTCACGGCTCGGGCCCTCACAAAACACCGACCACAATGACCACGGCGGAAAACAACACAAGCCCAAAACGTGGGAACATAACCGCAAAGAGCGGGACCTAAGAAAAACAATCGAAGAAAAGAAAGCCGCCTACGAGAAGGCCATACAAAAATACGAAAGGCAGGCCCATAGAGATAGATCGCCCAGCCATGCACCCGAGGCTGGCAGCGCACAGCCCATTACCGCGGACATGCTCCACAGTCTCATAGAATTCAAGAAAAAGCTCGAAGGCCAAAGCGAGCCGGAAACAGGAGCATCGCCTTTCACCCAAAGACTCGAATCCGAACACAAAAAGAAAACATCAAGCATTACAGCTTCAACTCCTTCGACGGAATGGGAGACCCCGAGGAACATTTGAACTACTTCGACCAGCTAGCCCTCCACCACGAATATAATGACCTAACCCGCTGCCGCTTCTTCGCAGCATCCCTCCGGAGTGGGGCGCAGAGGTAGTTCTATCGCTTACCAAGCCGGTCCGTAGACAGCTGGAGGGAATTCAAGCAACTTTTCCTCAACAAGTTCAAGGCAAATCAACAACACGAGGTGCACACTGTATTCCTCGAGATAATCGCTCAGAGAAACGGAGAAACCCTCCAACAATTTATCGACCGCTTTAAAGAAGTGGTGAACAAGGTGGTATGCGTCAATGAAACTGAGGCTTTGGTACACCTAAGAAGAGGCCTTAACAGCTACGAATGTGAAAAGTATGTTTGCAAGTTAATGGAAGCCAAGCCCACAACACTCACCAAGGCTTACGACCTTGCAGCTCAAGCCATTAATGAAATCGAATCATTAAATGTACTTAAACAATCGAGGGCACCACCACAACAGAGACAACCCTACTTTCAGAGGGAGAGATTCACTTCCTACCAGAAAACCACTCCTGCTCCACTACAAGTACAAACCACCCATGGGCCTCCTGCTCCCGCCCCCAAACAAGAACAACCCTACGTCCCCGTAAGGGAAAGACTCGGCCCCACACCTGCGGCCAGACCCGACAGGTGTCCAGAACCTGAGTGGAAATCAAGGGAAAACCTTTCTACCTTCCGCCACCGCCAATGTTAATGAACCCGGACGACCGTCCCCGGAACAAACACTGCGACCACAACTCCACTCATGGGCATACAACCGAAAGCTGCTATGCCCTAAAATACTTCCTAGAAAGGCAACTGAAGTTGGGCAACCTGAATCAGTACCTGCCTAGGCATGTACAGGATCCGTCAACCTCACGATAAAGCGAGAAAAACGTTGTCAATACTGTTTTCGGCGGACACACGACCCCGCCCAGAGTCAGACGTGAAGTCCACACCATCCAGAAAGGGCCTCCAAACATCATCACCTTCACCGACACGGACTATGAAGGAACCAACCCCGACCATACTGAGGCCCTAGTCATCTCTTTGGACGTATCGAATAATGAAGTCAAGCGGATATTAGTCGACAACGGCTCCTCTGTCGATATCTGCTTCAAACACACCTGGGACCGCCTGAAACTGGATGGCAACTACAAGCTCGAAGAGCACCCGGAAGAAACACCCCTTTATGGATTCGGCCACAATGCTGTTCCCATCGCGGGCATCGCACGCCTGCCAGTCTATTTTGGCTCCTCACCAAGGCAGGTTTGCCTCCTAGTCAATTTCTACATCATCAACACCACTTCCTCGTACAACATGATTCTGGGACGACCAACTCTCAACCTTCTCAAAGCAGTCACCTCCACCCCTCATATCAAAATCAAATTCCCCACTCTCAATGGAGTAGGAGAAATAAAGGAAGACTCCGAAACCTCGAAGAAGTTCTACGGCATCGTCCTAACTATGGCCGCCACCGAGCCCAGCAATATCCGCAAGGAACAGGCCGCCCAGAAAAAGAAAGAAAAAAGAAGAAGACACGCGGAGCATCAGCGTGCCAACAACAAGTAAAGAAAAGAGGTACAACTCGTTGACGAACATGGCCCAGAAACAGAAGAAGCACCACGCATGGACGCCAACCTCAAAAAATGTTTAAAAAGAGAGGAAAAGCCAGCAGTAATACCCGCCGTTCCCAAGGAGAAAGTCCAAATTTCTCCAGATGATCCTAAGAAATGCGTCAGTATTGGAGCGGGGATCGATCCCATTCTCAAGAAAGACTTAACAGACCTCCTACGGCAGTATGCCGATGTCTTCGCGTGGAGCCCCAAAGATATGCCAGGCCTAGACGAATCCCTGGCAGTGCACAAGCTCAATGTAAACCCCGACAAGAAACCCAAGATCCAGAAAAGAAGGTATGTGGCGCCAGAAAGACAACGGACCATCGACGCTGAAATAGACAAGCTCCTTGACGCGGATTTAATCTACGAAGTCACCTACCCAAAATGGGTTGCCAATGTAGTCCTAGTAAAAAAAGCCAACGGCAAGTGGCGAATGTGCGTCTACTACACAGATTTGAACGCCGCATGTCCTAAGGATCCCTACCCGCTACCCTCCATAGACCAACTCATTGACGCCACAGCGGGACACCTAATGCTGAGCTTCATGGATGCCTTCTCAGGGTACAACCAGATTAAAATGGCCCTGGGAGACAGGGAAAAGACGGCCTTTGTCACCCACAGAGGCGTCTATTGCTACAAGGTCATGCCTTTCTGCCTAATAAACGCTGGGGCCACTTTCCAACGGGTCATGAACAAAATCTTTGGCAAACAACTGGGCAGTAGCATGGAAGTGTATGTGGACGACCTCATTGTCAAATTACTTCTCACCGCATCACATCTTGACGACTTAAGAGAATGCTTCGCCACCCTCCGCGAGCACGAAATGAAGCTAAACCCTGATAAGTGCATGTTCGGCCTAGACGCCGGCAAGTTCCTTGGTTTTCTCATCTCACACTGAAGCATAGAGGCCAACCCCGAAAAGATAAAGGCTATAGCGGAAATGCAGTCACCACGAACACTCAAAGAAGTTCAAAAGCTCACGGGAAGATTGGCCACACTACGCAGATTCATCTTTAAGCTAGCAGACAGATGCCTACCCTTCTTTGACACTCTGAAATGAGCTAAAACCACCAAGACCATCTCATGGACGGACGAGTGCCAGAAAGCATTTCAGGATTTAAAAGAGTACTTATCTTTGGCACCGCTGCTCGCAGTCACAGCACCTTCTGAATCGCTGTCGCTCTACCTATCCGCATCTGACAAAGCAGTAGGAGCGGTTTTAGTCAAAGAGAACAATGAACAAAGACCCATTTACTATGTGAGTCAAGTACTCAAAGATGCGGAGATCCGCTACCCCAACATTCAAAAAACGGCATTGGCACTTGTCATGGCGAGCCGCAAACTCCGCCACTACTTCCAAGGCTGGGAAATCGGAGTAATCACAGACCAACAGCTTAGGAAAATACTTCATAAGACCGATTTGTAGGGACGATTGATCAAATGGACGGTGGAACTAAGCAAGTACAACCTGGTCTATGTGCCTAGGACCGCGATCAGAGCTCAGGCCCTAGCAGATTTTGTAACAGAATGCTCGTTTACAACAACTGAGGTACTGCCAATAGTTTCGGAGCCGGAAATGGGCGAATACTGGAAATTACACGTCGACGGTTCTGCAACCAATACCCGCTGCGCCGCAGGTCTTATCCTGACAAGCCCCGAGAATTTCCAGGTAAAGCAAGCAATCACACTCGGCTTGAAGGCCACAAACAACCAGGCCGAATACGAAGCACTCCTAGTGGGTCTCTCCTTGGCAAAAAGTCTCCAAGTCAAGAAAATTTCCATCTATAGCGACTCGCAGCTGGTCGTAAGATAAACGTCGAGAGATTATGCCACCAAAGATGAAACTCTGAACAAGTACCAGGACCTGGTGAAAACAGCCCTGGCGGGTTTCGAAGAGCATAACCTCCAACAAATAGACAGGGAGGATAATTCCATGGCGGACATGTTGTCCAAACTCACAAAGGGCGAAAACACAGACGGAAATACGGTGTACTTCGAAGAGCTCCGAGAGCCTAGCACAAATGTAAAAGAAATCATGGAACTCGACACACCCGCCGACACATGGATGACTCCATTCATCCGCTACCTCGAAAGTGGATCCCTCCCTCAGGATGCTACTAAGGCAAAGCTACTGAAATCCGAAGCAACAAAATACTTCTTGCAAGACGGAACCCTCTACAAGCGAAGCTTTGACTCTCCAATCCTCAAGTGCATCGACGACGAAGAGGCCTTCTACTGCATGAGAGAGGTGCATGAGGGCATCTGCGGTGACCATATGGCGGGCAAAGCCTTGGCGTATAAAATCCTCAGACAAGGATACTATTGGCCAAGCATGCATAAAGATTGCAAAGACTTCGCTAAGAAATGCCATCAGTGCCAGCTATTCAGCAACATGTCGAGGAAGGCACCCGCGCTGCCCGCGTCCATCCTGTCCCCGATCCCATTTGCCGTATGGGGGATTGACATAATGGGTCCATTCCCAAGAGCCAAGGGCGAGCTGTAATACGTAATGGTCGCGATTGATTACATGACAAAATGGGCCGAGGCCAAGGCACTAAAGAACATCACACAGGATGATGCCATCCGCTTTGTAAAAGAACAAGTCATAATCAGATTTGGCATCCCGGTAGTGATCATCTCCGACAATGGCACGCAGTTCGTGGGCTCCAAGTTCACAAAATTCCTCTCTGATCATGGCATCAAACACAAGAAAGCGTCAGTCTGCCACCCGCAGAGCAATGGTCAAGTAGAGGTCACAAATAGAATCATTGTAAGAGGGTTGGAAAAGGGCCTTACCGCGTCCAAAAAGAAGTGGCCGCAGGAACTACCAAACGTCCTATGGGCTTACCGCACTTCTGCAAGAACTAGCACGGGGGAATCCCCGTTCAAGTTGGCATATGGCACCGAAGCATTGGCACCCGTCGAAATTGGTTCACCTTCGTACCGGGCAATGAACTTCGATGAAGAAGAAAACACCCAAGGGTTAAAAACAAACCTTGACCTCCTAGACGAGGGGAGAGAAACCGCCGTCAACAAAATGGCCACGTACAAAGAAAAAACCAAGGAGTTCTTTGGAAAACGAGCAAGGGTCAAAAACTTCGTGGAAGGAGACTTGGTCAATCGAGCGACAGAAGCTTCCGACCCGAGACACACTGGGAAACTAATGCCTAAATGGGAAGGCCCCTACAAAGTCATACAAGTCCTTAGGCCAGGCTCCTACAAACTAGCCCGCCTAGACGAAACGGAGGTCAACAACACCTGGCATGGGGATAAGCTTAGAAAATATTATCAGTAAGTTTAGACAGTTCCCATTATGCGCACAAACGCAGCATGTTGTACGCGGACAAGATATTTTGCAATAAAAATCGTTTGAACCCTTCAAATATGAGTAAGTTACTGCTTCCATACAGAACACAAAACACAAGCGCCCTAGCGGAAAAACAACACACTAAGTGCAAGCTCCTTTGCGGCAAACACAAGCGCCCTAGCGGCAAAACAACGCAATAAGTGCAAGCGCCTTTGCGGCAAACATAAGCGCCCTAGCGGCAAAACAACGCACTAAGTGCAAGCGCCTTTGCGGCAAACACAAGCGCCCTAGCGGCAAAACAATGCACTAAGTGCAAGCACCTTTGCGGCAAACACAAGCGCCCTAGCGGAAAAACAACGCACTAATTGCAAGCGCCTTTGCGGCAAACATAAGCGCCTTAGCGGCAAAACAACGTACTAAACATAAGCGCCCTAGCGACAAAACAGCGCACTAAGTGCAAGCACCTTCACGGCAAACATACGCGCCCTAGCGGCAAAACAAACGTCCTAGCGACAATCCACACACTTCATACATTCTCGTAACTTACATATTTATGTCGAATAGCATTTTAAATGCGACCTTTGCGGACAACCCGTAAACACTTCACAAATTACCGTTGTCTCAACGGACGTCATTAACACAAGTTATTTCGCAAAAAAAAAAACGAAGATATATTCCCGCTACCAACCACATTTCACAAATTATTTTTATACCTACTTCGCAATACATATAATAAGAACAAACAGCGGAAAAAACACAAACAATTGCAATGAAAAATAAAATTTCATTGATAATAAATTTTTATTATTATTACAGCAGGTTGATTACAAAGATTTGGTTCTCAAAACCCATCTGACCCGCTCTCCTCCCCGGAGTTGTCCATCATGCCCCAAAGCTCCTCGGCGGGGTCCTCTTCCTCGAAAGGATCGTCCTCGGATTCTTCCTCAGACAGCTCCTCCTTGGAACCCTCCGCCTCCGCCGCCGCCTCTTCCAACTCCAGCTCCGCCATGCGGGCCTCTACAGACGGCTCCACCGCCGCTTCCGCAACCCTGGCCGCAGCCTCCGCCTCCCTGGCGGCCTCAACAGCCGCCTGTTCCGCGGCATCTGCAGTCGCCTGCTCCTCGGCCGCCCTGGCCCGTGCCAGACCATCGGCATGCCTCCTCAGCTCCCCGACGCGCTAATAATCGACTTCTTCAAACCCATCGGCCATGGCCCTCCAGGCACCTTCAGTTGCCTCAGAGTGGTCGGAGTTTGGGGAAGCCATTTGTAAGGTTTATAATATGAGGAAGTTGAAAGGTTTGAAGCTCGAAAAGAAAAGCTAAAAGCAAGAGATTTGAGAGCGAGAAGGTGATGGATACAAATTATGCATCAATCCAACCCTTTTATAGGGGGTAAAAACTCAAAGAGGGAGGTAAACGATCAAAAAATGACCTTTCCCATGCAGGGCAGTAATTGCACCACCATTCAACAGTCAAAATTGTTCAATCCCCATGCAAAGCAGTTAAAGCACGGCCTTTCCCATACAGCATTTAATGATCTCGATAAACCACTATCAATGAACCTGGACAATTTCTTTGCAAAGGCATTTCACGAACAGTTAAACGGACGCAGGAATTCCAAACGACAAAAATAGTAAAAAACAAGAAAGAAAAATGACAAGTGCAGGAACGACTATTTATATTCAGCACCTGGGCACGTGGATTACAATTCAATGTTGCCAGGTCGCGCCGCGGGCATGCCCACGGTGAGACTCCTAAACATGAAAAAGAAAACAAGTACAAGGAACCAAAAATGGTACCGCTACCAGACTATACCAGCGGCATACAATCGCAGAAGCGGCAATTTCCACCCAATCCCAAACCTCTCTGAACAATAGGAGTGGAGCACGAACCTCAGTCCTTACAGCAGCGGGCGCAGAAACACCGCCCGTGCTCCGATCTCTCCTTGCAACAGAAGTTACACCACCACCCAGCCTCCTCCTACCAACGGGCACAGCACCCCTACCTGCACCAGCTGCCCGTGTGCGTGCCGGACGCGGGGGAAGTTGCGTCATAAATGACGAAAATATTTCCTGCTCAACGTCTTCGGTCATAGTAGGGTGCGGAGCAAGTTCAGTTTTCCGCGGGTCAAGCACTACACAAAAAACAGAAACAAATCAACAAAAAGAGAGAAGAGGTGAAAGGCATATGACTCGGCCTATTTTTAGTTAGAGGATCCTAATCAACTTAAACCAAATTGTAATAAGTAAATATACATATGAACTGTCACAGGAATCTCAAGAAGTATTATCTGTCAGAAGAAAGAAGAAAAGTCAATCTATAGTTTTGATGTCGTACACTGGAAGACGATTCAGTTATCTGATCAAGCCCCAGTATAGCATTGAAGTGAATGGATTCATTTGAACAGTGACAGAGATTTTTCGAGTGATAGTTTGAATGTCAGTTACAGTACAAGAGAATTGAGAGAAGAAACAAACCACAACCTAAAGTCAAAAGTGAATAAGCATCATTGAAGTTAGTCGTTCATGAACCAGACAGTACATCGAACGTCAACACAAGTCAGTGATAATTCTTTACTACCTTCGGTGGTTTGTAAGAATTAAATAAATTATTTATTGATTTAATTAAATTCATTTATAATTGATATAAATCATTTAGTTGATTTAATTAAATGAATTAATTCTAGAAGAATTAATTTATTTATTAAATTAATTATTGTATCAATTAAATATGAATTGGTTAATCATTAATTAATTAAATGGATCAATATGACTTAAAGAAAGAAGATTGGATTATGTCTTGGTGAAGCTAAATTCGGTATGACCTAAATTATGTCATACCGACAGAATTGAAGATTATGTCTTACCGAGCTATGAAGATTATGTCTTACCGAGCTATGAAGATTATGTCTTACCGAAACAAATATCCTGTTTAAGTCATACCGACCACCTGCCAGCTGTTTTAAGTCATACCGAACTTTTATTAAGTCATACCGACCAGGTTTATGTCTTAATGGAGGTTTGTGTAAGACTTAATGAAGAAAAATTAAATCTTGGATGCAGTTTAAGTCATGCTGGAGCAGTTAAATATCCTACAGAAAGCTAGCAAGACTTATTACTGATACAAAAGAACAGAACACAGCAGATTAAGTCATAACTGAAAAACAGAGCAGAAAACATAATATCCAGCAGAACAGAATTCTCTCTCAAGAACACCAAGAACACCAAAGCTTAAACAATTCCCAGAAATTCAAGTTCTTCATCTTTGTAATATTCTATCCGCTAGAACTTGTCTATTTGTGATTCTTATACTACTAGCGAATTAAGTTTCCTAGTTCTTATCTTGATTATTATTAACTAAATTAGAAAAGTTCATGTCGAATTTTCTAATTAGTTATTAACATCTTGATAAGTTGTTATACTGATTTTGTAACACCACATCAAGTTAATATACAGTTATATTCAACTTGAAAAATTGTGTTAAATAATTCCGCACAAATTTCTCTTTGCTAAAATATTATCTAACGGACAAATTTCGATAAAAAGGTAAAGATTGTATTCAACCCCCCCTTCTACAATCTTATCGGACCTAACAATTGGTATCAGAGCCGATTGATTGATACACAAATCAAAGATCCCATTTTACTCGATTAAAAATCATCCCCGAATTTTTTAACTCTCTTAAAAAATTCATCATGTCTTCTAAAGTTGGAACTGTGAAAATTCCCATATATGACAAAAATAGTTATGATATGTGGAAGAACAAATTGTTAATGTTCCTAGAGGTTTCAAATCCTAAATACATGAAAGTCTTATCAGAAGGACCAATAATACCTTTTGGATTAATTCCTGAAGTTGTTACTGATAGAAAAGTTGTTGCCCCTGCAAGGTTTGTACACAAAGATTCTTCTGAATACACTCTTGTTGAAAGAGAGGAAGCTGGACTTGACATTAATTTAAGACTGATCTTAATAGATTCTCTAGACTCTGTAATGTACAGTCATGTGATTAACTGCAAGACTGCAAAGCAAATGTAGGAAAGCATTGAAACTGTGAATGAAGGAACAGAGGAAGTTAGGGAGAATCGACTAGAAATTCTGACATCTGAGTATGAACACTTTCGATCAGCATCCAATGAAAGTATTCAAGATGTGTTTGAAAGATATAACAAACTTGTCAACAATTTACAGATGCATGGCAAGTACTACACTCAGAAAGAGATCAACAGAAAATTTCTACTGTCAATGCCTGTTCATCTAGAACATAGGATTACAGCTATCAGAGAGTCGAGGAATCTAAGTGAAATTACTGTAGAAAGACTCTTTGGCGTTTTAAAAACCTATGAACTGGAACAATCTCAACAAAAGGAGATTTATGGAAAAGGAAGAGTTGCTAATACTTCTACAGCTCTTATTGTTGAGAACAACCAGGAAGTGGAAGATAAGGTTATTCAATCTTGTAGTGTTGACAGTGGCAAGCTTGAAGTTGAAGTTGGTCAAACGAATGCTAGTCCAGATGAAGGAGACTTATATTCGTTAGAAGAGCTAGATCAGTTGGAAGATGAGTCCATGGCTTTGTTGGTAAGGAAATTCAGTAACTTCAGATTCAGGAAGAATCCCAAGTTCAGGTACAAATCTAACTATAACAGGTTCCAAAGAGGAGGTTCTTCATCCTCAAGTAACAGAGGAGGTTACAAAACTGGAACAGTTGAAAGAAGTAAAATTAGATGCTACAACTGTAATGAACTTGGACATTTCGCTACTGAATGTCAGAAGCCAAAACAAAACCAAAGAAAATACTTTGGATCTGAGAAGAAGAAGACAGGTAAAGCCTATGTGGCTGCTGGAAAGAGTTGGGATGATACAGACTCTGAAGAAGAAGAGTATGGCAATCTTGCCCTGATGGCAAAATCTGATAACTCCAGTGGTACTTCATCTGAGGTATCATGTTCTGAAAGTCAATATATTTATCAACTTAGTGATTCACTAGGTTATGCTAATAGAGAGATTGAAAGGATCAATTTGTTAAATACAGATCTTAGTAATCAATTATCAGAATTACACGATGTACAAAATTGCCATGATAAACAAAAATCAGAAATAAGAATTCAAAAAGAACTTGAGAGGTCTCTAGCGTTGATAGTGGTTCAACAACGTGAGACAATAGCTGAACTAGAAATAAAGGTTAGTGCTACTTCTAATTCATGTAAAGTGGCTAAAGAGTTGTTTAACCAACAAGCTATTAATCAAACCGTAGGAATTGGGTTTGATTATAATGAAGCTATTGGACGAAAAAGCATTATTACCCCTAATCGTGTCAGTGCTGTAGAAAGGGGTATACCAATAGTGCTTAAGGGTGTTAGTAACCCACTCTTTAAGACATCCATAGCAGAACCTTTGGATACAACATCTTTAATCATTAAGGAAGAGATGCGCATTGAGGATTTAGCTAATGGCGTAGTCTTAGAAAGTAATCAAGTTGTTAAAAATGATGAAGATAGAAAGTCTGTGTTTAAGAAAACAGAAAGAGTTGGTGAGTCTACTAGTTCCTTGAAAACTAGTAGTAGAAGTAACAACATGAATAAATGCAACAACATATCTACCATGCATGCTATTCCTGTTATTGATACTGCTCATAAGAAATGCAATGCTGTTAATTGCATGTCTTGTGCTTTTAATATAATGTCTGCTTACTTTAACGGTAATCATGCATGTGTTGATAAGAATGTTCCTAGACAGCATATGAGCAGAAATAAACATGTTAGATCCAGGACTGTAACACCACCTAATTCTAAGACTAGGACTCCAAGTCCTTCTCAGGATATGGTGAAGACATGGTTACCCAAGCTGAAACCAAAACAAGTTAAAGCTATTTACAGGGTTAAATGTCCAGTACCTGAAGAAAATGTTGTTAAAATAAAAAGTGTTGCTTTGCCTGATAAAGGCCAATTCTTTAAGTACTCCGGACCCAATCAAATTTGGGTTCCGAAGAAAGTCTAACCAATTTGTCATTGCAGGGTTTGAAACAGGTTGAACGAGTCATGTGGATTTTGGACAGTGGATGTTCAAGGCATATGACCGGAGATAGAGCCCTGCTGAGAAATGTGGTGGAGAAGGCCGGCCCAGTCGTTACCTTTAGAGATAACAGCAAAGGTAAAATTGATGGATATGGCATATTAGAAGCTTGAAATGTTATCGATGAAGATGTCTCTTTTGTGAACGGCCTTGAGCACAATTTGCTCAGTATTAGTCAATTCTGTGACAAAGGTTATGAAGTTCATTTCAACAAGAAGAATTGTCTAATATCACACAAGAGAAATGAAAGGCCGCAGTTGACTGGAGTAAGAAAAGGAAACTTGTACATAGCCAATATAAACTCTGGAAGCACAGAAGAAATTAGATGTTTTTATTCAAAGGCATCCACTGATGAAAGTTGGTTATGGCACAAGAAACTTTCTCACCTAAACTTCAAAACAATGAATTCTTTAGTTAAAAGAGAATTGGTGAGAGGTTTACCTTCGATTGAATTTACTCAGGAAGGTCTATGTGATGCTTGTCAAAAAGGAAAGTTAAAAAGGGCAACTCACAGGAGCATTAACACATCATCAATAACTGAACCATTACAACTTCTACATATGGATTTGTTTGGTCCAGTTAGTGTGATGTCCATGTCAAGAAAAAGATATGCTCTAGTGATTGTTGATGATTTCTCAAAATTCACATGGGTACTGTTTCTGAACTCAAAAGATGAAACTCCACAACTGGTAGTTGATCACATTAAGTCAATTGAGCTGGACTCTAATCGTCCAGTAAGAGCTATAAGGTCAGACAACGGAACTGAATTCAAGAATGCAGTTCTGAATGACTTTTGCACTGAAAAGGGTATAACTAGACAGTACTCGGCTCCCAGAACTCCTCAGCAAAATGGGGTAGTTGAAAGAAAGAATAGAACCTTGATTGAAGCTGCACGTACTATGCTAAGTGAATCAAGGCTTGCATTGAGCTTTTGGGCTGAAGCTGTCAACACTGCATGCTATACCCAGAATCGAACACTTATCAATAAAGACTTAATGAAGACACCATATGAAGCTCTACATGACAAGAAACCAACTCTCAAGTACTTCCATGTATTTGGGACAAAATGCTTTGTGCTGAAAGAAGGAGATGATCAAGGTGGTAAATTTGAAGAAAAAGCACATGAAGCAATATTTATTGGTTATACTAGAAGAGCCTACAAGGTGTATCTTATTGATCAACAGAAAACTATGGAAAGTGTCAATGTTACATTTGATGACACAAAACTCCCAAGTATCCAAAATGAAGATCCATCTGAAAAGCTTAAGTTTGATGACATGTCAGACTCAGATTCAGATGATGACAATCAACCTGACGTTGTTGCTGATAATAATAATCCAAATGTTGGTGGTAATGATCAAGGTGATGCTGGTGAAAACAATGATAATTTTCAAGACACCACTGATACTCTTGAACCATCAATAAGTCAAACTAGCAACAACTCAGGGGGAGATAATGAAGGGTCAACAAGTCATACTCAACATCATACTGAAGATCAAGGCGAATCATCAAGATCAATTCTTCCCAGACAAACTGTTTGGAATAGAGCTCATCCTTTTGAGCTGATTCTTGGTGATCCAGATGTTGGTATGAAAACAAGAAGAGCTTATCAGAATCAATGTAACTATTCTGGGTTCTTGTCTGTCATGGAACCTAAGAAAGTAGAAGAAGCTCTATCTGATCCTGATTGGGTGATTGCTATGCAAGATGAACTCAATCAATTTAAGCAATTAGAAGTATGGAAGCTGGTACCCAGACCTAAAGATAGAAAAGTGGTGGACACAAGATGGGTATTCAGAAACAAACTAGAAGAAGATGGCACTGTGATAAGAAACAAAGCAAGACTGGTAGCTAAAGGTTATTCTCAAGCTGAAGGCATTGATTATGACGAGACCTATGCTCCAGTGGCAAGACTTGAGGCCATCAGAATATTCTTGGCATTTGCATCCTATTCAAGATTCAAAGTTTATCAAATGGATGTCAAGAGTGCCTTTCTGAATGGTAAGCTAGATGAAGAAGTGTATGTAGAATAGCCCCTGGTTTTGAAGATCAAGATCATCTGGACTATGTCTACTTTCTTTACAAAGCTATCTATGGTCTTAAGCAAGCCCCAAGAAAATGGTATGACACTCTATCTGAATTTCTATTAGAAAATGGTTTTATAAGAGGTGTCATAGACAAAACGCTCTTCACTAAAAGACATAAGAATGATATAATACTAGTCCAAGTCTATGTGGACGATATTATATTTGGGTCTACTAATGAGCTTCTATGCAAGAAGTTTTCTAAGTTAATGCAGGGTAGGTTTGAAATGAGCATGATGGGAGAACTGAAATTCTTTCTTGGATTACAAATAAGTCAGAGACAAGATAGAATATTTATTTGTCAATCCAAGTACATTAAGGAGCTCCTCAAGAAATATCACATGGAGGAGTGCTCATCAGCAAAGACACCATCAACTATAGCTGTCAAAATTGGTTTATGTGAAAGTTCTGCCAAGGTAGATATCACAGGCTATAGAGGTATGATTGGCTCATTGCTTTACCTAACTGCTAGTAGACCATATATAATGTTTGCCACATGCTTGTGTGCAAGGTTCCAAGCGAACCCTAAAGAAATCCATCTCACTGCTGTCAAAAGAATCTTAAGATATCTAAAGGGTACGCCTAATTTAGGCATCTGGTACCCTAATGAATCTGGTTTTACTTTAATTGGATATACAGATTCTGACTATGCAGGAAGTGTTGTAGACAGGAAAAGTACATCTGGGAGTTGTCAATACCTAGGTGGAAGATTGGTATCCTGGTTCAGTAAGAAACAGCAAACAGTTTCCAACTCTACAGCCGAAGCTGAATATATAGCTGCTGGAAGCTGTTGTGCTCAGATCTTATGGATTAGAAATTAATTAATGGACTATGGCATTGTATTGGAAAATATCCCTATTTTATGTGATAATACAAGTGCCATAGCAATCGCCAGCAATCCTGTGCAGCACTCAAGGACAAAGCACATTGACATAAGGTATCATTTTATAAGAGAGCATGTAATGAATGGTACAGTGCAACTACTATTTGTAGGCTCTGGAGATCAAACTGCAGATATTTTTACTAAGTCGCTTAATGAATCCTCATTCACTAATATTGTTAGTGAATTGGGTATGTTAAACAGTCCTAGTAATTAATACTGTTAATATCTGAAATTTGATCTTTAATAATTTTGCAAGTGATTATTCTGTGAATATTTGTTGTTTGAAATCACTTGTATAATTATTTTACCAACTGATTTTCTTGCTTGTTTAGTTATTTTTCACTCTGTTTATTCATATTATTTAATACTTCATATTTCTGTATTTTTAGAATATTTGTAGATATTTATTTCTATTTTAATAATTAATTTATCATATGTTTTGTTGTGTTTGTCCTGTTAATATTGCTTTGTTTTCGTTAATAGGATAGCATATGATATTTATAATTATTTTTATTATTTGTTTAATTTTCTATAATATTTTTATTATTTTTATAAGTTAATTGTATATTTTATTGTGTTTTTAATGTTTGTTTAAAGTAAATATGACTTAAAATTAGGTAAAACTCTCAATATGACTTATAAGAAAATCGATATGACTTAAACAGGTTAAGTCTTACCGAGTTTCTGTCAGATTAAGTCATATTCTCGAGTCTGTTAACATTAGGTCTTACCGAGTTTTTAAGTTTAGGTCTTATTCGATAGATTTTAAGTCTTATTTGGTTTCTAATTTAAGTCTTATTTAGTTAAGTCATAATCGAGTATAATATGTATATATTAGTTATGATAGAATAAGTCTTATACAGCTTTAGTTTTATTTAAGTCATAATCGTAGGTATAAGTATATATAATAGATAGAATGTGTTAAGTCTTATTGTAGTTTAAGTCTTTCTCGTGTTAAGTCACAGAAAACCTCTGATAATATATACATACGATATACACACACGAAACTCTGCCAAACTTTCGACTGAAATAACAACCAATCATCGATTTGAGAACATTAACTGATTACCCATCTCATTCTCGTCATTTTGTTGGTTTAAAATCAAGATTTGGTTCAGTTTTAAGGAAGTTACGAAATTGAAAAACAAAAATTCGATCTGTTTTTCGGATCATTTGGCTTCGATTTTGCAAAAACTAAAAATATACTTGTGTTCGTGTTATAATCAATATCATTGTGTGAATTTTTCAGAATTTTTGAACAACTTTGATTATTTTCGAATTTTTAATTAATTATTAATTCGAAATAAATCAATTTAATTAATTATTTTGTAAAATCTGAAATTTTCAAAGAAATTAAATCTTGATTAAAATGGCTGATCGATTTGAAATTATTAAACATAATTTAATCGGTTATTTTGATCTAGAAAAATGTTCAGTTGAACGTTTTCGACCGTGGATTCGATTTTTAAATGAAAATTCACTGGTTCGCACTGCTTTGAGCTTAGATGCTCCATTGAAAATTGAACCCTTGCGAATCATGTGTACTACTGCTGTCATTTCTAATGATAACAGATCATTTGTCTTCTCTGTAGGAGACAATCGGTACACAGTGAATGAAAATACAATAAATACGGTCTTAAATTTTCCAACTAACAATTTCGAAGAGTTACCATCAGATCAAGAATTGATAAATTTTTTGAATGGTATATTCTATCAAGAAAGTCCTGATCAAACTGTCTGGAATAAAAAGAACTTCGTTCAGGAATGGGACTATCTGTTTGACACATTAGCTAGAGTCTTTGCCAATTCTACTAAAGGGAACTTCGGGGTATTACCATCCTTCTTGCAGCATATTGGATATGCAGTTGCACACAACCGAAGAATTAATATTGGTAGACTACTGTGTGTTCCGATGGTTAGAAGAATCATTAATGCAAAGAGGAATTTTGATAATGGACAAAAAGTATCATGCTATTATCCAAGATTCCTGTCATTGATTTTTAATCATCTAGTGGAACTAGAAAACCAAGCCCAATTCCTGAATGGAGAATCACTGGCGTCAGGTAAACCTACTACCAGATTGTTCACTGAGTACAGCAACAAGCCTAAATTCACAAACATACCTGTAGTTGTCACCCAATACATGTCAAACTATATACAACTACCTGTCATTGAACCTGTACCAGAACCTGAACAACCTGAACAAAACCCTGAACCACCAGTGGAAAACATACTTGTTGATAATGAAGATCAAGGCAATCAACAAGTTGAACCTGTTCAGCAAATTGTTCCTCAGCCACCTGCACTTGCTGTTGAACATCCAGTGGAAGAAACTGCATCTGTTCCTGAACCTGAATTAAATCAACCTATCTTATCAGAGACTATCGCAGAATCAGCTGACCAGGTATTGTCTTGTGTTCCTCAAACTATTTCTACTTCTCAATCTATTTCTGGAACCCAAGTGGTTGATAGGGCTGACCAAGGGATTGTAAGACCGCAATCTCTAACCCCGGTCATAGAGCCAAACACTGAATCTACATCACTTAAAACCTTTCACTCCAGAAAGAAAATTCCCTTTCAAAGAGCAAAGAAAAGAAGAAATATAATGAGTGAACCAACAGCTCTGCCTCTACAAAAGAAAAGTAGAACTGATTCAGAGGCAACTGTAAGCCCATCCGTATCTTCCCAACAAGATATGGACGTTGATATGGCCATGTAACAGTTACTAGGATCATCCTCTCAACAGGATGATACTATTGAAATTCGCCATAGGGCCATGGCATCCTGTAATGTGTCAGGCACAACCCCTTTGTTATTACTAACAATGGGAGAACAAATAGATTATGATGCAAATAGGGACACATTGATAGGAGAGCACATAGAGTCTGAAACAGTGCCTACCATAGTTACGGTAGAAGAGTCTTCACAGACTTCTGAGGGAAATCTTGGTTCCCTGCCAACTTTAATGGAACCATCATCTCCCCTCCTAGGAGAAACATTCCTAGATCCCTCAAGGGAGTTTCCACTCGCAGTTTCGACTGAAGAAAGTGGAAGGCAACTTGATCAATCTACTACTGAAGCAATTCAGATTACAAATCCAAATGTACAAGTGGAATTTATTGAGGAGAGGGATTTGCGAACTCCCATTGCACCACCACTGACCTTCCCAGAGGAGGCTAGGGTGATTTTAACTGCAGGTACCGCTTCTGGAAAAGCTAAGGAAATTGAGAGGAGTGATGTGAGGATTACCACAAAATTGAGTGATACACATGCACATCAGGTGAGTGAAATTCAGAGTAAAACTCAGGTGAGTGCACACACAGACACATACACTCTCTCATTGTTACAAAAAATACAAGATCTGGAAAGGGAACTGGAAGCAAGTAAAGTTGAAGCTAAATTACTTCGAGCATAAGTGGATAAACAGTCTTCTCCATCCACCTCTGTTGATAATCAGCTTACTTCGATAAAGGGTGACATCAATAACTTGAAGACATTCTTCACTAATAAAATCAAAACTCTCGAACTTTCTCATGAAAAAGCTCTTGATGATTCTGGTGAGGTCACTGTGGCACAAGATAAAATTATTGCTGAAATCTCCAACAAGGTTGACAATCTACAGGAAGAAGTGTATGAAAATCAGCGTTCTACTGATTTTCGACTAGATCAAATTGAGAAGCAAAATGCACATCAAGCTAAAGGATTAAGGCATTTATTTCATCTGATAAGTCAAAATCGCACACCAACTACTGAAGAAAGAGAATTCTTTGCAAGAACAGATGGTGATGATGATGAACGAGATCCTGAAGCTGGTGCAACTGATAAAACTGTAGAGGATTCCTCAACTAAGGGTGAGAAATCACAACAACAGGCAGCAGAGAAATCACAAGGAGGTGAGAAAGGACAGGGAGAAAAAGGAGGTAAATCTGATACAGACAGTGAAGACAGGAGGAATAAGGGGAAGAAGAAAGTTGTTGCAGATAATGATCAAGTCATGGATGAACCAGGTAATCTTGATGTTTTTGATGACTTTGATTTTTCTGATGAAGGTGAGAAATTACCGGAACCAGATTTAAGTCACTGGGAAGAAGAAGAACCAGTGATATCTGAATTTGAAGCTCAACAAGCAGAGAAAGAATCTGAAGAATTATTTGCTCAGAGGGAAGCTAATTTGCTGATGAGAGAAGAAAAGCTTCAAAAGTCATTAGAGCAAATTGCACGAAATGAAGAACTTCAGAAAGCTGAACAACAAGCATTACAACGATTACATGCTATAAATGTTGAGAAGAGAAAGACATATATCAGACTAAAGAGCGGTGATAAATGGGAACGTGCTCAAAAAGCAATTGATTCACCTCAGAGTTCTGATTATGAAGATCGTCGTCTTGGAGAAATTCTCGAGCAATTCAAACTGGAAAATCCAATTCATGATATGTATATAAAAGCCTTAAAGGTAGAAGTCATCAGGATAACTACTGCATTTCAACCCAAATCTGATGAGCTGGTAATATTTATGGATTGTCATAAAGTTGGAACTTTCTGAGTATCTACTAAGTTCTTTTATGACAGATCGCTAACAGAGATTTGGGTACTTAGGCCTAAGGTGAGAACATCTTCTGAGCTAGGTGTGTTGTTACATGAGAAGTTCAAAGAATTTGCTGAAAGAGCTGGACCAGAAGTGATTAAGGATCCTCCACAAGTAAAATTTCTTAAGGGAGAGGTACTTCACTCAATCAATCTTCAGACAGATGAGTTATATGAACATCATGCAAAACACTTGGTATATGCTGAATATGCTCTCAGAAATCATGGATTCTTGACTGAAGAAAAGGTAATAGCTGCAGATCACATTCGATCCTATGCACAAACGAACATAAAAGATTACAAGAAATTTCAAGGTGAACTGAGAAAGAAGCTTGGAATTCCTTTAGTCTTACCTCAAGGATTGTCATCAAGAAGAGAACGTCTTGTTAATTCTGATCTACACATGAAACTTCAAGTCATAGATGAGCCAGAAGAAGGAGAATTCAGAAGGGAAGACAACTGAAGAAAAAGAATTGCTCTACATGTTATATCTTTAGAGCCTAGATAAATCTTGATATGAATTTGTATCATATGATCAGTCTAGAGGATCATCTATCTTGTATTTATCTTTCATGTTTGAATCTGGCAAATGTTAAATATAAACCAGAACTTTTTTTTTCATATTTACTTAGTATTTAAAGTTTCATCTTTCATTTGGTTAAGTTGGATTAGTTGAGGTATCCTCTAGGAATTTGCTTGTTATTGTCTAACAAACAAATAGGGGGAGATTGAAAGGCATATGACTCAGCCTATTTTTAGTTAGAGGATCCTAATCAACTTAAACCAAATTGTAATAAGTAAATATACATATGAACTGTCACAGGAATCTCAAGAAGTATTATCTGTCAGAAGAAAGAAGAAAAGTCAATCTATAGTTTTGATGCCGTACACTGGAAGACGATTCAGTTATCTGATCAAGCCCCAGTATAGCATTGAAGTGAATGGATTCATTTGAACAGTGACAGAGATTTTTCGAGTGATAGTTTGAATGTCAGTTACAGTACAAGAGAATTGAGAGAAGAAACAAACCACAACCTAAAGTCAAAAGTGAAGAAGCATCATTGAAGTTAGTCGTTCATGAACCAGACAGTACATCGAACGTCAACACAAGTCAGTGATAATTCTTTACTACCTTCAGTGGTTTGTAAGAATTAAATTAATTATTTATTGATTTAATTAAATTCATTTATAATTGATATAAATCATTTAGTTGATTTAATTAAATGAATTAATTCTAGAAGAATTAATTTATTTATTAAATTAATTATTGTATCAATTAAATATTAATTGGTTAATCATTAATTAATTAAATGGATCAATATGACTTAAAGAAAGAAGATTGGATTATGTCTTGGTGAAGCTAAATTCGGTATGACCTAAATTATGTCATACCGACAGAATTGAAGATTATGTCTTACCGAGCTATGAAGATTATGTCTTACCGATCTATGAAGATTATGTCTTACCGAAACAAATATCCTGTTTAGGTCATACCGACCTCCTGCCAGCTGTTTTAAGTCATACCGAACTTTTATTAAGTCATACCGACCAGGTTTATGTCATAATGGAGGTTTGTGTAAGTCTTAATGAAGAAAAATTAAATCTTGGAAGCAGTTTAAGTCATGTTGGAGCAGTTAAATATCCTACAGAAAGCTAGCAAGACTTATTACTGATACAAAAGAACATAACACAGCAGATTAAGTCATAACTGAAAAACAGAGCAGAAAACATAATATCCAACAGAACAGAATTCTCTCTCTCAAGAACACCAAGAACACCAAAGCTTAAACAATTCCCAGAAATTCAAGTTCTTCATCTTTGTAATATTCTATTCGCTAGAACTTGTCTATTTGTGATTCTTATACTACTAGCGAATTAAGTTTCCTAGTTCTTATCTTGATTATTATTAACTAAATTAGAAAAGTTCATGTCGAATTTTCTAATTAGTTATTAACATCTTGATAAGTTGTTATACTGATTTTGTAACACCACATCAAGTTAATATACAGTTATATTCAACTTGAAAAATTGTGTTAAATAATTCCGCACAAATTTCTCTTTGCTAAAATATTATCTAACGGACAAATTTCGATAAAAAGGTAAAGATTGTATTCAACCCCCCCTTCTACAATCTTATCGGACCTAACAAGGGGGAAAATACAAACTTTACCAAGGGAGAAGCAAGGGACTTACAACAGTGTTTGCGCAGATCAGCGGGCTCTATCAACTTAGCCTCGGTGAAAGAAGGGCCCAAAGCTCTAGCCACAACCACAAGACTGTCAATATCGGCCTGCGTAAGATGAGCCCGATTAAGGTGATATAACGGATCCACCACCCCTTGGAAATTCCACTACCATGGGAACTCCCCGCCACCAACAATTATAAACTCCTCCTGCCACCCGGTCATCCCTTTGGGAAACACAAAGGGCTTCCCACCCAAGGCCTCACCAACACGCCCGCTGCTAACATAGGACAGCTCATAAAAAGGCTTCACCGAACTAGCCCTCACATTGAACAAGGCAAAGAAGGCCTTCAAAGTAGGCTGCCTGCCCGCAGCGGTGCAGCTGGCAATAAACCAGTTGATACTCCGAATTGAATTAGGAGAAAACTGCGCCAGCGGACACCTAAATTGGTGACGGAACAAATCAATCACAAACTTATGCGGGGGGGACCCGAAACCCACTCTAGAAATGACTCACGGGAATAGCGACGCCGCCATGCTCAAAGCGGTGATACAACCTCTCCCCGGGCTTGGCACACCGCCACCAGTAATCACCTTCAATGCGGGAAATGCGCCCAACATGCGCGCCTCACTCTCCCGCACGAAAGGTACTGTCGCAATTAACATGCTCCTTTGTGCCAAACCTCGCGTCAAGGTCCTCCTTTGAGTACGCGTCCGTCGAAACCTTCAACACCCTGTACAGACCCTCCTGAGACATGAAAAAATTGTAGCGGTCTGCACGTGGCACAATGCGGAAGCTCATCTGATTAATATCAAACCACCGCCCTTGTTCATCTATTAGCGGAAGGGCGTCACCGGTCTCAGCATTCGTGTACTTATCCGCCATCTACAACAACCAGCAAAAACTCAACCAAGTCAGAAAAGCACAAAAGTGGACCACAAATAAAACTTCCACGCACCAAAACCCTAACCGCGCACACAGAGAGGGGCTTACAAGTGGCACCCACATGGCATCCACTTCATTACAGAAAAAGAAAAAGAAAAAAAACACAAGAATACCCAGCGTCCCGAAGAACAAAACATGTACCCACACACACTTACAATACGATCAAACACAAAACACACCAAATAACCCAAGATATACATACAGAACACATATCTATACATACCCACAAAACTACTCAGGCCACAACTAACCGGAATCCACAGAACACCGGTGACAGAACACACCAGAACAACTCAGGGAAATGCATAAACCCACAACAAACAAGAAAAAACAACGAAGAAAAAACGCATACCTGTTTTAGAGGAAGTAACGGAGGAAATGGAGTCTTCAAATCGCCACAGAATCAAAGAACACAGCCATAAATTCAAGAGAGAGAAAGGAGCACTCCGTTTTTGGAAAAAAGAAAAGCAGTCCCCAGACGTCGGCTTTTATAGAGTGAAGGGCGCGTGCACCGCTCGTCAAAAAGTCAATCATTAACTGCCCATTGGCAGCATTAACTTCCTCAGTGACGTAGCACGCTACCGCGATGACACGTCCCCCACCTCGTGCACCAACCGCCTCGTTCAAAGATACGGGACCCACCACTAAGCCATTACTCTGCCCAAACACAACTCATTACATGCCCTAAAGACAGCTGCACGCAACCTACAACACACTCCCCCCAATCCCGCATTAAATTTGATTCTTTCATTCGTTAAAAATTCCACCATATTTATTACTTACCATTACACGCATAAAACAAACCAAAATTCCTTCCGTTAAACCCTCCCTCATTCATTACATACCAATTATTTACATAAAACAAACACAATCAATTCACTATAACAGACACTTCATTTATGAGGGCTGCATACACGCTAACGCAACCAAAAAAGCCTCAATACTCCAACAATCCGTCACAGCACCTTCACCAACCACATCCGCCATCGCTTGGGGGGCAGAATTTATTATAAGGACTCAGCGATGTCCGCCAGCAATGTCACCGCAAACAATTTCTGCCCGCGGTCACTTGGGGGGCAAAATTTATTCCAAGGTAACATTTTCTGTCCGCCATCACTTGGGTGGCAGAATTTATTCTAAGGTCTCGATTACAAAGTGATGCCCGCCAACAATGTCTCCGCAAACATTTTCTATCCGCCATCACTTGGGGGGTAGAATTTATTCTAAGGACTCAGTGATTCCCGCAAGCAATTCTTCCACGAACATTTTCTGTCCGCCATCACTTGGGGGGCAGAATTTATTCCAAGTACTCAACTACAAAAGTATAGGCCGCCAGCAAGATTTTCGTAAACACCTCCTACCCACCGTCGCTTGGGGGGCACACTTCTTTCCAATCAACCGCCAACAAGGACCGCAACCCGGCCCCAACAAAGATGCGAATTTACTCCCCCCATCCGCCTAAAGGCGCATAAGGGTAGTGGGGGGCAATGATAGGTACCCACTCCCAGCGGCGGCAGCCGACGCCACGTGTCCGGCGGAAACAGTATTCTCCGCCCGCGGGGACAACCCGCTCAGGATCACCGGCCAGCAATGACAACCTTAAACTACAAAAAAGAGTGCGATCCTCCTGACAGATGTCAACACAGCAGACGACGACAACAGAGCAAGCAAAGTCACCCCCAACCGCCGACAAAAGCTGCACAGGGGACAGCAAAGCTAAACCAGCCACCACGGCAGACATCCCATCCGTGTACCCGGCGGCGGGATGCCCGCAAAAGGACAACTTTACGGCTGAGTCAGGTAAAGCCAGGTCGACAACTGCGGAGCCGTACTGACACGTACACCACAGTTGTCGGAAGGTTTCTGCCTATAAATAAGCTTCTTGCACCTCATTCATAAACACACAATCTCTCAGACATATAACTTCTCACATACACAAGAGCAATTTACACACGCCCTCACGAACAGAACGCATAAGTATCCTAAGAAAACACTCCCAAGCACCTCACAAACGCACACCTTACATTTCGGTATTACCCACCTTCTTGGTTATCATTATTCCGATTACTTATTTTCACGCCGGAGGTGCTTGACGGCCACCACCACCGGTCAAGTATTGTTTTGCAGGGACCCAACTTAGGTGACGTCACCCCCGGAACAGTGAAGCGCGGTGATCAGAGCCGATATCCGGCCCTGGGCATTATCACTCACACACGTCGATTTGATGAAGAAGGAGGAAAGGAGGGAGAGATTGATAAGAGAGATTAAAGAGATTGAGAGAGATTGTAGAGAGTTAGAGAGATTTTTTTTAGAGAGAGATTGAGAGGAATTAGAGAGTAAAGAGAGAGGTTCAAGAGCTGTGTAGAAGACTCCAGAGAACCCAAGAAGCAGTGTGGCTAAAGAAGAAAAGACAGGGGCATTCCTGTCATTTCACATAAACTGAAATTTTTTTTAAAAAAATCTGATTTAAATTATTTAAAAATCAAAATTAAATTAGAAATTAGTAGAAAAATAATTTTAAAATTTCTAAAATAAAATTTATGAAATTGAAAACATCTCCATATTTTTAAAATATTTTTAGGGTAAAAAATGAATTAAATATGAATTTTACAAGTTTTGATCCTTTAAATGCAATAATAATCTTAAAATCATTTTAAAATACGTAAACACCCAAATTAATTCTCCCGATAATTTTAAAACTAATTAAATATACAAAGATGATATTAAAAAAGATTTAGGGATTTTTAAATACTCCGATGATTTTATAAAAAATTTCAAATATCAATAATGCATAATTTAAATAGGTTTTTAATCACAAAAATTCAAATAAAAATACACGGACCTACAAGACACACATACATCACCATATAAACATGTATACATGTTGTCACATATATTTTATCTAAAAAAAATTTCACACCCTATAATCCACATTTAATATTAAATAATTAAATAATAATAATAATAATTACGATATTTTCTAGGGCATTATACTAAACCCTAACTTATCCTGATTTTTAAATGCGTTAACGTTTAAAAATCAGGCCGCCGGATTCTATTTTTTAAATAAAATTTTTAAATTTAGAAAAAACAATTTTAATTAAATTTAGGGGTTCAATAATTAACTTTTGGGTTTTAACATTTCCATTTTGGGTTTTAGAAATATTCAGAACGACGAATAAACCGTCTACGAAGGGTTTGGGGTTTAGGGTTGTTTACAACCCTAAATCCTGGACCCTAAACCCTAACTTATAGCGTTTAAAAATTAGGCCACCGGATTCAATTTTTTAATAAATTTTTTTAAATTTTATCTGTATTCCCTAAGGGTTTCAACAGTTAACTTTTGGGGTTCAACAATTTTATTTTGGGTTTAGAAATATTCAGAACGACGAATAAACCATATATGAACTCAGTTAAAAAATGTAATTTTAATTGACCATTGGATTATAAGTTTTTTAAAATTATTTGCAAATATATATGAGAAAATGACCGAACTACATCATTTTTCTTAAGAAGCTGCCCGAAATACCCATCTGTGGGAGAAGCCGCCCTTTTTACCCACGGAGTACGCATGCCGGTCATGCGTGGCTTGGAATACGCATTCCCAAGATGTGTATCTCTAGTCACGCATTCCCAGCATGCGTATTGACGTCAGATGGCGTCATTTCTTCAAAAACGTGAACGGAGCTCAGACGGGGTAAAAATCGCCATTGCGATCGTCGGACTCCGTTCTCCCATATCTGGCAACCTCCGGTCCTTTTGAGCACATCAAAATGATGCCCACACAGTTCTCTCCCTTTTCCCCCATTGGTTTGTTGTTGTTTGGCCCCGCAGGGGCGTGTACAAGAAGATCGGAAAATCAAATCGGGAACAACCTTCATTTTGTGCCTTTTTAATTCGGCAAAAGAAATTGAAATTGAGAATTATAGGGTTGTAGAGGATGAAAAGATGATTCGTTTGGTGTATAGTATGCAATTTCTCAATGCATATAGAGAGCACACGAAGTGGTTGAAACAATTGCGCAGAAAACGTTCGGCAACTGGGAAGAAGGCAATGAACAGTGGCCTAGAATACGCATCTTCAGAATGCGTATCCCACCCCACGCAGTATGATAATGCGTATTCGTGGTTACTGTTCAAGTCTACTGAACTGAATTTAACGAAGGGCACGTAGTGTTAACATGCGTGGTCACAGGCCACGCATTTTCAAAATGCGTATATCCTATACGCATGTTCAAAATGCGTGGCCCGTGGTTAAAAAGGGCGGACAATTCTGAATATAGGCATTTTGGGTAGATGGATTAGAAATGTGGGTAGTTTGGTATCTCACCCAATATATACTTAGCAAAAAAAAGAAAGATAAAACATGTAAAACAAAACATTTTTTAAAATTATTTGCAAATATATATTTAGCAAAGAAAAAGAAAGATAAAACATATAAAACAAAACATAAAAAAAGATAAAAAAACAAGAATTAAAAACCTACGTTTAGATAACAGTGCGTACTTCGACTAAAACAACTCTTTAGATAGCGTTTTAAGGATATACACAATAGATCTTAAACTATCACCAGCTGGAAAAGGAAACTCTATATAAGATAGTGTTTTGCATAAAAAAGTTATGTAAAATGTGACACGCCATAGCGTTTTGTTTAAAGAAGGACAACGCTAGATAAACTACGGTCTTGGAGTGATATTTGGGGCCATGTTTTCCTGCTGTGATATATGGGACCATTTAATTTAAGATTGTGATATATGGGGCAAACACCCGCCCGCACTACTGAACATATGAATTGGTACAAGAATCGAGTTATCACTGAAGGGGTGTTACCCTGTAGACGGGGAGGAATGGTAAGAATTTGACAAAAATCATCCATATTTTGCACGGGATATTCGCAATGTCAGGCTTGGCCTTGCTACAGATTGATTTTCTCCCTATAGAAATGGTACTTTTGACATGTATTCGATTTGGTCTGTTGTAATTTTGTGTATAATCTTCCTCCTTCCTCCACCTGGTTTTGACACAGGTGGAGTGCTTCCAGTCCCTACATGCTTTCTTAGACTTGGTGTTGGCATCTACAATACAAAAAACAAAAACATAAAAAAATTGACAACATACATAACATAAACATAAAGGAAAACATAAAATTGTAACTTACAAATTTCATCCCACTTCTAGTTTTTTCTGCTCCTTTTATTGTGCCTTCTGGAATGAGGCATCAAGATCATCTATACCTTGTGTTTGTTGCTGCTCCATTTCTCTCAGAACTTCATCCATCATATCTTGCTCACCTGTCATTTCTTCTCTCCCTTACCTCTCTATTTCATCCTGGATTTCAGCCTCAGGATCTGTAGTTTCTTCATTGCAAGTCTTTTTCCCCTTTTTCTTCAAGTATGCATCTGGATAATTGTCTTTATCTGGACATTTATCCCTTTTATGGCATGCTTGTCTGCACAGACCATAGTGTATAACTCTACCCTGAGAGGTCACCCTCCCAACCCTCCCCTCTTCTCATTTTTTTGGGTCTACCCTTCAGTTGTTTTTAATCAATGGGGGTAAAATCAACTCTCCATCCACATCTTCCCAGAAATCTTCACCTCTTATTACATCCAAACAGTGAGAGTAACACCTCATGTATGTCTCTTTTGTGTAGCATTTGCCAACATAGTCAAAAATATTATGTCTAACCTCTTGAATTGTAGTAACACCATGAGCATATGGTATCCCTGATAGTGTTAGTGCCCCAGAGACAATGTAGTTGTGCTTTTAGGAAAGACTGTTTTGTTATTTAATGATTATGTTCTACTGATTATTCTATATTAATTTATTATGTCTTAATTTACTGCAATATAAATATTAGAGTAATAAATGTCCTTGGAATATAGAACAGGTATTCTATATCTTTAAGTATATGACTTAAAAATGAGATTATATGAATAGTGTTTATATTTCTAAATATCCCTAATCGAGCATTATTAATTTGAGATAATTATAATGCATAAAGATTAGTATGTTTGTTGACGGATGACCACATCTCATTGGTCATAGGTATAGTGATACTAAAGTCAAGAACATAGGTACATGTAATATTCTACATGGTACTGGATTGACCCACGATGAGATTCTACACGTTGATATTGTCATTAGAAAGACTCACAGTAATAGTGGTGTAATGATCCTTAGACTTGAGATCATTATATTTCTATACGAGGATTAATATACTTTGACTACATTAAAATTTACATTTGACCGGGTGATGATAACACTGGACATCGGGTATATTATGAGTTGTAAGAAAAATATGAATGATAGATATAGGATTTAACCCTCCTATTATTAGGAGAGATATTATTGGCCTCTTGATTGAGTGAGACTATGAAAATGCATGGCCATGCTCAAATATTGATTTGTTTTTAGGGTTAAGTATCAAAGTGGTCACTGAAGTGGAAGCCATCTATCAATTCGTTCACCGATCTTTCAGGGGTATCATTTTAATCATTAATGTCATAATAAATATCAAACAAATACCTCTATATATGTACTTGGGAAGTAAAATTAATTTTTAATCGAGTTTCACACATTTTTCTTAAATGCTAGTGTAATCAAATGAAAGGTTATGAATTCTAGTATATTTGACAATATTTTCAGAATTTAAAAATTTTATTTACTATTTATTTGGTTATGGAAGCATTCAAGAAAAATATGTAGAACTCAATGAAAAATTATTTTTACTTTTCGAGTACATTTTAAAGATATCTATTTGATATTTATTATGACTTTAGTGATTCAAATGATACTCCTAAAAGATCGGTGAATGGATTAATATATGGCTTCCACTTCAGTGACCACTTTGATACTTAACCCTTTGTTTTTAATAGTCTACTCATTGATCAAGAAACCCGGATTAAATGTTGAAAAGGATGACTAAGAACATGCCTGAAGTTTAATCTATAATATTTGGTTAAAGGGATTATATTACACGGAAACATTAACCACGAAAAGTTTAATTGGATCACCAATTATTATTATTACTTGGGTAGCAATGATGTATTACTAGATGCCGCTCATTGTTTATAATCGTATTATTGGATATTAAAATTATTGTCAATGTGATAATAACCTAAAGGGATACACACTTGGAACGTTTAAAAGGAGTTTTAATTTAAATTCGAAATTGGTTATTAATTAATTGAGCTAGTCTTAATTAATTATTAAAGAGAATTCGAATTTAATATTAAAACCTAAATCAGATTGGTTTAGAGAAGCCCAAACGATTTAGGGTTTTAAGGCCTAATTCTCTCCCTATAAATACAATATGATGTATTGTTTAGGTTGTATCTTTAGCAAAATAGTTTTTCTAAAAGCCCTAGCTGCTCAAAATGTTTGAGAGGCTAGAGAGAGAGAGACAGGTTATTCGGCTAGTACCGGCTCCGGTGATTGTTGGACGATCAAGCGTTCGTGTGGACTATTTTAGAGACGCAGATCTTGATACAAGGTGTGACGCCCCCAGATCCGGGGTCGGAGATCTAGGCGCTCACGATCCATTTTCCATTAATAACATACCTGTTCTTGCACATAATATATAAGACAACCATCGACCCCACAATAAACTCACACCGCACACACACACATAGGTTAGAGTCTCAGAAACGTCACACAATTGATTAAGCAGAAGTAAAAGTTTTAGAGTTATTACAGACCGAATTAAATAGCATTTATGCTACCAGCAACACTTCGATATGAAGCGAAGTTGGCGGCTTGAAAGTTTGTTAAGATACACTGCTTTGCACAGGTCATACTTATAAATAAAACGAACTAACAAAAGTTGCCAACCAATCCGGCTAATGGAGCCTACCTGTGGAATCTCAACTGCTGCCTCGGGTCTAGTCACCTGCTTTCGGGCAGTCTGTCTGGGTCTTGCCATTTCGCTTAGTTGTTGTGTTTGTAAATTTGAAAACAAGCAAGAGTGAGCAACTATAGCTCAGCAAGAAATATATGTATAGGGTAAGCAATATAACATTTCATATGATTAGCGGTTATTAAACTCGTTTGTTTCAATCAGATATAAAATCACTTGTCATTGTTGATAAATTCCGAAGGTGCACCAATACGTGCCCTTGTTTTCAAAATAAACTTGCAGTTCTAGATACTGCATAGAGTCAACATCTTTCTCATCAAAATAGAACACTATCAGCAACTTGGCACATAAGCCTAAGAAGCAGTGTCAGAGCATTTTCCAAAATGGAGGAATGGGACTTAAAGAAAACATAAAACCTGACAGGGATTGACGATGATCAGTCGCCACATCCAAGTCCAATAATCCGCGGGTCTTCTCTACCGGTAGAAGGATAGAAACTACATCCGTAACTATCCCCGGGTGAAAACTACATCTGTAATCACCCTCGATGAAAACTACATCCGTAATCATCCTTCGGCAACACCTGGGCCGGAATAATAATTGATGGACCGCCTGGCTCACGGCCGCTTACACATCCCGGGAATCGTTCGTCAACGGTTCCCACACCTGCCAGAGTCCCTTTTCTTTTTCTTTTAAAACTTGATTTTGATTGAAAACTGAGTAATTGAGGTCCGACATCAGTCGACCGATGATTCTTGAAATCGTACAAGAAGCAAACCTGACCGGGGGTTTTCGAAAATGTTTTGAGTTCGAAAGTGCTAAAGGTATCTTGGATTAGCTTTGTCTTTAAAATAATGAACAATAATTAATAAATGATATTTTAAGATTTAATATTAATAATTAATAAAATATTTATTTAATTAAATAAACTTTTAATCCAAGATAGGTATTTTGAGTATTTATGAAGATATAAAAATAATTACTTGAGTATACGATACTCCCCGAATGACCCTTCGGGTTTTCGCAATTTAATTACGATATAATAATATACCGCTCCCCGGTCAATAGTATATACGGACCGCTACGACCTCTATTGCTAGAGTCGTTGTCCGAAGAAAACATTTCATTCTAAGTTCAAGGGGTGCAAACATATATGTACTTATACATCTCAATTTCATCGATACTTCGATAAACATAAACATTTCATATGATTGAAAACTACAAACACAACAGTGAAAGTCCTTGTATACGTAAGTTTTGAAAAGTAAACTTGCCGTAGTGTGGTTGGGGTGGTCGAGCGTGCGGAGTGGAATGATCTATACGTAAGCAATAGCCGTTCGTTAGTACCTTAACAATATCTCTTTAATTACGGGGTTTTAGGGGGTACAAAATTAACTTAATGACTTCGTCTTACGACACTCTAGCCCCACTATAGGCTCATGTCATCACTCGATTACGCTCGTCACTTATTCGACTTAATTTGGTTACCATATCCGAATCATATCCATTACCCCTAAAATTACACTCCACTTACTACTTTTTCCCTTGCGCGAATTTTACTCTAGCATTTTTATAAAATCGAAAAATACATATTTTAATCCAATTCTTTTTGGGTAGCCTTCACCACTGCATTTTCTAGCTTCTCTAATTTTTCCATGATCCTACATAAATTTTTTAGGGGTTTAAACAAGGTTCACAAGGGGATCATTTAGTGCAGTCCGGAATCCAGAAACACATTTAACTTCTCAGGCCATAACTCAAAATCTATACATCACCTAGTCATGAACCTTATATTTATGGAAACTACATTCAAATACCTTTCCAACAATATATATTAGGACCTCAGGGGACAAGATTTGGGGGTTCAAAACCCTCTTACAAGACAGTGCAAATTCCTGGAAAAATCTCAGCATGCTTATATCACTAAACCAACCAAGATTCTTACATCCACATCACAACCAACATCTAAGTCACCAAGTTCATACTTTATAACATACATGGAGATACATACACTAACCACAAGCTTAAAAATCACAACCACAACATTTAAACTCAAGATCTACATCATCCATCACTTATATGTCCAAGATTCACACTAATAATCATGGATCTAACATTAAACATCACAAATACTACATGGCCAAGAGGGGTTAGGGTTTTTATACCTTCTTGAGTATCTAGGAGCCTTGGGTATGCCTTACAAGTCTCAAGAATACCTTGGATGAGCTCCTACAATCCTTACAACTCAAGATCTAAATGAAAACTCAACATTGTTACTATTCAACAAAACTTCAATAATTTATAACTTGAAAACTAATGGATGAAAAGGGTTGGAATTCATATTATACCTTCCTTATGTGATGTATAGTACCTAGGATTTTTTGCCTTGAATTAAGAATGAAGAGAAGTGGAAGAAAGAAAAATTTTCTTCCCCTTTTCTAGCTTTGGCCGAGAGCAACAATGGCAAGGGGGAGAGAGAGTTTTTGTTTTTGCTTTTGGTGTTGGTTGAATAAAGTGTAAAGTGTTGGGTGATATGTTATTAGGTGTATATACATGTATCACATGGTACAAGTCAATTGTCTAGACCACCATACCTCCTTGTCTCCTTGGACAATGTTCCAACTAGTTACTATTCCTCTTGTTAACTTTGCATTGCTAGTTTGTTTTTCCTAACTACTTAGTTGCATGGGACTTGCATGCAATACCATTCCTTGTATCATTATTCTTCCACCAATGCTTGTCGCTTAATCTTTAATTCGTATCGTATCTTAATTAATTCTTCGTAATAATATTTTGTCGCGTAGAGATTTCCCTTGTAATTCCTTAAGTACTTAATTGTGTAAATTCCTCGAATATCCATAACTCCTCGTCATAATTCCTAACAAATCTTTTAATACTCCAATAACTCTCAAGTCCCAAGTTTTATAAATCTTACTAACAATAAGACTCTTGCCTTCAACAACCTTCCCTTTATCTTACATGGTGAATGTAATAACATAATTTCTCAGACAATCAATTCCATTAAACAACATGGATGACTAAAAAGGTTCCAAATTGACAATGTCATATGATATTATATAAAAGAAAACATTACAAAAATTAGGGTTCTTACACAAGGGTTGCGTGGTGATTGCTTCTTGGACCTCCATTAGTCATCATTTCCTCAACTATTAAAGCTTCGTTTTAAGGTAAACGTTCATAACTACAAATTAAACGTCTTGTTTGGCATGGATCCTGCGATTGGGTTTCAATTTTATTGTTTTAATTATTGCTTTCCGTTGCGTTTGTTACCCCAAAACCCATCAATCCCAATCAAATCCCATACTCTACAAGAATAGCTTCTATTTTGCAAATTAACAAAATAAAAACTGCCCTATCCTTTCACTACATAAGTTTCCCTCCCATCCCAAAGAACTGAATAACCACTTGAATCTTTCACTGCTTGATCTAATATTTTTTTTTAGCTTTAGGAATGACTAAACAATCATTTCTAGCCATTATATCCTTATTTTGATGAACTCTTATCATAATCACATCATGTATTTCTATGAGCATATCTATGAGAGGCATATACCTTGCTTTGAGAATCCAGGAGTTAAAGCATTCACTCATATTGTTCTCAGTAGAATCAGTCAAAGAATGTGTCATGAAGTATGCCTTGGACCACACAGCAGGATCAAGTTCATTCATCTTCTCAAATGCACCCTTGGAGGCACGATCAAGTTCCTTTATTGTAGACTTAAAGGCTTGAGGGTGTGTTGCAGTTGATGCTTACCAGGATGCATCTGTCACTGTATTGCTTGGATATTTTCCTTTCAAGTTAGCACATAGATGTCTTGTGCAAAATCCATGTTCCACTTGAGGTAATAGCACCCTTATAACCTTGTCCAAGCCCTACACCATCACAAAAATTAGAGTTACAAGTATATATTAGAGTCTAAGTTACAAGTGCATATTAGAGTCTAAGTTACAAGTCACAAATTATAGTGGACCAGTGGCTACCTTTTCTTGATCAGAAATCAGAGTCTTTCCATGTCCATCTCCAAGATCCAGATCTGCAATGAGAAGCTCTAGAAACCACTTCCATGATTCATAATTTTCACTCTCTACTACTGCCATTGCTACAGGGAATATGCAGTTATTGCCATCTATCCCCACTACAGAGAGCAACTGTCAGTAGTAACATTTTTAAAAAGCATCCATCTAGTCCTAGCACTGGTCTACATTCATTTTTCCATGCATTCTTACAACCATCATAGCATACATACATTCTTCTAAATCTGCTAACATCTCCTTCCTGCAACCTAGTTGTAGAAATCTTCACAGTATTTAAACTATTACTCCTGAGTATCTCCCCACCAAACATTTTTAATTTTGCATTATGTTCAGCCATCTTCTCTGCAACACCAAACAAAGCTGCTTTCCTCACTCTACTGCATTTAGCCTCACATACATCAACCTTAAGTACCCACTTGAACTCTTCTTGCATCTCACATAGTTTCAAATTAGGGTTTTTTCTTATCCTATCCCGAAACAGTTCAAGAAGGTACTTAGTAGTCACAGGCTTATTTTTATAAGACCACATACAATTATGCTCATTTGTTATTGACTTTATTTGCCACATATCCTTTTCTTTAACATAGCCTAGCCACATTTTAATTGGACACCCATGTGCACACACCACTTGAATCCTTTTTAAATCATCATGTGCATAATGGTAGGGTCTACCATTCTCCATATAACTTAACCACACAGCTACTTTAAAATCTTTTTTACAACCAAAAATTTGACCAGCTTTAAATCTAATTGAAAGGCATATGACACAACCTATTTGTATTTCGAGGATCCTACTCAACTTAAATTAGATTGTAATAAGTAAATAATATATAAACTATCACAGGAATCTCAGAGAGTAATATTTGCCAGAAAAAAGATGATTAATTCAATCTACAGATTTGAAGAACTGCTACATTGAAAGAAGTTCAAACATCTGATTAAGCCTCAGTGAAGTAATCACGAAAGTGGATTCATTTACAGTGACAGAGATTTCTACAACGATAGAACCAGTACAAACAGAGTAAAGAATGATTTTGAAGAGAGTTAAGAAATGTAAAGAACCACGACATAAGGTTAAATGTAAAGAACAGTTATTGAAGTTAGTCATTCATGAACCAGACAATGCATTGAGCGTCAACAGAAAATTCAGTGGTCTTTCTTTATTAATTTCAGTGGTTCAAGGAAGGGATTTGACTATCAATAGATTTATATTAATTCTCCTTTAATTAGTTAAATCATGTAGTTAATTTAATTAATAAATTAATTCAATAAGAATTAATTTATTCATTTAACTAATTACTAGATTAATTAAATCAGAATTATTATTTTAAGCAAAAGAAAATCAATTGTTAAATGATTATCTAAAATCATTTAATCAGAAAATTACACTAGTATGACAATCTCAATTGTCATACCGAATGTAATACAAGAAGTAAAGTCAATTATCATACAAGCTTACTTGGAATGTCATACCAAATGTCATACTGAGCCAACAACTATCATAATAAATGTCATACATGTGCAAACAGAATGAAAAAGAGGCAGGGACTTGTGATTAGTTATGATAAATAACAACAGAGGCGGCGAGTACACAAATATCACCAAGCAGATCAAAAAGACCGAAGACCAAAAAGAATCAAACTCTCTCTTCTCTCTCATATTAAACCAAGAACACAGGAGCTATTTAATTCCTTAGAAAATCAAGTTCTTTGTTATTGTAATATTCTATCCGATAGAACTTGATCACTTGTAACTCTTGTACTACCTAGCGAGTTTTTACTCCTAGTTTACATCTCGAACTGCTTTTTAGCATTCAGACTTTTATTAACAAATATAGAAAAGTTCATGTCGAATTTTCTAATTTGTTTTTATTAGTGAGATATTACTCTATACTGAATTTGTAACAACCTATCAAGTTTACTATAATTTATGTTCAACTTGAATCTTGTTTCATTTAATTCCGCATAAATTTGTCTTGAACTTATTTTAAATCAACGGGACAAATTTCGAGGAAACAATATAGTTTGTATTCAACCCCCCTTTCACAAACTTACAGGACCTAACACTAATGTCTTTGGCAGGTGTGTGTGCATTAAAAACCTTTTTTTTACATATTTAATGTTCTCATTCTCATGAGGGGGTTAGCATAACAAAATTATTCATCACTCTCCTCACTACCTGGATAAAACCCCCTATCTGAGTCACTACTATCTTCATACATTTCATCTAAATTTGCCTATCTCTCATGTTCATCCATTTTCTTTTTTTTCTTCTCTAGTTGTTTTCCTAATCTCTACAAACTCATCATCACTACAACTGTACCCAGCCCTTTCATAATCATCTTCATCATTAGTAGGTTTTACATTATACACATATAAGACAATATAATAACCACATTCCTTACTTAACTCAATCAGTGCAGGCTTTGATTCATCATTAAGTAAATGTATCTTCAGTTCAGGAGTTTTAAAGTATAGAGAATTAAACACAGCAACAATAGCACCAAAACACAACTTTAATTCAGTAATACTTAGCTTTCCAAAATTGATATGCTTGTAAAACTTCTTGACATTACTTGTGTATAATTCAAAAGGAACATGAACAAAATGACCTCCATAATACAAGATCACATTATGAAAACTATTCGTGTAATGTAAAATTTACACAAATCAAGAACCCTAACATTATTTAACCCTAACTGAATAAACAAAAAAAATAAAAAATGAAGAACATTTAACCCTAACTGAATGGAAACAATTGAGAAAAGTTATTAATTACATTGTTTCTTCGACAATGGTCTCATTTTCACCTTCATCAATACTCTCATCTTCATCGACCATCTCAATTTCATCATCTTTAGCAGTGTTATTATCTTCAATCATGATTTCATCTTTATCTACGTGTTTCTCAGGTATACGAACCTCAACACCAGATCGAGTTCGCGCCATCTCTGAAATTTAGGTGTGGATTAAATTAAGGATTTCATTATCCAGTAAATTAATTTAGAATGGGGTTATAAGGGGCATGGGTTATAATTTGGTCGGGTTTATAATTGGGTCGGATTCCAAATTGTGCGGATTATTTTACTGAGGTGGCAGGTGATCTGGCACTGATCTGGAAACATTAGACGAAGTTCCGTCTAATGTCAACGTGACTTAACAGTCGTGAAAATTTTAACGTGTTTAATGACCTTATTGAAAGTTTTTATTCGTTATGTGACCTGATTGAAAGCTTTTTGAGTTGGATGATCCAACTGAAAGTTTTCAGTCAGTTGAGTGACCTAACTGCCATTTAACCCGATGTGATGCACACAGAAAAAATGTTTTTGAAAGTATATTTCACACGGCGTTAGGCAGTTCTAAATCAAAGATACAACACTTTCAAGAAAGGATTTGGAAGCATTGAACATCATGCATGAGTTATGGCTAAATGGCTCTCATAAACGTAAGGCTAGATACACTCTAACTTGAGATCAGCTAAAACTCTTATGTAATTGGGTGAGTCGATTGAAATTTCCAGATGGTTGTTCTTCAAATATTGCAAGGTGTTGTAAGGTATCTAATTAAATTTCCAAGAAATGAAGTCACATGACTATCTTGTATTTATGCAGAAGTTGTTGCTATAATTGGAAGGTGTTGTGGATCATGTAATATTTATAACGTGTCCGAATATAACAACCAAGACTTTTTAAAGTGCTATTGTTGTCTTAATTGCTTTACTTGATTTAGTTAATTTTCTTTATGATTCTGTTTTCATAAACTGGGCATCCCCTCCCCCCCCCCCAAGCTAATTTATATGTCATTTTTGTGAAAAATACTCATTACGAAGTATTATACTACGAGTCCATAATTTGTGTTTTAAGGCATGTTTTTTCATATGTATATAAATGCAGGGTAAGGCGACGGTAGATGATGATGCTGATGACCTTGGTGATGATGGTGATCGTGATGCTGATGGTGCTGGTCCTTCTAGTTCGCGGATGTCTCACACTTCGGGTGGTCTAGTAACACGTGGCTAGTAGTAACTATAAGAAATTTAGGTACTTTTGGTCCATCTATTGTGGATTGCTTTTATGTTCTGTTGAAGAGATGTTGAATTCTAAATTCCTAATCCACGTACTTTGATGGCTTTTCTAGTGGCCTATGTACCTTACTTTGATGACTTATTTATCTTGTGTTATCTTATTATTAATGTTATCATCACCAGATTTTCATAAATTCTGTTATGGTTATGATTCTTGAAATTATTGGTATAGTTAGACTAGTGTTTCTTGCTAGGATGGCTTAGTTATGTATATGTTACACACGCAAATTGGCCCGTTTTTCAAATGGGAAGCCAAAGATGGCTGGATAGAAACAAGAATAACCAGAAGCTTCCTCTTGAGTAGTAAAACTTGTGACAAATGTTCTTGATATATTACGTCACAAGTTCTGTATTTAATTTTTTTATTTAAATTAAAACTCTCGACTAGGTTCAGTCACAAGATATTAAATAATATATTTCATTAATTTTTTTAATACCAATCTTTTGATTAAAAGTCTGTTTAAAGGATTTTTTAATTCATTTTTCCATTTCATTTTGACAAAAATAAATCCGTCAAAAGTATTTTTTATGTCTTACTTTTCTTTTTCTTGTTTTCATTAAAAATAATAATAATGTAATCAAATTTTGACCAACATTTCATCGAAAGTTGAATTTATATTTCTTTATATGAATTAGGTCCCACACTTGATCTTGTGACAAAATTTCGAACTTGTGATTAAAAAAAATCTTTAGACAAGACTATAATATGGATAGAATTCGTCAAAAATGACCCCCTTTTTGATGAATTCAGTGCAAAAAAATCCGTCGAAAAAGCCTGATGTGCTATAGTGTCAAGTATTTCTACTTTAAGCAAAAATGTAGAAGATATTTCTAAAAAAACCATTATTTGGAAGCAAAAAATGCCTTCAAAATCGATTACCTAAACACTGAACAAAAGGTAAAATCAAAATTTTAAAAACTTTGAAGATAGATTACTTTTCTTTGATCAATATGATGCTAAGAAGTAAGACCTTTACAACAATCACGTTTTATTCTCTTTCCTGCTAAACACTTTACACCCTAACAATAAATGTAAGAACCCCAAATTTTGGATATAATTAAAACTTTTTATTAAGTAATGATAAAATGAGGAACAATGATTCCGACAACAAGGTCACCAGCTCTAATGAATGGTGGTTTCAAAGAACAATGATTGTAATGAATGGATATTGCTTTGGACAATGATCCTGATACATTGGTATATTGTCAGAATAGAGTAATTCGATGGTTGAGGACCTAGATAAGAATAATCTACCATCCAGGAAGGAGCTAATGGATCCTTGAAGGGAAATGAGTACGTGCATAGTGTTTCCCGTACGTGCATAGTATTTCCCATACGTGCATAGTGTTTCCCGTACGTGCATAGTGTTTCCCGTACGTGCATAGTGTTTCCTGTACGTGCATAGTAACTTGGTGGATGAATAGTGATTTTGTAAGTTGGAAAAATTTTCACGCCACCCTATGTACGGGACGTGATATGGATGTTTCGAAGTCATATTAGTAATACGCGGAGGAAATAAGTGAATGCAGAGACGATCGGAATTCAGAAATTCCAAATTCTTTTTCGGTATAATATTCGACCGGACAATGGATTAAATATTATTATAATCCAAGAATTGAGATATTAACTTTGAGGATTTCATATTTTGGGATGTTATTATATTTGATTTAAGAATGAAGGTAGGAAACCACTGAGGCAGTGAAACAAGCGTTCTAGAAACCGATAAAACGTTATAACGAGATTAATCAATAAAGCGAACGAATCCTAGATTACGGATTAAGTTCGTATCGAGATTAAATATCCTACATGGTCATCACGAGGATTATATTAAGGATTGGTGAAGGTATTATGAATATCGAGAAATTTCCCGGTAAACCCTAGAGGTGAAACTACTTAGTTATTCGTCTGAACGATCAATGAATTGAGCAATAACCGGACAAAGAAACAAGCTGAGAACCAAGAAACAACCATGTGCAAGTGGATGAGATCACCACCATGGCATCATCACTTTATTAAGGTAGCTTTATGAAGATATTATCTAAGCTAAGTTAGCTTCTTCAAGAAGCTTGTTTTTCTACCAAACTAGAGGGGGCAACTTGCATTTGTGTCAAACAAATATCTTCCTAAATAATTCACTCATCCTTATCCCTTCTTCATCACAATAATGCAAGGAACCAAGCAAGTTTCATACATACAAGTATCATTGGAGACAAACTAAACTAGTTAGCATGAGGGTGTAACATAAGGCACCAATACATGTCCACATGGAAGCAAATCCTTAACCAAGCCTTAACCCATCAACTAGACTATAGTTAGCCAAACAAATATCTTGTTTTATTGATCACTTTATGCAATCAACCAAGCAAAACAACTCCACTTCTCTCATCCATGGAGCATTCGACTTTTTCAAGAAATTCAAAGGAAGAAATCAAGCTTCCACTCCTTGTTTGATCTCCAAATTTTTATCTTAGATCCTATATTTTATAAAAATGATACCCTAGAAATCTTAGCCTCAAAATCCAATGTTTCCATTTTCAATAAAATCATCAAAGTAGAGGGTGAATAGTAACCTCAAGAACAAAACTCTTGGATCTTGATTTTGGTGGATGATTCAAGCTACATGGAGGCTATACAAGGACCATACAAGGATTATTAGGGCTTGTACACTCTCTAAGGAAGGTATAACTCTTAATAAACATGGATCTCATTTTGAGTTTTTAGCATGTTCTTGATGATTTGGCTTAGTTATGATTATGGTAACATTATAAGCATGCTTGGTTAATGATTTAGTGATTTAAGTAGCATAATGATTATTATGGTAAAGAATGATGTTCTTGGGCTTGTTGAGATGAGAATCATGTATAAATGATGTATGGATGCCCGGTGTGGCTTGGCTTGATTGTTGTGAATTTTAGAACGTCCGATTTATAGCCGTCGTAATGCCCAATTTTTGTTAACCTTAAGAAATCGTGGTTCACAGTAGCCATAAGTCACTGTCCAGTTTCATGTTCTGCCATGGAAAGATAGATCATGTTATAAGCTTCGTTTTGATATAAAGATCATGTGAAACGGACTTACGGTTTAGGAATTATGGCCGATTCACTAAAAGTCGTTCGAAACCGTAAGTACGAGTTCGTTATTAAAATTGAACCCTCGTAAAATACGTAAGTCAGTGGAAAATCTTGGTAATTAAATACTAGAGGTAAAAAGGAAGGTTTGAGAGAAAACCTCATGTGAAACGGATCGTTTTCCGATTTTATAAAAATGTTCGAATCAAAGTTAAACGCGAACGAACCCCTAAAAACCCGCTTGATTATAACTTCGGTAAAATACTTAGAAAACGGGCGATAAAACTCGGAGTATAATATTGTTTCGTAACGATCGACTTTAGAACTTGTATATGTCCCAAGTGTAAGTACAATGACATGTCGTATTAACGAACGAATGTCGGGTCGGATCAATGATAAAAGGAATCCACAAAAAGGGGTATAACGAGATAACTTGAGAACGTGTTTCGATTTAAGTATAACTTAACTTTTAAGATGTTAAGTGATTAATCCCGAATGCCTTGGCTATTTATAGATCACCAAGCTGACCCGGGACCGCTACCACTACCCCTTACCGTACTCGACTACCAGGCAAGTTTCAATTCCCTTCTTTTAGGCTGTTGTTGTGATTGAATATATATATATATATATATATATATATATATATATATATATATATATATATATATATATATATATATGTTTTCTGTTGTACATATGCCATAGCATGCATGCCTACTTTCAAGTTATATCATTATGCTTGTTCCCTGATTGTTTATTGGCTTATAAATTAGACAGCTAACGTATCAATTATAAGTCGGTTATTGTAAGACCCTCAGAGAAGGGTGTATATATCTTCTTCATCAAATATAGACCGGGAGTCAATATTTCTTGATATATCAAGGTTACCTCGAAGGAAAATATTTAAGTAAATAATTTCCCTTATTCGGGCGACGAATATTATTTGAATATTCGTTCGAGATTATTTATTTAACGATCCTTACTTCAAATAATTATTTGAACGTAACCATTCGACGAATAATATTTTTCAATATTCATTCAGAGTCGAATTGATTATCGATTATTATTTCGAATATTCTTCTAAAGGTTGGACTACTAAATGAACATTATTTGGATACTCATTTAGAATATTATTCATAAAATGAATATTACTTTTGAATATTCATTTAAGATAGTAATTACCTGATGAATATTATTTTAATGTTCATCTGAAGCTTGATTTACTTATCGAGTCTTATCTCGAATATTCCTTTAAAGCTTGGATTACTAAATGAATATTACTTGATATTCATTTAGAATATTATTCATTAAATGAATATTACTTTTTCAAGATTCATTTAAATTCCTAATTAATTATGAATATTATTTTGAATATTCATCCAGAGTTCTATTTAATCATCGAATATTATTTTAAATATTTTAAATATTCCTTTTAGGTCTTATTAATAAATGAATATTTTTGAATATTTGATTATGCAATAAATATTCTCTCGATATTTCTTCAAGGATTATTTGAGAAATACTCTGATTAAAGATATTCTTTCATATTCCTAAATATTCTTTAAATATTCTTAATTCAATAAATATTCTCTGAATATTTATTCCATACTTAGAATAACCTCAATAAGTTTTATCTTCTTCGATTATTACGAAAAATATTTCGGAGACATATTATTATTAATCTTATATAAAGAAAGGTTCTCAGACATCATTCTTCTTGAGTCTATCTCCCTAAAAATAAGGGAACCTTACTTGGAAAATGTTATTTATCTTGTCGACTTCCCGGTCATAAAGTATTCTCTTCACTCGCAACTCGGATGCTATTGACTTATTAAGTCGTTGTTTACCTTCTCATCTTTCGAGGGGTAAGATTGTTGGAACAAGTTGATATTCGTTACCAAGCAATAGCTTGGAAGTTATTGGTGAATTTTCCTTTCCAACTAGATACGACTACTTTGAAGAGTCTTGTCAACAAGTATTATATTTGGGGAAAGGGGGACGAACGTTACATTCAGAATCGTGAATTCTATTTGAACTAGGAGTCGTGTAAGAGGCCGAGTAGCGCCGGTCCATCCCCTTTGGCCCAACCGTTGGCCGGGGAGAGCTAGTAAGGCGGTAGACAAGTAAAGCCGTCAGTTCTTCCTTCTACCGGTAGTAAATCTAAATTGAGCTGTACGATCTCGACTGATCATCAAGATTGGAACAGCGGGCGCGGTGAATACTCCATCATTGGTTCATCATCCAAACTTATTTATTTCCTGCAACATGATTACTGTTGGCAGAGCTGGAAAAGTGTTCATAACTGGAATTGCAATCTTTTCATGCAAGTTCCTCTTTCTAATGACAATGAGAATATCACGCTTACTTTTGATGTAGCAGATATTTCTACAAACAAATACTTTAAGTTACCTTGTAACTTCATCGTTCATATTATACTGGCATCATTTCCGTAAATGCATGGCATATGGTTTGAAAGATACTTTTGAACTGTTATATATTATCGTTCAGTTGTATATTATTGTTGGTGGGCTATTGCTCACCCTTGCTTTATTATTATATCACAACAACAGCTAGACCAGATGACTCGCACAAGGCGCACTCGATGCGGGCGAGGACGATGAGACTACCAGAGCTGAAGAAGCTATTGGTAGGATATATTTATTCTTTCAGTAGCAAGAATATGGGCTAGTATGACTTATGTAAATGGATGGCAAAGAGTATGTATTTATATTGAATTCTTTTGGATTGTAAGAACTCATAATGTGATTAATAAAAATTTGATTGTTACTCTGATTTCATCTCTGGGACTATAACGGGTGTGTTTTATATTGTTGTGTTTGGTCATAGAGACGTAATTTATTTTATGTTAAGGAAAGTTCAATTGTTGTGGACAGAATTGGATACCGTAACCACCGGATCCCGGACCCCGGATCTGGGGGTGTTACAATAAATAAGCAACCTAAATTGTAAATTTGAGGCTACTTAATCAATCCTTTATTTTTGGTTAATCGGCCAAATAATCAATCTTATTAGTACAGTACATTAAAAAACGATGGCATAATCATAATTCCAAGTAATATACCTAGTAAAACATCAATTTTAATCCAAATCGCACTTTAAGAAACACGATAATAATAAGTAAATGAAGATTTTCTATGTTTAAGTTTTTGAATCTTATAATCACAAAAAGGAGCATATAAAAATCATAACAAAAAGATAGATCACAATTATTAAATTAATACTTTTTGAAAGTCTAAGAAAAAAGTCCAAAATAATTGAAATTTTACATGTACGTCTACGAATATGTGGTACATAAGAATAGGATCATAGACAATATATATATATATATATATATATATATATATATATATATATATATATATATATATATATATATGTATGTATGTATAGGGTAAGGTTCTAGGGAGAACCTCCTTATCAAGAGAACCAGAAGACTCAATCCTGACCATTCAATATTTAGATTTTTAATAAATCTAATAATAATGTGTATAATGGCATTGATGTAAATACATCTAAGAATCAAGGCTATTTGCTTTGTTCAATTTTGTATAATATACGGTCTGTTGCTTTACTGAAGGAAACAATATATCAATCAATATTTGATTGTATAATTAAATATTTCCAAATATTGAAAGGAATCCATGATTGAACACACCTCTCTGTAATGATTTATGGTATACATTTATTCAAATTAACGACATACCAAGCTTCTATACCTAGATAGAAGAACAAAATCATATAAGCGTCAAGGAAGAAGCAAATAAACACACACAAAACATTGAAAATCTTACGGTATAGAGTGTTGATTTTTTAATATATATACTTTGTTAATGTTTTAACGAACACTAAACAAAATCTATGTTTTTAAACGTTCGGGTTTGTAATGGAATCGTCATCAAAAAACATCTTTGTCAAAAATAGATGGAGAAACAAGTTCGTGTTAATGGGCAGATTCTTACATGTTGTGAACCAGTTTCTTCTTCAATTCATGTTAATGGGCAGATTCTTAATATTGGTGAAGAAGATATGAATAACTTGTGTTACGACTAGATTTCTGCCGGACCTTTATTCAGTCGGACCTGTAATGAAGAAGAATGCGAGGGTTGGGCCCCCCGATTCACCTCCGGTGTGAGAATAAGTTAATCAGTTTTTGGTAAGATAATTGGAACGTAGAGTGTTTATGTCTTGTGTGTAATTGTGAATGAATCAGGAAAAATGCACCTGACCAAAGCTATATTCTCTTCTCTTCAAGCGGTTACCGAAGAGTGGGTGTCATGGGAGAAAGTGTCCCACTTATCAAGGAGTCCACAACCACTTGACTGTTGTAGACAGATTGGACTAAATATTAATGGGCTTCCTCCGGACTCCTAGCATTGGGCCTTCGGTCCAGCCCACTAAGGAGATGGGCCTCCAACATGTCCCTAGGCTTCGTTCGGAGTTACCCTTAGGACGGAGGCTAAAGCCGTGGCCCATCTTCGGAGTCTACTCTTCAAACATCTTCTTCGGATAAGGATGACAGAGTACAGTGATTAGACGGCTCATGGGAAGGCGTGTCCCTTTTAATGCTGACAGCTATCTGCCTCGAGTTCTGCGTTTCAATCGCAGCCGTTGAATTCGAAATGCTCCTTGTCCAAACGTCGCGTCCCTTTACTTAAACCCCCAAAACTCTTCATTTTCATTTTCACACCTACCATATCATCTCAATCGCAGAGTAAAAACCTCCAATTCAAAGTTGTCCAGAAAACCGTCGACAACCATAGGAGCAGTAACTTCATCTCCAGAAATTCCCAGTCCTCCTATCTTGCTCAAGGATTACATTCAAAAGGTTTACCCTCAAGAACTTCATCTTCTCTCCAATCTTTGAAAAAGTAAGTTTTTCTGCTTTTCTCCTTAGTGACTTGTTCGTTTTCCCATGTGTTGCTTTGTATGTACATATATATGTTTTCTGTATATGGATGCGTAGATGAAGTGTTTTGGGCTGTTTGGTTTTTGGATAGATTGCATGTAGGTTTATACTGTTCTTGGGGTTTAATATATAATTCTAAGAGTTTTTACCTTCTCATATCTCCTTCCTGTGATTCTAGGACTGTGGAGGTGTTTTTCTGGGTTTGATCTTCTTTCGGGATCTTCAAGCCCAATAAACATCCTTTGGACGGCCCCTATCATCACATATAACAAATTCCGAAACCTTGGTGCCTTCGCCCATGGATTCTTAAATTTTGCCTTTAGATCTTAGGATGTCCTCGACTGATCCCAGCCAAATGTACTCGGCTCATGTTATTTTCTCCTTTTTCTTTCTTCTTGTTCATTCTCTGAGTACATGGCTGATGTCACTTCATTTTCGAATGCAGGGACATGGATCGGTCATCTAGAGGCGCCGGTCCTTCGGCTCCTTCCCCTTTTGCGAACTCAACAACTTATCCTACGGCGAACAAGCGGTCAAAGCTGACCGAGAGCGACATAGCCCTCCTCCACCAAAAGTATAGTATTGTAAGAAATTTTTGGCACATCTACCCGGCCGACCGAAGAGATCGCATGTACCATAACCCCCCAGTTCCAGAAAGCTTTGGCGGAGTGGCCACAGGCATTTCCGAGAACGCTTTTAAATGTGGCTTTCGGGTACCGATACTGCCCCTCTTAAAAAGGTTGTTGAGAAATATGGGGATCGCCCTGGGCCAATTAGATCCAAATTCCTTCATCCACATAAATTGCTTCCAAACCCGCTGTTTGGCAGCGAAAATTACCCCAAGAGCGTCTCTTTTTTGGTGTCATTATGAGTTTCGAAGGAATCCGAAGAGTAATGGTTTCTACACCATTGCCCGAAGGAACAACCGGCCGGACTGGGCGCAGACCAACTCCAGCAATAAAGGAACCCATGACAAGTGGTTCTACATCTCGGGATGGAAGATAGCCAAGTTCGCCGTGTGGAAGGAGGTCGATCCAACGAAAGTTGTGTTGCCTTCGATCCCAGGGGCAAACGAAAATGATTACAAGATCCTCTGTGATCTGGAGATGGACAGAGTCCCTTTGTCTTGTAGTCAAGAGGCTGACTGGTTAATCTCCCTTTGGGGTAGTGGTAGCCCTCATCTTTCTTCATGAAACTTACTTTTATGCTTTGTCCGTTCCTTTTTTCGGCCGTCTTTGTGTTTCAACTTGGTTTATTTCTTGTGCAGTGTCTTCTCTGGATGATATTATTGCTCACCGTTTGAAGAAGACTGTGGGTCTGCAGGCGGCGGCCGAAGGTAATCCAGCTTCGGGGTAAAGAGCTGTCCCAACTCCGGAGAAGGGGAATGAAGACTCAAAGATCACTCTTGTGGCTTCGCCTTTGCAGTTGGAGAACGAAGAAGAGCGACCGCTAAAGGATCCTCGGAAAAGGAGTCATTTGGACGATATTGTGGTCCGCACCTATGTCCCCCAATGGGGTATCTTGGAGAACGTTGCCATTATTTGCTCGGCTCCAGGGCCTGCTATGGACATTGGTCCCGATCTTTACATGGGCCTTATCCTACCGGCCGATAGGCCCGACTACGACAAGGTGGATGACTTAGGCGCCTGTACTGAGATGTTGTCGCTCCTCTCTATGGTGAATTTTTCTTCCCTGTGGGCCTTTGTTTATTCCTTCGGGTATTTTAACATTTGCCTTGTTATAATTTTCAGGCTGTTCCCTGGGCTGCTATTGTGACTGACCGGATGGAAGGCTTGAGTGCCAGGATGAAGGAGGTGGGCCAGCTAGAGACTAGGGCGGTCAAAGCTGAGGAGGACCTTCGAAGCTCGGAGACGAAACTTGAGCAGGTCACCGGCCAGGCGAATGCTTTGGCGACTGAACGGGACTCTAATAAAGAACAGCTAGATAGTCTAAGGACCAGAGTCTCCCGAAGGAATGATCAGCTGAAGGCATCTCGCAAATCCATTCGGAAGGGCAAGAAGATGCTTGAGCGTATCGAGGATAGGGTTTTCCAGATGGGCTACGACTTCGCCATTAGGAAGGCTCATTCCTCTGGTCTAGATCATACTCTTTTGCTAGAGGAAGGGATGTCCGATCCGGTTGGGCGAGAAGACGTGAATGAGCCTCTGATCGTTTTTTCGGGAGAAGATGAAGCCATTTCTGATTAATAGCTTTTCATTGTATTTACTGCCTTTGGGCGTTGACTCATGCCTTCGGGCTTGTAATATTTAACTTTGCCTTCGGGCTTTACATTTGTGCCTTTGGGCTATTTTAAATTTGCCTTAGCGTAATTTCTTGCTTGTATTTATGCATCTTCGGTCGTTTATTACCTTAGCATAATTCTTACATTTTTATGCATTTTCGGTCATTTTTTGGCCTTAGCATAATTATTTATATTCTTATGCGTCTTCGGCTCTATTTTACCTTAGCATAATTTTTGTTTAACTTTATGCATTTTCGGCTTCAGCCTAGCATGTTACGCATTTTCGGTCGTAACCTAGCTGCCCCCTAGTATTTAAGGGGTTTTGTATATGATTAAGGTCCCATTCGGTCAGTGAAAAATATTTCCTCCCGGCCTTAATTAATGTCAAAGCAACTTAAATACTAAGACACTTGTAAGGATTCAAATTTTATTCGGTCGGCCCCAAATTTGGGTCCGTTAAGCCTTTGCACCTTAAATCACAATGTACTGAAACATTAAAGTAAGTTAAAGGACGCGTGTTTTGTTCAGTCGGCCCCAAACATGGGTCCATTTAGCTTAATTTTGCGTACTTAACCATTTGGTTTTCACTGTACTTAGCTAATAACAGTAGATGTAAAAATGGGGCAAACAATCTTTCATTGATTATGTAAATAACTTGCACACAAATTCAACTTACAGACTGATGCTCACTTAGGGAAATCAAAATCAACTTGCATGGAGCAAAATACTGAATTAAAAAGCTAGAAAATGCATCCAGTAAGCTTACTGGTAAAAATGACGAAGACGACCAGCATGCCATGTGTTCTTGTTGGGTTGCCATCCGAATGGGCTAATTTTTTGGTGCCCGGCCGAACCACTTCAATAACCACGTAGGGACCTTCCCAGTTGGGCATAAGTTTGCCTTGCTTAGTTGGCATTGAAGTAGCCAACTCCCAAAGTACTAAGTCTCCAACTTGGAAAGATCTTTTCTTTACTCCTTAATCATAGTACTGTGCTGCTTGAAGCTGGTACCTTAAGTTTCTTTGGTGAGCTGCTTCCCTTTCTTCCTCAAGTAAGTCCACATTCGCCCGGAGTCCCCAGTCATTCATCTCCATATTGAAAACTTGTGCTCGATAGGACTCTAGGCCGACTTCAACTGGTATAAGAGCATATGTCCCAAAGGTTAGTTTAAAAGGTGTTTCTCCAGTTGAAGATCTCGCTGTCGTTCGGTATGCCCATAAAACAAAAGGTAGCTCTTCGGCCCAAAGTCCTTTAGCCTCATCCAGTCTCTTTTTTATCCCAGCAAAAATAATTTTGTTGGTCGCTTCGATCGCCCCGTTTCCTTGGGGATGCCCGACTGAACTGAATTTCTGCTGAATCCCGAACTTGGCCAAAAACTTTCGAAACTTGCTTTCGATGAACTGAGTCCCATTATCTGATACACATACCATAGGAATGCCAAACCTTAAAATCACCTGCTGCAACATGAATTTCTTTGCTGCTTCTTCGGTGATGGCTGAGAGGGGTCTGGCTTCAATCCACTTAGTCATGTAATCGATCGCCACAATGCAATACTTAGCTTGCTTGGTACTGGTAGGCAAGATCCCTATAATGTCGACTACCCACATAGCGAATGGGATAAGGCTAAGGACTGAAGACATTTCTTCGGGAGGTTGCTTCGGAATTGTGCTGAATAGCTGGCACTGCCTGCACTTCTTAGCATATTCAGCTGCATCTTCTTTCATTTTCGGCCAGAAAAACCCTTGCCTAAGAATCTTAAAGGCTAAAGATCTTCCTGTCAAGTGTTCTCCACAAATTCCCTCATGAACTGTTTCGAGGGCTAACTGTTGCTCCTCTATGTCTAAGCATCGAAGAAGTGGTTGAGTCGCTGATCTTCTGAACAGACGGCCTCCGGCAAGAGTGTAATTTACCGACCGATATCTCACCTTCTATGCCTCCCTTCAGTCAAGCAGTAGAGTTCCCTTTTCCAAGAATACCCTGATTGGGGTCATCAAGTTAACCCCTTGGTGGATTTCCATGCACTGTTTTTTGTCTATCGAAGGCATCTTTACTTCGGTCAGATATATTGACCCTGTGAGACTTTGGGTTTCTGCCGAAGCTATCCTAGATAGAGCATTTTCTCGGCTATTGTTCTCCCTTGCCACCTGACTTAGTTCAAACGATTCAAAAGACTGAGTATTCTGGCGTACCTTTAGAGCATAAGCCTTCGTTCGGGGATCCTTTTGTCCATACTCCCCTGTGATTGTTTGACAAATAGCATTGAGTCACTGAAAGCCCTTAAGTGTTTGACTTCTAAGTTTCGTGCTAAGTCCAATCCTGCCAATAGGGCTTCATACTCGGCTTCATTATTTGTCAGAGGGAAAGTGAACCTGATAGCCTGACATATTTCGAATCCCTCTGGACTTGTTAGAATTAACCCTGTTCCACATTTTTCTCCGGCGATTGAACCATCGACAAACAGCTTCCATATTCCTGGTGCCTGAATCAATTGTTCCTCCGAGACTAAATCCTTCGGCCCCGAGAAGGAACATTCTACCATAAAATCTGCAAGAGCTTGGGCTTTGATCGAAGTTCTTGGTGTGTATTCCAAGTCATGTTCTCCCAGTTTGATTGCCCAAACTACTACTCTGCCCGATGCCTCTGGCCTTTGTAAAATTTTCTTTAAAAGTTGGTCTGTTATTACATTGATTGTCCTTCCCTGGAAATAGTGCCTCAACTTTCTTGCGGCCATTACCAATGCATAGGCGAACTTCTCTGCGTTTGGATATCTAGTCTCTGCATCCTTAAGAATATGAGAAACATAGAAGACCGGATGTTGATTCCCCTCGTGCTCTTTGACCAATACATCCCCAAGCGTTCGGTCGCTCACAGCTAAATACAACTGTAAAGTTTCCTTCGGATCAGGCCTCATTAAGAGTGGGGATTTTACTAAGTATTCCTTGACCTCCTCAAATGCTTTTTGACAGTTCGGCCCCCACTCAAAATTCTTTGACCCCCGAAGTACTTCAAAAAATGGTAAAGCCTTTTCAGCTGACCTGGAAATGAACCTCCTCAGGGCTGCTAACCATCCGGTCAGCTTCTAAATGTCCTAAATCATCTTTGATGCTTCCATATCGATCACGACCTTGATTTTCTCTGGGTTTGCATCAATCCCTCGGGTACTGACCATGTAACCCAGAAACTTTCCGTTGTTTACTCCGAACATACATTTGTTCGGGTTGATTCTCATGTTGTTCTTTCTGAGTGTTTCAAAACACTCCCTCAAATCTTCTGCATGATCCCTGAAGAGGGACTTAACGATCATATCGCCCACATAACAATCCATGTTTCGGCCTATTTGTGCCTTGAAAACTTTGTTGATCATTTTTTGGAAAGTTGCCCCCGCATTCTTCAGCCCGAAGGACATTTTGATGTAGGCATAAGTTCCGTTTGGGGTGATGAATGCTGTCTTAGGGATGTCCTCGGCATTCATTGCAATATGATGGTATCCGCCAAAAGCATCCAGAAAGCTGAGTATTTGATGCCCCGAAGTAGCATCTATCAGCTGGTCGATGTTCGGCAAAGGTTAGTGATCTTTCAAACAGTTCTTGTTCAAGTCAGTGTAGTCCACACACATTCTCCATTTGCCATTTGACTTTTTGACCACCACCACGATCGCCAACCACTCAGGGTAGTCGATCTTCTCGATGAATTTCGCTTCGAGCAGCTTCTCGACTTCGACCTGAATGACTTTCTGCCTTTTCATTGAGACATTCCTCTTCTTCTGCTTCACAGGCTGGGCCTCGGGCTTGACGTTAAGGCAGTGCTTTTCGATCGATGGGTCCAACCCTGGCATATCTTCGGGACCCCAAGCAAACACATCATGGAATTCTCTAATGACTTCAATAACTTTCTTTTTCAGCTCAGGCTCCATGCTCTTCCCGATCTGTATCATCTTCCCTACTTGCCCAATGAATAACTCAACTTCTTCGGTTTCTGTGGCTGGTTCGGCAATTGGGCTAGACAGATTAGCCCCAAACTTTTCCAACTCGATGTTTAATAGTTGATGGCTGCCCCCAGCCTCATTCTCATTTCTCTTCCTCTTACCAGCTTCGACCATCTCAACATATTTATCTTTCTCCAAATCTTCTAATATTATGATTCGGGCGGCCTTCTGGTCGCCTCTCATTTCCCCAACTCCGTGCTCAGTCGGGAACTTCAAATTCAAATGTGGGATAGAGGACATAGCTTGGAACAAAGATAAGGCTGGCCTTCCCAGGATTCCATTGTACGGGCTGTCAATCCGGACTACATAAAACTTCGCTTCCTTCGCCACAGTATATGGTGCTTTTCCCAACAAAAGAGACAGTCTAATCATCCCTTCGATCGGCACAGACTGATTACCGAAACCATATAAAGGTGCCTCATGGCATGGTTTCAGTTGTTCGCCTCCCAAGTTCATCTTGCTATATGTCCGGTGGTAGAGAATGTTGACCGAACTTCCTTCATCGACCAGCACTTTCCAAATCTTGTTTTCCCCAATCACTTGGTTTATAACAAGTGGGTCTTCGTTCGGCCATATCACATCTTCAAAATCATCCTCCATGAAAGAGATAGGTAACGGTTGCTTAGCTGCAGTTGACTGATAGAGGCTGTAGATTTGCCTGGCGTACTTCTTCCGGGCTGTCTTGCTGTCCCGATCAAGTATGGTTCCTCCGGATATAGTCCTTACTTCGCCTCTGTACTTTTTTGAACCCTCGGCTTCTTTCTTTTTGTCTTTAGACTCAAGCTTGTCCCTCAAGTCCCCCACAAACTGGGTCAATTCTCCATCCTTGATCATCCTCTCAATTAACTTCTTCAGATGGTAACATTCATCCATGTTGTGGCCTTTATCCCGATGGTAGTCACAATACTTATTCTCATTCCTCTTATGCTCAGGGGTCTTCAGCTTGGCCGATCGCACGAACCCGGGCTTACCCTTAATCTCATGGAGAATCTTCGAGATAGGGGTGTTCAGAGGTGTGAACACCATGCTATCTCTATCTTTTCTTCGCTCGGCCCCTTTGTCAGGCCTGGTATCATTTAGTCTGCTCTTAACATCACCTCTTCCTCTTCGGTCATCTCTCCTATCGTCCCTTCTACTATCATTCTTTCTACTTTCCTTATACCCCCCAATTGATTCCATTTTCCTTCTAATTACTTCTCCGCTCAAATAAATATCATTTAAATTCTTAGGAGGTACATTATAAAGAGAGGACCGGAGTTTCTTACCTTTAACGGGGTCGAGGCCTACGGCAAGGAAACCAGCTGCCTTCACTCTATCCAAAGTTGTGACATTCCAGCTTCTTCCTTAAACCTTGCCAAGTATTCTCCAAGTTCTTCGTTCGGTCCCTACTTGCAGTGAATCAGGGCCTCAGTGTCTTTCTCTCTTCGGCACAAATGAGAATAGTGCCTCAAGAACTTCTTCTTAATCTGCTCGAATGTGCCAATCCATCGCCTGCACATTCTCACAATGGTAGGTTTTGAACATTTTGCAGAGCATCGCATCGCAGTGCCCCATACCGGTCATGAGCAATTCATACTTCTCACAATGGTCTTCGGGGCCACCCTTTCCGTTGAACTCATGCATTTTCAGGAACTGCCTTCCCGGAGGTGGTCGAAATTGCTCAACGTCCTCAATTACCACGGGCTTGTGGCTAATCCTTCTTTCCCCAAACATGACTTTCTCGATCCTTCAAATTCTATCATCGATATGCGGACCTTCTTCTTCCAAATCGGAGGAGTAAACTACCTTCAATCGGGTCCTTCGTGAGTACGATTCGGAGTCCCATGACTCATCTTCATCATCTCTGGTTCTCTTCTCTCTTCGGTTCTCAGTTTCTGGGACTTCAGCTTCCAAGGCATCATGAAGCACCTTCTCCTCCAGTTCAATTTCTTCTCTTCGGAGCTTTATTGCTTGAAGCCTCAGGCGGTCGGCCTCCCTTTGTTTGGCCAATCTCTCTGCCTCCTTTTTGTTTCATTCGTCATCCTTCTCTCTTTGTTTTCCCTTGGCTTTGAGACTTTCCCTCCATTGGCTCACCAACAGCCTCTGTTCTTTGGGGGTCGGCACGGGCCCTTCTTCCTCAAACTCCAGCAGATGCGGGGTAACGGGAGGAAGGCAACGACTGCTCTCTATCCTCGGAGTGGTTTCGTTGACCGGGCGACGGTTGTTATATGTCCTAGGAGTTTTTTCATTCAGTGGTACCGTTTCACCAATTCATGTCTACGAAACTAACTCTACGGTCCCACAGACGGCGCCAAATGTTACGACTGGATTTCTGCCGGACCTTTGTTCGGTCGGACCTGCAATGAAGAAGAATGCGAGGGTTGGGCCCCCCGATTCACCTCCGGTGTGAGAATAAGTTAGTCGATTTTTGGTAAGATAATTGGAACGTAGAGTGTTTGTGTCTTGTGTGTAATTGTGAATGAATCAGGAAAAATGCACCTGACCAAAGCTATATTCTCTTCTCTTCAGGCGGTTACCAAAGAATGGGTGTCATGGGAGAACGTGTCCCACGTATCAAGGAGTCCACAACCACTTGACCGTTGTAGACAGATTTGACCAAATATTAATGAGCTTCCTTCGGACTTCTAGCATTGGGCGTTCGGTCCAGCCCACTAAGGAGATGGGCCTCCAATAACTTGTGAGTTCTTATAACTTAACTTGGGAGTTCTTATAACTTGAGATCAAACCTATTATTAATATCCTCGATTGTAAGTAAAGTTTTATAAAATGTGTTATATGATGTGTTGTACAATTTGTTCCAGATTTTTTAAATTTTTAATTTATGAAATTTTACTATATGTTTAAGATTCTATTATGTGTTTTTGGAACTTCAATTGCGTTATGACATTTTGAAACAGATCTTTGCTCTCTGGATTCTTGTTGCAAAATTCACAAGATTTTCTCTACGTGGGCGCTTGTTCAGCCTCCCATTGTAGCCAACCATGTAGTGTTCTTCATGCTGCAGTTACATGAACAAGATCAATCCCTGAAGTGCCGTGTTTGCAAATATTTTGATGTTATCTACTGATTCTCGGCAATTGTTTCTTACATTTTATTAAGTTGATTGTCATCTTTCTGTGTATAAAGTGCAAGATCAATTCATTGCAAAGCTTCCTCTCCTATTGTGTATATTGTTACTCCTTTGGCACAAGATGTTTGAATTATTTTTATTGAAATTTTCTTATGAATTACATAAAGATTTAAATAAATACTTGTTCCTGGATTCCTTATGTTGTATTATGAAAGTTTGTAAGTTTTAAAATATATTTTGAATAAATTCTAAAAACAAATAACAAGCAAAAATTTGTTATTATTTATTTCACCCAATAGATTAAGGACTTTTAACAATTAGAATTGTAATTATAAAATATATTTTGGCACTACCACGAAGCACTTAAAGAATCTTAAAAAAGAATAAATAGATAAAATTTATAGAAAAGATAATATCAACTCGAAATACTTTAAAGAATCTTAAAAAAAATATAGATAAAATGCATAAAGGATCCAAAGACACTTTACATAAATCAAATAATTCAGTGTTATATTCAAAATTTATTATAATAATAAACATTCGACAAACTCATTAAGGAATAGTTTAAGAGTAACATCTTACTTCAATATAAATTTAAAAATATGCTTACCAAATTACTATTGGTTATGACATTTTGAAAAATAAAATGCAATATGGCCAAGTTATACTTTCATTTATCATAAACACCTTAAACAATCTAAAATAATGTTAAAAATGTTATCCAACAATAATCAAGATTCTAAATTAGTGAGCAATTTGTTTACGCAAAAAAAAATCTAATACAGCTTGGCAAAACATGTAAAAGAATCTCGGAATTTCTTTAAAAAAAACTTGAAAAATAAAAAAAAATATTAATTATAGTTTGGGAACTTATTAAAGAATCTCAAAAAAATTGAAAATATTATTGCTGGATTTGGAAAAAGTAGTCCAAATTATTGATTGATTAATTCATAAAAAATGAAGTACACCATGTTATTATTTACTTTGTATTATATAAACCATGTTAATAATTGGTTTAGATGTTCTGCTAAGTGTGGTGTGGTATTCTGTTAAGTGTTATTAAGTTATCATTCAAGATTCCACTAAGTGTTTTGGTAAGTATTTACTAGAACACATTTAATATCAAATTAATTATATAAATATCTTGGTAACTATTTAGTATTAATCAAATATTAATCGAATTTGGTAAGACTCTATTAAGTGTTTTGAAATTTATTGCAACTAAATTTTCTTACGTGTTTAATTTTTATGAATATTTTATTCTTTAAAATCAAATTTTAAGTTTTTAGTCTAAGATTTCATTGAATGTTTTGTAAAAATATATTAATTATTTTATTTATTCTCGATGTATTTTACAAAAAAAAGTTATAAATGACAATATTCAGTTACTTTAGTATCATTTTTTATGATCCTAATATTTATTTATTTTTCAGATTCTTTGATTAAATAGCTATTTGGTCACTGTACTATATGAAAATTTTCAATTGGGTCATGATCCCAAAAAAGTTTTCAGTCAAACACCTGTACAAGCAAAAAATTTCAATTGGGTCATTGCCGTTAACTTTCCGTTAACTTCCGTTAAACAAATGGACGGAATGTTAATCCATCACTTAACTTTATATCAATTTTCAATTAGGTCATCAATATTTTTTTGAATTTTTAAAATTTTAATTGAAGCTTAATTTTTTAAATCTAGATCGGCTAATTGTTCTCGGATAGCACCTGCTCCAGTCGAGATCTCTCGATTTCGAAATGTATCGAAGCCTTGGGTAGTAAAAAAAAGTGGGATGCTATATTTCCAGGATTGGATTTCATATTCGAACAAACCTCGTAATCGTAAGGAAGTGGGTTTTTTAGCTATGGGTCTAGCAAAAGAAAAATTGGGATAGGATCCTCTATAGGATATCCCCCTTCAAAATCGGACGTGAAAGTTTCGTTTCATCCGGCTCAAGTAGGTACATCAAAAATAAAAAAAAAAAGATGAGTTCGAACTTTTAAATTCCAGAGCCCCCCCAAAAAAAGATTTACTCTTTACTCAAGTTCCTAGCGTTTTTGAATTTTTTTAACTTTTCAATTATGAACATACCCATTCTGTTTATATTCTTATAAATCGATACATGCGAACAATTATTTTAATATATCATGCTTTTGCAAACTTTTCAAAGAAAAAATCTCGAATTTTTTCGAAATAAAAAATTTCGAATTTTTAAAAAAGTTTCAATCTACAGTTTTATTTTTTAAAATTTTTTAACAAAAATTTTAATTTTTTTCAATCTACAGTTTTATTTTTTTGCATCAAGTGACCTAATTGAAAGTTGATATTTTCGTTCAGTGACCTAATTGAAAGTTGATGAATAGTTTAACGGCTCTCCGTCAAAGTCAAACCATTTTTAACGGCAGTGAAATTTTTTTATAGTATAGTGATGCGATTGAAAATAATTAATGGTTCCATTATGTGATTGAAAACTTTTTTGGGATCATGACTCAATTGAAAGTTTTCATATAGTACAGTGACCAAATAGCTATTTAACCCTTTTATTTACCTATTAGTATTTTCAAAAAATAAATTTTTATCTTTTTCTGTCCAAGATTCCACTAAGTATTTTATAACAAAGTATCTTTTTTTAGTAAAATTTAATTCATTAATAATAAGTCATACGACATCTACAAACATAGTCGAGTCGAATCAAACGTAAACAGAAACAATAGCTGATTAATCCATCCTGAAACTCCTAGGTTTTGATGATAACAAACAGTAAGCTATTTGGTGCTTATAGATATAAAACAGCATGCCATTGTGTTAGCTCTAACTTGGTTTTGCAGGTTAAAACAGCATGCCATTTGTGTGTGCTCTAACTTGGTTCTGCAGGACAAAACAGCTTACTGATTTCATAATCAGTATACCTCAAACAGCAAGCCAATTGTCACAAATAGCGTGCCAATTGTACAATCAGCAAGCTGATTGTGTCTGATGGAATTAAAGATCCATTCGGGAAAATCAAAGAGCATCAAGAGGGAATGATATATACTATATGTAAAGGTCCTCAGAATATATGATGAACATTCCCACCACTCAAGCTTTTGGAGACAAGCTAATATTCCTTTTGGTTAAATAAGGTTACTTTACCTTATTTTATTACACCACCTTACCTCCACTCAAATACATCACATGGGACTCATCATAACATTATTCCATACACATTCTTATCTCCATACACGCTCCAGATCTTCAGCTTTGCAGATTATCAAAACATATCTTCTTGCTCAAAAGATTTGCTTCATCTCTAAAGGCTTGAATTCATACCGTTGGAATTATTATCAAAGCAAATCAAACCTTTCTTGTTCACCTATATAAGAACTGAGCATCATCAGTTCTTGGTACTGAATACAACGTGCAGAAAACAAGAAATACTAAAACAACTACAGAGCTTACATTGCTAAACCCTTCAAAACCTTCAAACCTCTTCATACACGCATATTCATTATTCTGAGGATTTATAGGTTGAGTTGTATTCTTTCAAAACATTTGTATTGTTCAAATTGTATTGTTTTGTTGCTGTACAAGATTGGCTTCAGGTTTTAGGGTGAGTCGAACTAGACTAGAGAAGTATACTTGGGAAGTAGTACTTAGAGGGTTGGTTCAGCACAGGTAAACAGCAAGCCATTTGTAAGCAGTAAGGGTTAAGGGAGATATATTGTTGTATCTTGTAATTGGATTATAGTTGATCAATAATATATCCTCTTACCAAGTTTGGTAAGGGACCAGGACGTAGACCATAGGGGATTAGGGGTCGAACCTGGCTAAAAGATTGTGTGTCTCTTTTACTTACTGTTTATATTCTTTCTGCATTGCATTTTAGATACAAACAGCGTGCTGTTTGTGAAATGTGTTATTACAAACAGCAAGCTGTTTCCAGTTATTTTCAAAACAGTTCATAAATTCACATTATTAACCATAAACACCTATTCACCCCCCCTCTAGGTGTTGTTTTTCATTTGGTATCAGAGCGAGGTATACTAACAATTCTGTAACAGGAAAGTATCGATAATGGCAGAACATTATCTTGAAGCAAAAGCCGATTATAGGGCCCCTCTTCTCACTGGATCAGAAAATTACAACTGGTGGAAATGTAGAATGGAAACATTCTTGTCCAAGAGGCCACTGGTGTTAAGAGTTTTAAAGAAAGGAGTCTATCAATTCTTGGATGAAAAGAATCAACCGAAAGATGTTGATGATCTCACTATGGATGAGATTATCAAATGTGGTTTTAATGGAGAAGATAGAAACTCCATAATGAATGCTCTAGATCAAGCTGAGTATGACAAAGTCTCCTCCCTAAAGACAGTAAAAGAAATGTGGGATGCTTTGGAAACCTATCATGAAGGATCAAAAACCTTGAGGAAGGTAAAGCTTAGCAAGCTAATGAACGATTTTGGAAACTTCAAGCTCAAGGAAGATGAAACTATCAAAGAAGGTCAAGCAAGGTTCCAAGTTACTATAAACTCATTAAAAAGACTTGGAAAAGATATTCCACAAGATGAAATTAACATGAAAGTGTTAAGTGCGGTACCATTCATTTATGAAGCCAAGGTCACGGCTTTGGAATCATCCTCAACAATCGACACCATGGATCACCTAGCTGTGTTTGCTGAGCTAGAACAATTTGAAAGCAAGATAAGCAAAGGTCAGGTTGAAGGTGTTCGGGTTCCTCTAGCCAAAATGAGAAATTTGGCTCTTCATTCTACAAACAGCAAGCCAGAATCTGCAAACAGCAAGCTGTTTGAATCTGATGAAGAATCTGAAGAAGAAATGGCACTCATCTCACAAAAGATCAAGAGGCTGATTGAAAAGAAAAATAGGATGAAAAGGGAAAGAGGAGATTTCTCCAAAAGAAAAGCCAAGGAACAAACTTGTTTCGAATGTGGCAAGCCAGGCCATTTTAAGAAGGACTGTTTTAAGCTAAAGTCTAAACAGCAAGCTGTTTTCAAAGACAAAAGCAAATCAAAGGCCTTACTGACTTGGAGTGATGATGATTCAGACTCTAGTGATGACTCAAGTGAAGACATGGTGAATTTGGCTCTTGTAGGTCTACATGATGAAGAAAGCTCACTAGGATCCATAAAGGAAGACTTTGTGGATAGTGATTATTCGGATTCAGAAGATGATGCAAGGGAGGTAAATTCAATTACTTCTGATTTACCTTCCTCTCATAATATGCTAGAAGAACTAACCGTGCAGGTACCAAATCATGTATCCATAATTGAGTTTATGGAACTAAAAAATAAGAATAGCAAGCTGGAAAAGAACAACAATCAGTTGAAGAAAATTATTGCTGATTTAATGGCTGAGAAGAATCCAGAAACAAATCACAATGATCTTATTACTGATTTAAAGGAGAAATTAGTTCAATTCGAAGGAGTCAACAAAGTGATTCTACAAAGAAATGAGGTTCTTATGAAAGAACTTAGAAGATTGAAGTCAGAGATTGAAGAAAGGAATGAATGCATACAATCATTCAAGAACAAAGAGTCAAGCCAAGCCGAATCCTCAAAATCTGTGGAAAAGAGAAAACAGCAAGCTGAACTTATCAATCAGCAAGCTGATTTGATCTCTCTTCTGGAAAAAGAGGTCAAGGACCTCCAGATAGGGATGGAAACTTTTGTGCAAGGAGAAGACACCTTAAAGACAATGATGAAGAAGGCAAAAGTCCCTGTAGTCAGAGAAGGAGTTGGCATGGACATACACAAGAATCTTGGAGTCCTCAAATATGATGGTAAAAATGGCATACCTTATGATTATGCCATGCCTTGGAAAACATGCAACAAATGTGGTGGAAAAGGCCATCTGGAAATTCATTGTGTGGTTCAAATCAATGATAAAGGGAAAACAGCTTACCAGAATGGACCAGTCAGGCGACAAACAGCATACCAGAATGCTCCTAACAGAAGACAAACAGCATACCAACAGTCACCCAAAGTGATCCAAAAATGGATCAAGAAAGCTGATTTAAATGTGTTATATATTATTGCTACTAACAAATCTGGACCCAAACCTATTTGGGTACCAAAACATTAAGTTAGTATTTGTTTATTTTGTAGATGTGTTTTGTTGCCAAAATAAAGTCAAAACAATGGATTGTGGATAGCGGTTGTACTAGACATATGTGTGGAGACAAGTCTCAGTTCATAAGTCTCGAAATGAAGAAAGGTGGAAGAGTGACAATTGGAAATAGTAAGACTCTTCGAATTCTTGGTATTGGCTCTATTGGTAATAGTAATATTTCGATTGATAAAGTTCAATATGTCAAAGGTCTTTCCTATAATTTACTTAGTGTTACTCAATTATTTGATGATGGACATTTTGTTCAGTTTGGCATTGATAAAACCACTATTACCATTGGTACTAACAAAATCCCCCTAGTTGCTAGAAGGGAAGGAAATATATATGTATTAGACTTCGAAATGCAGGAAACAGCATGCTGTTTGGCTGCAATAGACAATGATCCATATATATGGCATAGAAGGTTGGGACATGCACATATGGACTTGCTTAATAAACTATCAAGCAAGAATCTGGTCAGAGGATTACCAAAACTGAAATATTCTAAGGTTGAAGTATGTTCAGCATGCCAATTGGGTAAACAAATTCGAAGTACTCACAAAGCTAAGAAAATGGTATCTACTTCTAAACCTTTAGAGCTTCTGCACTTAGACTTATTTGGTCCTGAATCCTATAAAAGTATTGGAGGTAAACAATATGGTTTTGTAATTGTAGATGATTATTCTAGATTTACTTGGGTATTGTTTCTTAGTACTAAAAATTGTGCTTTTGATGAATTTGAGAAACTGATTAAACTACTTGAGAACAAGCATGATATAAGACTTGTAGGTATAAGAAGTGATAGAGGAGGTGAATTTGTCAATGACAAATTTATCACATATTGTGAACAAAAAGGAATCTCCCATGAATTTTCTGCTCCAAGGACTCCACAACAAAATGGAGTGGTGGAAAGAAAGAATAGGTCACTTCAAGAAACAGCAAGGACTCTACTGCAAGAAAGCAAGGTACCTAGAAGCTTTTGGGCCGAAGCTGTGAATACAGCATGCTATTTGTTGAATCGAATCATAATCAGGCCAATGTTGGACAAAACTCCTTATCAATTGTTGAGAAACAAGAAGCCAAATATCAGTTACTTCAAGATTTTTGGTTCAAAGTGTTTTGTCCTCAAAAAAATTGGTAAAGATGGTAAATTTGATGCTAAATCCTATGAAGCCATATTTCTTGGTTATTCTTTAACAAGTAGAGCTTATAGAATTTATAATATTAATAAGCATATTGTTGAAGAATCTATTGATGTTACTTTTCAAGAACCTAACAATGATCTACCAAGAGTTGAGGAAGGATTTGCAGGTGAAGAAGAAAATGTGCAACCTCAAGTCACGGACAATCAGCAAGCTGGAAGTACAAATCAGCAAGCTGGAAGTGTAAATCAGCAAGCTGGAAGTGCAAATCAGCAAAATGGCAGTTCAAATCAGCAAGCTGAAGATGAAAGTGACACTGAAAGTCAGCAAGCCAAAGAGGATGCAGACACTGACAATCAGCAAGCTGAAAGTTCAAAACAACAAGCTGAAGTGGAAGATTCAATTTCAAAAATAGCAAAAATGACTTTGGAAGGTCCTAGAGGATCTAGGGCTACTGCAAAATTGCCTCTATATGATGGAGAAGAACAGTCACCACCATCAAAGATGAGAAAGACAACTCATGAAGAAATAGCTCAACATTCTTTACCAAGGGCAACAAGAACGGTTAAAAATCATCCACCTGAGTTAGTCATTGGTGATATTACTGATGGAATTACTACAAGAAGAGGGAAGGCAAATTATTGTGCTCATGCAGCCTTCCTAGCTCAAGAAGAACCTAAAAATATAGATGATGCATTAAAAGATGAGAATTGGATCATGGCCATGCAAGAAGAATTAAATCAATTTGAAAGATGTGATGTTTGGGAACTTGTCAAGCCACCAGAGGATGCTTCACTTATAGGAACTAAATGGGTGTTCAAAAACAAAGTTGATGAATTTGGCACCATTACTCGAAATAAAGCAAGACTTGTAGCTCAAGGCTACCACCAACAAGAAGGCATTGACTTTGATCAAACCTATGCTCCTGTTGCTCGTTTGGAATCAATAAGGATGCTTCTGGCCTATGCATGTTTCAAGAAGATCAAGCTATATCAAATGGATGTGAAGAGTGCATTCCTAAATGGTGTGCTGGAAGAGGAAGTCTATGTCAAACAGCCTCCTGGATTCGAAAATGAACAATATCCGAACTATGCATTCAAGTTAAAGAAGGCTCTCTATGGATTAAAGCAAGCTCCTAGAGCTTGGTACAAAAGGCTTAGTAAGTATCTAATCCAAAATGGATTCATTCGAGGTAAAATCGATCCCACATTATTTATTATGCAAAATGGTAAAGACATTTTAATTGTTCAAATATATGTGGATGATATTATTTTTGGAGCTACTAATGAATCAATGTGCAAGTGGTTTTCAAAGTGTATGCATAGTGAGTTCGAAATGAGCATGATGGGTGAGCTCAATTATTTCTTGGGTCTTCAAATTAAGCAATCTAAAGATGGAATTTTTGTACACCAATCCAAGTATACAAAAAATCTATTGAAGAGCTTCGGTTTTGAAGATGTAAAACCAAAATCAACTCCTATGGTGCAAAACAGCAAGCTGATTGCAGATGAAAATGGTAAGGCTGTTGATATTAAAAGATATCGAGGTATGATTGGTAGCCTACTATATTTAACTGCTTCTAGACCTGACATAATGTATAGTGTATGTGTTTGTGCAAGGTTTCAATCAAACTCCAAAGAGTCTCACTTAAATGCCATTAAAAGAATATTTCGATATTTAAGTGGTACCATTTCTCTTGGTCTGTTTTATCCTATCACAAATACTTTTGATCTTGTTGGGTATAGTGATGCAGATTATGCAGGTTGCCTAATTGATAGAAAAAGTACTAGTGGTGTTTGTACATTCCTTGGATAAAGCCTAGTTTCTTGGTAATGCAAGAAACAAACTTCGGTTGCTTTATCCACTGCAGAAGGGGAGTATCTAGCAGCTGAGAGCTGTTGTTCTCAACTTCTATGGATGATTCAAACTCTAAGGGACTTTGATATCAAGTGTAGAAAAGTTCCAATCAACTGTGACAACACTAGCACCATTAGCATTTCTAAGAATCCGGTGAATCACTCAAGAACGAAGCATATTGATGTTCGACACCATTTCTTGAGAGACAATGTTGCTAAGGGCAAGATAGAGTTGGTCTTTGTTCCAACTGAATATCAACTAGCTGATATTTTCACAAAGCCCCTTATTGAAGAAAGATTCTCAGTCATTCGAATGCAACTTGGTATGTGCTCTATGTAAACAGCGTGCTGATTGACAGTTACTGAACAGGTCAGCTTACCATTTGTCCTAACTCTAGTTACAAACAGCATGCTGTTTGTCACCTCTGGTTTTCTACTTGTATGAGAATAAATAGCCCATGCTTATATTCTGATTATTTCTATAACATGCTAAATGATTATGTGTTAAGAAAATTGCTAAAGTCTAGATGAATGCTTATTTAAATTCATAATTTAAATAATCATGTTTTAAAAATTAATATTTATGCAATTTACCTGTTTTAACCAGATTTATGTGCATATCCATGTTTTATTTAATTAGGATTTAGTTTTAGTAATTAAACCTAAATTCTCCCCCAAAGTCAATCAAAACTAGAGAGACACGGTTTAGTCGGTTCACTCCAAATCTCAAACACACTCTCTCTCTAAGCGGCGATTAGGGTTTACAAGCGGCAATTAGGGTTTTCACTCATCTCAATACCATGGTTCGCAAGACTAGGGCAAAGAGGGAAGCTTCTCCATCTGTTTCAAAGAGAGATGATACTATTGATGGAATGCTAGAAAGTGGTGATGAAATCACTCCAACTCCAGAATCGAAGAAGCTCAAGATGACCATGTCGCCATCGTTTGTATCTCCTGCTTGTGAAGACCGGTACAAGGATTTGGATTTGGAAAATCGGGGTATTATCAATGGCCAACCTCTTTCAAGTAAGATTACTCCTCTCTTCGCCCAGTGTGGTGTAATGAAGTTATTTCAAGATATTGGTCTAGAATCGTTCATTTCTGATATGCCTAATTACTATTATCCTAATTTAGTAAGGGAATACTATGCTAATTTGCAAACTGATAAATTTGGGAATGCGATATCTACGGTTAGAGGTATGAAGATTCAATTGAATCCTCCAATCCTAAGTTCTCTTCTTAAGATTGAAATGGATAGTGCTACTGATGTTTATACTGCTCAGGGGTATGTGTCCCTTCCTGACTTTAGAGTTGATGATCAGTTAAAAGTTTTAATGGGTAATGTTAAGCCTTTGGACTCAAACCCTCCTCCTACCACCATAGTGACTCCTTTAGCTCACCTGGTGTTTAAGATAGCTAGGTCACATATTTGTCCTCGAGTGGGAAACAAATCAAATTTCACTTGCCAAGACGTGGTGATTGTGGCTATGATTTTAACTGGAAGATCTTTTGATTTGTCCTCCTTTATTTTGAAAAAGATGCAAGCTACAGTGGAGAAATTTGTTAGTGGACTGCCTTATGCTTCTTGGCTATCCAAAGTGTTTAAGTTGTTTAATGTCAATGTCAAGGGTATGACTAAGATTGTTGTTAAAGACTGCATGGACCAGAAGTTTCTGACTTTAAACAATCTGCAAATTGAAGAAGGCGTGTTGTCTAGAATTGTGGTTCCTCAAGATAATCCTCCACATGCTGATCCTACTACCTCTACTGCACCTCAAACTGCAACTCAGAACTTGGTGTCTCAATCTCTACAAGCTGATATGACAATCATGACTAGTGAGATCATTTCCCTTCGAAATGATACTCAAGCAGTCAGAACTGATGTGCAGGATCTCAAGGCTGAATTTCAAGCCATTAAGGGTGCTATGAAGGATCTCATCTCTCAAGTCACCACAGTGAAGGAATTAATGTTCAAGACAGTTGGTAACTGACAAGGCCGTCGTGTGCCTATCAAATAATAATTCTAACAAATCCTTCTAACTATGTAGTAGGGTAAGTCAGAGTCGATCCCACAGAGACAAACGTATCAATCACTAGTTGTTTCTGATTTAATTCGGCTAAGCAAGTAACACAATAGATTTTGAGAGATTATTAAACTAATTTTATACTAAGAGAATTTCGCTGTATTAATCAAATATTAAAAACATCCAGAATTAAGTATCCCCACTAGCATGAATTGATGCAATTGTGAATTCCCTCCCCAATTAATCGTACGCTGCTCAACAGGAAAGATGCGCCCTAAGAATACCAATAACCTCTCTCAAGTATTAATGGCTTCTCTAAAATACAATCAAGCCTATTCTCATGGTATCATGCATATTAGAGACATTAAGCATAGCACCCTAATTTCCTAACAATCCATTCTACCTATTCTCATGGAGAATCTCATGTTCTTATTGGATAAATCACAACCATTGAAAGGCAGAGTGTATAAACTTGTAACACTATAACTAATGTAACTCAAACTAAAGGAAAAGATACTTAACCAGAAGACAATCAAGAACAGGAAGTCACAAGAAATCAACACTAAATGAAGACAAGGTAATTGATACAATTAAACATGCTAACTATGATCAAGCCAAGAAGAAATCATTGAGAGAAGTTCAAGTCAAAGTTGTTCATGCCTCGGTGATTTGATTAATCAAGAATCAAGATCATAACTATCAGTATCAACAAGACCAATTGATTTCAAGTGAAGAAGAAGGAAAGCAAATATTGGAAAGCCAAGTTATTCAGTGAATATGGTAATTTATTCAAGAAGCAGAAACACTATCAAGACTAGTCACTTATGAACCAGACCATTGCATCAAGTGTCAGGACATTGATAGCAAGTTTATGTCAGTAATAAAGAACCATGTTCAAGAGCTTGTTGAAGAATAAAGAAGACATGATATCACAAGTTCAAGATGTGCATTGAAGTTTCAAGTTGAAGACCAGAATATTTTCTAAGTACTAAATGTTCTGGATGGCTAAGTAGAAATTCTCAAGTAGAAGTTCTACTTAGGAATTTCGAGATAGCCAAGTAGAAGTTCCACTTAGGAATTTCGAGATAGCCAAGTAGAAATTCTCAAGTAGAAGTTCTACTTAGGTGCAGCTTCAACATGACACATGGCATCTTCTGATTGGCAGATTTCCAAGCTTTCAAGATAAGGCAAGAATTATGTGGACATCATTGGGCCACGTACATCTTAGTCTTTGAAGACTACAGTACATAGATTACATGTAGTATAAATAGAAGTACTTGTGTAATGTTTTAGTGTGTGAGCAATTCTAGAGAAAAACACAAGAGAAAAAGAGAGAGTGCATTCACAGAGCTTAGTATCATTCACTTCTCTCTCAACTTCTGTTATACTTTGTAATGAATGTTGTAGCAACCCTTTCAAGTTATATATAAAGAAATATATTCCTTGAATCTGTGTGTTCATTTATTGCATCGTTTTTATTGCCTCTCATATTCGAAAAGTTGTATTCACCCCCCCTCTACAACACATTTGGACCTAACAATTGGTATCAGAGCTATATGTTTAACATACAAAACATAGATCCTTGTGTTGAGTAGAAGAATCGTGAGTTTTTCATTTTTCAGATCTACTTTTCATTTTCTCGAAAAGTGTGTTTTAATTCGTTTGTATGGAAAAACTCATCTGAAAAATTATTTAAATACTCCAGGTGTGATTATTTAGCTTGGGTGTATTTTAATTAATTTTTGTGAATTTATCTGGGTTAGTTCATATTTGGTGTTCTTGAGTGTTCATCATCTGTTCTTATCAAAGAATACAACCCAACAACTTTTTGATCTCCTTTTCAATAGTAAAAGAATAAAAAGGTGGTTTTTGGACTTTTTGATTTACTTTATTCGGCCGAAAGTAAAAGACATACTCAGTACCTAGCAAGTGGGTTAGGTGGGTTTGGTGAGTAAAGCATTCAAAGTCAAAAAGTGTTAAAGTGATAATATTGTTTATTCAATATTTAAAGAAATCTGCAGAAAAATTATTCTAAGGCAAAAATTTCTACATAGAATTTCTACTTGAGAATTTCTACATAGAATTTCGACTTGGACAATTTCTACTTGGTGATTTCGACTTGAGCAAAATTTCTACTTAGAGAAATTTCGACTTAGGCAAAAGTTCTACATAAATATTCTACATAGCCTAGTCTTGGGTACTTAGAAACTTTTAGTGACCAGAATTGAGATGGCTCCTAAAAATGCATTCAAGATCCCAATGTTCAACAAAGATCACTATGAAGAATGGGTTTTCAGAATGAGACTATATCTAGAGACTGTTAACCCTGAATATCTGGAAGTCCTTGACAAGGGTAAATTTGTCCCAATGGTAGTTATTCCTTCACATACGGAAGGAGGAGTGGTTATACCACCCCGGTCTGAGCCCAAAAAGGCAGCGGACTTTTCGGATGCTGATAAAGAGCAAATAGCATGTGATACTGCCGTTCGACAAACCTTGATGGAATCTCTTGATCATGAAATGTTCAACATAGTCAAAGGTTTGACTACAGCGAAGAAGATTTGGGACAAGATAGAAGTTGTCATGGAAGGATCTGCAGAGGTCAGAAGCAACAAAACACTCATACTCAAGATGGAGTATGACACCTTTAGAATAAGGAAAGGAGAAGGCATAACAGACGTCTACCTACGATTCAGTCAGTTGGTATTGGATTTGAATCTGAGAGGTGTGACTCTCCCCATGGTTGAAACAAATACGAGATATCTGAGGAACCAGCCAAAAAGCATTGAGCATAGGGTCTACGCAATCAGAGAAACCAGAGACTTGCATACAACTTCTCTGGAAGAGTATTATGGAATATTAAAGACCTATGAGCTGGAAACGCTTCAAGATCAAGCATGGGACAATGATTCAAAGTCAAAAGAAAGTGCATCAGGATTAGTTGCTGATGAGGAAGAGTCTAAGAAGGCAATGGTTGCAGCAAAGCCTAAATCATCACTTGCACCACATCAAGTTGATAATGATGACGAGTGCGCATCTGACAGTGATGATGACTACTACACCCAAGAAGAGCTGGACAACATGGACGATAGTGTCGTGGCATACATGGCAAGGAAGTTCAGCAACATGAGATTTAGAAAGAGCAACCGACCACAGAGAAAATCTTCATCTTATTATCGGGCTGCTAAGGGTGGTGGTAGTTCGTCAGGCTACAAAGGAAAAGGCAAGAATACCAGCTACAAATCTCCTTTGGATTTCAAAATGAAGTTCAAATGCTATAATTGTGGTGAAGCTGGACACTTTGCCTCGGACTGCAAAAAGCCTAAACAGACTTATCCAAAAGAAACATTTGAAGCTCTCAAAAGAAACTATGAAGCACTGTTGAAGGAAAGACATGGAAAACGAGCTTTATTGGTGACAGAAGGAAGAGCTTGGGATGATTCAGATGAGGAAGATGTTACTCATGTAGCGAACTTTGCGCTCATGGCTGAGACATCAGAGGAACCAGAGGTACCAGTTCTGACTCTTAAAGTAGAAATGTCTATTGATGATTATAAAGAACAGAACGGGGCTCTTAGTGAAGAGATCTATATGTTGTGCAAAAGCCTAGACTCTTCTCAAAAGGAACAGAAAACACTTGTTGCCAAATGCAGAATGCTTGAGGCAAAAGTGGAAGAGCTAGAGGCTGCTTGCACTGTAGATACTTCTCTAAGAGACTTTATTAAATCTCTGGAACACAAGCTTGTCCTTAAGGAAGAAGTAGAAGCATGTCTTAGGAACAATCTAGCCGAGTTAGAAACAAAATGCGAAGCTTACAAACTAGCTGCTAGTAAAGTGTATGTAGATAATGACACATTTAAGAAGATAACTGGAGTAGGTATAGGGCTTGATTATTCTGACCTTCCTAAGAAAGAAGGAAAGAGACCTATTGACCCTAGTTCCAGTGACCTTAAACAGGAAACACCTAGAATTCTTAAATCGGCTGTCAAACCTATCTACAAACATCTTGTTCCTAGAATAGAAGAAGAAGAGACTGAATTGATAGCTAGATATGAGATTGAGATGGAAGATCGCCAGAGAGAACAACCTGTAACTCCTATCAAACAAGTTAAAATCAATTTCCCTAGAGATGAATCTAGACTGGGATTAGGAGCTAAGGCTGTTAAGCAACAAGGAAAGAGAGAGAAAGGCATAAAAGAGGTTAAGGCTGAACGAATAAAGAAAGCATGTTATCATTGTAAATCTACTGAACATCTTTCTTATGCATGCAAAGCTAACATGAATGTTCCTGTTGCACATGCCATGCCTACCACACATACAATGAATAATCTGCATCAGAATCATGCACAGTGTGGTCAACCTAACTGTATGCCATGCACTTTTAATATCATGCAAACTTTTGTGCATTTAATGAATGCATCTAGCCAGTCATGCTCAAATACTGCTGCTAGTTCATATATCAAGAAAAAGTATGGTAGAGCCAAGACTGTCAGTCCTCCTAAAGTTAGGAGTGACAAACCTTATCCTAAGACTGACAAATCTGTCAAGTCTGAGAAAGGAAAGGAGATAGTCGAAAGCTCTAGTAATGTGAAGAAAAGTGCATCTCCTATTGTTAAATCTGTTGATTCTCGATCTTATCGAAAAGCCAGGCCCAATCAAAGTTGGGTTCCGAAGAATGTCTAACCAATCTGTCATTGCAGGGCATTAAGCAGAATAGAAATAAAGTTATATGGGTGCTAGACAGCGGAGCATCTAGGCATATGACTGGAAACAAGTCCCTGCTTACAGAGTTGGTTATGAAGGCTGGCCCTTATGTTACCTTTGGAGATGACAGCATAGGTGTGACTAAGGGATATGGCAAACTGAAAACTGGCAATGTCATCATTGAAGATATTTCCTATGTTGAGGGACTAAAGCACAATCTGTTGAGTATTAGTCAATTCTGTGACAAAGGTTACGAAATTGTCTTCAACAAGAAAGGTGTCTCAATCACTCACATTAAGGAAGGCTCACTAGCTTTAAGAGGAGTTCGAAAGGCAGATCTTTTTGTTGCAGATATGGATTCAGCAAATCAGGATGAGGTCACCTGTTTCTACAGCAAAGCCTCGGATGATGAAAGCTGGTTATGGCACAAAAAGCTATCTCACTTAAACTTCAAAACGATGAATGCTCTCGCGAGGCGAGAATTGGTGAGAGATCTACCTCAAATGGAGTTCGCTCCGAAAGGACTCTGTGAAGCTTGTGAAATGGGAAAGTCGAAGCGAGCATCGCATAAAAGCAAAGAAATTTCTAGTATTACTGAGCCTCTACAACTTCTTCATATGGATTTGTTTGGCCCAGTGAATGTCCTATCTTTGTCTAGGAAAAGATATGCTTTGGTAATCGTGGATGACTTCTCCAAGTATACATGGGTATTGTTCGCAATGACGAAAGACGAAGTACCTTTCTTAATCATTGATCACATCACTCAAATTGAGAATGTTTCAACACTTACTGTGAAGACGATTAGATCAGACAATGGCACTGAATTCAAAAACGCAGTGCCAAATGACTTCTGTGTATCTAAGGGAATACGTCGTCAGTATTCAGCCCCGAGAACTCCACAGCAAAATGGAGTAGTTGAAAGGAAGAATAGAACTTTGGTTGAAGCAGCAAGAACTTTGTTGTATGATTCAAAACTTCCTTTGTATTTCTGGGCCGAAGCAGTGAGTACCGCTTGTTACACTCAAAATAGAACCTTGATCATAAAAGATAAAGAAAAGACACCATGTGAGCTAATGAACAACAGAAGACCAACAATCAAATACTTTCATGTCTTCGGAGCAAAATGCTATGTGCTTATAGATGATGAAAATCTAGGCAAGTTTGCAGCAAAAGCTCGTGAAGGAATCTTTGTTGGTTACTCTACAGACGTGGTGGCAGCTTATAGAGTGTTCTTGGTGAATGATCGAAAAGTGACTGAAAGCTACAACGTCAGATTCGACGATACCAAACTCTCATCAATTTCAAGAGATTCTAGTGAACCTGAGTCCCTAAAATTTCAGAATCTGGACTTAGAAGATCTTGAAGATGAACCTGAGTTGGTTGTTCCATTAAATGTTCCAAGCGTACGTGAAGAACCTGAGTCTAGTGAACAAGCTAATTCTACAAGATCAGGAGAGACTTCTTCAGTACCAACCGGCAACAACTCAGGGGGAGTAAATAGCAGCTCAAGGACTACTGTTCAAGGCTCGAGTCGAGTTGACTCTAGTTCTGTAGGAGCTGGCACTAACTCAGGGGGAGTTAGTGAAAACAATCAAAGTAGTCAGCATCCCAACTCAGAAAGTCAAGCTGAATCATCTAGACAATTTCCAGGTGAACGGGTATGGAATAGAGACCATCCGTTTGAGTTAATTATTGGTGATCCAGATGCTGGTGTGACTACTAGAAGAACTGCAAGAGCTGACATGGCTAATATCTCCTTATATTCTGGGTTCTTATCCAAGCTTGAACCTAAAGAAATAGAAGAAGCTCTTGGCGATGCTGATTGGGTGATTGCAATGCAAGAGGAACTCAATCAGTTTGAAAGGCAGAAAGTTTGGAAACTGGTACCCCGACCAAAGAACAAATCCGTAATTGGAGCTAGGTGGGTATTCAGAAATAAACTGGATGAAAACGGACTTGTAACACGAAACAAGGCTCGTTTGGTTGCAAAAGGTTATTCTCAGCGAGAAGGAATTGATTATGATGAAACCTATGCACCGGTTGCAAGACTTGAGGCAGTCAGGATGTTCTTGGCATTTGCAGCACATAAGAACTTCAAGGTATTCCAGATGGACGTGAAAAGTGCCTTCCTGAACGGAGAGTTAGAAGAAGAAGTGTATCTGGAACAGCCGCCCGGCTTCGTTGATCCAGAACATGCAGATTTTGTGTATCTACTCTTCAAATCTGTCTATGGCCTCAGACAATCCCCAAGGCGATGGTATGAAACCCTATCCTTATTCTTAATTGAAAATGGTTTTGTTAGGGGAGTAATTGATAAAACATTGTTCTATAAAGTTGTGAGAAATGACTTAATACTTGTTCAAGTATATGTGGACGATATTATTTTTGGGTCATCAAATGAGCGCTTGTGCGAGAAATTTGCCAAGCTAATGCAGGAAAAATATGAGATGAGCATGATGGGAGAGCTGTCCTTCTTCCTTGGATTACAGATCAGTCAGAGAAAAGATGGTATCTTTATCTGTCAATCCAAGTACGTCAGAGATTTACTCAAGAAGTATAATCTAGAAGATGCATCAGCAGCTAAGACTCCCATGGCAACAGCCACGAAGCTTGATGAAGACAAATCAGGTAAATCAGTTGACATCACAAGCTATCGAGGTATGATTGGCTCACTCCTCTATTTAACTGCAAGTAGACCAGATATAATGTTCGCAACTTGTTTATGTGCAAGGTTCCAAGCGGATCCTAGAGAATCACATCTCGTAGCCGTCAAAAGAATTTTTAGGTATCTCAAGGGCACACCAAATCTAGGGATTTGGTACCCAAGAGATACAGGTTTTAATCTTATTGGCTATTCGGATTCAGACTATGCAGGTTGCAGGATTGATAGGAAAAGCACATCTGGTGCTTGCCAATTTCTTGGCAGAAGATTGGTGTCCTGGCAAAGTAAAAAACAACATACAGTATCTACTTCTACTGCTGAAGCTGAGTACATTGCTGCTGGAAGCTGTGTAGCTCAAATACTGTGGATGAGGAACCAATTGAAGGATTATGGCATGGAGCACAAGAAAATTCCAATCATGTGTGACAACACAAGTGCCATTGCCATAACCAACAATCCTGTAGATCACTCAAGAACCAAGCATATTGACATCAGGTATCATTTCATAAGAGAACATGTCGAGGAGGGGACTGTGGAGCTACATTTTGTGCCCACAATGCAACAAATTGCAGATATATTCACCAAACCTCTTGATGAAGTAACATTCAATAGGTTGGTTGGTGAATTGGGAATGCTTAACACAAGTTAGTAAAGCCTTCTATCTGTAAAATCCATGTTTATGTTTGTATGTGCAAGCTAATCAATCATTATGTGCTTAGACTTTAATATGCCTAATTAATGATTGTTATAGGTTGCATACAGTGTGATTTTGCATGAATTCATTGTGTTTTAAGTGTCTTTTATAGCACAAATCTGTGAATTTATGCTTGTTAGATTGCATGATCATAGGGGGAGTTAAATTCATAATAGTCTAAATATTGCATGATTTTTAGATGAATTTACCTGTGTTTTTCATGTAATTAGAGGCCTTAGAATTATCAAGGAATGTTTTAATTATGTCATATATTAAAATCCTTGAATTGATATTTATATTAATTTGACAAAATTAATTGTTGAGTTTTTCAAAGAAAAAATTGTCAAATTATTCTAAGTATCTTCAAAATTTCGAGTTAGTCTCTATCTCGAAACTCATGTAGAAATTCGACTTGAATTTCGACTTGAGCTTCCAGGGTGAAGTTTTGAAAATTCTAAGTCTGGGAAGAATTTCGAGTTAGTACCTATCTCGAAATTCATCTCGAAATTCGACTTAGAGTTCGAGTTCGAGTTACCAGTGTGCCTAGTTCTATCTTCAAAATATTCGAGATAAAGTCTATCTCGAATTTTATCTCTAAGGTTGAGATGAGGTTTCCATTAAGGGAATATTTTGAAAAGAACTGAGAATTAACTTCGATTTAGTCTATCTCGAAATTTATCTCGAAGTTCGACTTGATGTTCGAGATAGAGTTCTTAGTCTATCTCGAAACTCAACTCGAATTTCGACTTGGTGTTCGAGATAGAGTTCTCAGTTAAGCTAAAGGGAATTTTTCGAGTTACACTCCTAACTCGAAACATATCTTGAATTACCCTGGACTTTTTGATCCGAGGAAGTATTTTGGAAAGAATTTGAGATTAACTTCGAGTTAGTCTATCTCGAACTTTATCTCGAAGTTCGACTTGATGTTCGAGATAGAGTTCTTAGTCTATCTCGAAACTCAACTCGAATTTCGACTTGATGTTCGAGATAGACTCCAACTCGAAAAGTATCTTGAATTTTCTTTTTCCCAAGTTTGCTACAAATCAATAATGTTCAAGATAGTATTTCCCTATAGTTTCTGCTGTAATTTTGGTTAAAGTGCTTCTTTGTGCATAATTGTTCGAGTTAACCTCTATCTCGAACTTTATCTCGAAGTTCGACTTGATGTTCGAGATAGAAAAGTTCGAGATAGAAAAGTTCGAGATAGAGTTCGACTTAGATGTCCCCTGTATGGACTTAGTACTTTTCACATTTTTTAACAGGGACATTTTTGTCATTTCTCATTCACCTATATATACATCTCTAACTCGATGCCTAATTCACTTTACCTAATTCTAATTTTCACAGCAGCCGTTTCACAAGAACAGTGCGATTTCACTAATTATATACCTTTGATCCGTGTTTTTGTGATTAAACTCGTACTAATCACGAATTACTGCCGATTTGTTGACTAATATTGTCTGTGTTAACCTTAATCCTTGTGTTAGTGTGTTTTGTGAACATCCATACACGCGCATATACATACACACGAACACATATTGTTTGTGTACTGTTCATAAACGCGATTCCATTTTCTCCATCTATAAACACACACGATTCCACTGGTATACACACGAAATAGTAATTGGTTGTTGAATTGAATCCCGTAGTTTGATTTCTCAGATTCCGTTTGGTGTTCTTGAAAAATTAAAAGGGTTACAATTCTCTTTTGTAATTCGGTAAATTAATTGTTTTTCAAAATTCAAATAAAAATTCACATATTCTTAAAGAAAAACATTTAATCAAAATGGCTCACCAATTTTCCCTTGCTAAAAACAATTTTTACAATATTTCTACGGAAATTGGTGATCAACTCCCGCGGTTTAAGTTTTGGATACGATTTCTCAATTTGTATTCCAAAGCTAGCCAAGCTTTTACTGCTAAACCTACACTAGTACATGATGCTTTACAGCAATTATGGACTAGTGCGGTTACTTTTGGGAGTAAATCAACCCCCTACGGTTTCAGGTTTACCTTAGCGGGTCAGGAATATGAGGTGACAGAACAGATTGTCAACAGAGTTCTAGGATTCCCAATTAAAGATGCCTATGATCCAGAACCTACTGCTGCAGAACGCCTCAGATTCTTTGAAGAAATTGGATGTTATCCTACAAAAGGCCCAATCACGGGAAATATCCAAAAGCAATTCTTCCATGCGGAATGGAATTACTTTTTCGAGGCCATCACAAGATGTTTTCGGGCACGCGAAAAAGACTTTCATCAAATTCCGATTCCCATGCAAACCTTTGCAGTAGCCCTAGCAAGAGAACTGGATATAAACTATGGACGCATAGTTCTCTCTGAGATAGTGGCCTCAATGGGATCCCTTGCAAGCAGAGACCTCTCTACCACTGATGTCGTCTGCTGGTTTCCTCGGTTTCTTCAAATGCTAATCAATGACTTAATACCGAAGGATGCTCTTGCTATTAGACAGGGATTTGCCAGAAGCCCCACATCTGAATCGCTAGGGATGGGCACTAAGTCACTTGCAACCATTGCAAATCAGGATAAACATCAAGGTAAGCCGATGTCTACTCCTGAAAATATTCAAATGTGGCTTAGATATGATGCAGGAGTTACCAATTTGGAGGCATCATCACAAGTCTCATCACATGCTCAAAATCCATCTGTTCATGCCGAGGCATTTGATGAGATTCCGGATGAGGAAAGCGATGATGCACAAGGTAATCAATCAGGTAATCTCTCTCTGCATACTATTCATTCCTCCTCCTACGTTTCTGATTCCGCGACCCATGAGCCTGCTAACCCGCAGGATCTATCCCAGGGTAAGAGCCATATTTCTGACTCTGAGTCTGATACACATTCCTATTCTTTATCACCCCTGTTAACGGAAGTCAGAAAACCAGCACGTATATTTATACAAGATGATGAGGAGAATGAACCCGAAGAGCAGCAACTTATTCGCAAGAAAGCCAAACTTTTCCACGCTGCTACTTCACGACCACAGTCAAACCCTAGCGTGTCACATGCAACCACTCCACCTCACGCGAGTGGTTCACCCCTTGAACATTCTGCACATAGGGATTTTGATTTTGGTCAGGATGATGTGCCTCTTGATGATACTGTTGCTTCAAGAGGACATGAAGTATTAAGAACTTCAGCCGTACCTTCACCGGTACGTACTGATGCTGCAAAGAGGATCGGTTCTGATGTCGTACAAGGACACTTTGCAGCCTCTCAGACTGAGATTCCAACTCAGGAACAAACAGAATTTGATCCTATAACTGTCAACAACATTTCTTATCAATTTTCTGCAGGTACTGCTTCACTATTTGGATCAATCATTGAAGACATACACGAGTGTGAGACAGGGAGTGTGTGTGAGAGGTTAGGGAGAGAGGGACCTTCATTTTTAAGGCCCGAAACCGAGCGCCAAATACCAACAGAACGCGTATTAGAGCGAGGTCACCTAAACCAAACACCGTCCCTTAATACTGAAAATTTTGATACTCGTATGACTTCAATGGAAAATCAGATGAAGCAGTTCGGGCAGACAATGGGGCAGTTCGGGATCAATATTGGAAACAACCAAAGGGCTCTAGACGACTACGCAGCAAGAATGGCAAGTCAAGCTACAGCTTTTGATGATTTGACAAATAAGGTCAATGACTTGGGCCATGCTGGTGGTGTCTTGGGAAGCACTCTCAATGAGAGGATGGGGGCATTGGAGTCTACAATGCATACAATGACTGTGGAGATCAGTAGAATGATGTTCGCAGTCAGGAGTTTTGTGCCCCCGGAGTGCTTCGAGTCGGAACAACCTCCCCCCGATGCTGGTGCAGGTGGTGCAGGTGGTGCTAGTGGAGCGGGAGCCTCTGGTTCTGGTTTTGGAGGTTCCTATGCAGCTGGTGGATCTGAAGACCATGGTGGAGCTCAGGATAACTCACCTAAGGGGGAGAGTGGAAAGGAGACGAGACAGCAGGCAGTTCACATCGAAGAAATTGAAGAACCCGCTGATCTTGTCAAGGAACCAGAAATTGAGCCTGCTGATGCTGAAGAGGCTCTGAGGAGGAGAAAGGGTAAGGCAATAATGGTTGAAGAAGATGAACCAGTTATTGACCTGAGTCATCAGGACACAGTACAGGAGGTACTAGACTCAGATTCTGATATGGAAGACGTACCTTTCGTACATGCTGTAAAGCGATCTTTGAAGGAACAAGGTGGAGGTGCTGAGATGTCTTTCGGAATGCCTGAAGAAGATCCTGTTGATGAAGAAACCCTGCAGTCTCAACAGTTAGCCTTGGAACAAGCTCAGTTCCATAAAATGAAGATGATGCAAGAACATGCTGCGTTCCTAGAACAGAAGGTGGAGCTACAAGGGAAGCAGTATGAGTATGAGCTTGCAAGGCTAGCTAATCCTCAAGTTGATCTGGACAAAAGAAGGATAGGGCAGAAATGGGATGAAGCAAGGAAGATAATGATGGGACCATGTGCAAAAGGAGTTCATAACAAGGATGCAGATGATCTGTTCTACAACTTGAATTTGCAGAATCCAATGACTGGGGACTATATAAATGCTCTGAAGAGATTAATTTCTAAAGTCAGGGTTGGATACAATGCAAATCTTAAGGAGTGGCAGGTTATCTTGTCTTTGGTAGAAGGAGTCCCAACATCTTTCCTATATGTGGATGACCAATTTATAATGAGGAGATCTGCGTCAGAGTTGTTCTTGCTAGCGACTAAAATTCAGTACTCTCAATCTGAGGAGCTAAGCATTCTGTACAGGGATCAGTTAATGCAGCTAGCAGAGGACAAGGGTCCAGAATTCTCAGCTTATCCAAATTTTGTCCGGATGGTGGTTCAAGGAAAGATGAAGAGGGTGAGCATGGAGGGAAAGGACTTAATGGAACTTTCAGTGGAATCTCTTAAAGCTGTATGTAGACAAATGATGGGTAAGGGATTCGCCTCTGAGCTTAAAGATAAATCCGTGAGGATCATTGAAAGAGTCATATTCTTGAAGAGCAATGAGGTGTGGAAGTGTGATGTCATTGCTCCAAACCCTCTCGACAACGTGAAGATTGAGCCGGAGCTGATAGAAAAGAAATGGAATATTCTTCAAGCAATGAAGAATGTAGATGAAGCTTTGACTCTTCCTTCTGGAGAACTGGAACAAGGAGAAATAAGGGAGGCAGTTGGCGTTCCAGGGAAAGATAGTGTATACTGGATACACTCTTATGCTGATGATACAGCTGATGCCTTAGCATACATAGATGCAGACCAGAAACAAACACTCTTGCATATGAGTAGACAATGGCTGCTACAGACTCAAGATGCTGCATTTCTAGAGAAAGTGTTATATGTGTTCAAATGGGGCGAAGTGGAAGACAAGTTTGTTGAAGAAAAGCAGAGACTCATGAGTTACCTGTCTGAAGTAATTGTGGAGAAGAAGCGAATGGAGCGAGATGCGGCTAGTGTCTATAATACTGACCGTGTCAAGGGCTACCCCAAGATGATATATCGTTATCTCAAAGCCACTAAATCTCATTGGAAACCTCAGCTCATAATGAAGAACTTTGAGGAAATTCCAAAGATCAGGACTACTCAGGAGGTTGATAAACTCAGAAGGCTTTTCAAACATCCTAACCCAGAGCCCAGGAACCCTCTAGAAATGGAAGCTGTAAGTCTGTTGAATGCTAGGTGGAAGCAGCTTCACGATCCAGTGTACAAGAAAGAACAGCAGCAGAAGGAGAAGCGCAAAAGGCAGAAAGAAGAGAGAGTCCAAGCTGCTGAAGCTAGAAAGAGAAAACGGAATTAGGGTTAAAGGTCAGAGTGGTGTGAACTTGAAGTTGGAAAAACTTCATGTCTTTCGGTTGCTTTAACTCACTTGAGGAAATTCACCTTAGAGTGAATCCAATAAGGTGATATAAGTTTGACTAGAAGGTATGAAATAATCCAGGTGATAGGAATCATTCAAATGATCTTTAATTCGAGGTTCGAATTCTGTTTCTAGTTTTTATGTTCATTGTATTGTTTTCAAGTTCTTTTCAATTGTATATTATTCAAGAATGTAATGTTAATTATCTTTTCTCGTCTCATTGTTTAGTTGAGTTATCCTTCATTAATTTGAATGTCATTGTTAGACAATCAAATTGGGGGAGATTGAAAGGCAGAGTGTATAAACTTGTAACACTATAACTAATGTAACTCAAACTAAAGGAAAAGATACTTAACCAGAAGACAATCAAGAACAGGAAGTCACAAGAAATCAACACTAAATGAAGACAAGGTAATTGATACAATTAAACATGCTAACTATGATCAAGCCAAGAAGAAATCATTGAGAGAAGTTCAAGTCAAAGTTGTTCATGCCTCGGTGATTTGATTAATCAAGAATCAAGATCATAACTATCAGTATCAACAAGACCAATTGATTTCAAGTGAAGAAGAAGGAAAGCAAATATTGGAAAGCCAAGTTATTCAGTGAATATGGTAATTTATTCAAGAAGCAGAAACACTATCAAGACTAGTCACTTATGAACCAGACCATTGCATCAAGTGTCAGGACATTGATAGCAAGTTTATGTCAGTAATAAAGAACCATGTTCAAGAGCTTGTTGAAGAATAAAGAAGACATGAAGATATCACAAGTTCAAGATGTGCATTGAAGTTTCAAGTTGAAGACCAGAATATTTTCTAAGTACTAAATGTTCTGGATGGCTAAGTAGAAATTCTCAAGTAGAAGTTCTACTTAGGAATTTCGAGATAGCCAAGTAGAAGTTCCACTTAGGAATTTCGAGATAGCCAAGTAGAAATTCTCAAGTAGAAGTTCTACTTAGGTGCAGCTTCAACATGACACATGGCATCTTCTGATTGGCAGATTTCCAAGCTTTCAAGATAAGGCAAGAATTATGTGGACATCATTGGGCCACGTACATCTTAGTCTTTGAAGACTACAGGACATAGATTACATGTAGTATAAATAGAAGTACTTGTGTAATGTTTTAGTGTGTGAGCAATTCTAGAGAAAAACACAAGAGAAAAAGAGAGAGTGCATTCACAGAGCTTAGTATCATTCACTTCTCTCTCAACTTCTGTTATACTTTGTAATGAATGTTGTAGCAACCCTTTCAAGTTATATATAAAGAAATATATTCCTTGAATCTGTGTGTTCATTTATTGCATCGTTTTTATTGCCTCTCATATTCGAAAAGTTGTATTCACCCCCCCTCTACAACACATTTGGACCTAACAATCATCTAAATCCAACTCTCGTTGATAATTAGATATTGGTTCAAACAATACACATAATCACGTCTGATTTGTAATTGCTAATTAAAACAACTCAATAAGCAAAAGCAATTAAACAATCAAATTGGGGGAATTGGGAAAATCACACATCAATCATAACTAGGGTTCTACTTAACCCTAGATTAATTATCTACTCACTCATAATTGAATTAACAAAACAAGAATTATAAATTGAACAAATCATATTATAAAGAAAAGAGAAAGAGAAAAACCTTCAATCTTCAAAGAAAATAAAAGTTCTCCACAAATCTCCACCAAAGATGTTTACAAAGTTCTAATGTGTGTATCTATATTTTTCTTTTCACGCTCTCCTCCTCTTTTATAATAAAACTCCTTCATAAAATCTGATCTCTATCTCCTAATAAAAGTATTTTTAATATTCTAATCAATTTACAAAAAGATATCCATAATTGAATAGGATTTTCTTGTAAAATTCGTCACTTATTTTTCTCCTCTGTTTCTGGGCTCTTCCAGTTGGATTTTGCTTACTGGACCACCTCTGAATTAAAGATAATTCCCTAAGCTTCGCGTGGACAGTAAGATCGTTAAATTCTGACTTCTGGAACTCAAGATATGGCCCAAACAGTGCAGGCAGCCTGTGCAGCCCAATAATACGAATTTTCTCCTATTTTATCTCCAAAATAGCTCTTTTTGCTCCAAATCCTTCCAAGTCATGAATTCTTTATTTCCTACAATAAAACAATAAAATCTATTAAATAAAAATCCAAATCAATGCAAAACACAATAAATATGAGAATAAAATCATCTAAAATATATATAAAAATATACTCTATCAAACATCCCCACACTAAGCATTTGCACGTCCTCGGGCAAATAAGTGAAATAAAAACTAAGTCCTAACATCACTTTCGTAGATGACACGATTGCATTGAGCTTATGCAACAAGCCGTTAAACCCCTAGGCAGCCCTAGTAGGACGAGTTTTGTCTCGTGAGGGTTTATAGAAGATGTACCCACAAAATCAAATATTTTCAATCACCAAGTCTCTCTAGCATGCAACATATCATAGTACTCCACACATTTCAAATCTCAATCACATAACAACCTGAAAGTGTCTGGAAGTACAAGTACTCTCACTTTAAGCATCATTAACACAAAATAATCCAAGTATGCACACAATGTCTGGATAGACAAAAAAACATCATGAAATAGACCTCAAAGTCGCTTTCAGTAAGTAAGCATGCTATGGATAAATATCTCACTTTGCTCTAAATTCACACAAGTGTATAGGTGTAAGTGTTTCACTCAAATTCAATCAATGTACATGCGCTACCATATGCTTGGTTGTCCACCAAATCTCCACTACTTCGCATACATGCATTACATGAATCAAAAGGTCTTTGTTAAAGGTTGTAACGGGGCTTAGGTAAAGGGTAGGATATCAAAGAAATAGGCTAACAAGTGGCTAAATTACTTGATAAACCAATAGAGCATAATGTTCACTTCTAATTAAAACACCCAACATGAAAAGTAGATCATGTAAAAGTTGAACAATCTTTCACAAGCATTAAACTTCAAAGCACATATACCATGTACTTCCCCTCTTTCATATTGCACAAACAATGAACACAAACTGTACTTGATCTTCTTTTTTCTCATAATTTTTTTCCTTTTTTTTTTCAAAGTCAAGTCATTCTCCAGTAACCAAGGGCAGTGAAAAGTCACCAAAGTACAATTACACTTAATACCAGCACATGTACATGGATCGTCCCTTTCATATGACATTGCACTTGCCACCCATTGATCTCAAAGGAGTACCTAGCCTTTTTTCTTCTTTTTTCATATCGATTCCCACCAACTGAACACTTTAGCAAAAGAAATCCCCACACTAAATATTCACCAATCCTGAAGTTGAATCACTATGCTCTACCAGTAAATCAAGACATGAATAAATATGTAGGCTCAAGATTTTAGATTGGTGATATATGAAAGAAACGGATATAAGCTCAAGGGGATTCACTAACGATTATTTATCAAGGTACTGTTTAGAACAAATAAGGTTAATCCTAGTGCCTTTATCATTTTCATGCATGCACATATCATGTAGTCTCAAAACGGTTTAAAACAAGTTCTAGAGCAATATGCCAATGATGAACATCACACAACAAAAGAAATGGATCGATATAAAATGTATCAATCATAAATTAGGCTCAAAATCTCACAGGGTGAAAGCACGCTTGACTCACTAAAATTGACTAAGAAGCATCTCAAGTTTTAAAATTTTCGCAAGCACGCACAAGGAATTATCAAGCATCAAATGATTTTTCATGAATGTGACACTCAGAATTAATCTACACAATGTGTACTTATCCGTGCTAACATACTTTTCAGACAAGGCAATTATATACAAAAAGTTTTCTTTAATTTTTTAATTTTTTTATTTTTATCATATATATTTTTTTTTGGATTTTTTTATAAATTAAGAACGTATCCCCACACTTAAATGGTTCATTGTCCTCAATGAATAAATATAATATATACATAACTAAAAGATCCTAAAAACAAATACAAAAATAAAATAAAAATAATATACAAAGAAAGGTTAAAATACTCCCCTAGTGCATATGCACGAAGTGCCGTTGAAAAATTAATTGCAAAATGTTATTTGCAATGCTTCACTCCAAGCTGCCATTCCATTATATATTCAAATGAGTCCATAATACAACACAAGAAGTTGTCCAGCTCAAGTGGTGGGAAGGGGCAAATAGAAGTTATTCACAAAGAACTCAAGATCAGGGGTTCAACTCCCTTGGCCTTCCAATATTCTCAAAACATTTTTGCAAAGGGCTGCCACCAAGCAGATGACGTGGCTGACGACTCAGAGCTGACTGGATGCTGAGGTGGCAACTAAGATCCTGCTGGACTGATGACGTGGATGTTGACTGTGGTGACATATGGCGAATGACATGGAAGACTGATGCAGACTTGGCGCCATGTAGATCCCAACCAGATTGGGCCAGAATTAATGGGCTTGCGAAGATAGTCTGTTGGACAAGGGAATGCACATCGCGAAGATGGACCTCATCAACAAAATGGGTTGGACAGCAGAATTGGACAAGGCATGTAAGCTGCCTCAGAATTGGATGTCCGCGCAGGAGATGAAAAAGCGCTGTGCTGTGCAGAGAATGTAAACCGCGGGATAGATAACTCTATACCCCGGTATTAAATAGCTGGTCCTCATTTATAAAAGCAGCAGGGACCGAAACGCCAGTATAAAAAATTGAGCTGCCAGTATTCGTGCGTTGAAAGTCACAAAACCGTGGCTTTCAACCTTTTTTTTTCCTTTTCCGAGATTTTTCAAAATTCGAAATAATTAAATCCTGAAACACTTCAAGCAATTCATCAACGCACCTTGTGGGAGTAAAAAAAAAAAAAAATTATCTACCTCTAATAATAATAATTATAATAATAATAATAATAATAATAATAATAATAATAATAATAATAATAATAATAATAATAATAATAATACAAAACTTACAATAAGCTTGGGTTGCCTCCCAAGAAGCGCATTTGTTTAACGTCGTTAGCCCGACATTGTCACTTCAATCATTCTGAAAGAGGAGAAGACAACCGAATATTCACCTCCTCGTTAATTGGTTCACCAGCTCGATAGTGTTTCACTCGTTGACCATTCACCTTAAACGACTCTCCTTTGGAATTCAACAATTCGACAGAACCATACGGAAAAACTTTGCGTACCTTGAACGGACCCGACCACCTAGAACGGAGTTTTCCGGGAAAAAGTCTTAACCTCGAACTGAATAGAAGAACTAACTCCCCTTCCTTAAATTCTCTACGTAATATCCCCTTATCATGCCACTTCTTTGTTTTCTCCTTGTAAAGCTTAGAACTCTCATAAGCCTCAAAACGAAGCTCTTCAAGCTCATTAAGTTGTAGAAGTCTCTTCTCACCCGCTGCTAACATATCGAAATTCAAACCTTTGATAGCCCAAAATGCACGGTGCTCCAACTCAACGGGAAGATGACATGCTTTTCCATAAACCAATCTATACGGAGTTGTCCCAATAGGTGTCTTAAACGCAGTTCTGTACGCCCAAAGTGCATCATCAAGTTTCATAGACCAATCTTTCCTTGATTTTGCTACTGTCTTTTCCAAGATAGTCTGTATTTCGCGATTAGAGATCTCCACCTGACCACTGGTTTGGGGATGATAAGAAAGTCCCACCTTATGATAAACTCCATATTTCTTCAACATAGCTTCAAAACGATTCTCGAGAAAATGCTTTCCTCCATCACTGATTAAAATCCTTGGCACTCCAAATCTAGGAAAAATCGTCTTCTTAAAGAATTTGCTCACAACGCGAGCATCATTAGTGGGAGATGCAACGGCTTCAACCCATTTCGAGACGTAATCCACAGCTACCAAGATATATCTATTCGTAAAAGATGGAGGGAAAAGTCCCATAAAATCTACTCCCCACACATCGAAAAGCTCTACTTCAAGAATGCTATTGAGAGGCATCTCATTGCGTCTTGAAATATTCCCCGTTCTCTGGCAACGATCACAAGAATGAACATATTGGTGGACATCTTTAAAAAGAGTTGGCCAATAAAAACCGCACTGAAGAACCTTTGCTGCAGTTTTCGTAGTACTTGCATGACCACCACTTGGCGAATCGTGACAATGTGAGATTATAGAAGCAATCTCATTATACGGAACACATCGTCTAATAACTCCATCAGCACAAGATTTATAGAGAAATGGATCATCCCAAAAATGCTTCCTCACATCATAGAAAAATTTCTTCTTTTGCTGTGACGAATAACCATGAGGAACAGTTCCACTAGCTAAGAAGTTGGCTATGTCAGCATACCAAGGAACCTCTAGACTTGCAAGAGAAAGTAGATGATCGTCAGGAAAAGAATCATCAATCGGAGTAGATTCATCACCACCTATATTAAGAGTAAGGCGTGAAAGATGATCCGCAACCACGTTCTCAGCCCCTTTCTTATCCTTAATCTCTAAGTCAAATTCTTGAAGAAGCAAAATCCACCGAATCAGACGAGGTTTAGCATCCTTCTTACTCATCAAGTATCTCAAAGCTGCATGATCCGTGTGAACAATAACTTTTGAACCAACGAGATAGGATCGAAATTTTTCCATAGAGTAGACCACTGCTAGCAATTCTTTCTCCGTGGTTGTATAATTAATCTGAGCCCCATCCAAGGTCTTGCTTATATAGTATATAGCATGTAGCTTTCCATCTTTCCTTTGGCCTAGGACTGCACCAACAGCTTGATCACTAGCATCACACATTATCTCAAATGGTAGACTCCAATCCGGTGGTTGTATAATTGGAGCAGAAACAAGTGCTTTCTTCAATGTTTCAAAAGCCTCAACACAAGCATCAGTGAACACAAAAGGTACCTCCTTACCCAAGAGCTCGGTAAGAGGTCGAGCAATCTTCGAAAAATCTTTTATGAAACGGCGATAGAATCCCGCATGACCAAGAAAACTTCTTATCCCCTTGACTGAAGTAGGGGGTGGCAAGCGCTCAACAACCTCGACCTTGGCTTTATCAACTTCAATGCCTCTCTTCGAAACAACATGACCCAGAACAACTCCCTCTTGTACCATAAAGTGGCACTTTTCCCAATTGAGAATGAGATTAACTTCTTGACATCTATGAAGCACCTTCTTCAAGTTATGTAAGCACATGTCAAAAGAAGTTCCACCAACTGAGAAGTCATCCATAAAAACCTCCATAATGTCTTCAATGAAATCTGAGAAAATTGCCATCATACATCGCTGAAAGGTGGGAGGAGCACAACATAGACCAAACGGCATTCTGCGGTAGGCAAATGTACCATAGGGACATGTAAAAGTTGTCTTTTCTTGATCATCTGGATGAATAGGAATCTGGAAAAAACCTGAATATCCATCTAAAAAGCAGAAATAAGAATGTTTCGCCAACCTTTCAAGCATTTGATCAATAAAAGGGAGAGGAAAATGATCTTTCCTTGTGGCCTTATTCAATTTTCGATAATCAATGCACATGCGCCACCCTGTAACAGTTCTAGTAGAAATCATCTCACCCTTATCATTCTTCACCATGGTCATTCCTCCCTTCTTTGGAACAACATGTACCGGACTGACCCACTTGCTATCAGAGATAGGATAGATTATACCTGCATCAAGAAGTTTTAAAACCTCCTTTTTGACCACCTCCATCATATTAGGATTGAGTCTCCGTTGGTGCTCAATAGAAGAAGCTTGCTCATCTTCCAGAATAATCTTATGCATGCAGAATGATGGATTGATGCCCTTGATATCATCAATGGAATAGCCAATAACATTTTTATACTTTCTCAAAACCGTGAGCAATTGCTCAATTTGAATGTCATCAAGCTCAGAATTGACAATGATAGGATATGATTCATTAGGGCCCATAAACACATATTTCAAAGACGCAGGTAGGGGTTTCAGTTCTACCTTAGGAGGCGTGGAACTCTCCTTAACTTCCTCATGCTGTAGCACATTAGAATGTTCATGCTTATATGTAGGTGCTGCATCCAAAAGCTTCTCGTAACCCATACACTCTCCATCTTCTTCATTTACGTTACCCTCGAGAACGGCTTGAAGTGGATCCTCAGATAAAAGAATTTTTGTTTTCATGTCGATCACTTCCTCTAGTGCATCCACCCTATTAACAAACTCATCCGTAGAAGGATGTCCCATTGTACTTTGCAGCTTGAATTCCATCTTCTCGTCGCCTACTTCGAAAGAAATTCTTCCATTTTTCATGTCAATAATAGCTCCAGCTGTTGCTAAGAAAGGCCTCCCAAGAATGATAGGAATATTGGCATCTTCTTCCATTTCCATGACAACAAAATCGCATGGAATATAAAACCTTCCTACCTTAAGGGGCACATCTTCAAGAATTCCAAGTGGAAATTTCACACTTCTGTCGGCCAGTTGTAGAGAGATGCGTGTGGGTTTCAGTTCACCCATCTTAAGTTTTTCACAAATTGATAGTGGCATCAAACTGACACTTGCTCCAAGATCACATAAAGCCTTTTTTATTTCGACATCCCCAAGCTGAACAGGAATAGAGTAGCTACCTGGATCCGCTAACTTCTTTGGAAGATCATTTTGCAAGATGGCACTGCACTCTGCCGTTAATGAGATGGTAGAGCTTTCTTCAATCTTCCTTTTCCTTGACAAAATATCTTTTAAGAATTTTGCATAAGATGGCATCTCAGAGATAGCGTCCATGAATGGGATATTGATATGTAGCTTCTGCAAAATTTCAAGGAACTTACCATACTTCTTCTCCAGCTTGGCTTGTGCCAACCTTTGTGGAAAAGGAACAGGTGGCACATATGGTTTAGGAAGAACAGCTTCTGATTCTTTCTTCTCTTCGTCCACGGCCTTTGGTTCTACCGGTTTCTCAGTTGCAATCGCCTCTTCACTTCCATTAGCATTCACAACATTTTTGCTCACGTTCAATTCCGGCTCCTTCAATTCTTTACCACTCCTTAACGTGACAGCATTGATATGACCCCTTGATGGTTGCTCAGTTTGACCAGGAAGTTGGCCTGAAGATTTATTTAGCTGGCTCAACTGTTGAGAAATCTGAGTGATAGTGTTCTCCATCATCTTGTTGTGAGCCTTTATCTCGTTAATGCTCGAATCAAAATGGTCATTCTTCTTTGATTGTGTAGCAATGAACCCTTCCATGAGATTCTCCAAGTTAGATTTCTGCGGCGGAGCTTGTTGAAAACCGGGAGGCTGAGAAAAATTGTTTTGTGAAGATTGAGCTTGACCCTGATTGTTCCTGTAGGAGAAATTTGGATGATCTCTCCACCCTGGATTGTACGTGTTGGAATAAGGATTATACTGCGGCCTTGGATTCTGATTGTAAAGAGCATTAGCCTGTTCAACTGCCATTCCAGAAGGATTGTATTGACAAGCAAGTTTGGTGTGTCCAACAACTCCACATACCTCACATGAAGCAACAGTAGATGAAGTACTCCTAGCATCCAATTGCTCAATCTTCTTAACCATTGCCTGCATAGTAGTATTCAACATGGTTAGAGCATCAACATCATACTTACCGCCCTTCTTAGGATGATTTCGATCATTGTATGGAAAATTGTCATTAGATGCCATCTCGTCTAACAAAGTTTTCGCATCTTCAGTACTTTTCTTCATAATAGAACCACCAGAAGAAGCATCAACAAAGTTTCGAAACTCTTGTGTTAACCCATTGTAGAACGTTTGGATCAACAACCAGTCAGGAATTCCATGGTGAGGGCATTGTCTCTGAAGTCGCTTAAATTTTCTCCAAGCATCATGAAGTGACTCGTCATCATCTTGACGAAAATTAGAGATCTCATTCCGTAGCTTAGAGGTCTTCTTCTGACTGAAGAATTTAAGTAGAAAAGCCTTCGCAAGACTATCCCAAGTAGTGAATGTATTTGGTCCTTCATCCTTCAACCAATCTTTTGCTGCATCCCGAAGAGAGAATGGAAATAATCGCAGCTTAACAGCTTCATCACTTACATTGGTCATCTTTATAGTATCACACTTCTCCAGAAAACTCTCAAGATGATCAACAGGATTTTCATTGGACAATCCTGCGAAAGAGTCATTAGAGATGAATTGGATGAACTGAGGCTTCAGTTCAAAGTGTGTAGCTGTGATTGCTGGTCTGACAATGCTTGAGAGTACGCCTGTAGCATCTGGCATACCATGCTCCCTGAGAGCTTTAGCTGGTGCATCACCCATAACTTCCTTGTTCTTGTTTTTCCTTCGCTTGCCTGCTTGCCTTCTTGCTGTAGCTTCAATTTCAGGATCAATAGTAATTAAATCTTCAGTACCTGAACTTCGAGTGTGCATGCAACAAGAGAACTAGAAACGATGATCAAATAACAAGGGAATAATAGCCGAAGCAACACAACTAAAATACTTAGCTAAATCAATTCAAAATTAACTAATCTAACACTGCTTTGTCCCCGGCAGCGGCGCCAAAAATTTGACAAGGCCGTCGTGTGCCTATCAAATAATAATTCTAACAAATCCTTCTAACTATGTAGTAGGGTAAGTCAGAGTCGATCCCACAGAGACAAACGTATCAATCACTAGTTGTTTCTGATTTAATTCGGCTAAGCAAGTAACACAATAGATTTTGAGAGATTATTAAACTAATTTTATACTAAGAGAATTTCGCTGTATTAATCAAATATTAAAAACATCCAGAATTAAGTATCCCCACTAGCATGAATTGATGCAATTGTGAATTCCCTCCCCAATTAATCGTACGCTGCTCAACAGGAAAGATGCGCCCTAAGAATACCAATAACCTCTCTCAAGTATTAATGGCTTCTCTAAAATACAATCAAGCCTATTCTCATGGTATCATGCATATTAGAGACATTAAGCATAGCACCCTAATTTCCTAACAATCCATTCTACCTATTCTCATGGAGAATCTCATGTTCTTATTGGATAAATCACAACCATCTAAATCCAACTCTCGTTGATAATTAGATATTGGTTCAAACAATACACATAATCACGTCTGATTTGTAATTGCTAATTAAAACAACTCAATAAGCAAAAGCAATTAAACAATCAAATTGGGGGAATTGGGAAAATCACACATCAATCATAACTAGGGTTCTACTTAACCCTAGATTAATTATCTACTCACTCATAATTGAATTAACAAAACAAGAATTATAAATTGAACAAATCATATTATAAAGAAAAGAGAAAGAGAAAAACCTTCAATCTTCAAAGAAAATAAAAGTTCTCCACAAATCTCCACCAAAGATGTTTACAAAGTTCTAATGTGTGTATCTATATTTTTCTTTTCACGCTCTCCTCCTCTTTTATAATAAAACTCCTTCATAAAATCTGATCTCTATCTCCTAATAAAAGTATTTTTAATATTCTAATCAATTTACAAAAAGATATCCATAATTGAATAGGATTTTCTTGTAAAATTCGTCACTTATTTTTCTCCTCTGTTTCTGGGCTCTTCCAGTTGGATTTTGCTTACTGGACCACCTCTGAATTAAAGATAATTCCCTAAGCTTCACGTGGACAGTAAGATCGTTAAATTCTGACTTCTGGAACTCAAGATATGGCCCAAACAGTGCAGGCAGCCTGTGCAGCCCAATAATACGAATTTTCTCCTATTTTATCTCCAAAATAGCTCTTTTTGCTCCAAATCCTTCCAAGTCATGAATTCTTTATTTCCTACAATAAAACAATAAAATCTATTAAATAAAAATCCAAATCAATGCAAAACACAATAAATATGAGAATAAAATCATCTAAAATATATATAAAAATATACTCTATCAGTAACACATCTACTGCTCACTCAGAAATTGAACATGGTCAAGGGTTGGACAACTTAGCCAAAGCTGCTGCAAAGAATGCTCCTGGAGATGACACAGATACAGAGGCTACCAAGTCAAATGCTCAAGCAAGTGACCCTTAGTTTTTTTGATGAATTAAGGGGGAGAATTAGGAGAATTCAAAATTGCTCATGTTGTGATGTTGTGTTTTGTGTTTGAACTCGGTTTATGTCTGTGGTTTATGCTATGTCTGTGGTACTTGAACTTGTTTTTATATTCCTGTTGAATTGGTTTATGTGGCATATGTTGCTTTGTGTTATGATTATCCACTGAGTTTAATTTTATCCTGGATATGCTATATTAATGCTCATAACCTTCATATAATTATTGATTTATATCTAATGTTGAGATGCAGGAATTTAGGGGGAGTTTCAAAATTCTCCTAAAAAGATTTGTAATCATCAAAAAGGGGGAGATTGAAACTCCCAGGTTTTGATGATAACAAACAGTAAGCTATTTGGCGCTTATAGATATAAAACAGCGCCATTGTGTTAGCTCTAACTTGGTTTTGCAGGTTAAAACAACATGCCATTTGTGTGTGCTCTAACTTGGTTCTGCAGGACAAAACAGCTTACTGATTTCATAATCAGTATACCTCAAACATCAAGCCAATTGTCACAAACAGCGTGCCAATTGTACAATCAGCAAGCTGATTGTGTCTGATATAATTAAAGATCCATTCGGGAAAATCAAAGAGCATCAAGAGGGAATGATATATAGATTATATGTAAAGGTCCTCAGAATATATGATGAACATTCCCACCACTCAAGCTTTTGGAGACAAGCTAATATTCCTTTTGGTTAAATAAGGTTACTTTACCTTATTTTATTACACCACCTTACCTCCACTCAAATACATCACATGGGACTCATCATAACATTATTCCCTGCACATTCTTATCTCCATACACGCTCCAGATCTTCAGCTTTGCAGATTATCAAAACATATCTTCTTGCTCAAAAGATTTGCTTCATCTCTAACGGCTTGAATTCATACCGTTGGAATTATTATCAAAGCAAATCAAACCTTTCTTGTTCACCTATATAAGAACTGAGCATCATCAGTTCTTGGTACTGAATACAACGTGCAGAAAACAAGAAATACTCACACAACTACAGAGCTTACATTGCTAAACCCTTCAAAACCTTCAAACCTCTTCATACACGCATATTCATTATTCTGAGGATTTATAGGTTGAGTTGTATTCTTTCAAAACATTTGTATTGTTCAAATTGTATTGTTTTGTTGCTGTACAAGATTGGCTTCAGGTTTTAGGGTGAGTCGAACTAGACTAGAGAAGTATACTTGGGAAGTAGTACTTAGAGGGTTGGTTCAGCACAGGTAAACAGCAAGCCATTTGTAAGCAGCAAGGGTTAAGGGAGATATATTGTTGTATCTTGTAATTTGATTATAGTTGATCAATAATATATCCTCTTACCAAGTTTGGTAAGGGACCAGGACGTAGACCATAGGGGATTAGGGGTCGAACCTGGCTAAAAGATTGTGTGTCTCTTTTACTTACTGTTTATATTCTTTCTGCATTGCATTTTAGATACAAACAGCGTGCTGTTTGTGAACTGTGTTATTACAAACAGCATGCTGTTTTCAGTTATTTTCAAAACAGTTCATAAATTCACATTATTAACCATAAACACCTATTCACCCCCCTCTAGGTGTTGTTTTTCACATCCTTCGAGATATAATCACGCGATTTGTTGAAGATGATATATTTACAAGTACCCTCTTCACCGCATCCATCTGGAGATTTATATGTACTCGCTTTGTTATGACCTCCATCTGGATCTAATCTTGTTTGAGCTATCGACCATAGATGCGATCCCAAAAGAACCATCATCTCTGAATCAAAATCATGAAAATCTTGCCGATCTATAACCTCGGCCATGGAAAACACCAAAACCCAATCAAAACAAAAACTCAACTCTCACAAGGAGAGACTAACACAACCCAATAAATTGGGAACTTATTGAAACTCAAATAAATTTGGAGTATATTAAAGGAAACAAGATATAAAAGCATGAAAAAACTAAAATGAATTGGGACTTTCCACCGATGAAAATCGATGGAAGCCCTCTCAAAACTAAGGCTAGGGTTAAAACTTAGGAGGAGGAACTTTGGCTTTTTTGACAACACTTATAACAAAGTATTGATTATTCTACTTCCTCCTCTAATTTTTTGTCAAAAAATTTATAAAGTGCAAGAGTCTCCTAGATGTGTCCATTGATATATAATTTGTTATTATTTATTTTAGTGTTAATATTAATTTATTTTTAGGAATCCTTAATTTTTTTTACCTTTTTTGGATATTTTTAAAATCAATATTTAAGTTTTTAGTCTAAGATTCCGTTAAGTGTTTTGGATCCACACATAAATTTTTTGTTTTTACGAACGTTTTTTATCAAAAATTTTATGAGTAAGAATACCTTAGGTGTTGCACCTTGATATATTAGTTGTTACATTTTTTATAATATTAACATTTATTTACTCTTACGAATCTTTTATTTCCTTTCTGTGAACATTTTTTATTTTTTATCTTAGTTTTTAAAATAATATTAAAGAAGATTGAAAAATAAAATCTAAATTTTTTGTAAAAAATATAAAATAAAATGAAAGATTGAAAATCCCAAAACAGTAAAAATATTGCACTAAAACACTTAAGAGAATCTCGTACAATTTTTTTATATATTTGTAAAAAAAATTATTGAATTTAATTTTTCCAAAGTGATTACTCAAAACACTTAAGCGAATTTTTAAAATAATTTTATATGCTTTTTTTATTATATCTAACATTTAAAATACATGTACCAATCTTATAATAAATATTAAGTAAACAAAAAATTAAAAATTAGTCGAATCTCTAAATATTATATTAAAATGAATACTCCAATTTCTATTTTAAAAAATCAAATATTTTAAACTATTCATTAATCAGATTATTACACTTAAACACTTATGTGAATCTCGTTAAAATTAGTTTTTTTAATGCTTCACAAAATCACTGACAATAGAAGATTTTGTGAATTTGCATGGTGTGATTGTAAAGAATAACATGTTTACCTATGATGTTCTTGAAGATTAATACCCCTTGCAAACATACTGTTTGGCGAGTTTGCCAAGACAAAGGGCTCAACATGGGAACTCTATGAATCTCTGTGTACTGTAATGTTTTACAACACAGTTCTTCATCTGTTAATTATGTACATACACCTGTGTCGATCCATTGACGCTGAGCAGGTTATACCTACGTTACTCGGACCCGGCTATAGGGGCGGAACTAGGGGTTAGCCCGGGTCAAACCGAAAAAATTAAGTAAAATTTTTTTTTAGTCCGGGATTAATTTTGAAAATGACTATATATATTTTTTAATAGCATAGGTTAAATTTTGAAATTTAGAATTCCAAGCCTTGGCCAAGCCAATAACTTCACACAATCTCATCCAAATTCATAGAATAAGAGATTCACCACTTTATAAAAGTAGTTCTTTAATTATTTTTTCTTATTCTTTTTGATATAAGTCAAGATGAAGCAATTATTTCGAACTATAAAAAAAAAATTGTGCTTCGCGCGGGATCCAAAGTACAAAATTTTTTTTCGTAAGAGCCAACACATTTTTCAGCCCCTGCAAATCGATCCTGGTTCCGCCACTGCTCGGCTATAAGTGTCCGACATAAGTACGTGTCCAAATATTAGACTCGGCAACATTTTGAAAAATGTACAGGAATCCTGATCAAAAATCTATTCGAGCAGAACAAAATTGGATCCTTATTTCGACCAGAATCCTGGTCGAAATGACCAGGAATCCTGGTCGAATGCATGTAAGGGTTTTAGGAATTTTTAGATTTAATTCGAATTAATTATGTATAAATTCGAATATATGCATGTGAATGTGAATTATATAAATTGTTCTTGATGACTTTGTTGTTAGATGTTAATTTCAGAATTTTATTTATGTGTTGTATGAATTTACAAAGCTGCATGTGTGAATTTTCAATTTAATTATATCTAATTCGAATTTTTGTGTATATATTTACAAATTATTCGAGTTTTTATGAATTAGTATGATAATTAACACCATTTCAGCGTCATTTAGTGTTGTTTAGTGCCGTTAGCACCGTTTAGCACCTTTTAACATCATTTAAGCGTTGTTTAGTGTTATTTAGTGTCGTTAGCATTGTTTAGCGCCGTTTAACGTCGTTTAACACCGTTTAAAGAGTTTGGTGTGTTCTTTTTGTGTTTGATCTGTTTTAATATCCGGGATTTCAGATTTGCAAGATTTCTTTGATTTTGATGGATCTTTATGGTTTTGATTTTATTATTCGCTTTTTAATTGTGAGCGGGGGTTTTGATTTAGTGATGAAGTGTTGTATGGGATTGCAGCTTTGGTCGATAGCTCAGACGATAACTCCATCGGGGCATGATGAAGGGGTACCAGTAATCCAACGAGGATGCACGAAGTGGGTACTTGTATTTGTATATACTTTATCTTCAAAATATCGCTTTACTGTCTCTTCATGAGAACAGGCGATTGCAAATTACTGTTTGTTCGACTCGATCATTGGTGTAGATGCCGTATGACTTTTTATTATTGAATTAACATCTTTATTTCAAAAAAAAAAAAAGATAATAGTGATTTTCATTAAATAACACACAATCTCAAAATCTAGTTTGAAATTTTTTAGCGAATCTTAGTGAACTTAATAGAATCTTAAATTCTTAATAACAGCTTAAAATATCTTAAACAATAATTGAAAAATAAAATCCCAATTTATTAAATAAAATAAAAAATTATACATGAACTTTTTTAATGAATCAAAAGATTAAAAACCCCAAAATATTAAAAATTATTGTGCTAAAATACTTAAGAGAATCTTGCACAAATTATAATTTTATATATTTTTGTAAATGATTATATTAAATTTTATTTTTTCAAATATGGTAGTTTCTCAAAATTACTCTCAAAATAAGGTAGATTCTCAAAATTAGCGATTCTTCAAAAAAAAAACTATTACGTTTTTTTGTGATATATAGCTTTTTTAATATATATATCAATCTTATAAGAAAGTCGAGTTAACGAAAAAGTAAAACTTATAAAAATATGGTGAAAGCTCCAAATATAATATTAATTTTATTGTTAGAAAATATAATATTAAATTGAATAGGCCAATTTCTAAAAGAGAAAATCAAAATTTTAAAATATTTATTATTCAAATTTTTATTATTAAACACCTATGAGAATCTCGTAAAAAATAATTTTATTTATGTGCAAAAGATAATAGTGAATTTCGGTTATTAAATATCACACATTCTCAAAATCTACTTCTTACAAAAGTGAATCTTAATAAAATTTTAAAGTACCATATATTAAAATAACAATTGAAAAATAAATCTTAGTTTATAAAATAATATTAAATATCATACAATAACTTGTCAAATAATATTAATTTTAGCAGACACATATTTTGAATAAAATCTATTATAATCTATTTATTAAAGAATATATTAAAATATTATACATAGACTAGATATTGTAACATCCCGGATTTTCGGGATATTATTTCTAAATACCAAACTTAAATAAACGAAATTCTTTATTCAAATACTCCAAAATTAACGATAGTCAAACGCAGCGGTCAAATTCAATAATTCTAAAAAATAAATCGGAGACGCAGCTCCAAAAACCCAATATTCAATAACAATCTTTATTCTAATAATTTAAAGAGTCTAATCCAATAAAGGAATCTAACAGCTAGCACGAAAGTCCACAAAATTCACATCCTTATTCTCATTAAGCTTCCAAAAGTCCAAACCTGAAATATATTAAAACAATGAGCTGCGAAGCCCAGCAAGTAACTATCGCCCAACGGCTCAAAAATAATATTTTTTTTAAAGAGAATAGAATTTCTGAAACTTTAAATCGATACAAAATATCTAACCAATAAAATCATATTTTATTCCCACAGTTCTAAATTACGGTCACACTAACCAGTGACACGGTTCTATGTTCGATGAGGCCAGTTTACGTCCCTCGTTAAGTCTTACTCAACAAGGTATCTATGTGTTCCGGAACGCGCGTAAACTAGTTCTATGATTCTATATGCCACACTATCCAGTGACCGGATTCTATGATTCGATACGCAACTAAAACCGGAGAATTCTAAAATAATCCTTTTTCTAAAATCAATTTTCGATATCACAAATTTCTATAACCAAATCAAACAGATATTTTGAAACAGAATAAAATAGAATTTATAACGAGCAACGAAAAGTTACTTACCTCGAATGCGATACAAACTCTGAAAATTAAAATGCAACTGTTCCTATAATTTTATTAACAAAATCAAAACACAATTAATATATCTATCTTAATTACCTTAACACATAATTATCTATTTTTAATCATACAAGAACCGGATAGAAGACTAAGCCAAATAAAATATATAAACAGAAGTAAATGGACCTCAAGCCCAACATGGCATACATGCAGCTAGACCGAATTAATTTGCACAATTACAGAAAGGTACTCATATTTTACAACTTTAACATGGATTTATATACATGCATTAATGCATACCACAATAGTCAACATATACTGTATGTTTCTGTTCTTGCATGCAGTGTCAAAACACACTATAACTCAAATTACAACCACTTGTTTTATTCAACATGGCAGCTATCCTACATGGTCACGAATTTAATTATAAAATTATAATCATGCTTCATAAAAACCTAGCATAAAGTCTTAAAATAAATTAAAAATTAAAAATTTAAATCGTATTAAAATTTGTTATATACCTAATTCACACAAGCAAATAATAATTTAATCTAGCATGTAAAATTTAAATATATACACAAAGCAATTTGATATGCATCGAGGAGTGGATACTACTAACAAATAAATTAAATTAAAATTTAAGCTAACATGCGTAAGAAGAAATCTGGAGGTTACAAAATTATATACATATATCAATATCAATAAGCTATAATTCACGTACATAATATTAATTAAACAAATATGTACTGATCATGAACATAACAGGCATTCATATTAATTTAATTAATTACAGAAGCATGGAACGAAAGTAAAACATACCTCTCTGACTCTCTCGTTGGGTGAGTTTCTGTACGACCTTCTCAATTTTAGGGGATTCTTATATAGTTACACTAAACCTAAATTAAATTAGGTAATTATAAAACTTGCCACTAAAATTCTTACAACCTCTCCAAGTAATACTTAAAATAAAAGATTCTAGCACACATAATTAACATAATTAAAATGATATCGATTCACTAAAATATTCTTACTCTTCTTTCCAAATATAACGAATCTTATCTTTAGAATTCTAGAATTTTCTAAATAAGTAAATGTCTAATTAAAAATTATTTAAAATCTAATATCTAATTTTAAAAATAAAATTAAAATTATGGGTTTTACATTCTCCCCTCCTTAAAAAAATTTGGTCCCCAAATTCACAAAATAACATCAAATAAGTTACAAGTAAAAAAAATAAAATAAAAAAAATCATACCTTAATTACGATTGTTCGCGCGACTTTCCGTGAGCATAAATACACGTCCAGTGGTCTTATTATCTGCATCTTTCCTTGGTGGTGGATTATGTGGGCATTGAGCAATCCTATGTCCGACTTCACCGCAATGAAAGCACGCACCTCTGTTCCAACGACACTCTGTATCAACATGGTTCCCGCCACACCTAGTGCACTTATCTTGATTTCCTTGTCCTCCCATTCGGTCATACACGTAAGGTTTCTTAAGTGGTCCCCCTTGAGAAGATTGTCCACCAGTTGGAGTGAACCGTTTCTTGTTCCAGTTGTTTGTCGCCTTTTCAGATTCAGCTAGGCCTCTCTCGATTACCAAAGCCTTGTTAAGAACAGCCTCGTACGTCTGGAGTTCAAAAGACGCCACCGAATTCCTAATGTCGGTTCGAAGTCCCTCTTCCAATCTCCTTGCTCGGCTGCTTTCATCTGCCACTAAGGTCGGCGCATACTTCGAGAGCTTTGCAAATTCCGCTTCATATTCAGTAACAGTCTTTCCACCTTGCTCAAGCCGAATGAAGTCCCTTTCCTTTTGCAGACGAATGGTTCTAGGAAAGTACTTGTCTTCTAGAGCCTTCTTGAACTTTGCCCATGTATATGGTTCAGGATTTCCCTCAGTGGTTGCAGTCTCGTTCTTTCTTTTCTCCATGAGCCACCAGTCATAAGCACTTCCTTGTAATTGATACACAGCTAAGGTGACCTTATGTTCTTCATTGCTTCCTAGCAGTCCGAAAGCCTTTTCCATTTCTTGTATCCACATCTCGACTATGGCCGGATCAGTTGCCCCATCGAAAGTTGGTGGGTTCAAACGCTTGAACTGAGAGACGATATTCTGCTGTCTGGGTTGCTGATTCACGAGTGTAGCTAGAGTCTCGGCTAGTTGGTCGAATACATTTCCACCATCACCATTGTTGTTGCCATTCTGATTGTCGTTGCCTTGATTGTTATTGTTGTTGCCATTCTGGTTGTTGTTGCCCTGATTGCCATTGTTGTTGCCTTCTCCGTCCATCTTTTCTAAAAACAACAAACTTTCAAACTTATAATCAATGATCAAAAACCATAAAAGTCAAATAGGTCAAATAATCACACAAACAAGTGCCCTAAATTCAAAATAATTTACAAACTTAAAGGTCAAAAACCTATACAATAATCTGTAGGATCGCATCCTAGGGAATGTACTAGTCCCATACCTAATACACTCCGAAGGAAAACCTAGGCTCTGATACCAACTGTAACATCCCGGATTTTCGGGATATTATTTCTAAATACCAAACTTAAATAAACGAAATTCTTTATTCAAATACTCCAAAATTAACGATAGTCAAATGCAGCGGTCAAATTCAATAATTCTAAAAAATAAATCGGAGACGCAGCTCCAAAAACCCAATATTCAATAACAATCTTTATTCTAATAATTTAAAGAGTCTAATCCAATAAAGGCATCTAACAGCTAGCACGAAAGTCCACAAAATTCACATCCTTATTCTCATTAAGCTTCCAAAAGTCCAAACCTGAAATATATTAAAACAATGAGCTGCGAAGCCCAGCAAGTAACTATCGCCCAACGGCTCAAAAATAATATTTTTTTTAAAGAGAATAGAATTTCTGAAACTTTAAATCGATACAAAATATCTAACCAATAAAATCATATTTTATTCCCACAGTTCTAAATTACGGTCACACTAACCAGTGACACGGTTCTATGTTCGATGAGGCCAGTTTACGTCCCTCGTTAAGTCTTACTCAACAAGGTATCTATGTGTTCCGGAACGCGCGTAAACTAGTTCTATGATTCTATATGCCACACTATCCAGTGACCGGATTCTATGATTCGATACGCAACTAAAACCGGGGAATTCTAAAATAATCCTTTTTCTAAAATCAATTTTCGATATCACAAATTTCGATAACCAAATCAAACAGATATTTTGAAACAGAATAAAATAGAATTTATAACGAGCAACGAAAAGTTACTTACCTCGAATGCGATACAAACTCTGAAAATTAAAATGCAACTGTTCCTATAATTTTATTAACAAAATCAAAACACAATTAATATATCTATCTTAATTACCTTAACACATAATTATCTATTTTTAATCATACAAGAACCGGATAGAAGACTAAGCCAAATAAAATATATAAACAGAAGTAAATGGACCTCAAGCCCAACATGGCATACATGCAGCTAGACCGAATTAATTTGCACAATTACAGAAAGGTACTCATATTTTACAACTTTAACATGGATTTATATACATGCATTAATGCATACCACAATAGTCAACATATACTGTATGTTTCTGTTCTTGCATGCAGTGTCAAAACACACTATAACTCAAATTACAACCACTTGTTTTATTCAACATGGCAGCTATCCTACATGGTCACGAATTTAATTATAAAATTATAATCATGCTTCATAAAAACCTAGCATAAAGTCTTAAAATAAATTAAAAATTAAAAATTTAAATCGTATTAAAATTTGTTATATACCTAATTCACACAAGCAAATAATAATTTAATCTAGCATGTAAAATTTAAATATATACACAAAGCAATTTGATATGCATCGAGGAGTGGATACTACTAACAAATAAATTAAATTAAAATTTAAGCTAACATGCGTAAGAAGAAATCTGGAGGTTACAAAATTATATACATATATCAATATCAATAAGCTATAATTCACGTACATAATATTAATTAAATAAATATGTACTGATCATGAACATAACAGGCATTCATATTAATTTAATTAATTACAGAAGCATGGAACGAAAGTAAAACATACCTCTCTGACTCTCTCGTTGGGTGAGTTTCTGTACGACCTTCTCAATTTTAGGGGATTCTTATATAGTTACACTAAACCTAAATTAAATTAGGTAATTATAAAACTTGCCACTAAAATTCTTACAACCTCTCCAAGTAATACTTAAAATAAAAGATTCTAGCACACATAATTAACATAATTAAAATGATATCGATTCACTAAAATATTCTTACTCTTCTTTCCAAATATAACGAATCTTATCTTTTGAATTCTAGAATTTTCTAAATAAGTAAATGTCTAATTAAAAATTATTTAAAATCTAATATCTAATTTTAAAAATAAAATTAAAATTATGGATTTTACATTCTCCCCTCCTTAAAAAAATTTGGTCCCCAAATTCACAAAATAACATCAAATAAGTTACAAGTAAAAAAAATAAAATAAAAAAAATCATACCTTAATTACGATTGTTCGCGCGACTTTCCGTGAGCATAAATACACGTTCAGTGGTCTTATTATCTGCTTCTTTCCTTGGTGGTGGATTATGTGGGCATTGAGCAATCCTATGTCCGACTTCACCGCAATGAAAGCACGCACCTCTGTTCCAACGACACTCTGTATCAACATGGTTCCCGCCACACCTAGTGCACTTATCTTGATTTCCTTGTCCTCCCATTCGGTCATACACGTAAGGTTTCTTAAGTGGTCCCCCTTGAGAAGATTGTCCACCAGTTGGAGTGAACCGTTTCTTGTTCCAGTTGTTTGTCGCCTTTTCAGATTCAGCTAGGCCTCTCTCGATTACCAAAGCCTTGTTAAGAACAGCCTCGTACGTCTGGAGTTCAAAAGACGCCACCGAATTCCTAATGTCGGTTCGAAGTCCCTCTTCCAATCTCCTTGCTCGGCTGCTTTCATCTGCCACTAAGGTCGGCGCATACTTCGAGAGCTTTGCAAATTCCGCTTCATATTCAGTAACAGTCTTTCCACCTTGCTCAAGCCGAATGAAGTCCCTTTCCTTTTGCAGACGAATGGTTCTAGGAAAGTACTTGTCTTCTAGAGCCTTCTTGAACTTTGCCCATGTATATGGTTCAGGATTTCCCTCAGTGGTTGCAGTCTCGTTCTTTCTTTTCTCCATGAGCCACCAGTCATAAGCACTTCCTTGTAATTGATACACAGCTAAGGTGACCTTATGTTCTTCATTGCTTCCTAGCAGTCCGAAAGCCTTTTCCATTTCTTGTATCCACATCTCGACTATGGCCGGATCAGTTGCCCCATCGAAAGTTGGTGGGTTCAAACGCTTGAACTGAGAGACGATATTCTGCTGTCTGAGTTGCTGATTCACGAGTGTAGCTAGAGTCTTGGCTAGTTGGTCGAATACATTTCCACCATCACCATTGTTGTTGCCATTCTGATTGTCGTTGCCTTGATTGTTATTGTTGTTGTCATTCTGGTTGTTGTTGCCCTGATTGCCATTGTTGTTGCCTTCTCCGTCCATCTTTTCTAAAAACAACAAACTTTCAAACTTATAATCAATGATCAAAAACCATAAAAGTCAAATAGGTCAAATAATCACACAAACAAGTGCCCTAAATTCAAAATAATTTACAAACTTAAAGGTCAAAAACCTATACAATAATCTGTAGGATCGCATCCTAGGGAATGTACTAGTCCCATACCTAATACACTCCGAAGGAAAACCTAGGCTCTGATACCAACTGTAACATCCCGGATTTTCGGGATATTATTTCTAAATACCAAACTTAAATAAACGAAATTCTTTATTCAAATACTCCAAAATTAACGATAGTCAAACGCAGCGGTCAAATTCAATAATTCTAAAAAATAAATCGGAGACGCAGCTCCAAAAACCCAATATTCAATAACAATCTTTATTCTAATAATTTAAAGAGTCTAATCCAATAAAGGCATCTAACAGCTAGCACGAAAGTCCACAAAATTCACATCCTTATTCTCATTAAGCTTCCAAAAGTCCAAACCTGAAATATATTAAAACAATGAGCTGCGAAGCCCAGCAAGTAACTATCGCCCAACGGCTCAAAAATAATATTTTTTTTAAAGAGAATAGAATTTCTGAAACTTTAAATCGATACAAAATATCTAACCAATAAAATCATATTTTATTCCCACAGTTCTAAATTACGGTCACACTAACCAGTGACACGGTTCTATGTTCGATGAGGCCAGTTTACGTCCCTCGTTAAGTCTTACTCAACAAGGTATCTATGTGTTCCGGAACGCGCGTAAACTAGTTCTATGATTCTATATGCCACACTATCCAGTGACCGGATTCTATGATTCGATACGCAACTAAAATCGGGGAATTCTAAAATAATCCTTTTTCTAAAATCAATTTTCGATATCACAAATTTCGATAACCAAATCAAACAGATATTTTGAAACAGAATAAAATAGAATTTATAACGAGCAACGAAAAGTTACTTACCTCGAATGCGATACAAACTCTGAAAATTAAAATGCAACTGTTCCTATAATTTTATTAACAAAATGAAAACACAATTAATATATCTATCTTAATTACCTTAACACATAATTATCTATTTTTAATCATACAAGAACCGGATAGAAGACTAAGCCAAATAAAATATATAAACAGAAGTAAATGGACCTCAAGCCCAACATGGCATACATGCAGCTAGACCGAATTAATTTGCACAATTACAGAAAGGTACTCATATTTTACAACTTTAACATGGATTTATATACATGCATTAATGCATACCACAATAGTCAACATATACTGTATGTTTCTGTTCTTGCATGCAGTGTCAAAACACACTATAACTCAAATTACAACCACTTGTTTTATTCAACATGGCAGCTATCCTACATGGTCACGAATTTAATTATAAAATTATAATCATGCTTCATAAAAACCTAGCATAAAGTCTTAAAATAAATTAAAAATTAAAAATTTAAATCGTATTAAAATTTGTTATATACCTAATTCGCACAAGCAAATAATAATTTAATCTAGCATGTAAAATTTAAATATATACACAAAGCAATTTGATATGCATCGAGGAGTGGATACTACTAACAAATAAATTAAATTAAAATTTAAGCTAACATGCGTAAGAAGAAATCTGGAGGTTACAAAATTATATACATATATCAATATCAATAAGCTATAATTCACGTACATAATATTAATTAAACAAATATGTACTGATCATGAACATAACAGGCATTCATATTAATTTAATTAATTACAGAAGCATGGAACGAAAGTAAAACATACCTCTCTGACTCTCTCGTTGGGTGAGTTTCTGTACGACCTTCTCAATTTTAGGGGATTCTTATATAGTTACACTAAACCTAAATTAAATTAGGTAATTATAAAACTTGCCACTAAAATTCTTACAACCTTTCCAAGTAATACTTAAAATAAAAGATTCTAGCACACATAATTAACATAATTAAAATGATATCGATTCACTAAAATATTCTTACTCTTCTTTCCAAATATAACGAATCTTATCTTTAGAATTCTAGAATTTTCTAAATAAGTAAATGTCTAATTAAAAATTATTTAAAATCTAATATCTAATTTTAAAAATAAAATTAAAATTATGGATTTTACAGATATTAACAGGGGAAGTCTTCTTTCCAAGAATGTAAGTGCCTACAATAACAGTAAGAACACATCTCTATCCAGAAATTTGTTAAATAATCTTACAATATTATTATACGATTGCAATTGGCCTAAATGATTGCCATATGTTTATTGCAGCCATAAACCAGACACCTCACATGAAACTTCTTGAGCTCTAATCACCTACTTAATGGTTCTGAATTAAAATTCCCAAGAAGTCTTCTAAAAAATAGTTTTATTTATGTGTTGCAGAAGATAGTAGTATTCGTTATATTAAATTAGCATCCATTCTCAAAATCTACTCTGAAAACACTAAAACGAAGACACACAAAGAATCTTAATTAAAGTTTAAAGTACCATATATCAAAAAACAACTGATAAAAATAATCTCAACAATAATAAATTAATAATGATATTAATTTTAATAAATAAAGTTTAATAAAATAAAAGAGGGAACTCTTGTTAATTGTTCAATTATTGTAAGATTCTTTAATGTTAGTTTTTATTGAAATTCTATTAAGTATTTTTTTAAATTTATGACAACTCTTATAAAATCATGCACTATTTTAAAATATTAAAATTTTATTAAAATCCTATTAAGTGTTTGTCAATAATACTTTAATAATTTATTATTTTAAATCTCTCTTCCTGCCACCTACTTACCAATCCTAAACACACACCCATCCAAAACGCTATATTAATCTAAGTTTCCCCTCCCCAAACGCTATATCCTTTAGCGTCCACCTCCCCTCACCACACCCTCACTCCCAAACGCTACATCGTGTAGCGTCTCCCATCCTTAAACGCTACACGATGTAGCGGTGTATATATAAAAAGAGGGTAATGCTAAACATAGTTCTTACGATTATGGTTAAGAATCTATCATCTATCATATATATATACATATACATATATATATATATATATAATACCATAACATGTCACATTTTATTCCATTTAATTTTACAAAAATATCCCTAAATATTAACTTAAGTCACTTTTTACAAAAATGTCCCTAAATATTAACTTAAGTCAAAAAATATTATGACATAGCTAAGAATCGAACCTTCGACATATTAATCAACTTTTTATGAATTCAAATTCACCACTATGACCATTGAGCTACATGTAGATTTGATTAAAATTTATGTTTCATTAGATACATGCACTTGTGTCCTATATTATTTACCTATCAATCATATATGTCTTTTGTTCAATATTTGTTTTATAATTTTACAGATTATTACTTATATATATTCAAAAATCTCTCAATCTACTTCATTTTAGTAAAATTTGTATTATTTCATTTCATGCGGAATTTGGAAAATGAGTTTGGATCTTACATAAAATCTTTGAAGGATAATTTTTATTGCGAAAAAAATCCTCATTAATTTAACAAAAATGGTTTATAAACTTTATAAATTTCACAAAAATGGTGATCAAGTCAAAAATAAGATATAAGCATATATTTTTTTTAAGTGAAAACGGTCTGCATGCACTAGTATTAAAAGAACATGTCCAATACATGTACTTGCCTTAAATTAAATGTATATACTTGGCAATTTTAAATAGCGATCAAGTCAAAAATATACATATTTCAACCTCTAATCAAACCAAATTTAATATTTTAAAACTCAAAATCCTAATAATAAGAAAGAAATAGTTGCATTTAAGTCACATTTTGAAAACAAATATATAATATGATTTACCAAAAATTAGAGTGGAGTAAAAAGTATTATAGATATTGTATAATTGTACAATTTATAATATTCGGATGAAAAATGAATCTTAGTACCCTTTTAATTTCTGATTGATCATATTCTTTGTTATTGCTTGTCTTCTTGGAAGAGTGCATTTTACAATATTCACAAACTACCGTCCTAAAGTGACGAACGAATCGCTTTCTCCCGAGCCTTTTTGGGAGATTCAAATACTTAATAGATACATGTGAATTATAGTATATGAGACCCGAGGTAAGTAACAGATATGAAATAACAAATTATGATAGGATAACATGCCACATTTTAATGTATCAAATTTTACTATTATGTTACTCAATTTGCTGTGACACCTTCCGTAATCAAAATCTAAAAACTTTTAAAATTTTATAACTTAAGTGAGAATCGTACCTCTAACATCTATAATACGATAACCTTATTTTTATGAATTCATTTTTTATAAATTCATAAAATGAATTATTGAAATTTCAATAATACTTAATAATAATATTAAGTTAAAATTCATATTTATATAATCCCATAATTTATAATTATATACAAATAAAACACTTCAGTTATGTTCATAAAGTAATTTTCCAGTTGTACAAATGGGATAGCGATAACTTAATTATACCTAACGTTTACACTTTGATCCAATATAATGGGTACTAGGACTGATTGATCCGAATCTATGTATAATATAAATGCTGAATACTTTTTGCCACATTCTTCCTTTTATGATAAAGTACTCTTTATCATGGACATAAATCTAAAATCACTTACAAAAATTAAAATCCACGTCAGAAATCAATCTTTTTAACTGATTAAAATCCAGGTCAGAAATCAATCTTTTTAACTGTTTCTCCGTTCATTCCGTTGATTGAGGTAACCATGTTTCTCCACTTCCTCTTTTTCCTCCCGTATCTATATCATTTCTTATTTTCAAGAGCAAATCAATATTATTTTAAATTTTGAATCGGGAGTAACCTTAATTCAAATACGAATGGTCATAAATCTGTACAGCTTTGAAGGAGATCCAAAAACAGGTAAAACTTCTAATTGTTCTTCACTGTTCTTATTTTTACATAATCATAATGTTCCAGAATCAAGTAATCATTTCAATTAGCACATCTTTTAGTTCTTATTTTCATATAATAACGGTGTATGTATTGAATTATATACAAATATGTATTTTGTAGACTGAATTTGTGTATTAATCGAACTGAATTGGGGTTGCAGCCAGATGTGTTAATCGAACTGAATTGAATTTGTGTATTAACGAAACCGGAGGAGGAGTCGATTCAAGTGTCGGAAGAAGTCGAGAAAACTGTCCAGTCTGAAACTTCTGTTGATTCCAGGTATCTTTTTTCGTTTGGTTGCGGTTATTATTATTGTTTTAGTTTATGTTGCGGTTATTCCATGATTTGTGTTTGTTGTGCTTATGAAATTGGATTGCAGAAAAATGGATATGACTGGTGCAAAGTTTGTATTTTCAGGATATTGTCATTGTTTGGTACATAATTTTATTTCAGTTCTTTTTATCAAGTTTCAATTTTTGCGATTTCAATGTGGATCTTTGTCATTTTTTATCAAGGGTGTGATGATAACTAATATATTTTCATCATTTGTAGGGTTGAGATTCCAGCTATGGGATCCCATTGGACACCTCGAGAAAATCACCCTTAAGCGCAATATGTAAACAAGATTATAATGAAATAATACGTTTTGGCTATGGGATCCCATTGGACACCTCGATTTCAATACGTTTTGGCTTCCTGAATTACGACGGTTAAAGGTTCGTACAAAACTTTGTTTGTCACTTTGCATGTGATTTCGTGATTCTCTAGATAAGAATGTTATCTGAATGTAAGCTCAGAAGCATTTCGAGAAACCAGTTGTGGAGATCATTAGGTAATCATATATGTATATGTGTGTGTGTGTGTATTTGTATTGAGTTTTTTCCATGATAAGTTTAGTTTAAGTTTCGATTTTTTTGTTGTTATAGAACTGCTTTGATTAATGACCTTCTTTGATGATAATATTGGGGAAAACTGATTAAGATTTACTGTTGTTTCATAGTCTAGAGCAGGTGATGTCCCCCATTATGCAACAGTTTCGGGAGATTGAGACTTGCATCAAGTGTTCTGCACTGAACCATATTCAGGTACATTTATTATCTCTCCTGTACAACTTCCAGTATAATGCTATAGAATTGATGTACAGTTGGTGCTTATAATGTTAATTTGTTTGTCAAATCTAGACTGATGCTTATAATGTTAATTTGTTTGTCAAATCTAGATTGCATCTATATACAATTAAGTTACTACTCGCCTCTCTCTCTAAAGGGGTTTATTGTCCTCCCCTAGACCCAGCATAAGAGAATACCGCACTTATAAGTTGATTTTGAGTTATATTGGCTTTTCACAAATAGGGCCATTTATTTATTTAGTATTGTTAATATGGTTTATGACCATAGGTTGCTTATAAATGTCAGTTCCATGTTTTTGATGTCTTTTCTTAGGACCATGCATCTGTTATGTGAGATTTATTTTGTTTTTAAGCAATCTTTCGTTGTTTACGTATTTCCCGTCAGGCCCCGTTCCTTTGATACTTGATAGAGAAACCTGATTGAAGGAAAAATTTATGAGTTCTTAATATATAAAACATATTGTAAGAAGAAATATTAAATCCTATAATTCAAGATTTACAAATTTTCCAATTATATTAATCCCATTACGTTATTCTCTTCGGCCAACTTTTTAGCCAAAGGACTAGCGAATATTCGACTTCCAGTCTCTTTCTCTGCACTGGGCTTTGCTGCTTTTGGCTCTGGTGAACTGGTAGATTTTTCAACTACATCTTCCTTTGGCGGAGTAGATACAGAGGAATCTTTAGGGGGAGCTTCAGCTTCTGATTCTGAAGGTGTGTAATCCTTAAATTTTGCAATGTCACCCTCATCTTCAACAGTTATGGCGATGACCTGTGAATTAACATATTTATATGATTTATATTAAAAAACGGATGATATAGGGCAACATGCACCTGGTAGAGGTAGAAGTGATTACTGATAGTAACCGAATAGCAATCCAAGTATAACACGTATATTATGATAGATACAAGTATAACAGGTATATAGCATTGCTCTCCATTTGATGGCATAAATTAAGTAACGTGTCTGTGTCCTTTACAGACTACAATGCTATACAGCATTAAGCTTGATACCAAAATCAGGTTTAATAAGAATGTCCAGGTGAGAAAGTACTAGGAAAACATATAACTAGATAAAATATCTGAAGAAATGTCGGGAAACCTGAGCACCAGCTAAGGATAATGTAACAAAGAGTATAAAGTCAATATATCACAAGGCACATGTAGATGTAAGGTAGTCTTTTTTTAGTTGATCAAATTTATTGCCCTCTAGCTATTTCGGTTGAGTTTAACTAGATATCTAGATCAATTATTCAGAATGTCATCCATTCAAACAGTAATTTTTTTTAATGTATATTAATCATTAGGATATGTCAGTATCATCTCGAGGTGATAGTTGAATAAATCTTTAGGACAAGGAAGTAGAGATAAAGCATCTAAACAAACCAAGACAACTCAGGCATGTTCAATACCTGTCAATTAAATGCCCTGGTAAAGGTATAGGCTATGCTAAAAAAATTGGTTTGCAGTTGTGAGAGTAAAAGGAGGTTGCATGCAAATAAAATGTGACTCTGTGAGATGAGAAGATAAAAAAAGATACACGAACACTTGATAACAAACCTAATTGACTCCTCCAATGTCACATTTACCTGACAAATAATTAACACATTAGCACCAATGCACCATACCATTTCAACTTCACAGAGAACCTCACCAGAAGAAACTAAATTTATTGTGGGTTGTGTTTCTGCAGGGTTATGTGCTGCATTCCTGTTTGAGTGTTTTGTCCCTAAGTATTTGCCAAATAACATTGGACAGCAAATGCAGATTATAAGCGTGATCAGATTAATATTTGGGTTGCTTGCGACTACTCAGCTTCTATATACCATCTTTACGTATAGGTAGGAGCATAACGATAGATAATACTCTATATGAATCTGTAATTAATAGATGAAAAGCAAGATTATGCAAACCAAGTGTGTTTGGATTTTAATTGCGCAGAAACTATGAAGCACTCAAACACCATATTCTTTTAACTTTAATTGACAAACTTAATGGCATGCAAAGAAATAAAGAGTTGCCCTATACTTAATGGCATACATATGCTTGACCCCCTATTACTTCAGAGTATGTGCTGCCTAACCCTACCAACATCAAAAGAATTAACAATTTTTATTACTTCTACAGCTGAAATGGCAAGAAGACAGGCTCTTTTCCCAGGTGATTCTGAGTTTCAGCAACTGCTTCACATCCTAATCTGCATGTCTTCCTAGCTTAGTTTTGAAATCTGGTTTAGTCACACGATTAAAAAGCAGGGACTATGACTAATATGCATGTATTATCACTTACCAACCAAGGATGGTGAAGGCAATAGGCAGGACAAGGGCCTGGATTCCAATACCAGAACATAGAGTATGAAAGCCCGCATAGTATGCGTTTCCATTTCGTGACTCGGTGATAGGGAGCCAGGCATCCTACAGGTTGAGTATTGTTAAGTGAAGTGCTTTCTTAAGAGGGCTTCCTAAAGTAGTCGATAACCGCGATGTTATATTCCTGGAAATAAAATTAGGCGTTCTGCTTGGAGTTTTAGCAGTAGGAGTTTTAGATGGAACTGGATGGTTTGGAGTAGAGAGGAGCGGGGATCGAGAGAGGAATGGAGAATGAAATTGTGAGTGAGGAGCTGATGTTATGTCAGGTGACGGAGCCATCGACATCTGTCGAGGCGTTATCGGGTCAGAGCTTTGCGGTGTGTGAGCCATAGAATTTGGTCTTGGCGTTGTAGGTGTAGAACTTGCTTCCAAGTCACCATGAGTCCATGATCACCCATTTTTACTTATGCACCAACAATTAAACCAAGCTGCTGCTAAATTATGTTTGATTTTCGCTATTGCGGTGAGCTTTCTCTGTATTTTCCTTCCTTTGTTACTTGCTCTCACAGAGGGAGACCAGAGGCTTGAGGAAGTGGATACTCTGGCATTGGCTAGCATACATGTAGTATATATAAGAACTACTAATGTTTGTGCACATGCATATGGTTTTTTTCTTTTTTTAAATAAAATTAATTATAATGCATATGGGTTTAGGATGATGTTCTCATGTACTGCTAATATTTCAAGTCAAATATGTAAACTACCTGCCAAGACTCAGATAGACCAGTGTATGTATGCTGACCAAAATTTATTTTAGGCAATACAACTTAATACGAACACATAGACTTTTTTTATTCAAAAAAAAAAACACATAGACTTTTTAAAAATATAAAGGGTGGCTTATTTGATTTTTTAGTTGGAAACTGCATATAATTTTTAATTTACAAGTTTTTGTAATTAAATTCAAATATCGTATATTACTACGAGATACTTTGTGTACCCGTATAATTTCAAAATATTTTATGATTTTGTCATATTTTTTTGACAAAGTATGATTTTGTCATTTTAGTTACATGGTTTCATTATTTTGTTTAAGATCCAGACGATCCACACACGAGGATGAATGTATGTTGAATCGTTTGATTATTATCTTTTAAAATAAAATATAGTTAAAATAAAATATAGTTTATGTCAGATTCAACTCTCATTCAGGGATTTTAATTTCACATTTACCCTTATATGATTGCAGATGAAATTCCTGAACATGTGGATGATGTTGTTTATTGTATGTGCAAACAATTTAAATTTTCGTGACTTTACTTTTTTTATATTAGCTGTTTATTTATTATTTTAATTGCATGTTAATGTTGTTTATTGTATGTGCAAATAATTTAAATTTTCGTGACTTTACTTTTTTTATATTAGTTGTTTATTTATTATTTTAATTGCATTTTAAGGTAGCAATTGGTTCTGAAGTTTACAGTGACGACAATGAATATAATCAGATATACCACTTCAAGGTAATTTTATATTAACCACTCTTCAGTTTTTCATAATTGTGAATGGTTTCCTGATCCATACTCCTTTTCAAGGATTTACGCACTATTGATGGGAAAGTATTTAGTCCCAAAAAGTAGTTAAAAAATTAAATAATAGTCCCAATAACATAATTTTTCATTTTTATTCACAAGCTTAAATCAATATTATTATATAATAACTGAAACATTAAAAGTTTGGTCGGTCGTTAGATTTTACCTTTTTACTCTTGCTTAATTACAAATAAAATCCATCATACTAAGTAATCAATTTCCTTTTTCAGATTAAACATATTATCTATTTTATTTTTTAATAACTAAATAATTTATTTTTTCAGGTAAAATACAATATCTTTTATATTTTATCTAACTAAAATTTCTCCTTTATTAATCAATTTCCTTTTTCAGGTTAAACATATTACCTATTCTATTTTTCAATAACTAAATAATTTCTTTTTTCAGGTAAAATACAGTATCTTTTATATTTTATCTAAATAAAATTTGTAGTTTTAAAAAAACACAACGAGCAGTTTTGTTTAATAAAATAAAATAATTATATTATAAATCTATACTATTATATAAAAGCCGAAACATTAAAAGTTTGGTTGGTACATTACCGGTTAATTTTACTTTTTTACACTTACTCATCCTACTAACTAATCAATTTCTTTTTTCAGGTTAAACATATTATCTTTTTTATTTTTCAATAACTAATAATTTTCTTTTTGGTAAAATATAATATCTTATATATTTTATCTAAATAAAATTTCTCCTTTTTTTTTTTTTGAAAAACTTAAAACATTTCATTACGTCAAACAATCATAAGATAGAGCCTCCAACAAACACGCAGGAGGAGACGTGAATAAATTACGGGAATTTACTAAACAAGGGATTCTAGCAATTTCATGTGCTACCCTGTTAGCATTCTTCCGAATAAAAACAACTGAACTTCTACTCAAATTACTAAGAAGATGCTTGCAAGTCTCAATAATCTCTCCAACCTCTAAGTAGTTCATGTTGTTACTGTGAATTGCATTGACAGTGATTTGAGAGTCCGACTCTATTGTTATGTCATCCTCCTGTCTATGCATTTCTTTGATCCATGATAATGCTTCCCGAACTCCAATAGCTTCAGCTTCACAAACTGTTACCTCTCCTGAGATGTTATGGGTCCTGGCCGCCATGAACTTACTTTCATGATTTCTCAGTACCATACCTATTGAAAAAGTTTTGGCCCCTGGGAAAACAGAAGCATCAACATTGATTTTAAAGGCTCCGTCTGCTGGAGGTTGCCACTTTGTATTTTGTTTCCGATTTGTGCTTCTAGCCTTCGTATGATACTCCTTGTCACTTCCTTGCTGTTTCCTTGCTTGAGCCCATCCTGCGTGTACCTGGAAGGTACTATCCATAGCATACGTAGGTGTGACTATCTTTCCATCCCACACTTTCTTGTTCCTCCAATGCCAGATACCCCATAGAATCACACAGATTTTATTCAGCTCCTCCATACTTGCAGCACTGAGTTGTTGAAGCAGCCATTCGTGAGCAAGTTCTACTTGACTCCAGTCATATGTTAGTCCCATATAGTTCCAGCATCCCGTAGCAAAGCTACATCCATGAAACAAATGAGCCATAGATTCTATATCAGCCGTACACATAGGGCATGTGATAGGGATCGTAAGTCCTTTAGAGCTCAATCTTTCGCGTACTGGTATAGCCTTTCGACAGAAGCGCCACACAAACACTTTAACTTTATGTGGTAAATTCAGGTGCCAGATTTCTCCTTTAGTAATCAATTTCCTTTTACAGGTTAAACAGATTACCTTCTCTATTTTTCAAAAACAAAATAATTTCTTTTTTCAGGTAAAATACAATATCTTTTACATTTTATCTAACTAAAATTTCTCCTTTTTTGAAAACACTACGAGCAATTTTGTTTAATCAAATAACGTAATTATATTATAATCAATTACCCTTTTCAGCCACATTACCTTTTCTCTTTTCTCTCACTTAAATCTCTATTGTTTCAATTATATCATAGACGGTTACCTTTTCAGCCAAAACACGTTACCTTTTTTATTTTCTCTTACTAAAACATCTATTTTTCCAATTATACCACGGGCGTTTCTATTTAATAAAAATAAAATAATAATATCATAATATTAATTATTAACCGATTACCTTTTCAGCTAAACGTATCATCTTTTCTATTTTTTCCAAATTAAATTCCTTTTTTTTCTAAAAATATCACGGGTAACATTAAAATCTCATTTTCTAAAAACACTATAAGTAATTTGATTTAATAAAATAACATAATTAAATTATAATTACTATAAACTAATCAATTACCTTTTTCACATAAATTATGTCACTTTTTTAACTTTCATGTTACCTTTCAATTTTCTCTAACTAAAATCTCTATTTTTTCAATATTTATATGCAGTGCATTGGCCATATTTGCCAAATTCATTCGTAAATTATAAACATGCCGATTAAAACTCATAAAGAAATAGAATTATATTTTTAAAATACAGAGAATAAAATTATCTCCTTTCCCATATTTTTAGATTTATGCAATTTATTTGATAAAGTTTTTACAAAAATTACATTTCAAAATGTATTTAAACTTATAAAATAAATCCTTGAAGCTTAAAAAGAATTAAGCTATTATTTTTAAAAAGTCCATAAATATACCAAGATGATAAAATGGAAAATTTCATAAGTTTTACTTATTCCAATGATTTCATAAAAATGTTAGAGTGCAGTACAAATAGCATTTTAAGATTTAAAACCATCTAAATTCACAATTCAGTTAACACATATACACTTAACAGTTAAACAAGTAATACAAATTACCAAATTCCTATATTCACATATTCTTTGAAATAAATTACTTTGAAATATTTATGTTAAAATTTTACAAACTTAACTTTACGACTACTTAGAAAAAAATATATTAGTCTCAAGAAGTAGTAAAATAAAAATATTAGTCCCAATAACATAATTTTTCATTTTTGTTTACGAGCTTAAATAATTTTATTAAAAAAAAAAATCAATGTCCGTGGTTGAACACAATTATACTACAATAACATCACAGTGCATTTTTTTCATTCTCTTAAATTGCAACGTGAAATATTTCTCTTAGTTTGAAACCGAATTTTTTAAATATTGTAACTCTAGCCAAAATTAATTGTACAAAAAGTTATATATTTAATAAATTTTAAGAAGTTAATAAAAGAAAAGGATGAGAATTTGTTGTACATAATATTAAATCAAGTACATGATATAATAATAAAAATATTATATTCAAAGTATAATATAATTAAATTAAATAACTTACTTATATTAATGTTACAACTATCATCTCAAATGTCTAACTTTTAACGAACGTGATTATCATAAATGAAATCTATAAATACTAAATACTTATGAAAACAACTTAAACAATTTTTTGGGAAAATCATTATTATTTTATAAATTTTAGATAATAAAATGTGAGAAACTTTTCAATTATATTTTATAAATAGTTAGGAAAATAAAAGTTAATTTGACAATCATTAATAATTTAATGATTCTATAGATATTATAAACATATAATTTATTACGAGTGTGTTAAATTAGCTTTTTGTGATTTATGCACAAACTAAACATGATTGTACAATCTTTAAAATGTATTATTTAATAATTCAAATGGAATAAAACTTAGACTCTGAACACTTTTAAAATTTCTAATATTTAAAATGTAAGTTGTCCTTGGTTGGTAAATATTTAAAATGTATTTTTTTTCATTTTTTAAATAAATAAACTATATAGTATGAGTATTTGTAACAAATATAGTTAATTATAAATTTTGACATTAAATTATAATTTGAAAAAATCCTTTTTATAAAAATATAATAATAGATATTTGTTATTTGTGAGGACACAACCAACATTAAATATTAATAATTTTATGAAAATAAAAACTAAAAAACATTAGAAAATAATAGTTATTTTGATTATTATTAATAATTTTTTATGCCATGTATGTACAAAATATTTAGTTAAAAAAATAATTTAAATATATTACAAATATGTCAAATTATCTATTTGGTTTATCGAAGATAATAATTATCTATTTAGTTAAAATAATAATTTAAATAATTTAAATTTCATGAAAAATGGAGGATGATGAATCAATGCAAAGATTGTTCACACAATTTCTATTTTTAAATAATTTTCTTCTTAAAGACTTTTGTTTTGTTCGGCATATTAATGCCATTTTTGCTATAATTCCATTTTGATTGCATGAGTATTTTGAATTTATGCATTTCGTATGGTTTATGGATCTTATTAGATTATTGCTTTGAAATACTTATGTTCAAATTTTTTAAACTTAACTTTACAACTACTTAGAAAAAACATATTATTCCAAAGAAGTAGTAAAAAAAATATTATTCTCAATAACGTAATTTTCCTTTTTTGATCACGAGCTTAAATGATTTTATTAAACCAAAAAATAAACGTCTGTGGCGAGAATAGGAAGCTGAACATAATTATACTACAATAACATAAAAGTGCATATTTTCATTCTAAAAAATTTTGCATCATGAAATTTTTCTCTTAAATTGAAATTGAATTTTTTGAATATTGTAATTCTAACAAATTATGTACTTTAAAAATAATAAACGCCCGCTCGCAGAGCGCGGATAAACGCCAACTAGTTTTTTAGATAATTCGGGAATCGGGAAATAGGTATCCCACCACGATCCCCAAATTTTAATATTAAAAAAAAAATGTTTGTATATGTAATTTTAAATTATTATAAATAAATATATTTGTATGTATTATTCTTATTTTAAAATTTTGATTCACATAATCACGTCCTGGTATTCAATTCACATAATTACCTTACGTTTTCTATTTTTTTTCTTTAGTTACATAACGCAAGTTTTATATTATAATGCAAGTTTTATATTATAGAACCTCGATAAATGAATATTTGATAAATGAATAATCTCATCAAATGAATAATTTTTTCCGGTCCTGACATAGTAGAGACAGTATATTTTTGATCTCGATAAATGAATAATCTCGATTAATGAATAAAATTTTTCGGCCCCGAACACATTCATTTATCGAGGTTTAACTGTATAAGGTATAACTTTTTTGTATTGTTAACGAAATAAACTGACTGTAGAATCAGCAATGACACGTTCAATTCCAACCTCAAAAGAAAGGACCTGTGCACAAACATTTGCAGTTTTAACTTTTAAGCTTTTGTCCTGCAGCTACTTCATGAAACTTAAGATTTACAACTTGTAAAAGAGATACTTTCACCATAATCTAGGATTTGAACTAACTGTTATTTACAATTCAACGAATATCAGAAGAGCCAAACTTATGTTTATGCTGGTAACTTCGAGACTCACGGAGGATAGATAGATTGTGGAACACTAGCACCAATTGGTTTTATATCTCTGCAGCGCATGTACGTCAAAAACTGTCCAGGAAGCTCCTCCAATAGGCTTTGCACCACAGATATTTGCCCACCTGCATAACACGTCCGGGACAAAAAGAATTAAAATATGTCGCTAATAAATTGCCCTTGATATTGTAGTACAAAATAACATTATCTACACAGGAGAACATGCTGATAGATGACCATACATACCACAATCAACAAATATGCACTCACCATGTACATCTCGCATTGACACAAATTGAACAATATCTCTTGTAGCTATTCTTCCAGCAGAGCTCTCTAAGCGATGTCCATTATCAGCATCAAGAATCTGCCAGAAGACGGTTATTATTGAACTAAAACAATATGCAATAAAAATTTCACTTTGTTTATTTCCGGTAGAAAAGTACATTTATCTCTTCTCATTACTACGAAGCTAAAGACATTCTCTCATGCGATGTAACTCCTTTATCAGGGAAAGCAAATATACCTCCATTTGTTTAAAATCTGCATTACCAACTCCAACAATAAGAATCGAAAGGGGTAGATCAGAAGCCTTGATTATAGCATCTTTAGTTTCTTGAAGATCTGTAAGGACTCCATCCTACATATATGATCCAGGTCTCATTGTCGGAAGAGAAAATATATCAAGATCATGTATACATGCTCGTCTGTGCATGTGGTGAGACAGGGAAACAATAAAAAATTAAAAGTTAATCTTGGACAAGTACCGTAATTATTAGCAAGACAAAGTATTTGAAAGAGTTATATGACAGGGACTGGCCAGCCAAATCTGCCGCCCTGTTGATCACTTGACTGAATAAAGTAGGTCCTGAAAGGGTAACATTCTGCAAAGCACTTGCATATGCAGCCATGATTCCTTCAACTCCCTCAACCTGTAAAATTCAAAGGTCAATTACAATCGCATGCACATAATACTTCAATTCCTCAACTAGTGAAATCATGACAATGGCACTGACATGGCAAGTGTTATTATTATTCAGGCCTTACCATAAAACCGCAGAAAGTTCAGTGGAAGAATAAGTTTAGGTATATATTTTAAGTATTTTAAATCACCGCTCAGTTGTTACCATGTTGCTTTGCTGATGAACGTTAATAAGCAGCAGCATGCAAACTTAATTATTTTAAAATAAATGCTAAGTATTCAGTTGTTTTCTTCCCCCCAGTTTCAATTTTGAAGTAATGCCATGAATTTCACTGTAATAGAAAGGTCAAACATTTGTTCGCACTAATATAATCTAGAGTTTATATATACATTCTAGAATATTCATTATACAATGATGTTTGTGCGACCAGGATATTCATATAAGCAGTCAAATGAAGAGAAAATGAATGATTCTATCTAATTAAAAAGAGATGGAGAGATACATTAGGTATAACCCTTCACATTCAGCATGTAAAGATAATACATATAATTTAACTTATCAAAGAGAGTATCACCTCAAAGCCACTTGGACTTCCATTCAAGTTGAAACAATGAGATATCACACCATCATGTGTTTTTCCACCAAAGCCCCAAGCAGGAAAGCGTCTGTCTGAATCATAGAACTGAATAACATCCCCAACCTCTATTATAGCCTGCAATAGCAATCATTCAAGAAATTTACTTAAGCCCTCTGGAATGTAATGGAGCAAACAAAAAGACTAAAGCACATGATCATGATTTCCAGGTTGACTAGTCAATGCAAAATTAACTTTGCCAAAGAGCTTCAGCGGATCAGAATAAAAAAAATAACATAAAAAAACTGATTCCTGCAATTCATTGTTCTGATAAGGACATGTTATAATATTAATTAATGAAAAAAAACATGTCCATATTCTGATGCTAAGATATCAACCTATATATTATGTTATTTTACAAGTTAACTCAACATAAACAACTTCTTGAAAAGTATATAGTTAAAAATTAGATATCACCAAGGCATCATCCCATTACCTGCTGGTACGCATTCAACCGACCAGAAGGATCAATATAGTGCAGAGAACCTTGACTCCGTGGATGTCCATTAGATGCTGGAATTATTAAAAGTTAATGCACCATACAGCAAATGCAAGGCATACATCTTCTAGCATTTATTAAGATTACACACAGATCAAGTTACCAGTAAAATCAACAGCAACCATGAAGTTGAGTTCGAATCCGCTAGAGATGTAATCTATAAAACTGTACAATTGTTTCTCAACAAAACCATCCACGAAAAGCTGACCTTTAAGAACCTAGAGGTAAAAAAGTGCACAAAATCTAATATGAGCCAGATGCAACATGAAAATTAGATATTGATTATTGGGATGAGTACCAAACCAGATCACCTTTTCATGTCCCCTGTGATGCGAAGATGGTAAGATGAAATTCACACCAACTTTTTCTCTGTGAATTCTTTCAAAGTCGGCAACTGATTTCTGTAGCTGTCTGTAGCAGAAAGAATGTGACTTAAAATAATGTAAAGGATATTACAACCAAATCCTAATAAATCAAAAGTCAGGAGCAAAGACGAAACTGGGATAAGGGTTCAAAACTGCAACAATTACCCGATAAGGATGTGATCTCCACTACTGTTAAAATCAAAACATTCAATAACTAGTGGGTTATCCTGCACAAATAAGAAGATTTAAAAAATAAGTTTCAATAATCAACTACTTTATCGGTAAATTACATATTTGGTTTATGTTGTGAGTTTTGGGCAATAATATGCGTTAATTTACTTTCCTTTCTTTTGGTCCTTTCCAGTTATCACATACTAATAGTAGGAAAAATAGTGATAAAATTAACATATCCAGTGATAAAATGAACAAACACCAAACTAAAGAAAAAAATAGTGGGGAATTGTTCTTCATGGTAAGGCAGTATATCAATTTCTAATGCAATAAAACACAACATTGCAATAAATAAGTCCCTGTCCTCCATTATGCATCACATACTATATGTCAAACTTAGTCTACATCTAGAACAGACAGTTGGAAAAGCTTACTTTGCTCCCATATTGCCGCATGCTCAGACACAGGGGCTTCCAAACAGGATTCAAATTGTTGTTCACGATCTCCGTTTTGCAAATTGGTACTGAACCGCCTGCTTCTACAATCCTGGAGATCCTTAGAAATGGATCCTAGAAGCAACATAGAAGCTTACAAAATGAGGAACATCTACCCACAAGGAAAATTTTAAGTACATAATAGGATAACAAAACATACACTTTTGGAGAAAAGGTCCTTGTTATCCAAATGCATGCAACGAAATACCACCTCAACAGCATTTCTTGAAGCAGCAGTTTCCTCCGCATGGACAGTGATTGTGCCAAAATTCTTTAAACCAGGACCATGTTTATTGTGAAGATTGAGGGTTAAAGAACGACTTTGTTTAGTCACAATCTACCAGAAGTTTTAAAAAACGAGTTAGTAACATAATTTGCATGTCAAGCCGTCCAGGACATTGTATATTATGTGCGATATGGTTCCAATATATAGTGGCAAAAGGTTGTCCCCTTTAGATAAATTCACCAAGTTCATACACATTTACTCACATTTCCCCATAAAAGAAAATAAAACTTTTGGAACATATTGACTACTTGTTGATACAATCACATTCTTAACACTAATGCTAAGGTCCCAGAAGCGTTACCCGGCTACTGGCCCATGGTTGATGGCCACTATAGCCATATTCAAATTATCACACCGGCTTAAAATGTAAATACATACATATCTGGCTTAAACTGCACTTACGTACAAGTGGCCAACCATAGATGAATTAGGTAAAATAAAAACTAACCTCAGACAGAACACAGCTTGCCTCCCCAAGAAATTCTTGGTCTTTTAATTTCAGCTCCTGCAAGGTGCAAAATAAACATTATTTATTTTTGCTTCTACACATACCATAGATTGTCAAAGTTCTGTCAACAAGTTATGGATCCTGGATAAGCGAAGAATGAATGAACGAGTTCCAATTTGTAAACCTAAATTCAACAGGTCTATATTGCATACATCTGGCCCTCAAGTTCATTCCCACTAACAAGAAGCTTTACAATGGTCTATCCGTTTCTGTCCTGTTTAATGCAGATCTTTATGCATAGGATAATCTAGAAAAACAAGCCTCTAGGCAACCACAATAGCAACAAAATAGATATGCTAGTTCATTTTGATGGTTAAAAAAGTTCTGGTTTGGCTTTTGTTGATTACAGAATTTGTACATGTGGATGGAAGACATCTTTGTAGCATGTTGTAATTACTAATATACTGAAGTATTAAATGTATAAGATGTTACATTAAATAGTATGCAACAGCTTGCATGACACGCTGAGAGTACAGAATTAGCAACCTGAATAGACTATACATGGTAAAGTAAAATTAGAAATGGCGTTACCTTCACCGGTAGATTGTGATACTTTGTATCTACATCATAAACATGGAAGCTGAAAAGCAACAAAAGTCACGATTATAAGCATTAACTAAAAATTCAAACTGATACTGTACTGAAGATTTGTGCTTAAAAAGATTTACACTAATGGCTGGACAATCTCAAACTGATACGCAATAGGAACTTTCCCTATCCAAATAGGGTTCAAATTGTTCATTATGACTTCTGTGCGCCCAAGTTCTACTGAGCTTCCATCTCTTTTCTTTGCATAAGCAACTACCATTGGATCACTCTGCCATTAGAAAAAACTACAATGTTTATCTGTTTTGCCTGCTACAACACAATAGGTAGGTACTATCATGTTATGCAGATTAACACTTATTTAGAGTACCTTTGACATGATGTCTCGATCGCGCAACTTTGATGCGGAAAAAGATAGCTGCATTCATTTTGTTCTTTTAATATTAAATTATCATGTTTATTTGATAAACAAACAATTCAATGAAAATTAAAAGAGTATTACAAACAAGAATATGTTATATAATTTCTTCATCCAAATTTTACGTTGATCTCTCCATCCAAACCCATAATAAAAACATAAAACAAGGAAGAGAAGAACAAAGCATTGGCCAAATAAATTATTTAGAATTATTTTGTCTAAATGCAAAAAAAAGAAAGAATGAAATATAAAGACACAGTAACAGTATCCCACTGGTAATGATAAAGCAGGCAAGATTAGTCAAATAAAAAATATAAATATAATATAACCCGCTCCTTAGTTTTAGTACTAACCAAAAGATAAAAATAATCAAGAACAGTAATACTAGGAGGAGCTCCTAAAGACTAGGCTCAAGTTTTTATTAAAAGCTTCTCAAATATTTTAATAACTTTCCGATATTATAATCGGGGATATAGGTCGGTCTGTGTACATTTTAGCACCGGAGGAGTATGAATATAACTCACTACTCAGGTTTGTTTAGATTTGATTTGGTGTCTTGTTGTAGGTGTAAAAGAATAAATAGAAAAGGCAGCACAATCAGTCTATATTGAATATACTGGGAAGAAAAGTCATAGACAGCAAGCCCAAGGGGACAACATACATCTTTGACTTTAACAGTACAAAAACTCTTATCCAAAAAATAAACAAACAAATAGAGAGAGAGAGAGAGAGGGAGAGAGAGAGAGAGAGACACACACACAGAGAGAGAGGGAGAGAGAGAGAGAGAGAGAGAGAGAGAGAGAGAGAGACCTCAATTTGAGTAAAAAGAGCGTCAAGGCCTTTCGTCTTGAAGAAGAAGTCAACGGCGTCATTGTGTCCTCCGCCGCCTACCCTTGCTTGCATTTGTTGTTGATGTGGTTGGGTCCCACCTCCTCCGATAGCTTGTTTTCCTCCTCTAACATCTGAAAAACAACCTCCCATCTCTCTCCCTCTCTCAGAACCCTAGAATCTCTCTCTCTCTCTATCTCTTCTGATGTTTCACAGGCACTAATCAATATATATTATACACACAACTACTTGGTGATCCTACAGAGATTACGCGCTGTTAGTTTCCATTATTATTATTATACTAACAAACATGTATGTATATATTCCACTTTTTAAAAGTCCTCAACCACCACTACCAAAACAAACATAGGCGATGTTATTAACGCATAACAATTTACAGAGTTGTGCAAATTGGAAATTTCAGGCCCCTGCATTATCAATTTCCCCCCTTTTCTATTCATTTTATCTTTTCTTAATAAATTTATATTATATTATTTACCCCCAAAATGGAAACAAATGCTAGAGTAGTGCTCACACTTTCCTTTTGTTATCACATTCAATTTAACTTTTATTTAATAAAATTAATAAAAACCAAGGTTCTAAAAATCACTGTGTGGACGACTACTCAATCCGAATATTTACTTATTGGGTATGATCCGAATTATATTGATTTAGATCGAAACTCAATTTTTACTCAATTTGATTAATATTCAGTTAAATTTCGAGTTCCCAATTAAGTCCGATTTTAAATTATTCAATTTTTTATTGTTACATAACTTATTTTAGTTGGACTATAAATTGAAATTTTGCATCATGAAATTTTTCTCTTAAATTGAAATTGAATTTTTTGAATATTGTAATTCTAACAAATTATGTACTTTAAAAATAATAAACGCCCGCTCGCAGAGCGCGGATAAACGCCAACTAGTTTTTTAGATAATTCGGGAATCGGGAAATAGGTATCCCACCACGATCCCCAAATTTTAATATTAAAAAAAAAATGTTTGTATATGTAATTTTAAATTATTATAAATAAATATATTTGTATGTATTATTCTTATTTTAAAATTTTGATTCACATAATCACGTCCTGGTATTCAATTCACATAATTACCTTACGTTTTCTATTTTTTTTCTTTAGTTACATAACGCAAGTTTTATATTATAATGCAAGTTTTATATTATAGAACCTCGATAAATGAATATTTGATAAATGAATAATCTCATCAAATGAATAATTTTTTCCGGTCCTGACATAGTAGAGACAGTATATTTTTGATCTCGATAAATGAATAATCTCGATTAATGAATAAAATTTTTCGGCCCCGAACACATTCATTTATCGAGGTTTAACTGTATAAGGTATAACTTTTTTGTATTGTTAACGAAATAAACTGACTGTAGAATCAGCAATGACACGTTCAATTCCAACCTCAAAAGAAAGGACCTGTGCACAAACATTTGCAGTTTTAACTTTTAAGCTTTTGTCCTGCAGCTACTTCATGAAACTTAAGATTTACAACTTGTAAAAGAGATACTTTCACCATAATCTAGGATTTGAACTAACTGTTATTTACAATTCAACGAATATCAGAAGAGCCAAACTTATGTTTATGCTGGTAACTTCGAGACTCACGGAGGATAGATAGATTGTGGAACACTAGCACCAATTGGTTTTATATCTCTGCAGCGCATGTACGTCAAAAACTGTCCAGGAAGCTCCTCCAATAGGCTTTGCACCACAGATATTTGCCCACCTGCATAACACGTCCGGGACAAAAAGAATTAAAATATGTCGCTAATAAATTGCCCTTGATATTGTAGTACAAAATAACATTATCTACACAGGAGAACATGCTGATAGATGACCATACATACCACAATCAACAAATATGCACTCACCATGTACATCTCGCATTGACACAAATTGAACAATATCTCTTGTAGCTATTCTTCCAGCAGAGCTCTCTAAGCGATGTCCATTATCAGCATCAAGAATCTGCCAGAAGACGGTTATTATTGAACTAAAACAATATGCAATAAAAATTTCACTTTGTTTATTTCCGGTAGAAAAGTACATTTATCTCTTCTCATTACTACGAAGCTAAAGACATTCTCTCATGCGATGTAACTCCTTTATCAGGGAAAGCAAATATACCTCCATTTGTTTAAAATCTGCATTACCAACTCCAACAATAAGAATCGAAAGGGGTAGATCAGAAGCCTTGATTATAGCATCTTTAGTTTCTTGAAGATCTGTAAGGACTCCATCCTACATATATGATCCAGGTCTCATTGTCGGAAGAGAAAATATATCAAGATTATGTATACATGCTCGTCTGTGCATGTGGTGAGACAGGGAAACAATAAAAAATTAAAAGTTAATCTTGGACAAGTACCGTAATTATTAGCAAGACAAAGTATTTGAAAGAGTTATATGACAGGGACTGGCCAGCCAAATCTGCCGCCCTGTTGATCACTTGACTGAATAAAGTAGGTCCTGAAAGGGTAACATTCTGCAAAGCACTTGCATATGCAGCCATGATTCCTTCAACTCCCTCAACCTGTAAAATTCAAAGGTCAATTACAATCGCATGCACATAATACTTCAATTCCTCAACTAGTGAAATCATGACAATGGCACTGACATGGCAAGTGTTATTATTATTCAGGCCTTACCATAAAACCGCAGAAAGTTCAGTGGAAGAATAAGTTTAGGTATATATTTTAAGTATTTTAAATCACCGCTCAGTTGTTACCATGTTGCTTTGCTGATGAACGTTAATAAGCAGCAGCATGCAAACTTAATTATTTTAAAATAAATGCTAAGTATTCAGTTGTTTTCTTCCCCCCAGTTTCAATTTTGAAGTAATGCCATGAATTTCACTGTAATAGAAAGGTCAAACATTTGTTCGCACTAATATAATCTAGAGTTTATATATACATTCTAGAATATTCATTATACAATGATGTTTGTGCGACCAGGATATTCATATAAGCAGTCAAATGAAGAGAAAATGAATGATTCTATCTAATTAAAAAGAGATGGAGAGATACATTAGGTATAACCCTTCACATTCAGCATGTAAAGATAATACATATAATTTAACTTATCAAAGAGAGTATCACCTCAAAGCCACTTGGACTTCCATTCAAGTTGAAACAATGAGATATCACACCATCATGTGTTTTTCCACCAAAGCCCCAAGCAGGAAAGCGTCTGTCTGAATCATAGAACTGAATAACATCCCCAACCTCTATTATAGCCTGCAATAGCAATCATTCAAGAAATTTACTTAAGCCCTCTGGAATGTAATGGAGCAAACAAAAAGACTAAAGCACATGATCATGATTTCCAGGTTGACTAGTCAATGCAAAATTAACTTTGCCAAAGAGCTTCAGCGGATCAGAATAAAAAAAATAACATAAAAAAACTGATTCCTGCAATTCATTGTTCTGATAAGGACATGTTATAATATTAATTAATGAAAAAAAACATGTCCATATTCTGATGCTAAGATATCAACCTATATATTATGTTATTTTACAAGTTAACTCAACATAAACAACTTCTTGAAAAGTATATAGTTAAAAATTAGATATCACCAAGGCATCATCCCATTACCTGCTGGTACGCATTCAACCGACCAGAAGGATCAATATAGTGCAGAGAACCTTGACTCCGTGGATGTCCATTAGATGCTGGAATTATTAAAAGTTAATGCACCATACAGCAAATGCAAGGCATACATCTTCTAGCATTTATTAAGATTACACACAGATCAAGTTACCAGTAAAATCAACAGCAACCATGAAGTTGAGTTCGAATCCGCTAGAGATGTAATCTATAAAACTGTACAATTGTTTCTCAACAAAACCATCCACGAAAAGCTGACCTTTAAGAACCTAGAGGTAAAAAAGTGCACAAAATCTAATATGAGCCAGATGCAACATGAAAATTAGATATTGATTATTGGGATGAGTACCAAACCAGATCACCTTTTCATGTCCCCTGTGATGCGAAGATGGTAAGATGAAATTCACACCAACTTTTTCTCTGTGAATTCTTTCAAAGTCGGCAACTGATTTCTGTAGCTGTCTGTAGCAGAAAGAATGTGACTTAAAATAATGTAAAGGATATTACAACCAAATCCTAATAAATCAAAAGTCAGGAGCAAAGACGAAACTGGGATAAGGGTTCAAAACTGCAACAATTACCCGATAAGGATGTGATCTCCACTACTGTTAAAATCAAAACATTCAATAACTAGTGGGTTATCCTGCACAAATAAGAAGATTTAAAAAATAAGTTTCAATAATCAACTACTTTATCGGTAAATTACATATTTGGTTTATGTTGTGAGTTTTGGGCAATAATATGCGTTAATTTACTTTCCTTTCTTTTGGTCCTTTCCAGTTATCACATACTAATAGTAGGAAAAATAGTGATAAAATTAACATATCCAGTGATAAAATGAACAAACACCAAACTAAAGAAAAAAATAGTGGGGAATTGTTCTTCATGGTAAGGCAGTATATCAATTTCTAATGCAATAAAACACAACATTGCAATAAATAAGTCCCTGTCCTCCATTATGCATCACATACTATATGTCAAACTTAGTCTACATCTAGAACAGACAGTTGGAAAAGCTTACTTTGCTCCCATATTGCCGCATGCTCAGACACAGGGGCTTCCAAACAGGATTCAAATTGTTGTTCACGATCTCCGTTTTGCAAATTGGTACTGAACCGCCTGCTTCTACAATCCTGGAGATCCTTAGAAATGGATCCTAGAAGCAACATAGAAGCTTACAAAATGAGGAACATCTACCCACAAGGAAAATTTTAAGTACATAATAGGATAACAAAACATACACTTTTGGAGAAAAGGTCCTTGTTATCCAAATGCATGCAACGAAATACCACCTCAACAGCATTTCTTGAAGCAGCAGTTTCCTCCGCATGGACAGTGATTGTGCCAAAATTCTTTAAACCAGGACCATGTTTATTGTGAAGATTGAGGGTTAAAGAACGACTTTGTTTAGTCACAATCTACCAGAAGTTTTAAAAAACGAGTTAGTAACATAATTTGCATGTCAAGCCGTCCAGGACATTGTATATTATGTGCGATATGGTTCCAATATATAGTGGCAAAAGGTTGTCCCCTTTAGATAAATTCACCAAGTTCATACACATTTACTCACATTTCCCCATAAAAGAAAATAAAACTTTTGGAACATATTGACTACTTGTTGATACAATCACATTCTTAACACTAATGCTAAGGTCCCAGAAGCGTTACCCGGCTACTGGCCCATGGTTGATGGCCACTATAGCCATATTCAAATTATCACACCGGCTTAAAATGTAAATACATACATATCTGGCTTAAACTGCACTTACGTACAAGTGGCCAACCATAGATGAATTAGGTAAAATAAAAACTAACCTCAGACAGAACACAGCTTGCCTCCCCAAGAAATTCTTGGTCTTTTAATTTCAGCTCCTGCAAGGTGCAAAATAAACATTATTTATTTTTGCTTCTACACATACCATAGATTGTCAAAGTTCTGTCAACAAGTTATGGATCCTGGATAAGCGAAGAATGAATGAACGAGTTCCAATTTGTAAACCTAAATTCAACAGGTCTATATTGCATACATCTGGCCCTCAAGTTCATTCCCACTAACAAGAAGCTTTACAATGGTCTATCCGTTTCTGTCCTGTTTAATGCAGATCTTTATGCATAGGATAATCTAGAAAAACAAGCCTCTAGGCAACCACAATAGCAACAAAATAGATATGCTAGTTCATTTTGATGGTTAAAAAAGTTCTGGTTTGGCTTTTGTTGATTACAGAATTTGTACATGTGGATGGAAGACATCTTTGTAGCATGTTGTAATTACTAATATACTGAAGTATTAAATGTATAAGATGTTACATTAAATAGTATGCAACAGCTTGCATGACACGCTGAGAGTACAGAATTAGCAACCTGAATAGACTATACATGGTAAAGTAAAATTAGAAATGGCGTTACCTTCACCGGTAGATTGTGATACTTTGTATCTACATCATAAACATGGAAGCTGAAAAGCAACAAAAGTCACGATTATAAGCATTAACTAAAAATTCAAACTGATACTGTACTGAAGATTTGTGCTTAAAAAGATTTACACTAATGGCTGGACAATCTCAAACTGATACGCAATAGGAACTTTCCCTATCCAAATAGGGTTCAAATTGTTCATTATGACTTCTGTGCGCCCAAGTTCTACTGAGCTTCCATCTCTTTTCTTTGCATAAGCAACTACCATTGGATCACTCTGCCATTAGAAAAAACTACAATGTTTATCTGTTTTGCCTGCTACAACACAATAGGTAGGTACTATCATGTTATGCAGATTAACACTTATTTAGAGTACCTTTGACATGATGTCTCGATCGCGCAACTTTGATGCGGAAAAAGATAGCTGCATTCATTTTGTTCTTTTAATATTAAATTATCATGTTTATTTGATAAACAAACAATTCAATGAAAATTAAAAGAGTATTACAAACAAGAATATGTTATATAATTTCTTCATCCAAATTTTACGTTGATCTCTCCATCCAAACCCATAATAAAAACATAAAACAAGGAAGAGAAGAACAAAGCATTGGCCAAATAAATTATTTAGAATTATTTTGTCTAAATGCAAAAAAAAGAAAGAATGAAATATAAAGACACAGTAACAGTATCCCACTGGTAATGATAAAGCAGGCAAGATTAGTCAAATAAAAAATATAAATATAATATAACCCGCTCCTTAGTTTTAGTACTAACCAAAAGATAAAAATAATCAAGAACAGTAATACTAGGAGGAGCTCCTAAAGACTAGGCTCAAGTTTTTATTAAAAGCTTCTCAAATATTTTAATAACTTTCCGATATTATAATCGGGGATATAGGTCGGTCTGTGTACATTTTAGCACCGGAGGAGTATGAATATAACTCACTACTCAGGTTTGTTTAGATTTGATTTGGTGTCTTGTTGTAGGTGTAAAAGAATAAATAGAAAAGGCAGCACAATCAGTCTATATTGAATATACTGGGAAGAAAAGTCATAGACAGCAAGCCCAAGGGGACAACATACATCTTTGACTTTAACAGTACAAAAACTCTTATCCAAAAAATAAACAAACAAATAGAGAGAGAGAGAGAGAGGGAGAGAGAGAGAGAGAGACACACACACAGAGAGAGAGGGAGAGAGAGAGAGAGAGAGAGAGAGAGAGAGAGAGAGAGAGACCTCAATTTGAGTAAAAAGAGCGTCAAGGCCTTTCGTCTTGAAGAAGAAGTCAACGGCGTCATTGTGTCCTCCGCCGCCTACCCTTGCTTGCATTTGTTGTTGATGTGGTTGGGTCCCACCTCCTCCGATAGCTTGTTTTCCTCCTCTAACATCTGAAAAACAACCTCCCATCTCTCTCCCTCTCTCAGAACCCTAGAATCTCTCTCTCTCTCTATCTCTTCTGATGTTTCACAGGCACTAATCAATATATATTATACACACAACTACTTGGTGATCCTACAGAGATTACGCGCTGTTAGTTTCCATTATTATTATTATACTAACAAACATGTATGTATATATTCCACTTTTTAAAAGTCCTCAACCACCACTACCAAAACAAACATAGGCGATGTTATTAACGCATAACAATTTACAGAGTTGTGCAAATTGGAAATTTCAGGCCCCTGCATTATCAATTTCCCCCCTTTTCTATTCATTTTATCTTTTCTTAATAAATTTATATTATATTATTTACCCCCAAAATGGAAACAAATGCTAGAGTAGTGCTCACACTTTCCTTTTGTTATCACATTCAATTTAACTTTTATTTAATAAAATTAATAAAAACCAAGGTTCTAAAAATCACTGTGTGGACGACTACTCAATCCGAATATTTACTTATTGGGTATGATCCGAATTATATTGATTTAGATCGAAACTCAATTTTTACTCAATTTGATTAATATTCAGTTAAATTTCGAGTTCCCAATTAAGTCCGATTTTAAATTATTCAATTTTTTATTGTTACATAACTTATTTTAGTTGGACTATAAAAATTATTAAATGATTTTAATATTATTAATGCATTGTCAAAAATATTGCTAAATGTAATTTTAGTATTTATATTGGATTATTAATAACTAATTAAAAAATATACTTCCTCCGTCCCTCTAGGTAGTTTACATTGGGAATGGATACGGAGACCAAGAAAATGTATAAAAAATGAGTAAAATTAGATGAAAATTGGGTAAAATGGTGGGACCTATCAATATTTAATAATAGATTTGAGATAGTGGAGGAAAGTAGTGAGTGTAATAGTGTTTTTTATTATTAAATATGAGATAGTGGAGGAAAGTAGTGGATGTAATAGTGGAAGAAACTTACTATTTATGGTATGTAAAGAAATGAGAGGGACATCCCAAAATAATAACCGTAAAGAAATGAGAGGGACAGAGGGAGTATAACTTAATTGTGGGGGGGTAAAGGACATTTTCACCACTGTACTATTTCCGAAATTGCAATTGCACTACTGTACTACAAACGGACTATTGTACTTTAGCGTTTTAAACAAATTCACCACTCCCGTCAGTCAAATTGTAAAACAGTAGTGGTGAATTTGTTATAATTTGACTGACGGGAGTGGTGAATTTGTTTAAAATGCTAAAATACAGTAGTCTGTTTGTAGTACAGTAGTGCAATTGCAATTCCGGAAATAGTACAGTGGTGAAAATATCATTTTTCCCCTTAATTGTGAGATGCAAATTTGACATATTGAGTAGAAATTTTGAAGATAATATTTGATTAATTGTTCGAGTACTTATTTTGAATACTTTCCCAATTTTAAAAAAAAAACTAAATTGAGTCGAAATGATTTCCAATTTTTACACTGTTAAAAACATACAAAAAAGTAGCTTTTAACTATAATTATTACATGTAGAGTACTTTTTGTTTAAACATGGAAGAATAACCCCACACCACATGGTTGGTAAATTATTGAATATTTTTACTTTGTCACGCGTTAATTGAATGCAATAAGTTTGAGACATGTATGGTTAGGTACGCAATTTCGCACACAATTATTTTGTCATGCAAATTAGGTACACCTTAGGAGGAAACGTCAATTGCATGTGCTTGCTGGTAATGCATACGAGAGGAAGGTCTCTTCCCTCTCTGCATTGGCAATTGTGTATATAATTTGAATTGTGTATTTTTTGGGTAATTTTCCGGACAGATTTTTTATGGTCTAAATTTCATTACTTTAATTTTTTTGTTCAAATATAAACATAATAATTTTAACAAGCTACAGAAATTTTGTTATTTGCTTGTTTGGTAGGTTGTGTTGGGCTGGCAACCTCACACCTAGTCAAAATCCAATATTCCTGCAACTCAACTCGATTTTAAAATTTAGCACATGTCTAAAGTCAGCGTAGAACAATTTGTACCCAAGCCCTGTGTACTACAAAAACTTTAGTAGATTCCAGCAACAACAAACCCACAGTGCTATACACAAATTGAGAGGCTAGTATTACGCAGAAGTCAAGGGGTCTATAAATCCCATCGAGCCCAGACTAATCCGCCCCGGCATGAGCACCAATTGGTTTTATATTTCTGCCGCGCATGTGAGTTAAGAACTGCCCAGGAAGCTCCTCCAACAGGCTTTGCACCACAGAAATCTGCCCACCTGCATTATGTAGATGGAGCGGAAACATGAGTAAGAATATGTTGTTATTATGTTCTAAATGAAAAACAAATAATTAACAGTCCTGACATTCTATTGACACAGGCAAACCGTCCTGATGGTCATGGACTAATATAGGAACAATATGCACTTACCATGCATCTCGCGCATTGGAACAAATTGAACAATGTCTCGTGTAGCTATCCTTCCATTAGAGCTCTTTAAGGAATTTCCATTGTCAGCATCAAGAATCTGCCAGAATGACGAACATATTATGAAAAGAGACATTTGTATAAGGTGAACTCTCAAATTCTCACATTTCTGGCAGGGAAGTCAAATGATTCCCCCCCCCCCCCCCCCAAAATTACAATTTGGCTAAACTGGTAAAGACAATCTTTTGGTTGTGAACTGGTTTATCTCCACAATGACAGAGCAAACATACCTCCATTTGTTTGAAATCTGCATTACCAACTCCAACAATAAGAATTGAAAGGGGTAAATCACATGCCCTAACTATAGCATCTGTCGTTTCTTGAAGATCTGTAATGACTCCGTCCTACAAATTTATGGTCCAGGTCTTATTAGTTACAATTATAAAAAATGCGTGCGTGCATATTAATATTTATAGACGGAAAGGAAGAGGAAGAGGGACATGGATATGGAGATAAATAACTCTAACATGTACCGTAATAATTAACAAGACAAAGTATTTTCTGTAGTCATATGACGCTGATTGGCCAGCTAACTCAGCAGCCTTGTTAATTACTTGACCGAACAAAGTGGGTCCAGCAAGAGAAACATTATTCAAAGCCTTTGCATACGCAGCCATGATGCCCTCAACTCCTTCAACCTGTGTGCATAAAACAATGACGATTTACATGGACATGGAAAATCAAGAGATCAATGAAGATTATCATGGACACAGGACAGGACCAAGCCACCTAGGCAGATTGCTATTTATATTTTAATTGTACAGTGGTACCATTAGGAATATCCCTTTAATTTAAAAGAGAAGGTGTTTGTTATGAAAACACTGCATGAAGTTGTAAGGTTGTATTGCAGACAGTACTAATGACAAAAAGTTTTAGTTCATGAGGTATCAATGGGATGAGGGGTACTTCTGGCAAGAGATACTCTGGTTAGTACTAGCCCCGGAAATTAAAGTTTGTTAGCCACTTGGTCTAACTCGCTGAAAAAGTAAATTTTTACAATTAAATCTGAAAAAGCAAAAAACTACCTCCATGACAGAAGAGTCCCATATTGGCTTTTAAAAGTTAACCATCAGCATAGCAACTTCCAGAAGAAAATAATTGTGTCACTAGTTCTCTAGGAAGTGATTTGGGCCAACCATATATAAACATATTTGAAAGAGTAGAGTATTACCTCAACGCCATTGGGACTCCCATTCAGATTGAAGCAATGAGATATCACCCCATCAATTGTCTTTCCACCAAACCCCCAAGCAGGAAAGAGCCTATCAGAATCATAGAATTGTATAACCTCCCCGACCTCCATTATAGCCTGTAATGGTTTAAGTAATTAACTCAACAACCCCAGACATACATATAGTATTTGGAGAAAAAAAAAAAGAGACAAAACCACATCATTGCAATTTCCTGATTCTTGTCAGTGCACAAATTAACTAGCTTGCAATTTAACATTGTTAGAAGATCATTCTAAAAATACAAGTGTTTGTTATTTGAGATGTCAGGATCTATCTATCTATTCACTATTTCACACGCTAGCACATACTTAACTACTTTAAATATAGATTTCTGAAACTCGGATAAACATAAAGTCAGCATCCCAGTACCTGCTGATAAGCATTTAAACGGCCTGAAGGATCGACATAGTGCAAAGAATCTGGATCTCGTGGATTTCCATTCGATGCTAAAATATGTTGAAGCATTAATTCATGGCACGATAATAAAATATGTACAAACTGTAGAAAGTATTAAGATATTCCAAGTTAATTTACCAGTAAAGTAATAAAACTAATACCAGTAAAATCAACAGCAACCATGAAGTTGAGCTCAAACCCACTAGATATGTAATCGATGAAACTGTATAATTGCTTCTCAAGAAAACTATCCACGAAAATCTGGCCTTTCAGAACCTATAGAAGTCCAAGACGTAAATTATAATAGGCAAGCACCAAATGGTTCAAATACTGATATGAGTATAAAATCAGTACCTTTTCACGACCCTTGCGACGAGATGGTAAAATAAAATTCTCACCAACTTTTTCTTTGTGAAGTCTTTCAAAATCAGCAACTGATTTTTGCAGTTTACTGTTTAAAAGATAAACAATTACGATTTTCTTAATGATCTAAAAGAAATACTATAGGAGAACCAACAAAATGTCAAAACTGGTAGACAATAGACTAGATGTACTAAGATAATTACCCAATAAGGATATGATCTCCATTACTGTTAAAATCGAAGCATTCAATAAGTAGTGGATTATCCTGCAAACAAAAAAAAAACCTCAGCAAATGTTTTAGAGGTTTGCGCAACCAGTAGCTACATCAGAAAATGGAATTTCTGGTCACATTATAAATTTAGAGCATGATCTCATGTTCAGTCTTTTGTCATTCTTATGGTCAACATGAGATCACAACATGTTTCGTCATTTCATCTCTGTTATAAAAGCAACACCATATATTAAATCTAGTCTACTTTAATGCTTCATATCCCTGGGTCTAATGGAGTAGAAGTGGGAACGGAATGAAAATTGTAAAATAATTGGATCGGTGTGATAGAAGGATGGCTGAGGTGAGAGCGAAAGACAGGAAATATATCTTTTACGCTAAGGTTGCAAGCATATGAGTGAGAGGGAAAAAATGAGCATTGATCTTAATTTGGACAAAATGAAATTAAGCTTCAACTTCTGGAAATATTTGGAGAAGGGAACAAATGCTAAGCATAAATGCCCACGAAATACAGTTACAACTTCACTTCATTTCTTCCAGTCACGAGGAGTATAAGGTTCCAGTCACGAGGAGTATAAGGACAACAGCTTTACAAGCTTACCTTGCTCACATATTGCTGTGTGGTTAAACATAAGGAAGGCCAAGTTGGATTCAGGTTGTTGTTCACAACTCCTGTCTTGCAGATTGGTACTGAACCACCCGTCTCAATAATCCTGGAGATTCTTAAAAATGGATCCTAGAAGCAACAAATGAAAAGTTAGATAAAATACCCACTAGAAATTCTAACTCTGAAAACTTGCAGATAAGTTAATTAAACATACACTTTTGGAGAAAAAATCCTTGTTATCCAAACGCGTACAACGAAATGCCACCTCAACAGCATTTCTTGAAGCAACAGTTTCCTCCGCATGAACAGTGATTGTGCCAAAGTTCTTCAAACCAGGCCCACGATTGTTGTGAAGATTGAGGGTTTTAGAACGACTTTTTGTAGTCACAATCTACCAAAAGTTGAAATACATAAATATTAGTAACATAATTTGCAAAAATACTCTTGCAGTTGGAAACAATGTTCGATATGATTCCAACATGTAAAGGTTGTTCACATCCACCAACATAATTATATACTCCATCCGTCCCTTTTTAGTTGGCACATTTGCCAAAAACACACATATTAAGAAAGAATTAATTATGTAATTTGTTTCCATGTTTGCCCTTAATCGTAACATTAAATGAAGAGTTATGAGGGTGTATATTAAATATAAAGTCAAATACTGGTATTAGAAATAAAGGGGTATATATGGAAAAATTGGTAAAAATATGTATTGGAACAAGGAATGTGACAATTATTTAGGGACAAATTTTTTTTGCAAATGTGTCAACTAAAGAGGGACGGAGGGAGTAGCTAACACTTTGCAGAATAGGAAAACCTATTCTATATACAATAATACAACTAGTTTATCCTTAATGCATGTACATAATGTCAAAATCAAGGATTCCTGGCTAGTTGAAAACTTTTGCACTAACTTGGAGAGTAATGTAAAATAGGTGGATATTTTTGGGTGCTAGATATTATAATTATACACAAAATCCAAAATAGTGTACAATGTGGTTGCTATGAAAATATTATGGAACATTCTTAGTGTTTAAAAACCTGATTAAGACAAACACATGAATTATTGTACTTTAATATGAACCTTAATTAACATATCAAGAAGTCAACTACACTCAGCCATCCTTATATCAATCATCTACGATAGATTCTATAGAGCGTGCACTGTACTTAAAACCAAGAAGCATCAGGTAATTAGCTGACCTCAGACAGAACACAATTTGCCTCCCCAAGAAAATCTTGATCTTTCATTTTCAACATCTGCAGTGTGCAAGAAAGAGAAATTAAATTATTTGACAAAACATCGAATATTCATAACCACACAATTATATAATCAACAAATTATTTTGTGCCGGTTCATTAAGTTGGATGAAAATAGTTTGTTTTGGCTTATGTTTTTCCACAATTTGACCTTGTATGCTGATGACAATCTTGTAAGCATACAGAATTCTTCTCTGATCACTAGTATCTGAAAATAGGATACTAATAAACAGTACAATGACCTATGAATTTAGCTGTTAATGGGATGGGACAGATAGTGTACATAAATATGAAGACTCAAACTTAAATCGCAATGGTCAGCAGTCCTACTTATATTAAACTCGTAATCTTCAATACTATTTTCACAATTTTTTTGATTAACTGTTAAAAATTTTAATAGAAGGAAATTATGCATTACTGATTTATATTTGAAAATGACTAACTACTTAAGGCTTTTGTTACATAGGTATGCATATAATGTACCCTTTAAGAAATTATGACCCTGTAGTGTCAAGAATATAAGGTGTCACATTACTCATTAGACAGTGCACACTGCAATATAGAATCAGCAACAATAAGAGATTTTACAGGGAAGTGCAAAATTTTACATGGAACGATAAAACAAGGACTGATATTACCTTTGGAGGTACATTGTGATACTTTGTATCAACATCATACACTTGGAAACTGAAAAAGAACATTAATAGTGAGAATTTAAAAGGCTGACCAAGACCCAAATAAATTGATTCAATTTTATCAACAGAAAAGCTATATATGAAAGAACTTACTGTAATGGCTGAACAATCTCAAACTGATATGCTACAGGAATTTTCCCAATCCATATGGGGTCCAAATTGTTCATTATGACTTCTGTACGACCAAGTTCCACAAAGCTTCCGTCTCTTTTCTTTTCAAACACAACGACCATAGGATCACTCTGCAATCAAAATTTTTATTCTCAATGACTTACTGGGAAGCTGAAAATATCAAATATATACGGTATATCCCATTATATATCAAGTATATAATGTACACAACAGGCCGTACCCCTCCTGGAAGCCGATGTAAACGTATGCTCATAAAAGTTTAAAAATACACCGAACTGGCCCCAAGCCAGTAAGGACAAAAGAGATGCCTATAAGTGCAAAATTCAATTAAACAATAGTAATATTGATTACCTTTGACATGAAATCGCAATCACGTAACTTTGAAGCCGAAAAAGATAGCTGCAGTCCACATTGCAGATATTAATACGAAATCGTGCTATCATGATAAACAAGCAACTAAAAGCTAAATCACATTCTGATAAAATAAATTTTGCGATAGCTATGTTCCTACTTATTAAAAACAAGAAGTTCTACACAAAGACGAGAACAAGTATTTACTACAGTTTATGTCAAAATGTCAGCATAGTTAGGCTAGTTAGGCACCGTCATAGACTTATATGACATAGTTGGTGTACTACTTCTTCTATATATAGGATAGTTTCCTCTTGTAATAAACACAAAAAAAATATACAATCAATTCTTCTGTAAATCTCTTAGTTGTTATATAGTTGAGATGGTATCAAAGCAGGTTTCATTCTAAGGGAAACACATTTACAGAAACAACACAGAAGAATTGCAGAATCAATTCACAGAAGAATTGCAAACAAAAAACAAAAATACAAACGTCCAGTTTATGTTTCAGAACCAAACCAGTCCCTTGGAGATTGTTTTAACCCATAAATAGTCTTCTTTAGCTTGCATATTTTCCCAGTGGTCGCAGCTGTAGAAAAACCCGGTGGAATATCCATCTCAACTATATAACAACTAAGAAATTTACAGAAGAATTGATTGTATATTTTTTTGTGTTTATTACAAGAGGAAACTATCCTATATATAGAAGAAGTAGTACACCAACTATGTCATATAAGTCTATGACGGTGCCTAACTAGCCTAACTATGCTGACATTTTGACACTCCCCCTCAAGTTGATGCATATATATCACTCATGCCCAACTTGCCAATAAGAGGATGAAGCATCTTCCGATTTAGACCTTTGGTGAATATGTCTGCTATCTGGTCCTCTGATCTTACAAATTGAATACCAATGATATCATTATTGATCTTTTCTTTGATGAAGTGTCGATCAATTTCGATATGTTTGGTCCGATCATGTTGGACTGGATTATGTGCAATGGCAATAGCGGCTTTGTTATCACAATGTAGCTTCATTGGAGTTGCAGATGCAAGTCCCAATTCTTCTAGGAACAATCTTATCCACAATAATTCACGTACACCTTTAGCCATAGCTCTATATTCTGCCTCAGCACTAGATAAGGCAACCACAGGTTGTTTCTTGCTTCGCCAAGTAACCAAATTGCCACCAACAAATGTACAATATCCTGAAGTAGATCGTCTATCGTCTTGACATCCGGCCCAATCTGCATCTGTATAGCTTTCAACCCCGAGATGATTATTTTTAGTAAACATTACTCCTTTTCCAGGAGCAGCCTTAAGATACCTTAATATCATATAAACTGCATCCAAATGTGGTTGACGAGGATCATGCATATACCTACTAACAATTCCCACTGCATATGATATGTCTGGCCTTGTATGTGCAAGGTAGATTAGTCGACCAACTAACCTTTGATATTGAGATTTCTCGACAATTTCACCAGCATCTCCACAAAGTTTATGATTTGCTTCTATTGGAGATTCTGCAGGTCTACATCCTAACATCCCTGTTTCATTGAGAAGATCAAGTGTATACTTCCGTTGTGAGAGGAAGATGCCACCTGGAGTTCTAAAGACCTCAATACCAAGGAAATACCGTAGTTTTCCTAAGTCCTTCATCTCGAATTCAGAGGCAAGCTTGCGTTTGACATTAGCAATCTCACAAGTGTCGTTGCCGGTGATCACAATATCATCGACATAGACAATCACCACTGTGATTTTTTCATCTCGTCTTTTTACGAACATGGTGTTATCTGAGTTGCTCTGTTTGTAGTCGAATTTAATCATTGCTCCCTAAAATTTGCCAAACCAGTCCCTTGGAGATTGTTTTAACCCATAAATAGTCTTCTTTAGCTTGCATATTTTCCTAGTGGTCGCAGCTGTAGAAAAACCCGGTGGAATATCCATGTAAACCTCTTCTTTCAGGTCTCCATGTAAGAATGCATTTTTTACATCCAATTGCTGAAATTCCCATCCAAGATTTGCTGCACATGATATCAAGACTCGGATAGAGGCCATCTTTGCTACTGGAGCAAAAGTTTCCTGATAATCAATCCCGTAAGTTTGAGTATACCCTTTTGCTACAAGTCTCGCTTTGTACCTATCAATCAGCCCATTAGGTTTCTGTTTCACAGTGAATACCCATCTGCATCCTACTACTTTCCTTCCAGCGGGAAGATGAGTTAACTCCCAAGTGCCATTATGTTTCAAGGCATTCATTTCCTCTATCATAGCATCCTTCCATTTAGGATCACATAAAGCATCCTGCCAAGTGTGTGGAACAGAAACACTAGACAAGGATGACACAAAAGCAAGTGAAGATGGAGATAATGCATTATAAGATACAAAATTTGAGATAGGATGGTTAGTGCAAGAACGTACACCCTTTCTTATAGCAATAGGAAGATCTAGAGTAGGATCAAGAGTATTACCAGTTTCTGGCTCAAACACAGGAGATGCAGGATCTGTCTCGAGGTCAGAGGTCTCTGGATGCGGTAAAGTGGTGATATCATTTCTTTTCCGCCTGGAATATGTAATCAAATCTGGTATATCCAACCTATTTAGATCATTTGACTCATTACTCGTATGTGGAGGAACAGATGACCTGTTTGAGCTAGTGTTTGGAATGTTGATGAATGGAAGGAATTGAGACTCCTCTGTCTGAGACTCCTCTGTCGCTTTACTATCAAGACTGTGTCGGTTAATCTCCCCCTGAAGCAAGGAGGAGGATCCGGGAGAGAAGTAAGGAATAGACTCCCAGAAAGTAACATCGTGACTGACATATGTGCGATGTGAGGGAGGATGATAGCACTTATACCCCTTTTGAGTTGGTGTATAACCAATGAAAACACAGCGGAGAGCACGGGAATCAAGTTTATCCCGAGAGGGAGAATGATTATGAACAAAGCAGACACTCCCAAATAACCGAAGAGACAATGGATGAGACGAAGGTGCAGGAATAAAGGACAATGGTGTTCTGAATTGTAGTACACTTGAAGGGAGACGGTTAATCAGATATGCGGCAGTCATGACTGCCTCACCCCAAAGATATTTAGGGACATGCATAGTTAATATGAGGGACCGTGCTACCTGTTGTAAGTGACCAATTTTCCTTTCAGCAACTCCATTTTGCTGAGAGGTTTTAACACATGTAGTTTGATGAATAATACCCCATGTGTCCAAATAAGATTTAAACATTCCGGCATACTCGGTACCATTATCACTTCGCAAAATTTTGACAGAGGCATTGAACTGTGTTTGTATCATTTGGTGGAAGGATTTAAAACATCCAAATACTTCACTTTTGTGTTTAAGAAGGTATACAAAAGTAAGTCGAGAATGACAATCAACAAAGACAACAAACCACCTATACCTATCATGTGTAGGATGACTAAATGGACCCCAAACATCAGTATGAATAGTAGAAAAAAGAGTAGAACTTCTTTTATTTCTAGATGGATATGGTGACCTTTTATGTTTGGCTAATTCACACGGTTCACAAAAAAATTCTTCATTTTTACATTTTGATGCTAAGTTCGGAAAGAGATGCGACAGAACACCAAATGAAGGATGACCTAACCGTCTATGCCATTGATATAAGGACTCTAGACTGGGATTAGATTTAGATAAAACCTGATAACTTGCCGATGGTGAAACAGAATTTCTTTCCATAATATAGAGGCCATCTACCACTTTACCACTGCCAAGGACCTTGCCTGTCGCTAGATCCTGAAACACACAGTGAGAAGGAAAAAAAGTTACTGAACAATTAAGTTTTTCAGTAATTTGATGAACCGATAATAAATTCACTGATAAGGAAGGAACATGTAAGACAGATGATAGTGGTAGTGAAGGGAGACAGTTGGAAGTGCCCCATCCGTGAACGGGCACATGAGTTCCATTGGCAACACGAACACTCTCTGTTTTATTGATGTAGTGATATGACTGCAGTAAACTGGAATTGCCAGTCATATGTTCTGACGCTCCCGAGTCAATAATCCATGAATTAGGTGAACTGTGAGAGACAGAATGACAGGAAATACTCGAATGAAAAGTATTTGTCCGTACAAATGAGGCTGCAGTCTTCAACTTTAAATCAGAAACTAACTGTCGAAAAAACTTGAGTTCCGAAACAGTTAGACCGGAGTGAGTTGCAGAAAAATCCTCTTTCATCGTACTAAAAAAAAATAATAGCCTCTGAATTCGAGATGAAGGACTTAGGAAAACTACGGTATTTCCTTGGTATTGAGGTCTTTAGAACTCCAGGTGGCATCTTCCTCTCACAACGGAAGTATACACTTGATCTTCTCAATGAAACAGGGATGTTAGGATGTAGACCTGCAGAATCTCCAATAGAAGCAAATCATAAACTTTGTGGAGATGCTGGTGAAATTGTCGAGAAATCTCAATATCAAAGGTTAGTTGGTCGACTAATCTACCTTGCACATACAAGGCCAGACATATCATATGCAGTGGGAATTGTTAGTAGGTATATGCATGATCCTCGTCAACCACATTTGGATGCAGTTTATATGATATTAAGGTATCTTAAGGCTGCTCCTGGAAAAGGAGTAATGTTTACTAAAAATAATCATCTCGGGGTTGAAAGCTATACAGATGCAGATTGGGCCGGATGTCAAGACGATAGACGATCTACTTCAGGATATTGCACATTTGTTGGTGGCAATTTGGTTACTTGGCGAAGCAAGAAACAACCTGTGGTTGCCTTATCTAGTGCTGAGGCAGAATATAGAGCTATGGCTAAAGGTGTACGTGAATTATTGTGGATAAGATTGTTCCTAGAAGAATTGGGACTTGCATCTGCAACTCCAATGAAGCTACATTGTGATAACAAAGCCGCTATTGCCATTGCACATAATCCAGTCCAACATGATCGGACCAAACATATCGAAATTGATCGACACTTCATCAAAGAAAAGATCAATAATGATATCATTGGTATTCAATTTGTAAGATCAGAGGACCAGATAGCAGACATATTCACCAAAGGTCTAAATCGGAAGATGCTTCATCCTCTTATTGGCAAGTTGGGCATGAGTGATATATATGCATCAACTTGAGGGGGAGTGTCAAAATGTCAGCATAGTTAGGCTAGTTAGGCACCGTCATAGACTTATATGACATAGTTGGTGTACTACTTCTTCTATATATAGGATAGTTTCCTCTTGTAATAAACACAAAAAAAATATACAATCAATTCTTTTGTAAATCTCTTAGTTGTTATATAGTTGAGAGTTTAGTCAACCAAAATCCAAATTAAGTGTTTTAAATCTTTTATTTACGAAAATTATCAACGCTCTCCACGGGCCAAAAGAATTTAAAATTCAATAATCGCCAGTGGTGCATATATGCAACCAACTACCAATGTATGTTACGTTTTCAATAATTCAGGTTGTCGCAATCAGTGTGTTTATAAGTCAGAAAATAACTTAGGCAAAAACGGGCGATGGTCGACTCTATCACACAATTGTCATATACATTGATACACCGAGAAGTAGGAAGAAGGAATGAAAATTTAATGATCCGTACAGTGGAAGACATTACTTGCAATACAATTCATTATATGTGGAAAACATAATTAAGTTAAAGGAGGATGGTTGAGTCCCCACAATATCCATACACACAATCACAACATATAATTAAGTAGAAAGCAACACACAAACACAAGACAGGGCAGTAATTAAACTAAATAAAGACCTCAATCTGAGTAAAGAGAGCATCAAGACCCTTAGTCTTGAAGAACAAGTCAACAGCATCGTTATGGCCCACTCCACAAACACCTTGCTGGGTCCCACCTCCGATCACTGCTTGCTTTCCGCCCTTGACATCAGAAAAACAACCTCCCATCCTCTCTCTCTCTCTCTCTCTCTCTCTCTTCTCTCTCTCTCTGGTGTTACGAATATTAAGATGGTTATGAAGCCCTAGCAAGTGAATATATGTATACACAATACCCTAGCTATTATCCTAACCAAAATTGATTATGCAACTGTATTAACAAGTTTTTGATGGTGTTATTAGAATGTATATATACACGCACATTGTATGTATTTGTGGCTCCAGGAGGTTTGGGGGAAACCTGACGGAAAATTCCGGCGCTGGAATTTCGGGGGAAGGTTTTTACTCTTTACCCCCCGTTTAGAGACCCCCTCTCTCGTGTGTGCCTCCTACTCATCTTCTATGATTTATCTTATTTTGTCATATTTCCTTTTCCAACTCCTATACTGTAAATTTCGCACCACTGTACTCTCTTTTAATTTAATTCAAACCCCAACTTTTCTTTAAATTATTAAAGTTATGTATTGATAGGAAACTCTTTTGTTTGCAATAATTTTACGTTGGCGATGGAGTTTGTAAAGCATATAATAGAGAATTTTTTTACTAGTGCACCTTAAATTATGATTTTATTATTATTTTTGATAATTCAACCGTACGGATAAAAAGTTTATATGGAAATAATATTGTATGCAATTATATTTGAAATAGTGGAACGTCACTTTTATAATAATACTATTTTTTATATATATTCAATGATACAGATTTATCATAATCTTATTGCTATAAATTTATTGTTCCAAATAATTAAATTACACGAAAATTGGTACATTCACGTATTTTTGTATGAATTTAACATGCGTACAGTTAGATTATTCAAATAATAATTAATTTATCATATTTTAAGCCGCACTAATAGAGAACTTCTTTATTGTGCACTTTAGATACTCTTTTCCCTTTTATTTACATATCATGCATCATATAAATTAGTATTTATTTAAATAAATTTTGAAATAATCGAAAATCAAACCCAAAATTTAGAATGATAAAAGATAATTTTTACTTAAATTATCTTAGCACGCTACCTAGAACACCGTAGAGTGTCTTAAAATTAAAGCATTTCCAATGAGAGAGAACTCTTAAGTAAAATTTTAAATTCCTTATAATAAACAATAATTATAAAAAATGTGTAAAATTTTTGACACTTCAATGACACATTATTCTTGGGTAAAATTTTAGCCAAGTCAATTATATTAACTATATTTGTCGAATATTTAGAAATCTGTTTCATTTGTTGCCATATTAAATTAACACATGCTATTTAAAATATAACCAATTAATATAGGCAGCTACATTAGAGTGCGTCACCTTATAGGTTCAACAAATTTTACGTAATTAATATTTTATATCATTTTAGGCAATTATTTTAACCAACACCATTGGAGATGTTCTTAATAACCATAGTCAAATCAGGATCAGTATTAAAATTTAAGAATCTCTCTATCGTGATATTTAATATAAATTTTTAGAAAATTACAATGTTAAATCTCGGACTCAACTTTCGTATAAAGTGATATTTTTGATTAAATACACATTTTTTTTATGAATATGAAAAATATTTTGGAATACATGCTAAAGTTAATATGTTATATTTATGAAAAATGTTCATAAGTATGCATAAAGCTATAAAAAATATTTATATCTTTTTTAACTTGTAAGTATTAATGTACATAAATGTTACTAGTATATTTTCTAAACTTTTTTATAAATTAAGAAGTATTTAATTAAAATTTTATTTTATATATTTTTAAATATAAAATTCTAAATTTATCTTATGTCATAGCTTTTTTAAAATGATAAAATTTAGAGAATTGCACTGTCTGGCTAATTTCCATCTTATGTGACTGCTATTAACAATAAAACAATAGGATGATTAGTCCTCGAACTTATACTGTATTTACTTTTATAGTGTACTAAATATCCCCGTGCAAAGCACGAGTTATTTTTAGTTTTTTATAATTTATTTATAATGTAATATAATATTATAAATATTAATTTTAATATGTTATTGAAAGAATTTGAACCCTATATCTTTGTATATATTAATTTTTAATATTAAATATAAATTAATATGTTGTTGGCGGAAATCGAACCTGGGATCCCTGTATATAACAACTTTTAGTATTGCTATATCTAACGTTCATGATCTATTTGAGTTGATAATTTAATAGTTGTGAATGAGGGATAACCAAAAATGGGGATAACCAAAACTACAAATTATACCACTTTTGTTTATTATAATATAGTATAAATTTATTAACAATAGGATGATTAGTCGTAAATTTATATTTATTTTTAGACTAGCCGTGGACTTCGATTTTTTCGACGAAAACAAGTTTGAATAATACAAGTCTTATCCACTTTTATCTGCTAGCAAAGTTTAGGTAAGCATGGGTACGTACACGGGGTACGTATGCAATTTTTTTGGATAGAAATAGCATTTTAAATAAAAATCCATTATGTCCCCCGTTTGGATGGTAACAATATTTTATTTCTAAAAATTAAGTAAAAATTTAATTATTAATTTTAAAAAATAACTTTTTGAAAAGTGCTTTTGTTTAGAAGGTTGTTTTTTTAAAAAGCATGTATTTTATGCTTTTCAACTTTTGCAAGAAGAATATATTAATTTCAATATTAAATCTTACCAAAAATATTATTTTTTATAAATTATACTCGAAACATATATATATCAAACATATTATAAAATAGTTATTTAATTTTCGGAAAAAACATTTATTTTAATAATATTTTTTTTCAACAACATAATAATTTTTAATAATAATCTCAAGTAGAACGATGGGATAACAAGTTAGTAGGAAATTTCGCAGAAATGTCCAAGAAGTTGCATTGCATGTTACAATGTCAGTTAACGTTGCATGTTACACTGTCAGTTAACGGATGTATTGAATTAACATAAGCCCGGTTTGACTTACCATATTTTTCAGAAATAATTTACTTATTTTGAAGAAAATATGTAGAGATGTTCTTTTTTATGAAATAAGTAACTTATTTTTGCAATATAATTAATGTTAAACTTCCCATAAACATTTATTTTTACAAAAAATATATAAATACATACTTTTTTTTCCAGAATAAGTAATTTATAAATTGGATTTATAGGGGGACCAAACATGCCCGTTTGTACGTAAATCAAATTTTCTAGTACTCATTTCGTTGTCATGCATGTTAGTATTGGGATAGAGACGATTGAGAGCATTTCAATTTTTTTGACAATTTTTTTTAAATTAGGAATTCGCAAGGGTGTAAATTAATGAATGCAAAATTTAGGTGTACGAGTATATTATTCAAAAATTGAAAAACAATGCCAGTGAAAAAAATAAATTTCATAATGGGACGATTTAATATATACTAGTATTATGCCATAATTTTAGCATGTTTAACAATTTCCCAAATTTCTAATAATTATTAATTATTAATTCAGATTAATAATTATTGCTTAACTGCTAAATTTTATCCTCTCTCTGAAACGAGGAAAGAATCAATATCAATCAATCAGTAATGGAAAATATCTCCAAACGATATTCTTCAAATCAGGAAGATATCACAACGATAAAATTAAATCAGATAAAATGAGTAATTACCACATTAACGAAGTTTATCCCTAAAGTCTCTCGTATAAACACAATTGCACAAACTACTACGTGTGGCTTGATCCTATATAAATAGGTACGTAGGCATCTTGGTAGATGATATGGGATCCGATATACGAGACAAATATCCAGCCCCCTCTATTTTCATAAACCCTAATTACCCTAAAACAGCCACATACTCTTAATTTCGCTCTACTATTGCAAACCTTCGATTTCGTGTTGTTACGAAATTCCCCCAACAACAACTAGCTTCTAGCCCGTGCAAAGCATGAGTTGCTTTTAATTTTTTTATAATTTACTTATAATATAGTATAATATTATAAATATTAATTTTAATATGTTATTGGGAGGATTCGAAACTTGCATCTTTGTATATAATATTTTTTTAGTATTAAATATAAATTAAATTGTTGTTGGAGAAAATCGAACCTTAGACCTCTATATATAATTATTTTTAGTATTTTTTTATCCAACAATTGTGAATGAGGGATAACAAAAAAATGAGGGAGGGATAACCAAAAATGAGGGATAACCAAAAATTGGGAATTAACCAAACTACAAATTATACTCCTTTTGCTTATTATAATATAGTATAGTATAGTATTGATAGTATAGATTGCCAATTTATTTATAATTGACATATGTGTTTGAATTACTTAACAACAGAAAAAACTGTATTTGTATATTAGTTACATATATTTGTTATTGAAATATTTGAAGAATTCCGTAACAAATAGGTAAATATGAAAATTGTTGAATGCATAAATGAAATTTATAATAAAAAATAATTTGTACAAGTATACACACTGTACAATGAATGATATTTGAGGATCTACGAACTACCAAGCATAGTAAAGCGTTATAAATTAATATCGTTGAAAATTTAGGATCGATAAATTTTAATTTATCGAAATTATTAATTATTTAAGATTATTAATTAATCGAGTGTCACTATTATATTGGAATCAAAAATATATTTTAATTTATTATGACATCGAGTATTAATTTAAAGTGATTTTATTGTAATGACTAAAGTATAATTTTAATAAACTGGTTTAATTGTTTCTTTTTTTGAACAAAAACTGGTTTAATTGTTAATCAGTTAGAATTCCTAATTCAACGCATATGCTAAATATTAATTCAATTTTGAAACGTTCATATGTTATCAGTTTTCAGTCTGTACTTTGGTCTCTGTAGTTGCAATTAAGTTACTCCTCTCAAATTAATCGAAAATTATAATACCGTAAACTGGAGTTGACTACCATTTGAGAGATGATTTCATTAAAAAAGTACGGATCTATACGACAGTAGTTTAATTTACGTGAAATTTCTTTAGAATTTGAATATTTTATAAATCAAGATCGGGTAGTTTAATTCAAACATATGTTTAGCCGGTTCAAACAAAACTACCCAATTATTTTTCAAGAAGAAAGTTAAATTCTTTAAGCAAATCTTTGATTTGTCGTTTTTGAAAAAATTAGCAAAATAAAGTTTCATAATTCTGGTTTTTTTTTTTTTTTTTAACATGGGAACGCGCAGTCGCTACCCTTCGGGTGCGCTCTGGGTAAACCCATGGGTTCACGCAATAGCCTGCAAACCACGTGATCCAAGGCAAGCTGCTCTGGGTAAACTCATGGATTCATGCAATAGCCTGCAAACCACGTGATCCAAGACAATTCCGCACAAGTGCGATAAGTTCTGTCCCAGGATGACATAATCACAAATCCGCCTCCCATGGGAGTCGAACCTGTGACCAAGAGGTGAGATGACCACTCTTTAACCAACTGAGACAACCTTTACGGGCGGTTTCTTGGAGTTTTCCCCCTGTCTTTTCATTATATTAACCGTTCTCGATCATTTGCGCGGAAATTATAAATTTAAATAGCGAGGATTCACAGGGACAGCCCTATTCATGTCACATTTCATTAAACATTGGTACAACTTAAAATGACATATGCATAACGCGTCAGCCAATGACGAAATGTCTAACTGCATTACTATTAATTAAGATTTTCCATTGCTATTTACGGTTAAACCTCGATAAATGAATGCATTTGGGATCGAAAAATTTTACTCATTAATCGAGATTATTCATTTATCGGGATCAAAAATACATTGTTTTTATTATGTCAAGACCGAAAAAAATTATTCATTTGACGAAGTTATTCGTTTATCGAATATTTATTTATCTAGGTTCTACTGTACTTGGTGTATACATGTCAAAAACACAATACTCCCAACCCTTTGGATTTATAAGATGGGCTAACAATTTAACAAAGATAGCATATTAACAACTGGATTCGCCAAAAATACCAAGTCCAAAGCATAATAAATATCAAAAGACAGTCACAGTTGGTCACTTGATACGAAGTACACAACAAAAACCCTACATGATGGTACTACACAAAAGCTCATAAGAACTTGCAAAACTATTCTATGCAAAGTGCCATAGACAACTCTAACAAGGCTACAGTGCATAAGCACCATTAAGAACCCCTGAAAAGATGAACTCTTATCACACATCTTTCCTGGATCCAACACAAAATAACTTAAACTGGAACTTCAGTTAAACATGTTAACTGGAAATGCCACAGGATCTAGCTGGACACAACCTGCCAGTAGACTACCATGCTCGTCGTTGAGCTCAAAAGCAGGAACCCGATGAGAGAATAGTGATATCTCAGTCCAGAGCATCTTCCGAATATCTGTCTTGTACGGTAGTTTACTAGGAGCCATAAAAACAGACTTGAAACCAACTTGAGGTATCAAACTCGAAACTTCAATGTAGTCCTTGTTACATTTTAGAACTTCCACTATGTCGAATTCGCAACCCTGTAAGACAAAACCCAAACGTCTGTCGTTCCATGACTTGTGCATTGCCCATATCTCTCCTTTCCAGGGACATATTGCAAATTTGTCATCACTAAATTGTTTTGCTTTCACTTTATGTGAAAAGGAACTTGGAAAGAAGATCTCAGTTTCTCCTTTACAGACTTTAAACATTCCACAACTCAAAGGCGGTGGATGTGTTGATTCAAGTAATGTTGCATGCACTATCATTAAAGCAGATTCCACATTTGTAATCTGAACATAATTCTTAGCATTGACATCCTTTTGTACATATAGTGCCCACAACTGACCTGGTTTAAACTTTGAAATAGACTTATCCTCGCTAAAGTCATGAAAGACTTCTGAAGCTAAATCATCAGCTGAGAAACCTGGAGAAATAATAAGACTTCCAGAAATATTTAAAGGAATTGTATCTGATGAACCATGCTTTTTAGATGAGCAGAAATTATTAAATTCTTGGTCCTTGAAACCATCCAAGTCCTTTGAACTTCCATGCTGATCTGAACAGTGAATACAATCTGCAACCAAACGAGTTCTCGAAATATTTGTGTCTAATGAACCATTCCTTTTAGATGTGAAGAAATCAGCAGATCCTTGGTTCTGAAAATCACTCAACTGCTTTGATCGTTCTTTCCTAGTTGAACCAGGACTACATTCCGTAACCAGACCTACGACCTTTGTTGCAGTCTTTAGTATTGCGGAGTTTGTTGTACGATTTACTTGTCCTTTACCAGATCTTTTAACTGTATCTCTGCTTCCAATATCCGTATTGACCTTCCAAGGAAAACACGTTACGGTGAGAGAGTCAGGTAGAGAAGCAGGATCTAGTTCAAGACATCCTTTTGGTACACCATCTACTTCAGATTCATTAATTCTAGATGAGGGGACTTGATGGGAAAATTTAAGCAACTCACAAGAAAGAATCCGCAAGTAGGGATTCCCCTCCTGGGTTTTTCTACAGAACAAACTTACGTATCCATTCACTTTTTCCAAGTGGGCAATCTTTACGCCAGTACTATTGTTGAAATCTGAGACAACCTCAACGATTTCAAACTGGAATTGGTCATGATTCTTGGGATCAGACTTCCAAGTAATGTCCCAATCCTTGAAAATGGCCCAGGTCTCCCCTTTTCTGGGATATATAACATAATTACGAGCATTCAAGTTCTTAGCACGAATCTGGTGGGAGAAACAAAGATGGCTTAGAGTATCCTCAGAACTGGTGCATGCAAATTTTCCACAGGCCACAGGCAAGCCTGTCTTTACCCAGTCAATCTCACTGTGGCCTTCTGGTTGAGGCTCCAACCAAGTAATTTGAATCTCTTTTGGTGATCGTACCTTCCTGATCTTCGCATAGAATCTTGGCATGGAATCAACACAATCATAACAAGCCCATATCTGATCAACTGAAAAATTCTTTCCTTCCTTGTCTTTTGCAAGATTACTACATTCTGGCTCAGCCGATACATGATCATCTAGCTCTGGCGGGAACTTTAAGTTTAAATAAGATTTTTGTTCGGATGTCCCCTTACACAGATCATCAGAAGGCAATATGCCAGCTGAATTACATAATTCAACTACCAAATTGTCTAAAGTTTCTTGATTGCCAGCTGAGTCACATAATTCAACTTCCACATTGTCTACAGTTTGTTGGTTCTGATCTTCCAAATGATTAGAGCATAGTCTTCTCTTTTTGGATTCTCTGCTGAAACTCATAGAGCCATCTTCTTCGGTGATATGGACTTTAGATAGTTCAGACATCATTCTGGCAAAAACATTGTCAGCAATTTTTTCGGGATCAGGACCACTAGAACCACTTCTAGTATCAAATCTTCCAACAGAGCCAGAACCCAAATGGATCTGTCTTCTTCTTTTTGTGCTTCTCAAGCTCCCTAAATCCCTGGGGTTAACATTAGCACTGGGAAGTTCCGTTTCTTCAGTGCTTACACGTTGATATTCTTTCCCTCTGGTCTTCAAGATCGCATCATTTATGTCAAGACTCTTCACTTTTCGAGGTCCTAAATTAATAGTCTCCCATTTTGGTACTCTTTTCTGTTGACATAAAGCAGGCTGACCCCGAGTAGAACGTACAATTCCAGCTGGAGAATTAGACTTGCCTTTGTTAGCTTGTGGCACAGCACTCCGCGGACTTGAATCATTAACAACATTTTGTTCTAAACAACCCGGACAACAAAGACCTCCATCAGAAGTATCTTTCGTATACTGGAATTTTGCAGTACAAAAAGGACAAATTTCAAATTTTTGCTTGCTGTTCATCACATCTGGTTGTGTTGGTTGCTGATGCTTTAATTTGGTAACCAAAGAATCGGAGAACTTTGGGATCTCACTCTGGACTGCACAGGATTCTCTCGATGCGTGATTCTTACTTCTCAGATGATAAGGTTGCTCTCGTTGAGAAAATTTGGAAGGTGCCATCCCTGCATCACTGATCCACTCTTAGATATGATTCAAACAACATTAACTTAACATACCAATCAGCTTGGTAGCAAAAGTCAGATATATGGGTAATATTACTGGTCAAAATTTCATGCAATGAATAATTTATAGTTGAAGAGACTGAAAATTCATACTTGCCCAAAATTGCTTGTGTTCATAGTAAAAGATACAATTACTGTCTCCTATTAACATGTTTTTGGGAGAGCTGGTGATCTAACATGGCATAAAGGTTAAGGAGAGGCTTGGACGTCGATACCTCCTAGCTTCAATATTCTCCCATTGTATACACCTTTGTTCGTTTGTTCCTCCTTAATAAGATTGTGATTGTGTGCTTAGTGGAATTGTTTTATTGGTCCGGTTGTGCGAGCAAGGGAGAGTGCTCATAGTGTAAGATCCATATTTGATGGTATAAATTCTCATAGGCTTGGGTAACCTAACCAGATTGTGGTAATTGCCCGTTGTTCGCTTTTGTCATATTCCAACTTTATCCTTGTAAAGGTAATTAAACAATTATGCTATCCTATGTGTACTAAGATAATTAGGATTTTGGCCGAAAAAAAGATTTTTAAGCAAGCTGTTTGTGACAAAAGTAATTGTTCCGGCACTCATCTAATCAGTGGACTTTGAGCATGAAAAATTAAACTACTATTATTAGATGTTTGAAGTCCTCAATGACTATTGCACTAAGCAAAAGAAGGCACACCACACAAATATCTGAACTTAATCTCAATTTCTCAAATATATCAGTGGCACCGGGTTTTTTGCTCAGCACGTCATAGTACCTTAAATTTTATATTGTAGGCAACCTTTTAGTTGGAAACCCCACTAAAACCACCTCTAGCATATTAAAATACTAATTTACTTCAAAAGCAGCACGATACTAATAATAATTCTAATACTAAGTGTAAACCAAACAAGAACAACAGTGTTAACTGTATCAGTCATATAACAGAAGAGTAACCTGCACTTGAAGAAATGACATCAGCATCTTTTTTTATATCAGGACCAGTAGAACCACCTCTAGCATCAAATTTTCCAACAGAGCCGAAAACCAGATCAATCTCGCGTCTTCTTCTTGTGCTTCTCAAATTCCTCACAACCCTAGGATTGACATTAGCACTGGGGGACGATCCATCGTCTGTACTTGCACGTTGATATTCTTTCCCTCGGGTCTTCAAGGTTGCCTCAGATACGCTAAGACCCTTTTGATCTCGATTCAACTTCTTGAGCTTCTGACTAGGATTTGTCTCATTATCCATGCTGGAAGGTGGAAATTCTTGACAATCTAATGCGCCTAGATTAATAGCCTCCCATCTTGGTACTCTTTTCTGTTGAGATAAATCAGGCTGATCCCGAGCAGCACACAAAGTTTCAGCTGGAGCATTGGACTCACCTTGGTTAGTTTGTGGCACAATTCTCTGAGGCCCTAAATCATTAACAACAATTTGTTTCAAACAACTCGAACAGCAAAGACTGCCATCTTTGGCATACTGGATTTTTGTGTTACAAAAAGGACAAGACGTATATAATGTTTTCCTGCTGTTAGTTAGATCTGGTTCATGTGTTGGTTGGTGCTGGTCTAAATTGGTATCCAAAGATTGGGAAGCATTCGGAATTGCATTCTGTACACATGATTCTCTCAACGCATGATTCGTACTTCTCAGATGAGGAGGTGGCTCTCGTGAAGAATTTGAACGTACCGCATCTGCATCACCATGTAGCTTTTAGAGGATAATTCAGAATGTGCAAATAAACATAACCAATCAGCTTACAGGCAAAATACACAAATTAATATATGGGTGCACAATATCTGAACAGACAAAGTATCAAACGTTTCAGCGTTTTATGTAATCAAAAAATTACGAGGGTTAAGGGGCACCAACTTCATAAGTACCAAAATGTTAAGAACTTAAGAAGCTCGGGTAACCTAACCAAATAATGGTAATCACACATTGTTATATACGTCATACTATACTGAATTGCTAGTACTAAGTGTACAGTTAGTTAATTTTCAAGTGTTATTGGGATAATTGGATTATCACTTAGTACAGCTAATAAATAAACGAACTGGGGACCTTAGACATGGACCATCAAGCCACAGTTAGGAGATTAATTCGACTTAACTACTGTACTTAGATTTATGAAGTACACTAGTGCTGGAAGATGTGTGATTTTAGACAGAAAGGTCTACATTCTGTCTATCTAGGTCGTCCCCTATTCTAACACATAGACCATTGGACACCAGCATCCTAAGCCATGCTCTATCATCTTAAGGCGTGGAGATGTTGAGAAAATAGGTGACTTCTAATATGCTATAGCCAAGTTAATGTCCGATTCTCGAGTATATAGTACCCCCGAAAGTGTCAGTAAAGGAGCCCAATGGTGGCAAAACTGCCAGGAGTAAAATCTAATAAATCTAATGCATCAAAAAATACATAAATTAATTACTCAAAAAAATATTCATATTACCAAATAAAAACAATATCACTGAAAAATAATGAAAGTTATCAAACCTGCAGTTGAACAAACAACACCAGCAATTTTCTTAGGGTTTTGAGCAAATACCAACTTCCTTGACTCCAAATCTCTAAACCCATCATCAAGTTCTTTCTGTTTTGAGTCAAGCTCCTTCGCACGCTCTTCGATAAAATTTCGACTGAACTCCATCTCTTTCAATTTCCCCTCAATCTCCTTCAACTTTTCTTCACACAAAACTTCAACTCTCCCCACTTGTTTCTCTTTACAAACCAATCTCTCCCATCTGTCCTTCAACTTGTGCACCTCATTTTCAAGAACTTCAACTCTATCATCACAAGACCCTTGACTCAAATCAATCTCTTTAAGCTTGTCATGCATGGGGTTTTGTGAAGTACTCTCCACTTGATTCTTGTCCAACCCCTGATCGTTAGATTTGTGCTGTGCATGATATTGAAGCTGATTCAAACTAGGGTTTGGACAAGAATCAAAATGATCTTCAAATTCTTTCCACTCAACTAAGAGAGAAAGAATTGCTTTCTTCAAACCCTTTCTCTTCATTTCTGTGGCATGCATGTTGCTACTCATATTCTCCTCCATCTAGCATCAATTATCTCTTAGGTCAATTTACAGAAATCTTGTATTTAATCTTTGTGGATGTATGTAAAATTTTATTGAGGTGAACTAAAGGGAACAGAGAGAGTAAGCAATTTAGAGTATTACGTGGAGACTCCTTAGACTCACACGTCATCTTTGTTATGATTATTACTATTACTTTTAATTTTTAATCGGGTTCGAAAATCTCCACCATATTAAAAGAGAAAAGGCCCCTAATATCACAATTTTAGATTAATTGATTCAAAATATCACAATTCAAAACATTGATCCCAAATACCAGTCTCTAAAACATATTTTCATTTAACGTTTTAATTTTTCTTTTTAAACACGCCAAAGCGTGTAACATTTTGCCTTTAACAAAACATGATCTCACGTTTTGCTTCAAAAAACACTCATTAATGTAACGTTTCCGTCTCATTCTAAATGCAAACCAGACTGTAAACATGAGTTAAAGTAGCATTTTCTAAAGCTAAACAAAACTTAAAATCATGTTTAATTAAAATTCGAAAATTTTATATATTATTTTTAAATTTAATATTTTAAAATTTTATGAATATTTTCTTTTGGAATTAAATAGTTTCCATTTGGGTTTTAGAAATAATTAATTTTTTAATTAAAATTTTTTAATTTTATTTGTATTCTCTTAGGGATTCAACAGTTTACATTTTAGATTCAACAGTTCCGTTTTGGGTTTAGAAATATTCAGAACGACTAATAAACAGTATACGAACTTAGGGTTTAGGGTTGTTTACAACCTTAAACCATAGACCCTAAACCCTAATTTATCCTGATTTTTAAAAAATCGGGGCTGACCCCAGATTTTTTAAAATTTAGGTCGCCGGATTCAAATTTTTAACTAAAATTTTGAAATTTTATTTGTATTCTCTTGGGGTTTTAAAAGTTAAGCTTTGGGGTTCAATAGTTCTATTCTGGGTTTAAAAATATTTAGAATGACGAATAAACCTTATACGAACAAAAAAACAAAAAAAAACATATTGTTTTTTCAAATTTTGGATTTTATTATTATTTGCAAATATATATTTAGAAAAAAGCAGAAAAAATTAAAAACAAAAAAAATTAAAAACACCCTCAATGCCACATGAAGTGGCGTTTCCCACAAAACGCCATTTCATGTGGCGTTCACCCCCCACCACAACTCTCATTCACGTGGTGTTCCCCCTAACGCAACTTAAAGTAGCGTTCCCCCATCCTCCTTCCCCAAAAAAGCTACACGCTTTAGCGTTTTTAAAAAAAAAATTATCCAGAACGCTACACGCAACTGTGTCTTAGAGTGATATTTGGGGTCATGTTTTTGTGCTGTGATATTTAACACCATTTTCTTTCAAATTGTGTTAGATAGGGCCAACACCCTATCTGTCAGATTTTCTATAAATATTTAATTTACAAAAATCTTGTATTTAGTCTTTGTGGATGTATGTAAAATTTTATTGAGGTGAACTAAAGGGAACAGAGAGAGTAAGCAATTCAGAGTATTATGTGGAGACTCCTTAGACTCACACGTCATTTTTGTTATGATCATTACTATTACTTTTAATTTTTAATCGGGTTTTGGATCAAACTAGCCACTCACGTTCCAAAATCTCCACCAATTTAAAAATCATATCATTTAAAACACCTAACTGAATATATATATATATATATATATATATATATATATATATATATATATATATATATATTAATTTCCCATATTCCAATTGGACGGAAAAGTGCACGAATTCGCACTTCACAAACCTCAAATTAGTTTAGATTTCACCTTTGATTTACCACAACATCAAAAACACCTTCCTGGATTTTTTGAGGTTTGTGAAATGCGAATTCGTGCACTTTTACAATCAAAATATGGGAAATTAACGGAGTGGTATATATAAGGTAGAAGGGTGTACCTTAACCAAGCAGGGCTATGAACAACTATGGCTCTGATACCAACTAAGCGGAGGCAGCAGTAACTAAGCGGAAGCAGCAGTACTATAGTATTAAAATTTATTTATAGTAAGAAAAAGGCTCAGCACATGAGCAAGAGAGAAGAGAAGAAAAATAGAATGTTATTCAATCGTACTCAACAATGTTACAAGGCTCTCATTATATAGAGAGTCATACACACTATTACAAACTGAATTATTATAAAAAACAAACAACTTTAACTAAAAGATAACATTATTGTTGCCGGGTGCTCATTGGGCCCCATCGACACAATAATAATGTTTCTTCTTTTTACAAGAAAATAAAATACTTTAAAAAAGACATTCAATAATGCCTCCTTCCACTACTAAAAAGCAGATTCCATTATCTTTATTCAATGGTAAGCATGATTGCTCCAGATTCGTTATTATTATTGCTGAGAATTCACCTCCTCCGAATCTGCTTTAACCTGTCAAGTTGGCTTCTTCCAGAAGTATGATTCTGCAAGATTCATACTTTAATTTTACGTCGCTTCTCCTATTGATAAGCCTCCTGAGTTCTGCAAAATCCACAGCGATTTGTAGAGTAGTTCGATTTTTTCTTTCCATTAAAGAAGCTTGCTTGTACTTCTGATCAAAGCTGTCAATAAGTTTGTTAAGAGAAATTAATTCCTTTTCTCTTTTCTTCATTTTTCTGAATGCTGGACTTAGAGTATACATGATTAATTTGCCGGATCCTTTCCTTTTCCAGAATTTTTCTGAGCATACAATTGAATCATAGCATCCCAATAATCTGATAGGGAAGGCGGGTCCTCTTGGACAGTTTCTTCAGCTTGAGATTCACCTGCTAAATAATTATAAGTATTAGAATCCATTGATCCCTGTGAAGAAGTTGTCTTCATTGATTGATCATCTTCCTTTGCGGAGGATTGAGAAGGAAAAGTGCTAAAGAATTGTTCCTTCATGAAATCTAGAACTCGAACCATTATTTCTTGTTCTGATTCTGTTGGATATTTCTTCTGAAAATAATCTCTCATGTTAGTCATTAATGGTTGAGAACTTTGGTTCCTGGGAATTTTATCTTTCTCTTCTGAGATAACTTTATGGATATGAACCACTATTCTTTGAATATCTTCGCTGCTCATCTTATTCCACCATTTGTAGAAAAAGTTTCTTTGAAGAACTGGGATATGCAATTGCTTATCCTTTGATACTGATACAGTCCACCGCCAAATCCACGGGATTTGAAATTTTGTAAAGAATAAAAATGGACATTGTCCAAAAATTAATCTTGTGGATAATTTGGAGATCATTAGACTATTGTCACACCAAGGTTTGTATAAATCCTTGAGTTCTTTGGGTAAGATTTCCAGGGAGGGACCAAATTTTGACCACCATTCATAAAACCAATTTCGAGCTTGCTTATTATTAAGCAGGTCAGGATTAACAGAGAAAAACCAAGAATGCTTATTCTTAGGGTTTTGGTAATAAAAAGCTTTAGTAAAAGCTTGGATATAATCCCAATAGTTGTAGTAAACATAGTTACCTTCGGAAATTCTAACAGCTTTGTCAGTATTTGGACTTAGTCCCCATTCTCTTGGTGACAATATCTTATTGATATGGCATTTACTGAAGTTTATAAAACTTTCAGGGTTATTATTTTGGTAATGATGGGTAACAGTTATCGATTCTGTAACTGATAATAGAATTTCTAAATGGTGCCTAGCTTGATTATGCAAACCAGGGTATCCTCTTGATTCAAGATATCGGGTTCGTAATGCCCAACCATCATTAGGACTTATTTGTAAGTCTTCTTCTCCAAGAAACAGAATATTTTCTGTAACAGGATTCTCGAAATATTCTTTCTCCTGAAAAGTATCAGTAATTGCTATATCTTTATAGGTTGAAGAGGAAGGTATATCTTCCTTCTTTGGAGGTGCAGGTAATTGCTGCATATTTCGATTTCGATTTTGGAATACTGTCCAATCTCCTATTATTGGAACAGTTGAATCCGTACGAGGTAACATATTGTTACTCCCATATCCTCGACCACGGTTATAACCGCGACCTCTTCCCCTATTAGGGGTTGACATTACCCTGTAAAAATTCAAGAGTTAAATAATCAGCAAGAGAATTATTTTCTCCTTTTATATATTGAATATCAAATTCAAAAGCTGACAGCTGGGCTTGCCATCCTGCAAAATTTGTTTTGCTACAAGATTTTTTACATCTTTTTCAATAATTGATTTAGCTGAGCTATAATCAATCTTTAACAGAAATTTCTGATTCAGCAAATCACTCTGAAATTTAGTGATGCATTTAATAATCGAAAGCATTTCTTTTTTAATAGTCGAGTATTTCGACTGAGTAGGATTCCATTTTCCTGATGTAAATCTTACTAAGACTTCTTTTTAAGTTTCAGGAATTATTTGTTTTAGTATTCCTCCATAGCCTATATTAGAGGCATCTGTTTCAACAATTTTAAAATATTTTGGATTGGCCAAAGATAAGCAGGGTAAACATTTTACCTTAGTTTTAATCTTTTGGACCGCTTGAGAATGTTTCTCTGTCCAAGGTTCAGGTTTTTTCCGAAGTCTTGCATACAATATTGTTGTATCTTGTGCTAAATTAGCATAGTAATCTGAAATCTAATTCAGACTTCCTAAAAATCTTTGTAACTGCTTTTTGTCAGTTATTATATCAGGAAATTTTGAAGCAAATTCGATACTTCTATCTATAGGAATAATTTTTCCTTGATTAATCATATGGCCTAAAAATCTAACTTGAGTTTGAAATAATTTCATTTTAGGAGCAGATATGACTAATCCATTATGTTTTATCAAATTCTTAAATATTTTTAAGTGTTTGATATGTTGTTCAACTGTTTTAGAGAATACTAAAACATCATCTATATAAACAATTATAAATTCAGTATAGGGATTAAATATATCATTCATTATATGAAATTCAGAAGGGGCATTTTTCTGACCGAAAGGAAGGACATTCCATTCATAATGACCAAAAGGGACAATAAAGGCAGTTTTATATCTATCAGATTCATTAATCTGTATCTGCCAATAACCTGATTTCATATCAAATTTAGAAAAGATTAAAGCATCGCTTAATCTATCTAACAAATCCTTTTTATTAGGAATTGGATATCTAATCCATTTTAGCACTTTATTAAGAGGCTTATAGTTAATAACTAATCTAGGGACTCCTCTTTCCTTTTCTGCAGCATTATTAACATAAAATGCTGTACAACTCCAAGGGGATTTAGACTTTCTAATTAAGCCTTTTTCTAAAAGAGAGTTTATCTCCTTCTTACATAACTCTAAGTATTCTTGGTTCATCTGGGCTGGCCTAGCCTTAGTAGGAATTTGGTTTTCATTAAAACCATCTATATAAGGAAGAGAAACAACATGTTTCTTTCTATTCCAGAAAGCATTAGGAAGGTCATTACAAACTTCATCATTGAATTGTTTTTCAATGATTTTTATTTGATTTTTAATATCGGGTTTTTTGAGTTGTTCATTAATACGCAAAACTTTTATTTCTTCTATAAGAAAACATAATTGATTTTCTTTACCAAGAAGACAATCTCTCACCTCATTAAGTATTCGAGTTTGGGGATCGGTAACAAATTCAAATTTTATGCTTTTACCTTCTATTATGGTAGAAATTCCAGTTTGATCAACATTGTTGAGGGGCATAATATTGTGAAGGAAAGGTGTTCCTAAAATTATTCTATGATTAATATTCTTTATTAGAATAAAAGATGTGGGAAGACAAATGTCTTGGTTGCAAATATAAGCATTTGGCAATTTATACCTAACTTGTAGCTTGTCTCCAGCAGCATGAGAAATGGATTGGGTAGTTTTCTCAAAAATATTTAGTAAGGATTATTTCCTCTTTAATACAGTTCAAATCAGCTCCACTATCAACTAGAGCTATCTCATCTTTAAGAATAATTTTTCTATCTATCATAAGAGTAACTTTAATGTACCATCTTTGAGATGTTACTTTTTCTAAAAGATTCAAGTATTCTGTAACTTCATTGTTACTGGTAGATGGGATATTTTTTTTGTTCTTCCTTTTTAGAGGGGGAAGGTTTTTCTTCTAACAAAGTAATTCTTTGTGCTAACAGGGTGTTATTATGCTTAATCTGACTAATTTCAGATTTTAATAAATTAACTTCTTGTTTCAAATCATTAATGGAAACAGGAGTTTCTTTTTTAGTAGATTGCTGAAATCTATCTATAACCTCACTAAATTGGTAAGGTGCTTCTATAACTATAGGAGTTTCTTTTTTCTTATTATCTTTAATAAGGGCTTCGAGCATTTGCTTCTTTAATTCAAAATTTGTAATTGATTCTATAATTTTTAAGGCTCGATCTTGATCAGCCGTTAAGACATTTAATCCATTCATATCTACTATGGATTTATAATAATTTAACTCATTACACTGACAATCATTATTTTCAGAATTAACTGAGTCTGAAGAGGACTTGTACATTAAGGCTAAATCTTCATCATTAGAAGATTCTCTTTCTTCATCTGAACTACGAAGCATGACTTTTTCTAATTGTGAACGTAATTGTTCATCTTCTATCTCATTAAGAGCTTTCTTTGTCCAACATTGGTTGGCATAATGGCCAACTTTGCCACACTTATGACAAGTTATATCAATCTTTTTGGCCTTTCTTTTCTTTTTATTCGGGACAAAAGGTTTTTCCTTAGATTTATTATAAGGTTTTCTTTTATAATTTCTTTTATAAGAATTATTATTATTAAAAGGATATTTTGATCTATAAGAATTATTCTTATAGGTTTTATTTCTTTTATAAGAAATCTTTTGCTTTTTCTTATCTTGATATCGAGGAATTTTTCCTATATCAAAGGCTAATTGATCACAAAATTCTCCTAATTGGTGTTTCTCAGAAAGCTTTTGCTTTTTTAACTGATTCCTTAACTTTATGTCATTACATAAAGTTAATCCTTCGTTAATACAATTACTAACTATCTCTCCGTAAGTCAAAGAGGAGTAATTAATGTTTACTCCATCATTCTTATTTCTTAAGGTTTGTCTAACTCTTTCAGCAAAGAGATGGGGTAAACCGTCTACAAATTTAGACTTCCAATGAATTGAATTAGGGTCTTTAAGTTGATAAACCCTAGATAAGAAAGTATCTTTATACCATCTAAAATGAGTTAATGAAGGGCATCTAAGATTTTGTAGAAGCGTACATAGCTTCTCTGTTACAGGAACATTTGCTCCTATAAAATGTTGTAGAATAGCTAGACACAGCGTATAAATTGCATCTTCTTCTCCTGTAGTGGCAACACCATTTTCTACTTTTATAATTTTTTTATGATTAAGAATTTCTAATCTCTGGTCAAGGGTAATATAATGATCCCACCATCCTCTGATTTGTCCTACAAATCCAGTTGAAATAAAGGATGATATAGCACTATCAGTACTTCCGTTCTGTTTACAAACAGTGGAATACATAATCATTCTATGTATAACATCGAAAATTTGTTTTTCGTTTAAACCATCAACATTCCATTCATAGATGGCTTTTCCCGAGTATGAAGTTTGAATATACTCTGGTTCTTTAAATAGAAGATCTTGAGGAGAAGGTCTTTGGTAGTAGAATTTTTCTAAAGGTTTAGGAGCATAAATAGGGTTTAGCTCCGCATGACTAATTTGTTGTTTAGCAAACATGGTTGCTAATTGGTTAATGTCGTCGTCTAGATCTTCAGAAGGGTCTGAAGCTTCTGATATTTGAGAAGATTCCTCCTTAGATAACACTGTTAAGCTTAGGTTTTGAAGCTTTTGCTGAAGAATTTGTAAAAATTCTTCGCCACTAGTTTCTAACTTAAATCCCTTTATTGGGATGGGAGGTTGAATCATTGGAATATTGTCGTTATTAGACGATGATTCTGGTAAAAGGTTTTTAGATTATTTTTCTCGACGACCTTTTTTATTGAAACTAATTCGTCTTTTATAGTTTGTTTTAAAGAAATTATTTCATTTTCTAAGCTTATAAATTGATCACCTAGACAAGTGAGAAAGGTATTAGTATAATTTTGAGACCTTATTATCTCATTCAAATTTTTTACAGTTACTTGAGTATTTTCAAGCTTTTGAAGGCTAGTATAAGCCGTAGCTTCTGTTGTATTACTTAGGCAAATTGTTTGCTCGGGTGGAAAGGGAGAGTAAACAGTATCTCCTTTTACAGTCTTCCAAGGTCTTTGTAATACTAAAATTTCTTTATTAGTATTATTAATATAGGTTTTTATAAACCAATGAACAAAAGATATATAATCTTCTGTCCTAGCTAGGTAAAAATAATATTCATCTTTAAACCTTTTTAGGTCATCTGGCGAATAAGTCTTAAAGTACCATTGCCTAAATTGGGCATGTTTTTCTTGTTGTAATTCCTTATTAAGGATTTCCCTCATCGTGCTTCCTGGGGATAAATCAATTGTTGATATGGAAGCTCATTTCTGATTGAGTAGGTGATTGCCTACTTTTCTCATAAATTCCCTCTGGAATTCTATTTTGGCTAATTCTGATTTCTTCTACTAATTCTGGTTCTCTAACTTGTGAAGTAAAGGCTCTAGCTGAAACGCTAGGAGCTGTGATATGATCACTAGCGGTAGAGTACCTAGAGGATGTATATCTAGGGAGTCTAATAGTTCGTTGAGGAGTAAATTTAATTTCTATATCACCTTCAACTGTCTGGATTATTTGGTCAACTTCTTTGTTGACTTGGGGCTCAGGTTCTAATTCTTGAGGAAGAGACCATGTCTCTAGAAAATCAATTTCTTTCCACTTAATCATTCTATTAGTGGCTATGTTTGAGGTTAATAAATTGGTTTGAACTATAGTTGTAGTTCCAGGACACGATATTTGTTTAGCCTTGGGGTTTAATGTATTTAAAACTTTATAATAAATTCTATAGCATATTGCTATAATCTCACAACCTGGTTTAAAATTATATCCGTGAGTATGTAAGGTTAGTTGCATAGCATCTAACAAATGATTATCTGTTAAATATAGGGTTAAATTTGGAGCTACGTCGAAGTAAACGGGTCCATGACATAAACTGGTTTCTATTAACGCAACTAGATATTGTTTGAAATCTCTACATCGACCATCTCTAACAGAGGCCATTATACTCGTGTTTAAACCTAATAGCGTTAAAGGTTTAAAAGCTATTTGAATTAATCCAATATGGATAAAGTTATAACTTTTAAAAGGAAGTAAATCCTTCTTATTTAATAATCTAATTGTTTGATTAGAGTCAGTGACTCTAATGGTTTGTTCCATTGTTTTTATAACCTGTCTTGATTTAAAATCAAAGAAACCAATATTATAAATATGATCTAAGGGAACAGAGGGTATTACCCATTTATTCAGTTTATCCAAATTCTTTGGATACTCAGCCAATTCAGCATTTTTAACTAAATCATTAGGATGCTCATCATCCTCCAAATTATTCATAATAATAAAAGATGAAGCTAAAGCTGTTGTGGTGGATTGGACTTCTAAGTTATGTAAGTATGTTTATTTGTTACAAAAAAGTAAAAGGGCGAAAATTTAAAATATGTTTGATCATCTTTGCAAATAACTCATTCGTTTAACTGTCAACCAAGGGGACAGACGGATAAAATCCACGAAATCAAAGATGTGAAATATTTTTACCAAAAATTTTCTTTTACGAAATCATCCAGAAAACTCCCATTTTATCTTTTGGGATAAAAGATGACATTTTAAGAAAACACTAAAAATATTTCGATTTTTGACTCTTTTTTTTTTACATACTTATTTTACTTAGAATATCCAACCTTCCACAACAGAGATTTAGCTATGAGTAGACATTAATTAAAAAGAGGAAGGTAGAAGGGTGTACCTTAACCAAGCAGGGCTATGAACAACTATGGCTCTGATACCAACTAAGCAGAGGCAGCAGTAACTAAGCGGAAGCAGCAGTACTGTAGTATTAAAATTTATTTATAGTAAGAAAAAGGCTCAGCACTTGAGCAAGAGAGAAGAGAAGAAAAATAGAATGTTATTCAAGCGTACACAACAATGTTACAAGGCTCTCATTATATAGAGAGTCATACACACTATTACAAACTGAATTATTATAAAAAACAAACAACTTTAACTAAAAGATAACATTATTGTTGTCGGGCGCTCATTGGGCATATATATATATATATATATATATATATATATATATATATATATATATATATATATATATTCAAGTAGATGTTTTAAATGATATGGTTTTCAAACTGGTAGTCTAAATGAGATTTTCAAACATAATGAGTGGCAAGTTTGATATAAAACCCATTTTTAATCAGCTCTCCTTCCGAGAGTTTGAGAGTGTTACAAATCTCCAATTAGGGATGGAAGAAAAATTTGATCCGATGGATACCCGATTTATACCATTCGATTGGATTTTATCGAACCCCTTTTTTTGGATTTGGATTCAATTTTCAAATCCGAAAAAAGTTAAATTTGGATTTTAGGCATTCCGATCCGAACCCGACCCGAAATCCATAACCCAATTCAAACCCGAAACCCGAAAAAAAATCCAATATATATATATAGGCTTTTGAGCAACTACAAACCAAAGCTTAAATAAAAACTAAAAACTAAATTCTGACCATTGATTCATTTTAACTATTTAATCTCAGCAGTTCAATATTTATTAATTTCAAAAAAATAAAAAAGGCATAAATTACGGTAATTAACTCCTAACAGATTTTTTGTTTCTCTCATTGATGCACATCCCTCTCTCCTCTCTCTCTCTCTCTCTCTCTCTCTCATCTCTCTCTTCTCGCTCTTCTCACTTTTTCCATCAGTAAATCTCTCATTTCACTAACTCGCTTCTCTAATCTCTCAGAGTGTACTCAACTCATCATGATTCTTGTGGATCTTTGTAAATGTTTTGGCTTTTTTTACTGAATTTTTGATTTTGTTTCATCAGATACTCATTGATTTGGCTAAAATTAGTGATAATCAAGGTAAAATTAGCTTTCGTCTTGCTCGTATGTGTGTTTTTGCTCAAAATATTTTTGTTTTTAGTTGTTTTATTTGTGTTTTTGAAAAGTAATTGATTTTTGTTTGCTCACTCACACTTATTGTTAGTGATCATAGTTGTTTCTAATGTTTAATCAAACTTATCATAGGTTTGATTATAAAATTTGATAGAATTAAATTAATTTTCAATTATTAGGTTTACGTTAACTATTTTTTATTAATTTAAATTGATTTGTGTTTGAAGCCAGTGTTTTGTGATTGACATATAGTGTTTTTGTAACATATGACACTCATTCAAGCTGATTACGACTGTTTTCCCTAAAATTATTTATAATCCAAGGCAAAAATAGTTTTCGCCATGTTCATATGTGTTTTAGTTATGCTCATATGTTTTTCGTATTGCTCGTATGTGTGTTATTGCTTGAAATATGTTTATTTTAGTTGTCTTATTTCCTTTTTTATTTGTGTTTTATAGTAGTGATCGAGCTTGTATTGCGCTCATATGTGTTTTTTGTAAATTTTCATTGATCATCATTTTTAGTGTTATTTTTTGTTCAATTAGTCGATTGGAGCTGTGTTTCATGCCTGATCAAATTTTTTTTTGATAGAATTACTGATTTAATTTGAAATAATGATTTTATATTGTTATCATTTTTACTGATTTTATGTTCATTCAGGTTCAATTTGTGGTGATGGATCTCGTATTAGTACTGAAGTTAGTAATAATGTTATTACTGGTGGTTGTTCAACTGAAAGTGAGGGCTCCGTAAGTAGCTATATGTTGTCTCCCGGTGGTAAAAGGTATTTTATACCTACCGTCGACGCGAATTTTGTTCCATTCTGTGACCAGGCCTTTGAAACCTTAAGCAAAGGTTATAAGTTTTATAAACAATATGGTCGATTAGGTGGATTTGATGTTCGAAAAGGGACTGAGAAGAAAGATGATGACAAAAATGTTATTCTTAAACATTTTGTCTACAATAGAGAAGGTTTCAGTGATTTAGATTTAGGAAGTTCCGATGTTAGTTCTAGTAAAGATGTAAAGGGAAGGAGGACTCTATCTCGCAGGTGTGGTTGCAAAGCAAAACTTGTTTTAAAGACTAATAGGGATAATATGTTTTTTGTGTTGTCTTTTATTGAACAACACAACCACCCTCTAGTTCCTGAAAGTGGTAGCCAGTTTTTAAAGGCTAATAGGGAGATGACAGTTGGGTTGAGAAATATTGTTTTCGATGCTTCAAAAGTAAATATAGGGTGTAGAAAGGCATTTTGCCTTGCGAAGGAAATGTATGGTGGTTATGCTTTTTTAGGGGCAATGCTACGCGATTTCAGAAATTTTGATCGAGATTTGAAAATGTATGTTGAGAGATGGTCAGATGATGATTGATAAATTCAAGGTCATGCAAGAGACTTGTGAGTCATTCTATTATGCTTATGAAGTGGATTCCGCTGGACACTTAACCAAGCTTTTTTGGGCTGATGCAATTGCTCGAAGGAATTTTGAACTTTATGGTGATGCGGTGTCATTTGATGCAACCTTTGATACAAACAAATAAACTAAATTTATTTTAATATTATTAATAAAATAGACTTGTAGCATATAAATTATATTCTAGTTTTTCTGTACATTTCTTAGTATATACATTTAGTGATTTGTACAGTATATACTACTGATTTTCTATTATTTCTTTTCTGATTTTATAAAATTTGTACATATTAGTGATTTTATTATTATTATTATTAGTGATTGTCTAATTTTATTTTCTATTTGTAGTAGTTTCCATAGTATATTTAGTGGATCTGTGAATGTCTTGTTATTGATTGTGTAAATTCAAATTTTTTCAACCTCAATAAGTCTGATTTTGTGAAACTTTTATTATATTTTTTGATTTTCTTTGGTATGACATGATTTTTGCCCCATTCACTGGTGTCGATAAACATGACAAATGTGTTACATTTGCAGCTTGCCTATTATCGCAAGAAAGTGTTACAGATTACCATTTGTGTATTTCTTAGCATTTGTGACATAATTGTTAACAATTTGTTATCATTTTCATTTTTCAGTTGGGTAATCGTTTATGTAAAGAAACGGATTTTATGGAGAAAATGAAAGTCTATATATGGTAGTCTATTTTAGAGATTGATGAGTTTGAAAAAGGATGGGAAGCTGTTATAAAAGAGTTCGAATTAGAGGAAAATAAGTGGTTGTCAGATATGTATGATATAAGATCTTTTTGGATTCCTGCATTTTTTAGGAATGAGCCAATGTTTGGTTTGATGAGAACAACTTCAAGGTCGGAGAGTGAGAATTATATCTTTTCGCAATTTCATAAACAAGGGGACACCTTATGTGAGTTATGGTTGCGTTTTAAAAGTGCAATGAATAGGCAGAGGAATGAAACTATTAGGTTGGATAATGAGTCAAATTCAAGCCTGCCTACTACATTGTCTACATGGTATATTGAAGATGATGCAGCTGATTTGTTCAGACGTGCTATTTTTTTACGAAGTTCAAGAAGAAATAATGGCATCTTGGTTGGATATGCAAAGCAAGTGTATGAGTGAAGAAGTAGAGGGGGTTACTTATCTTGAGATTCGGGACGTCAAAGTGAAAGATAAGCTGTTTAAGGTAAGTTTAGCTACTGTTTAGCCAAATAGTATGAGAGTTAATGACATGTAGGGGCCTAACCCTTTGTGTGTGGAGTCTAAAGGTGAATAAATGTTTATGACATTTTTGTTTCCAAGAGTCAAACCCTGCATTTTGTTAATTTCTAATTTTAAATAATGTTTAGTAGTAAGTTGCTTAGTTTAAGCAATGACTCTTTCATTTTACAAGAATTAACAGTTCATGCCTCGCACTATAACTAATTTTACTTAAGACATTTGAACTATTGATTAGAAAGAAATGCTTTTCAAACAGGTGCAGTGTATACAAAGGTTTTGAAGCTCCATTTTAATGTTTTATGTTTATCCATTTGAATAGTCCATGTTTTATGTTTATCAACTTTTCTGTAGGTTTCTGTTAGTAGAAATCATGGAGTTTGTTCTTGCAAGAATTTGTTATGTGTGAAATTGTTCGTCGACACACATTTTGCGGTTTTAAACAAATAGGAGTTACTAAGTTTCCTAGAAGTCTTGTGCTAAATCGATGGATGAAAATCGCTGAGAGTGGAACTTCACCAAATTCAGTTTCTGTCTCTAATGACTATTTTAAGATGGAGCAGGCTTCTTCGAAATTGATAGCGATTTGGTTTGATTTTCGTCAAGCGGTTAATAAAGCTGGAGTGTAGTTAGATAGGCTTGATTATGTGCACAAAACAATAAAGCAGTTGAATACTGATCTTGAAAACCAATCTTGGAATTTTCCTGATTTTTCAAAGAAGGATCACATGGCTGCTATGGTTGGTTGATGTGTAAAATAATTGCAAGCGCATAGTGGTTAATTGTAGCAAATACAGGTCGATCCATAGAGACTACGAATTTTCAAAACCCTAATAATTAAATCAGGCGAACTAGACAAATAGGATTTGAGATGAGATTTAATTAACCTAATTAACAAAGATAATCAAATAATATGGGAAACCTAGGAATCAGAATCCATTAATCAATCACAATTAATATCAACTCGCCCTAAAATCAATCCTCTTTCTTCACAAATAAGATATATCAATTAACGAGACAAACATATACTATGAAACTTGTTTTCTAACAATAACCTATCAAAACTTCAAGGAGCAAGCATAGGCTATGAAAAATAAATTTGGTAACAATAATATATCAAAATCACTTTGTCAATTGAACAATTAAGCACCAAGAAATATGACAAGAATCAATTAATGGAAACGAGAAGAAATCAAGAGCAATTAAATTAACTTCATCTTCATCCTAGGACAAGAGAATTAGCTACACATACTTAATTATTAAACGAAACACAAAACAAATATATTAAAAAGCACTAAAAACAAGTTATATGATTCATTATTTAATGAACTAAAAATTGCACAAAAGTTTGGCGCGTGGACTAGCAGATGGTGAAAAAACAATTAAACGAGGTCAACAATACTAAGAAAACAAACTCCCTGGACATGGATAATTAGTTGATGTCACCTAGCAAATAAACCAAGGTCGAGACGAAATTGAACAGCAGAAAATCAATAATTTGCGAAAACAAAAATTGCTGAAAAAATTATTTTAACGATTAGAACTGTTTGAGAAAAAACGAGTAATAAAATTCTAACCCTACTCCTAAATTATGTGTATCTAAATTGGTGAGAGAAGCCCCATATATATAGGAAACAATAATGGGCTTGGGTCATCGATTACAAATCAGATCTCGAATATAATTTCTTCAATTTCCTTTTTCTTCTCCGATAAGTATTCGATTTTTCCTCCAATTTCTTTGACTTCAAGTATTTTCCACCTCCTTGCCTTTTTTCACCTTTTTCTGCTTGAAATCTGATTTTATTATTTTCCTACAAAACAACATAAAACAATTTATTAAATAATAAAATTACGAAAATAGACATAAAATAGGTATTAAAAATATGGTGAATTATGGACCTATCAAATGCCCCCATACCTATCTTTTGCTCGTCCTCGAGAAAAAATATAATATAAAATACTATATAATAAATAATACCACCTCCGTAGGTGATAACGGTTGCATTTGGCATATGCAACAAGCCCTTTAAAACCCTGGACAGCCCTAGTGGCGAGTGAGGTCTCGTGAGGGCCTATAGTGATGTACCCATAAAATCCATCTAGCTCATGTAAAAGATTGCACAATGCAACACCACACATACAAGTCATCTCATGCTACATCAACTTAAGAAATCAAAGTGAATTTGCAATGTCTTGGTGTGGAAAGTGCAAGTATTCACATAGTCTACTCAAAGAAATATGCAGAGGTCATCAGAAGTCCACGTCAAGTGTAAAAATAAGTTGGCAACCATGCTAAGCCCACAAGAGTACATCTTAGAGTCAAAGCTTGGGATCTTATATGTAGAAACAAGTAATAACTCACCTTTCACTCACAAAAGAATATTCACTCAAGAAAAAGGGTAAGGTGTATCACTCAATTCCAACAAAATCATAAGCATGCTTGACATTTGGTATCAATCTAACTTTAACACAACATACATTAATGATGATAATCAAAAGGTCTTTTATTTGGGTTGTAACGGGGCTAGGGATAAGGTATGTCAAATAAAGCCAAATAAGGTGAAGTGTCAAAAGCTAGTAGGAACCATTATAAATCATACACAACACCATACATCCTCCCCATACATGAATTTCTAATTTTTTTTTTCAACAAAATTCTTGAATAGTCGAATGAAGAAGGATCACACAAACACATAACCATAAGTATGCTCTCATATAAATTTTTTTCTTTTTTTTTCTCTTTTTTTTGGAGAGCTAAGATAAATATATACGCAACCACAATCCTTCTTCAAAAATTTCTTGAACAACTAACAAGTAAGCAACAAAATCCAATATTTCCCTAAAATTAATGAACAAAAGTAAACCCCATCTCACACACCTTATTACTCCCTCAACTTCCTACTAGCCTTTGATAATTGGGATCAAGTATACGAAAGGCTACAAAAGAAAAATGTCTAGGCAAGTAATGTAGTGTGTCACCGAAAAAAATAGGATAAAACTCAAAGGGATAACTAATTGATCTTATATAATGGGTGTGGTAATTTGGATAATAATAGGTTATTCCTAAATGCCTTTATCATCTTATCATCAAATAATGTCATGCATTTCAAGAAAGGTCTCAAACAAGTGATAGCAATGCAAACAACATGTGGACACTCAAGCAAACGAATATAAAATGCAAAAGATATGCATATAGGCTAAAAATCTCACTTGGTGGCAAAACATAATCAATCCCAAGAAAAAGTCTCTTTAGTGCACCTACTTGTACTCAAAGCATGCAAACCAAATCATTTTTACATATTCATGTCCTTTTAATTACTTACAACATTCAATAAGTCTACTAGTTTCAACTCGCTAGTGTATGTGTGTGCAAGAACTTATCATATCACTTCTCAATCAAAAGCATCAGAAACACAAGAGTACTATAGCATGTAAGGGTGCATCAAGCCAACTTTTAACAAGTAATCATTACACAAGGCTAGAATTATCTTTTGGTTTTCATTTTTTAATTTTTTTTAATAATAATACTACTAAATCCCTCCCCCATACCTAAATCATGCATTGTCCTCAACGTATGCAAATGAGAGAAAAATGATAAAGTAAAAGGACGAGAGTACCTGATGTGGGATGACGGAGATACATAATTACCTATAACACACACACACAAAACATACACAAACACACACAGTTGTTCCCCCATACCTACACTTGACTATATGGGAGATACATTACGAAATAGATATGCTAACCAATACCAAATCGAGGGAAAACAACACATGTAACACAATTATCAAACATGTGAAACACACCCATAAAAATAACATTATCCACTACAGAGTTATGATCATGCACCATAATGAAACTCATACCCCTAACATCATTCATAGACCAATTAGACGCTTCTTTATGTTGTTTAAGCAAACGGATCACTTGAAATTTTTGGTTATGAACTAAGTCATAAGAAAAAACATGATGAGTTTCATTATCAACTACTAAAGACTGATCAAGAGTGGAAAAAGATGGATTAGGAACGAATGTGGGTGACTCACCTACAGAAGTCTTAAAAATGGACCTAGGATCAAAAGAAATATCCTCAAGTTGAGTTTCATGCTTAGAACAAATGGCATTCAATTCATCTAACATCTCATTAGAAGTAAAATTCCTATACAACTCATGAAGCTCTTTATTATTCTAATACTCTAACAAAACATCTTCCTCAAGAAAAGACTCAATTGCACTATCCTCAAGATTTGACCATGAAACAACCTCATCTATCAAATTAACTCCTACGGGTTGAATAGACATGACTAATAATGGAACTTCTACTTCTTTTGACTCAATTCTAGTAGGTGAAGAGAACTCGAGTTGTCTTAAATCTAGACCTTGCTTCTAACAATTAGATACTACTAAAAGTCACAACTCAAAAAGCATTCGTCCTGACTGGCCAGGCAGGTGCAAGCATTGCCAAGAGGCTAAACACCTTTCTAGACACCAATCCAAATTAGCCAGGTAAGTGTCTACTATATTTTATTAAGGAAAGGTTATGCAGGATGAACGAATTAGTGATTTGTGGGCCAAGGAAAGAGTGATGAAATCCCTCACCTTATCTTGTAATTGGGTGGCGCCCTTAAGATTGATTGAATGATGCAACACACAAAGATCAAGAAAATAAACACTTATGGATGCACTACACTACGTGTTCTATTCTAAATTGTACATACCTCTTTCCTCCAGCAATCACCACAGTTATATAGGATGGAAATCAATAAATACAATCTTTGTAAAATCCTGAACAAATCTTTGGTACTACCTTGTGAATCTTATGAAATTTCTCACCTTTGCAGGTGTCGTTGGCCTTTCTCCATTTGAAACTGTCTTTAACTCGGCAAGGTCAACCAACACTACTCACTATTGACCGTATGTCCTAATAACTGAACTCTATTTTATCAGAATTCATACTTCGAGAACTTGTCATGCACTTGCTCTTTCAGGTTTCATCTAAAAACATTCTCAATCACATCTTAAACACTGATCGCCTTACTTGATCCATTTACAATTCAGTGTCGGAATAAACTTAAGGTAACTACTATAATCCATTCAAGGAAAAGAAAGAATTTACTATTCCTCTGAATCACATGCAACTAATGTTTCTAGTTCACCATTTCACTGAGTTGAACTAAACCTATACTTGTTTCCTGACAATAGTCTCATTACTAGTTTATCATAGACTCGCTGGTCTTTTCCTCTTGTAGGTTACGAGATCATTGTCTCGCTTACTACTTCCTTATATACTTTATCCAATCATGCCATCACTTTCCAATGTCTTTATTTTCTAAGTTGATCCATTCATAAAATGAACATTTTCCTAAATCAAACCACCTCATCAATCTCAATTTACTTTCTAAATTATAACCTATGAGATCTGCCTTCTCTTGGCGAATTACCATTAACAATATTCACGTTATTCCATTCATCAAATGTTATGGCACTTGCCGCCTCTATCTCGACTGCTCCTGGGGACTCTGCTCCCCGTCCTATATCGATGTCTTTGATAATCATGCATAATTCTACTCTTTTCTCATTAATCTGAAAGTCTCTAAGGATTCTTATCTAATCCCGTATAAGATCTTAAGTAATTCTTCCAATCCATCTTACTTGCTGGTACTACATCCGGTAGTCCGGCTATGAATCCAATATGCACCTTTAGTTCTTTTAATAATATCTCAGTTCTTTACGCTCACTTCTCTGAGCATAATACCTTTAACTCTCACAATCTCTCTGGCTGCAGCCCTCATTTCCTTCAGGGTAAACTCCTTATCCCTAACAGGATTCTCCTCCATAGCCGGAACCTCCTCTGGGTTCTCAGTAGGGTATTCTATCGAATCAACAAGCCGATCGCCAGCATATAATAAAGCATCACTGTGCTGCTGCTCGAACGCCTCAAGGTCTATCGCCTTACCAGTCGACACGAGAACGCGCTAAGTTACTATCATGATAGTTAAGAGTTCCCATAAGGGTTTTATATGTCAGTACTACATTAAGTAGTCCGACTATGAACTTGGCAAGAGTTCTTATTATCTTAGTGAATTTATTGTTTTAACGTCGCATCATCTCTGGGATTTATAACGTAACGTTCTGATACCATTTCTGTAACAGCCCCAGATCCAGGGTCGGGGATCCAGTCGTCACGGTCTCAATTTCCATCCAAAACATCAACATAAATTAACTTACAACCTTGTGACCCAAAACAACAACATAAAACACACCCGTTATAGTCCCAGAGATGAAATCAGAGTAACCAACAATTATTATTAATCACAAGTTTTGTGTTCTTATAACCCAAAAGAATTACATACTCTTTGCCATCCGTTTACATATGTCATAGAAGTAAATACATCTGATAAACCAAAAGCTGACAGTCTAGCCTACTGGTTTCTTCTACCTCAGCAATGTCGTCCATGACATCAGTAGACAACCCTATGACTGCTTTCCCTGCTTGCACCGAGTGCGCCTTGCGCTGGCCATCAGATCTAGCTGTTGTTGTGATATAATAAATAAAGCAAGGGTGAGCAATAGCCCACAAAAAATAATATGTGACTGAACAATAATATATGATAGTTCTGAAATATCTTTGAAACCATATGCCATGCATTAACGAAGATAGTGCCAGTATAATGTAAACGATGAAGTTATAAGGTAACTCAACATATATAATCCGTGGAAATATCAGCTATGTCAAAGATAAACAAGATATTATCATTTATCATAAAAGAGGAACTTCCAGGAAAAATATTGCAATTCCAGTTTCAAACACTTTTCAACCCTGCCAACAATGATAATGTTGCAGAAAGTTTCCAATTCTGAGAAAATGAACTAATCCTGGAGCATTGATGCACCTGAAGACATAACATTTACGATGATCAGTCGCATGGTATGCTCCCCACTTTTGTTCTCTACATGTAGAAGGAAGCACCGACGGATGGAACCCCCCGGCCAACGGTTGGGCCATTGATGGACCGGCTCCACTCGGCCACTTACGCGGCTCCTAGTTCGAATAACATCCACGACTCTGAAACGTAAAGTTCGTCCCCCTTTCCCCAAGTATAATACTTGTTGTTAAGACTCCACAAAGTAGTCATATCTAGTTGGAAAGGAAAATTTATCAATATTTCCCGAGCTATTGCTTGTTAATGGATATAAACTTGTTCCATCAATCTTACCCCTCGAGTGTTGAGGAGGTAACCAAAAAGACTCATATCGATGTTTGAAAAGAATCGAGATGTGAGTGAAAAGGGTAGATTAACAAGTATATGACCGGGCAGTCAAACAAATAACATCTCTCAAGCAAGGTTCCCTTATATTTTATAAGATATATTCGAATGAAGAATGGAGTTTTTTGAGAACCTTCCTTGATAAAAATAATAATAATACGACTCAGAGATACTTTACATAGTATTTGAATATCAAGGATATTTTTTAATAAAATATCTCATTTTAGAACTATTTGAAAGAATTAAATAAATATTCAAAGAATATTTAATAAACCAGAAATAGTTCAAAAAATATTCTTAATATAAATACTGCTCATGAATTACCCTCGAATAGGTGTATATAAAATATTCATTAAATAAATAATTTCTCGAATAAATATTCGAAATAATATCCAAGAAAATAATTAAAACCTTAAATGAACATCCAAGATAATATTCGTTAATTAAATAAGGTCAAATGAATATTCGAAAATAAACAAATAAACTCAATTGAATATTCATAATACTATTAATTTAATTAAATAAAGCTCGAATGAATATTAAAAATAATATTCACTCAATAAATAACTTCGAATGAATATTCAAAAATAATATTCATCTAAATCAATAGCCTCAAATGAATATTCAAAATAATATTAATTAAATAAATAATCTCGAATGAGTATTCAAATAACATTCCTCAATAATTTCCAAGTACTTAATACTTATGGAAATATAAATAAAGTTCATAAATAACATCCCTCAAATAATCTGTCACTGGAATCCTTCCGGGTTTCCATGACTATCTCTGTATTACAAAATACAGACTCCCGGTCTTTATTAAAAGAATGAGATCATATGCCCTTCACTAAGGGTCTTAGCAATATCCGGCTTATAATTAGTATATCTTGTACCTAACTTATAAGCCAATATCAATTCAGGGAACAAGTATCACAATATAAATTTTGAAAGTAGGCATGCATGCAATGGCATATGTATAACAAAATCAAATCATATATATATTATCACAACAACAGCTTCAAATTGATTGAAGACTTGCCTGGTAGTCGGGTGTGGGTAGAGGTAGTGTGTCCTGGTTCCGCAGGTGATCTATAAACAATCAGGATATTCGAGATTAATCACTTACGCTTTTTAAAAGGCTAAGTATAAACTTGACTTAGGCTAAAACACGTTTTCAAGTTATCCCGTTATACATTCTTTGGTGTAACTCTTACTAACACCGTTATAACCCGATATTGGTTCGCTATTAAGGCATGTCATTATACTAACACTTGGTACTTAAGCCATGTAAGTTCTAAGGTTGAAAGATTATACCTCGAGATTTATCGATCGTTATCTAAATAATTTTCCAAAGTTATAACCATTCGTATTTAACCCTGATTCAAATATTTTTATAAAATCGAAAAACGATCTTTTTAACATGAGATCTTCTCTCACACCTTCCTTATGATCTCTAATATTTAATTACCATGATTTGCCACTGACTTACATATTTTACAGGGGTTCAATTTTAATAACGAACTCGTACTTACGGTTTCGAATGACTTTTAGTAAATCGGTCATAATTCCTAAACCGTAAGTCCGTTTGTTTCAATTCTTTGGCCAAAAAGATCTATTACTCGAGATCTACAAGGATATGTCATATAATCATCCAGGTCAGGAATTTATTGCCACTGTCGAACTCGGTTTTTAAGGGTTAACAAAAATTCGACATTACGACGGCTATAAATCGGACGTTTGCAAATTTAACACAATCAAACCCAGCCACACCGGGCATACCATATATCTCATACACATAATATGCATCTCAACAAGTCCAAAACAGGCCTCTTTACAAACATGTTCATTATTTCTTAAATCACTAAATCTATCTCATAATCATGCTAGTTATAACACCATAATCATATCTTAACTAACAATCACCAAGAACATCCATAAACTTAAAGTAAGGGCTAGGGTTTTGATGAGATATACCTTCCTTGGAGAGTTCTAGAGCCTTACTAATCCTTTATCTAGTCCTTGTGTGGCCTAAGCTAGCTTAGATCAATCAAAGAAATCAAGAAAACAAAGTTAATTCATGAAGAACACTATTCATCCTCAATTTGGATGATTTATTTGAAAATGGAAAACATGGAGATTGGAGCTAAGATTTCTAGGATATTACTTTTATGAAATATAAGACTTACCATAAAAGTTTCAAGATCAAACAATGGTGGGAAGCTGGATTTTGAAACCTTAAAACTCTAAAAATTTGAAGTGGTTTCTTCAAGGGGAAAAACAGAGCGATTTTCTCGAATTTATTTTACCATTCAAACGATCTTCAAAAATTATTAAATTAAATCCACAACTTCATCTTGATGTGTAGAAGCTTCGTGATTTTTTTCATGATTTTTAGATGAGTAGAACCGGGTGAAAAAAAAATCGTAAAGACCCCTGTTCTGAAAAATCTGATCTGCTGGAAAATGGGGAGAAAAGAAAGAAAAGTGTTTGCCTTGCTTTGCTTTGTCCTCTTGCATTATTGTGATAATATCTTCATAAAGCCACTTTAATAAAGTGCTTAAGTCATCTAGTGCATCATCCTTGCCAAGTGTTGGTGTTTTGTGGTGAGATGAGGTGATGAAGCTAAGTACTTGGTTTAATTCTCTAAGTATGCTAGTTGCTCATGTAACTACTTAGTTACTTGCTCTTATCCACCAGCACATGCATGTACCTTGGTTCTCTGCTTGTTTCTTTGTCCGGTTATTGCTCAATTTCACTGATCGTTCGGAGGAATAACTCAAGGACTTCTAGTTAGGGTTTTACCGGAAACCTTCTTAATATTTATACCTCCATTCTCAATCTTCCTTTAATAATTCTTGAATCCATATTCCTTAAATCTTTTCAATAATGCCTTAAGTCTTTCAGTGTCCAGGGAAATCTCGGGGAAAATAACTATTTTTCTGAATCTGATGTCGTTTAAATACACTTATTTCGCCCCTAGTTCATTAATACGAACTCGGAAATCCGTTCTGAATACTTCTATTTCCACCAAAAATACTATTCATCACTTATTCTCCCATTATTCTTTACAATTAGAAAAATGTCCTTGCGCTTTCCCGAGCGTTCCTTAACCCTTTTACGGAACCACTGGACTTATACTAGATATCGATTTGGATGACATGAGAATACTTTCTCCGTTTGTATGCCATATCCTACTTTCTTGACGATAGATTATTCTTACCTAAGTTGTCAACCCATTGCATTCTTCATGACATAAAAATATTGGAATCCATATCCATTCCATAATAAAAGTTTTATTTCCTACCAAAAATCAGGGTTCTTACATGCTGTCACCTAGCAAATAAACCAAGGCCGAGACGAAATTGAACAGCAGAAAATCAATAACTTGCGAAAACAAAAATTGCTGAAAATATTATTTTAACGATTAGAACTGTTTGAGAAAAAACGAGTAATAAAATTCTATCCCTACTCCTAAATTATGTGTATCTAAATTAGTGAGAGAAGCCCCCATATATATAGGAAAAAATAATGGGCTTGGGTCATCGATTACAAATCAGATCTCGAATATAATTTCTTCAATTTCCTCTTTCTTCTCCGTTAAGTATTCGATTTTTCCTCCAATTTCATTGACTTCAAGTATTTCCACCTCCTTGCCTTTTTTCACCTTTTTCTGCTTGAAATCTGATTTTATTATTTTCCTACAAAATAAAATAAAACAATTTATTAAATAACAAAGTTACGAAAATGGACATAAAATAGGTATTGAAAATATGATGAATTATGGACCTATCATTGGTGAACAACCAGTTAAAGAAGTTGCTATACTTGTTCTAAAGCTTTACAAAAACAAAGGAAATTATTTTAAGAAGAAAAGGCTGGTCAGTGAAAGAGAGAAAGCGCTCAACAAATCGAATAGAAGAATTCGAAAATGTAAGACTTTTGGGGCATTAACTCATGATGCTAGAACTTGCTCAGATAAGAATGGAAAGACAGTAGCGAATAAGAAAGGAGAGGCAGCTTCGAATAGGAAAGGAGAGGCAGCAGCGAAAAAGAAAGGAGAAGTAGCAGCGAATAAGAAAGGAAAGGCAGGAGTGGCAACAACAAAAAAGAAAGGAGAGTCTGAAGCAAATGTTGTGAATTGACCTTGATGTTTTTACTAATATAGTAAACAATATTTCTTTACTAGTTCGAAAACTTTGTTTTGTATTCCAAACTTCATTTCAATTGATTTTGGTACTATGGATACATTTATTCATTGTTTTACTATTAGGTGTGATTTTGGTGTATATCAGGTGTTTATTCATTTCTTTTTAATGTTTTAAAGTTACAGACATATAACTCTACTAATTAATGCTTTAACTTTCACTGATTTTATTGGTATATAATACTGATTCTATGTGTGTTTCCCTAATTATGAAAAAAAAATTGATTTCACTATTTACTTTTTTATAGTAGTGTTAATGTTTTCTACTATTGTTTGCACTATGTCATTGTAGTTGAAACAAATTTGTAATAAACATTTATTAGATAAGAAGCATGGCAATATTAGAATACAGGGTTGAATACAAACGATAGTGTTTTATCGAAATAATCATTTTCATCATTTGTATGACAGTACAAGATCTTAAAGCAAGCTTAACAGATTCTTAGTATGTTTTCAATAATTATAATCAAATAATGATATTTGTGATTTAAGAACTTTATTTGTTTATGAACTCTAACAGTCATCCCTATATTCATTCCTTACTATTATTAAAATAATAAATTTAAGTGTAAAAGAGAAAAAAGAAGTACAAAATTGGAGGAAATTAAATTTTAATTGATAAATATGGAGTTGGGGATGGATAGATATTTGTCAAAATTAGGGAATGATTAGTGGTTCCTAGTATTTTAGGGAACTACTAGGACAATGTTGTGGTTCCTAATATTTTAGGGAACTACTAGGACACTGTTGTAACGAATTTTTATGTTAAATTTCCTAAATTTATGTTAAATTCCCTAAATTTTAACTTAGGAACTTGTTAGGTCCTGTAAGTTTGTAGAAGGGGGGGTTGGATACAAACGGTACGATTTTATCGAAGTTTGTCCGGTGATTTAAAATTAGTTCAAGACAAATTCGTGCGGAATTAAATGAAACAAGGTTCAAGTTGAATATAAAATTATATTAAACTTGAGGGTTATTACAAATACAGTACAAAATAATATCAAGTTAATAAAAACAAATTAGAAATTCGACATGAACTTTTCTTAATTTGTTAGTAAAAATCAAGATATAAATTAAAAGTGAAAACTCGTTAGTAGTACAAGAGTTACAAGTTAACAAGCCTTGACGGATAAAATACTACAAGCAAGCAAAACTTGAATGATTTGTAAGAGCTTTTAATTCTTCTGTGTTCTTGTGTTTAATAGGAGAGAGAAGAGAGAGATTTGATGTTCAATGTTTTTCTTCAGTCTTTAATTCTTGTGATATTTTTAAAGTCTGACCGCCTGATCTTTATATCAACACTGAGCAATCCCCTACCTATTTCTCTTTCAAATACCCACAAAAGTCTATCACAAAGACTATGGGAACTACTATCTTCCTGTTTGCACTAAATCACGCAAGCGTACGTGGTCACAAGTAATATATGAATAAGTCAAGTTCGTTCCCACAGAGATCTGGTTAGGTTTCAATTCAGTTCATGCACCTATGCAACAATGTATGGTTTTTATTCACTGCTAAGACAATTAACAAGATTGGGCTTAGATTAACTATAATTAACTAAGAAACAAATTAACAAAACTAAGAATTAACTAACTAACTAACGAGAATTGGAATCGAATTACTTATGCAAGAGAAAACATGGGATCCTAACTTCATTAACTACTTTGCTTAGATCTGACACCTTTAATCACTATATGCAATGGTTATGATATCTGATCGGATAACACGAAACAAGTACACGCTACCTGTTAGCATACGTATACCAAACTAAATATACATCCACAAAAGAGATAGAAGATGAATAGACACCAATTATGCTTAGACCCTATATGTCTATAGAATTTGAAAACATAACGGTTGAAGAACAAGTTATCCATAAAGATCACACAGGGTAATATAAGTATTTTCATCTCATACTACGAATCATGTTGATAAACAATCATGAACCTATGCTAGCATGGCAAGTTCTAAATCTCAAGATCCACTTTCACTTCACAAGAGATTAACAAATTAGATGTTCGCGACGCATCTATCAATTAAGCATAACCATACAAGGATATCAGATATACATCACACACAGATCTTTAAAACATCAAAATACTAAAGCTCCATAAATAAATCCGTTAGAATCCCATGACAACGATTAGTTCATAATCGAACCTCTCGTCATCATGGGATCTGATGAAACCATGATAAAAACAAAGTATGAAAAGATACAAATAAACCTAAGTAATTGATATGTAATGGTCATCTCTTTTAAATTACAATGGTAGGATGTGTTTAAATAGGCTCTAGAAGTCTTGCCCAGCAAGGAAACTACCAAATCAGAATTAAAATAGAATAAGTTTCCTAAACTGATTCTGTTTTTAAGGAAAATTCGTAGCTGGCTTTTCTTCAATATTTCTGGGCCGTTACAGTCGTAATTGGACCTCTTAACCACTTTAGAATGATAGAGAATCTCGTTATCTTCGCGTGGACAGTAAGATCGTCCAAAACGGACTTGTAGAACTCAAGATATGGCCAAAATTGTAAAAGGGCCAAAACTTTAATTTTTCAGCGAAAACTGGCGCAAGTTGCTCGAGATTGGCGCAAGTTGCTCGGCAACATTCTGTCCTGAGTGATTCTGGCGCAAGTTGCTCAATATTGAAACGTGATGAACTTTCATTCTTGCCTTCAAATTCCACCTTGCAATCACATTGAAATGCTCTTTCCTCTTCTAGGGTCACTTCCTACACAACTCACTAAAACACATCAAAACTACAACAAACTTGAGGCCAAGTGAATCAATTTAAACCGAATTGAAGCGATCCAAGTAGATATAAATCCACTTATCACACCCCCAAACTTAAACCGATGCTTGTCCTCAAGCATAACAAATATACAACTAACTAGTACCACTTCCGTAGGTGATCACGGTTGCATTTGGCATATGCAACAAGCCCTTTAAACCCCTAGGCATCCCTAGTGGACGAGTAAGGTCTCGTGAGGGCCTATAGTGAATGTACCCACAAAATTCAACTGACACAAACGACACAAACAATGAAATGCATGAATGCAACTAATATGAAAATACAACGATCCCCTTTAAACTAACCAAAACCAACTAGCAAGCAAATATCTCAAAGAATGCAACCAATTCCAAATAGAGCTCGACTAAGTCCCCGTATACTAACAATACATGAACAAAAACGTGTGTGTGTGTGTGTGCTATGCTCATCAGAAATACTTCTAAAACTAGATCAAAACCATACCTATTCTTTGCCAAGACAATCACAGGTTTATAAATATAATAGACTGTAAACACTTCATAACCTAGAAACACCTCCATCCTCATCTGAGTTAGCCAGAAATTCATGGTTTATTAATAACAATTATAACACATAACATATACAAGCATGCTTATTTAACCGCGCAATGGATGAGACCCCAAAAGGCTTATATAATAATACCCATGTAGCGAGCGTTAGGTTAGTGGATCCCAGACTATAAAAGCCTTAGGTCAATAGGCACAAAGTCCCCGCGAACTTAATTGCTCGAGTATTAAAGAGCTCACCCTGGTTAATTTTGCATTGAACAATTTAACTATTGACTCATTTTTTTTTCTTTTTCATTTTTTTCTATTTTTTTTCCTCTTTTTTGTTTTTGTTTTTTTTTTGCGATCTGGAATGAGCCTTTCTCATTTCCAACCCCAGACTACTCATATAAATATGAGCCGGCTACTAGCCATTTGACGCCTAGCCATATTGACAATTATTTACAATTAAACATGAAATCCCTGTTTTTCCCAAAACTTAGACTTTAGTGATCCTACGCCATCAAGCGAATAACGCAAATTCTAACTATAATCAAGTGATTAAATCTCAAAGCTAAAACAAGCATGACCTCAACCTAGCCCAAAAGCACCCAATGAGACTGTGTAAAAGTTTTGTTCCCGTAACATGCAAGTCAATTTCGTAGGAACTTAAATCAACCCTCTATTCATCATTACCACACTCAATTAGACACCTACCTACCAATCAGAATTAGCTCATTCTAAGGGATCATGAAAAATACATGCCATGAAATGCAACTAACATGAACTCACATGGTATACGAAACAAAAACAGAATGCCCTACATGAAATAAACATAATTAATACGAACATATATGCATGAATTACTACTATTATGCAAACTTACTAGTTACTACTATTTTGCAAACATGATATCTATATGAACACAATGACTCACAATCACCAATAACTACATATACACTACTTATCCCCCAAACCACCCCCAAACTTAAAAGATTCAATGTCCGCATTGAATGGAAGTAAATACAAGGGATAGCAGGAAACATACCTAAAAATACCAAGACACGTGGGTTGCCTCCCACGAAGCGCCTTTGTTTAAAGTCTTTAGCTAGACCTGGAAATGGCTTTTTGTCTTGAAAATTTCTACACCGTGTCTCTATATGGCCATTTAATTATCTTTTCCGGGGCTACATCCTCGATGACAAGTTTCCGCCTTCTTTGCTCTTCAAAGGTGTCAGCAACAATGTTCTCTTCACTACCTGACAAGTTAGCAACAATAATAATTGGCAAAGTAGATGATTGACCCAAATATACATACCTCAAGTGATCTGATGGTTTAAACTCGAGTTTGGAAGTTTCTTCAACATGATGATTTTCATTAATTACTTCCCAAGATTGAGCAAGAGTGGAAATAGACGGATTAGGAACAAAAGTGGGTAGTTCACCAACAGAAATCTTCACAACTGACTTAGGATCAAAAGAACTCTCCTCAAGTTGGATTTCATGCTTAGAACAAATAACATTCAATTCATCTAACATCTCATCAGAAGTAAAATTCCTATACAACTCATGAAGTTCTTTATTGCCCTCATACAAAACATCTTTCTCAAGAAAAGACTCAAGCATAGTCTTTAAATGCTCCCCCTTTCTAACTTACTCTCCTTTTTCTTGTACCCTTTACTTCTCCCCCTTAGTTGAGGAATCCTCCAATCAACTAGTTGGCAAAGTAGTTGATACCAATTTTTAGAGCTTTGTTAGAAAGGAAGTTATACTTTCTTCCTCACTGTGAGTGTGTGATAGTGTTTAGTATACCCCACAAGTGTTTCACTATTCTCTCCACTCATTTGTGTTGAGTGTCTCACTTCTCTCTGTGTTTACACTCTTGCTCACTAGTGTATCACTCATAGCTCCAACATCTATTATTGTACCTGCAATGATAGCCCCTTCAAGAGAGGTTAGTGGTGGTGCAATGGGAGTTCGAAAATCCTAAATCTCGTTGGACTCGTCAGACGAATCTGAGTCGTAATCTACAAGTTGCTAGTTTTCCCTTTTTAGGGTTTTCAGATTTGAATTCTGAGAAGGTAAACAATTATCTTTAAATTTAGCATTGAGATCAAGGTTCCCTTCTAGTGTTTGTGAAAACATCACCTTGTTAAACTCATCAGGTAAATCTGAATCATAGTCTATAAGTTGCTGATTTGCACCTATATCGGGCCCGTTACCCGCAGGATCCAGAGATGTTCCCTCTAGGAGTTAGACAGTGATCCTGAAAGATTTTGTACTAGGGATCAAAGCCTTCTCTCAAGGTCTGTAAAGACTTTTGGTTCATTAAAGAACCTTTAACTTATAATCCTAACCGTAAAATGGTTGGATTACAGGTTTCTGTCAATTCATCCTTAGTGTGTACAATCTCACTTGTACATATGAAATATTTTGGTTAGTGTATAAGTAATGACTCTCCAACTGAATATCCCACACATCTTTATTTGCTGCATCACGTGCAATTACTCCCTTTTGACCTTTAGTCTAATAGGTTACTTCCATTTAGGGGGTAAGTTAGAATGTGTTTAAGTTTGACTGTAGTCTGGGATAAAAGTTGTTGGGTTTGCAACCTCATAACTAATCATGTGAGAATACAAAACTCTAATTAGATGAACCTGCATCACAGAATATGAGCAATAGAGATAGAGAAATGATATACAGTTTTGATTTCAAAAGGTTTACAATATAAACAATCACAGCTGTAGAAAGAAATTTTGAGTTATAAGAAAAATATAGATCTTGAGTCAGTTTTACTAAACAAAAACATAAGCAAAAATCCAATTAATAACAATTAATCGAATTAATGTAAGTTAATGTTTAAACCAATACAAACAAAAATTTATTGTCATGTTTTAGGTCCTGTATGTTAGATACCAACTGTTACCAATTGTTAGCAATTGTTAGCAATTGTTAGGTCATGTCTTCCAATTGTTAGGTCCTGAAAATCAATTGGATTGACAGATACCAATTTGATACCAACATCTGTCAAATGTTAACTCCTTAACATGAAGGTCTGTTAACAAGAATCACACAACAAAGATTAAAACTTAAAACTGCAGGTTATGTGTGTTTTAAACAGAAGAACAACAAAAGAAGCAAGTACAGGAAACTTTTTGTAAGTTTTGAAAGTATAGTGACAAATGTGCAAAAAATAAAACCTAAGTCCCTAAAATGTAAAAACTAAAAGTAAAGTGACTAAACTATAAAAATTAAAATTCAAGTGACTAAAATGAAAATATACTAATTATATTTACAGAAAAAATGAAAAAGACTATACCAAAATAAACAAAATAAAAATATTAATGATAATAATCATAAAAATAAAAATAACTGTACAGACTAATAATTTACACAGATAGACTTATAAACAAACTTAAGACTTAAATAGAAAGACAAACACTACAAAACATGTTAAACTAAAATAACATTCGAAACTTGCAATACATGTACAAAAACATATTAAATATATACAATAATATTTATACTAAGTTAGTAAATCAATATTTTCAAACAAAATAACTTTCTACCAAAAAATTATTTAGAGAGAAAATATGATTTAATAAAATATCATAAATATTGTAGTTATTTTAAAATAATGAAATTTTCAACAAAAATAGTTTCCTAAAAAATTCTAACTTGAGAATTTGAGAAAAATATTGTTAGAGAAAATTTATTATTCTAAAATATAGAAACATGGAGTGTAATATGAGAATGATTATGACAAGCTCATAGAGAAATAACAAGAAGAAAATAAGTTGATGACATGCTCTCGAATGGAATGCTTTTGCAATAAAAAATTCAGAAAGAATTTTTCTTGGCGCTTGTTCGAGACTATAGCCACTAGTGCATAGGTTCCATCAGCTTGTGAATAACCTTTTGCTACCAGCCTTGCTTTCTATCTAGTCACAGAGCCATCTTCATCTAGATTGATTCTACATACCCACTTAGTATCAATCACTTTCTTGTTCTTTGATCTGGGTACCTGCTTCCACATTTCTTGTTGTTTGAACTGATAAGATCATCTTGCATAGCAATCACCCGATCTGAATCAGCAAGAGCTTCCTCAGATACCTTAGGTTCCATTCTCGAAAGAAACCATGAATAATCACATTGTTTCTGAGTGGTCCTTCTAGTTCTTACATTAACATCTGGATCACCAATGATCAACTCTAGTTCTTCATTGTGATGTTGTGTTTGACTAGTTGATCCTTTATTTACTCCCCCTGAGTTGTTACCAGGTTGACTTGATGATTATTTTCCAGTGACAGGGATATCTCCAATATTATAATTGTTTCCACCACTATCACTTGGATAATTATCATCATTGACATTGTTATCACTAATACCAACCTCAGGTTCTTGATTATCATCTGAATGATATGTCATCGAATTTTGATTTGTCAGATGGATCTTCAGTTTGGATATTAGGGATTTAGTAGTTGTTAAATCATCATATTAAGACTTTCAATCACTTCATGTTGATCAACTCCATATAAAGTGATCAATCAACATTAGTGGTCTTCAGTCTTCAGATTGTCTGAATCAACAGCTTTTGACATACCACACAATCAATTAACTTTGATTCCAGGTGAGGTAGTCTCCTTTACTGATTCAATTACCAGGAAAGAATCTCTTGATCTGACATTCAAGTGTGAGACCTTTTAAAGTCATGTCTGAACTCATGTCTGATGATGCTTTAGATTAAACATGTTGATTTCACTTTTCTGCGATTTTAAGTCAGCTACAGATAAGTTTTCTTTCCTTAATCCTCGAACAGTAGGCTCCTTATCTTCAAGAAGATGCTTTATTACTAACAACATTCGTAGCTATTAAATAGCCATGACCCTGGGTCATACCCTTGCTGTTGTCTCCAAGGGATACCACTTGGCCTGATACCTTCACCACTCTTGACAGCAGGGCTCTATTTTCGTTCATATGCCTTGAACATCCACTGTCCATAATCCACATAACACGATCTAACATATTCATTTCTATTTATATGTTGTCGAGGACCAGGCTTATTAGCACATGCATGATTACCTTTAAAGTAAGCAGACATAACATTAAATGCACAAGACGTGCAATTCGCAACACCACATGCTGTATGAGAAGAATCAATAATAGGCATGTTAGACATGTTATTGTTTTTCACATTATTACAACCTAATCCAGCCTTAGAAGAACTGGTTGACTCAACAGCCTTTTTAGATTTAACATTTTTGGTTGTGGTGTCCTTAACAGATTTATCATTATCCAGGACTATTCCATTTGCAATGTCCTCATTACACATCTCTTCCTAGATAACAATAGAAAGCAAATTAGGTGGTTTTGCAACTAACTTCCTAAATAGAGGATCTTTAATATCTTAAGCACATGTGGTATTCCCCTTTCTTCAGCACTAACAAGGTTAGGGGAATTTATGCCTAATAATCTAACAGCCTCGTTGTAGCCAATACCTATTCCTACGGTTTGGTCTACATACTGCTTGCTGAAAATCTCCTTAGTAGTTTTGTAAGAATTAAAGATGGCACTAACTTTGAGTTCAAGACCATCTATTTTATCCTTCAGAAGAGTTTCTAATTGTTTATAGCAGTTGGCTCTATTCTATAAAAAGGATACTTCTTCTTTTAGCTTATCTTGAATATTATGCACTTTCTTAAGTTCTATCATTTCATTTTCAAGAGTAGCATTTAACAAAACTATTCTAGCATTTTTTCGACTGGCACAATTTAAGCTACTACCAAGATGATGTACTAACTCAGCGTCAGTCAACTTTACCTGAGAGTTAGGATCAGTTAGGATCTCTTCTATTTTCGCCATCAGTGCAAGATCCTCAACCTTCTATTCATCACTGTTAGTGTCATCCTAGCTTTTGCCTTGAACAACATAGGTCGTGTCTGCTTTCTTCTTACCAGATGCATACTCTCTCCTTGCATCTTGTTGAGGTTGTTGACACTCAGTTGCAAAGTGTCCCATTTCATTATAATTGAAACATCTGATCATGCTTTTGTCTACCGACCCAGTCTCGTAGCCACCCCTTATGCTACTTAAGGAAGAACCTCCTTGCTGGAATCTGTTCCCAGTAGACTTGAGTCTGAAATTAGGATTTTTTCTAAATTTGAACTGATTAAACTGCCGTACAACCAGTGCCATTGATTCATCCTCCAATTCATCCAGCTTCTTCACTGAATAAAATTCTACACAACCCTGACTTGCAGCTGTCTTCCCATACTCTACTACCATCACCTCCTTGTCAGAGCCGTAAGGTTGAACAACCTTAGCTTCCATCTTTACCGGAGCCTTACCAACCAACGCAGTAGAAGTGCTGACCTCCCTATCAATTGCATATGACTCTTTTTGTTGCACCTGTTCCATTTCATAGGTTTTTAAAATGCCAAAAATCTTTTCCAATGAAGTTTAGTTCAAAACTCAAGATTCTCTAATGGCAGTGATTCTCTGTTCCGGGTGCGTAGGAAGTGTCAACAGGAACTTTCTGTTTATTTGTCTGAGTGTGTAAAACTTGCCATAGAGATGTAGAATATTGATTAATTTATTATATCACTCAAAAACATCAGAGATATTCTCTCCAGGCTGAGATCTAAAGTGCTCATACTCAGAGGTCATGATTTCCAATTTATTCTCCCTGACTTCCTCAGTTCCCTTATTTATTGTCATAATAGTATCCCAGATATGCTTTTCATCTTACAGTTGTAGGTTCGTATCCAGGGTTGCTTCCTCCTTTTCAACATGGGTATAATCATTAGGATCCTTTGGATACGTCCTTTCAACAATTACAAATACTCCATCCAAATCCACTTCCCAGATATTTGGGACCATAGGAGTTTGTAGCCCATTTTTCAACATTCCCAGATATTTGGGATTGGCTACTTGAAGAAAAAGCATCATTTTTTTCTTCCATAATTCATAATTGATTCTATCAAACACATGTATCTTTACTCTTGGATTAGACATGATAATTTAGTAGAGTTAAGAAAATTCGAGTTTGAATTTAATTGAAGAGGAAAAAATATGATCTTGATTTTTGCTTTAATCAAATAGCTCGGATACCAATTGTTAGGTCCTGTAAGTTTGTAGAATGGGGGGTTGAATACAAACGGTACTGTTTTATCGAAATTTGTCCCATGATTTAAATTAGTTCAAGACAAATTCGTGCGGAATTAAATGAAACAAGGTTCAAGTTAAATATAAAATTATATTAAACTTGAGGGTTATTACAAATACAGTACAAAATAATATCAAGTTAATAAAAACAAATTAGAAATTCGACATGAACTTTTCTTAATTTGTTAGTAAAAATCAAGATATAAATTAAAAGTAAAAACTCGTTAGTAGTACAAGAGTTACAAGTGAACAAGCTTTGACGTATAAAATACTACAAGCAAGCAAAACTTGAATGATTTGTAAGAGCTTTTAATTCTTCTGTGTTCTTGTGTTTAATAGGAGAGAGAAGAGAGAGATTTGATGTTCAAAGTTTTTCTTCGGTCTTTAATTCTTGTGATATTTTTGAAGTCTGGCCGCCTGATCTTTATATCAACACTAAGCAATGCCCTGCCTATTTCTCTTTCAAATATCCACGAAAGACTATCACAAAGACTATGGGAACTACTATCCGCCATACATACTTTCGGTACTACTACCAGAACTACTATCAGTTCCAATGCTGAGCTGCAACTACTATCGGTACTACCATCATTCCAATGCTGAGCTGCAACTACTATTGGTACTACTATCACCTTGAATTAAAAAGGCTAGCTATCGGTACTAGTATCCATTTTACTCTAAAACTACCATCGGTGCTACTACATTTGATAGTCTTTTCAACGTAGTTATTAAAGTAATTAACTTAAAACAAAATTTCTAATTTAGTTAATTAGTTTAATTAATTTAGAGGATAAATTAATTTTGAATGAAATAATTTATTATCTAAATTAACTAATTTATTTAATTAATTAAAGGAGAAATAATGTAAGTCCTTCATTACTAAAATCATCACTTTAAACCACTTGAAATAAATGAGGAGCTTCCACTGGAAATTTATGTTAACGCTCGATGTACAGTATAGTTCATGAATTACTAACTCCAGTGACTGTTCTTCATCCTTGACTCTATGCTGTGGTCTTTTTCATTTCTCATCTCTCTTTAAACCTTTTTGGTACTCTATTTGTACTTCATCTATCACAATAGAAATCTCTGTCACTGTAAATTGAATACACTTGCTTTAACGCTATATCGAGGCTTGATCAATTTACTAAATTTCTTTCAATGTAGTAATTCCTCAAGTCTGTAGATTGAGCTTGATCTTTTTCTTATGACTGATAAAACAGTCTGAGATTCCTGTGAAAGTCTATACTATTTACTATTATAATTTTGTTTAAGTTGAGTTGAATCCTCGAAATACAAATAGGATAAACATATGCCTTTCAGAATTCAAATAGAAAAACTATTCAACTTGCTCTTAATAATTTTCAAAGAATTTTTTTATGGATGCGATGTTGGTTGTTTTCTAGTATCATTGTCCACAACTTGTGGCATTTGTGACTTCAAGATAATTGAAATCAATAAAATCATCGTTCATTTTTAGAAAGGCTATTCCAAACATAAAATATATAATTTCAATTTTTTTAAAAAAAATTAAAATTTGAAAAGAAAATCTTTAACAAATTTGTGAAAGTCAATGGGGATTGTCAACAAAGATTGATGCAGTGGTTAAGCTCTTGCCTCTTTTGGAGGAGATCAAGAGTTCGACCCTTAGCAAAAAAGAAAAAAAAAGGTCAATCGGGATTAGGGTGGTTGGTTTGGCTACGACCTCTATAAGTAAGAAAAAAAGATGACAAAAAAAAGAGAGAGTAAAAATGGGAGTTAAAAGTTAATTTGATATTATCGCCGATTTTTGGTGTTTTTTATGTAACTACTATTGGTTAGAGCAAGCCCAATGTCAGATACAAAATACTAATAATTATTGTGATTATTTGACATCATGTGTTTTAATGTTAAAATAGAACTTCAACTCCAATGTTAATTGCATTTTGATTCCAAAATAATGGTGTCACACGAATAAAAAATCATTTGGTTTCAAATTTCGAATCAAGTATGATGCACATTTGCATCTAAATATAGAACGCTTTTGAAGTTGAGTTTTTTAGCATTTTATTCTAAATCATGTAAATGGAACCAGTTTTAGCATTTCATTGATTTGAACTTGCTCTTATTAATTAGTTTACACAATTTTCAATTTTTATCCAAATGCAGACTATATAGAAGCCAAGCACCTATTTTTTCTCAGTTAATGAAGCGTACATCTTCATCACCATTATAAAAAAGTACTTTCTCACTTGCATTGTGTTCTCGTGTTCTAGCTAGTATTTATGCTTGTAAAAGGTTGAAAAATCTTCTCCAAAAGTTCATAGAATCATCAGGCTCTTTGGTTTAGTTAAATTTTTCTCTCTCCATTTTTGAATATTTATGTCATATTGTTATCGTCCAGATTGTTGGTTACAAGGTAACGTATACAATGCCAATTTAAGGTCTGGAGATGCACTATGAGAATCTGCATTTTCAGAGCTTTGATTGTTTTGGTTAATTTGATTATGAGCTTGGCACTTCAAAGGTATATAAGTTTTTATCTGCTCTATGGTTACTTTCTTAGTTTCTTTCATACCTTTAAAAAAATTGCTTATTAGCTTGAAAGATTGCTGCTAAGTACTGAAATTGCGAGGCCCAAACAAGTTTAGCTTGGATCACATGGCTCCTAAACTCTATTCACGAAGAATGTGTGAAAATTTGGCTGTAGGCGATGCTGTTGTAATTTTTTAAATTAATCATGGAAAGAGATTCCATTTGTAGAGATGAAAATCGTTGAAGAAGCTGTATAGTGATAATCGTTGAAGAAGCAATGCAATGACCCTGGTATTTACAAAGATATATATGCTTATTGCTCGGTGCTTACTTTTATTCATTGGTCAATAGTAGTTTGGTGACGTCCCTGAATGACAGAATGATATCTTATACAAGTAGGAGGCTTTAAAATTTTTTAATCAGTGATCACTAACATTTAGATACTACACTGCTTAATAATTTGATTACTAGTTTTTGGAGATATACAGGGTGAACTACTCACATTGTACTAACGTCGGATACACTGTGTAATGCATTCGAATAATGAAGAGCAGCTGAAGACTTATTCAACAATGAAGAAAAAGGGCAAAAAGGTCATTGCAGTGTGTTAGGAATAATTCATAAGTTGTGATGTTGAGAATAGAATTTTGCTTATACTTCTTGTAAATCCTGATCTTATAAAGGATTTAGCACTTTTTATAGGATATAAGTGTTACACAGTAATCTGTAGAGTTAAGTCAGGAACAGCAGTGCATCAAGGTCTACATGTCAGGAACTGAGATCAAATCCTGATACGCCAAGTCAAATACTGATGGATGTCGAATCCTGATGCAAGGTGGAATCCTGATATCAGTCATGTTACTGATGATGTCATTATGGATGCTACAGAAACTGGCAAGTGCTATAAAACAGGATCTTTGTTTGGAGAACAAGCAAGAAGATATTGTGAAGGAAACGAATTCTCTATTGATGGAAACTATCAACTGGACGGCAGAACATTGTCTTAGATAGATTATAATTCTATTATTAGTTGATAGGTAGCATTATAAATACTCTCTCTATATCATTGTAAAAAGAGCGAATGCAAGTAAGAAAAATTAGGAGCTCTGTATTAGGTTTGTATTCGAGAGTTCGAAACAAACAGAGAGAGAGAGAGATTTGTATTGTCAGCAGCTGCTAAAGGTATTGTACACCTTTGGTAGAGTTTATATTTGATTTATTTAATACAAACAAAGTTTGATTCATTCGTTTGTTCTTGTTCATCTAATCAATCAAAAATCAGACACGATTATATAACTTGTATTCAACCCCCCTTTAACAAGTTGTTCGAGTTAACAATTGGTATCAGAGCAGGTTGATTTCGAAAATCATAAAGATCTGCAATCATGTCTGGTTACAAGGATGGTAATACTAAGATCCCTATGCTCAAGAGAATCGAATATACTCTATGGGAAGTGAAGATGTTACATCACCTGGAAGCAACAGATCCTGATTATCTTGATAGAATCAGAGATGGGCCTTTTGTTCCAACAAGGCTTGTTCCTCAAGCAACTGTCGAAGGAAAAGTTGTTCCAGAACATACAGCAAAGAAGCCTAAATCTGAATGGACAGATAAGGAAAAGGAGAGCGTTCTTAAGGATGCTAAAGTGAGAAACATACTATTCAACAGTCTTGATTCTGTTCTCACTAACTATGTTCTCTCTTGTAAAAATACTAAGGAGATATGGGAAAATCTAAAGGTTCACTGTGAAGGAACAAAACCTGTCAGGAAGAATATGAGGACACTTCTCATACAACAGTATGAGTACTTTGAATCCAAGTATGGTGAGTCACTTACTGACAGCTTTGATAGGTTTACTAAACTCATCAATGAGATTGCCATGCATGGTAAATATTATGACTTGGAGGATATGAATACTAAGTTCATGAAAGCTCTTGCTGATTTCTACAATGAGAAGATATCTGCAATTGAGTAAGCTAATGATCTGGATGAAATATCATTAGAAGCAGTTTATGGAAAATTGAGAGCTTATGAACTTGACAGGCAGCAGAAAAAGAGCAGGAGTGAAGGAAAGATGAAAACTGTTGCACTCACTGCTCAATCTGAATCAAAGAAGCTTCCAGAAGAAAAGTCTGAATTTACTGAAAGAGACTTGAGGAAGAAGAAGAGAAAAGAAAGTTCTGAGTCAGAGACTGCAAATATAGACTCTGAAGATAATGATTCTGAATCAGAGATGCAAGAACTCATTGCTATGTTTGGTAAAGCTTTCAAGAAAGGAAGATTCAATAGGAGAAGATTTAGCAAAGGATCTTTTCAGAAGAAAGAGGAGAAGAATAGTAACAAAGGCAAGAGTACAATTATCAAGCTTGATAAGGCCAAGATCAAGTGCTTTAACTGTAGTGAGCTTGGACACTTTGCTAGTGAGTGCAAGAAGCCTAGGAATTCAGGGAAGGGTAATGCACTCATGGTCACACAGAAGGATTGGGCAGACTCCAGTGATTCTGAAGATGAATTGGATTATGACAACATTGCATTGATGGCAAGTGCTTCAGACAAGCCTGGATCTCCAAAGAAAACTTCTTCATCTTCTGTTAAGGTATCACTTCACTCTCTTGATTCATTTGATAGCTTAGATTCTGATGATATTAGATCTATTCATGTTGAGTTTAAGAATCTTATGACTAATTTGAAAATTCTTGCTAGTGAAAAAGATGAACTTAAGGCTAAGAATGATGAATTAGTTAGTAGAAATAATTTCCTTGAATCTGAGTTAATTAAAATGGAAGAATATAGATTAAGTTCTGATAAAGATAAGCATGATTATAGTGTTATTCTTGAGGCTTATGACTATGTCAGAAAAGAACTAGAGGAAGAGAGAGATGTGATTAAAACCATTAACAATTCTGGTAAAAAGACTCAAGAAATCATTGAAAATCAAATTCTTGGTAAAGTTAATGGTTTAGGTTTTGATAAGGCTAGGCAAGAAGATATTGTAGCTATTGTCAATGATGATAGTAAAGTAGAAGCTAGCACATCTAAGTCTGAAGGTAAAAAGAAAGTTTCTGAACCAAAACATGTTAAATTTGTTGATCCGAAAGGTACTCCAGTTGTGCACAAGAGAATTAACAATAGTAATTCAGATGAGAGAGTGTTAGAGAAACCTAAGAATGTAAACATAGGTTTTCTGTCTAAGTCTCAGTTGAAACAGAGACTAGAGGGCATTTCAGAGTCTTGCAAGATCAAGAGGAATAAGAATGGAAAAGAAGGTATTAACAAAGAGAATAATTACAAGAATGTACCTGATGCACCTAGGAAGACATGCTATAAGTGTGGAAATCATAATCATTTGGCCCTAGAGTACAATCAAAAACCTTCTTGGAAAACTGAGTTCAGATTCCCCAAGACTCAGAAAATTCAATGCCAACCACAGAAACCCTGTTATCATTGTGGTAGTTTACTTCATTCCATTTATATGTGTAAGGAATTTCATGAACTGTATTATGACTATTATTCTCTGAAATCTGAAACTCCTAGTCACAAATAGTTTGTGAAATCAGAGTCTAAGGTTGACTCTGCTACAGGTAAATCAAAAGCAAAATCTTCAAAGCCTGTTGGTTCAAAAGTTAGTAAGAAAGGATCCAATCAAAGTTGGGTCCTAAAAAATTCTAACTAGCTACTTTTTGTTTGCAGGGCACTGGAAAGAAGCATTCAATTATCTTGGACAATGGATGCTCTGAACATATGACTGGAAAGAAGTCCCTGCTTACAAAGTTTGAGAGGAAAGCTGGCCCAGTAATATCCTTTGGAGATGGCAACAAATGAGAAACTCTGGGATATGGCTAAATTGTTTTGGGGAATGTCATCATAGAAAACGTAGCACTGGTTGAAGGCTTGAAACACACACTTTTAAGCATAAGTCAACTGGGTGATAAGGGTTACCAATCAATCTTTGACAGTGAAGGATGAAAAATCTTGAATATGAAGAATGGAGACATTGTTCTGACTGGTCAGAGACATGGTAACATATATGAAGCCAGCTTGAGTGACACATCTAAAGGAACTGTCAGATGTCTTTACAGCAAGGCATCAAATGATGAAAGCTGGAACTGGCACAAGAAGCTCTCACATCTCAACATCAAGAAGCTTAATCAACTTGTTAAGCACAATCTAGTGAGAGGCCTACCTCAGGCAAATTATGTGCAAGATGGACTTTGTGATGCTTGTCAGCTTGGAAAACAAAGAAGAACCACTTTCAAGAGCAAGCATGCTGCATCTTGATTTATTTGGTACAGTAAACATTATGTCTATCAGCAAGAAAAGACATGCTCTAGTTATAGTGGATGATTACACAAGGTTCACATGGGTATTCTTTCTACACAAAAAGGATGAAGCTCCTCAGCAAATCATTGAACATGTCAAGAATATTCAAAATTACTCTGAGTACAAGGTCAAAGTGCTTAGGAGTGACAATGGTATAGAATTTAAGAATTCTACAATGGAGGAGTATTGTGCAGACAATGGAATTACTCAATAGTTTTCTGCACCTGGAACACCTCAGCAGAATGGTGTAGTAGAAAGAAAGAACAGAACTCTCATAGAGGCAGCAAGGACCATGCTTGCAGATGCAGAGCTTCCAACCTATTTCTGGGCAGAAGCTATTAACACTGCATGTTTCACTTAAAATTGTACCTTGGTAAATGGCCATGGAAAGACTCCCTATGAGATGATCAAAGGAAAGAAGCCAAGTGTGAAATACTTTCACATCCTTGGATGCAAATGCTATGTCCTGAAAGTTCATCCAGAACAACTTGGAAAATTTGAAGCGAAATCGGATGAAGGAATCTTTCTAGGATATTCAGTATCAAAGGCCTTCAAAGTTTACAATCTCAGAACTCACATTGTTATGGAATCAATTCATGTTGCATTTGATGATAAATAGTTTGGAATTTTGCAAACTGATGAAAGCCATGACAATCTGGAATTTGAAAATCTTAAGTATTCTGAGATTCTCTCCAGTGATGATGAAGGTTCTCCAGAGGATATCTCTATTGCTTCTCAAAGGAATGCTACTATTGAGGGGGAGCAATTCAATCAAGGAGAACACAGTACTTTTCAGGATCAGACTAGTCTTTCAGAGTCTACTTCATCAGGAACTGATCCTTCAGAGTCTAATGAAGGAAAATCAGAAACTAGCAGCAGTATGGAATCTACTGATTCTACTGATCAAGGTGGAGCTTTTGAAGGCAGAGAAAGTTCTTCTACAAGAGATACCACTAACTCAGGGGGAGAGTCTAACAGGAGTAATCTACCACCTGTTAGAAAATGGACAAGGGATCATACTGAAGATTTGATTATTGGTGATCTAAATAGTGGTGTTCGAACTAGAAGATCAATTCAAAATGAATGCTTGTATAGTTGTTTTCTCTCAAAGAATGAACCTAAGAAGGTTGAAGAAGCCTTAAAGGATCTTGATTGGGTAATAGCAATGTAGGAAGAATTGAATGAGTTTGAGAGGAACAAAGTTTGGAAACTGGTACCAAGACCTAAAGATAGATCTATTGTTGGTGCTAAATAGGTTTTCAGAAACAGACTAGATGAATCTGGTATGATTGTAAGAAACAAAGCAAGACTGGTGGCCAAGGGTTATTCTCAGGAAGAAGGAATTGATTATGATGAAACCTTTGCACCTGTAGCAAGATTGGAAGCAATCAGAATGTTTCTTGCATTTGCAGCTTATTCAAAATTTAAGGTATACCAGATGGATGTAAAGAGTGCTTTTCTAAATGGCAATCTTGATGAGGAAGTGTATGTGGAGCAACCACCTGGTTTTGTTGATCCAAAGTTTCCAAATCATGTCTACAAACTTGACAAGGCACTCTATGGACTAAAGCAGGCACCAAGAGCATGGTATGAAACTTTGTCTAAATTTCTTCTTGAAAATGGCTTCACAAAAGGTAAAATTGACAAAACTCTATTCTTTAGAAAGATTAAAGATGAATTGCTTTTAGTTCAAGTTTATGTTGATGATATTATATTTGGTTCTACTAATGAAAAGTTATGTGATAAGTTTAGCAAGCTTATTGGGTGAACTAAATTACTTTTTAGGCTTGCAATTCAAACAGACTGAGACTAGTATTTTCATTAATCAGTCAAAGTATATCAAAGATCTTTTAAAAAGGTTTGACTTTCAAGATTGTGCAATTGCAAAGACACCCATGGCAACAGCCACTAAGCTAGACTCTGATTCTAAGGGAAAGAGTGTTGACAACACTAGCTGCAGAGGCATGATAGGTTCACTGTTATATCTAACTGCAAGTAGACCAGATATAATGTTCTCTACCTGTTTATGTGCTAGATTCCAAAGTGATCCTAAGGAATCTCATTTAATTGCTGTGAAGAGAATTTTTAGATATCTCAAAGGAACTCCAAATCTTGGTTTGTGGTATCCAAGAGAATCTGATTTATCCCTAATTGGCTATTCAGACTCTGATTATGCAGGGTATAAAATAGACAGGAAAAGCACTACAGGTACATGTCAATTCTTGGGAAACAACAATCAGTTTCAACCTCAACTGCAGAAGCTGAATACATTGCAGCAGGTAGTTGTTGTGCTCAACTCCTGTGGTTAAGAAATCAGTTGATGGATTATGGTATGACAATAAGTAATATTCCTATGTTTTGTGATAATACTAGTGCTATCAAAATTGCAGAAAATCCAGTTCAACACTCGAGGACTAAGCACATTGATGTCAGGTATCATTTTATTAGAGAACATATTGAAAATGGTACTGCGGAACTTCATTTTGTTCCTACTGACAAACAGCTTGCAGATATTCTAACTAAACCACTTGATGAGGCTACATTCATTAGATTGGTTAGTGAGTTAGGAATGTTAAACTTTTTGATCTTTAACATCTGCACAAGTAGTAAGGTATGTTGTTTCAGCTTATAGGCTTGATATCTTTGTCAGGATCTATACTTGACTGTTAAATGCTTAAGCTGTAACATCTTACTTTGATAAATTTCAGTATGATAGACTTATTAATAAACATCAGGATCAGGATTGCTATCAGGATGCTGACGTCATCATTATTGATATCAGGATTGTATCGTCAGTATCAAGATTGTGAAATTTATGTGTCTTACTATTTCAAATCCTGAAGATCATTTTATACAGTGGTTTAATTCTGAGTTTTGTTAAGTCTATGATAGCAAGTTTTACCACATGCATACTGATAATTTATGTCATTATTCAGATCAATCAATAAACAACAATAGACAAGTAGATAATAAGAAAACTTGTATTTTCATTAATCAAAAGCATTACATACATAGAAATGAAATACAATTCTTCTTTTTGTCTAACTTCTACTGATAATCCTATTCTTGTCTAAAGTTGTTGCTGCTTTAATCTTTAACGATCGACTTCAGGAAAAGGAGCATCTCAAGATTAGATTCCTTGTCTGGGCGACTTGAATGAGAGCAGCTGACTCATCTTCATGCATATTGAAGAAAATGGATAGCTTCTCCATCAAGATCAACCTCAGACTCTTCGCCAAATTCTTCATCCTCAAGGTGTGAAGAGATTAGAGGAGGATTGTATCTAACTGGTAGATGTTTTAGAGGAGATTCGTGGAAATCATCTGGGTTAAGACCAACCTTATCTAACTCGATGAGAAAAGTCATCTCTTCTAAGAGATAGTTTACTTGCTCCTGATCATCAAGAGTAAAGAACTTCTCAGTGGTAATGAACCATAAGGTAGGGTTCATATGAAGATATGGGTTGAAAGCCATGGTGTAAAGAGAAAAGAATGAAAAGGTTTTGGAGTATGGCATAAGGTGTTAGTTTCTTTTACAGAGAGACGTGGGAAGCTGAACAGTTGTTTGGGGGTTATCAATGCAGTCAGTCATAATTATGTGTGACTGTATTTCTTGTATTTTCAAGAAATGTTGAACGTATCTAACCAATTGATTTTGTTCAGATTTTATTTATTTCTTTTACAGGTAAAAGAAAATGCCACGTGGAAACTCCAATTAGTCTCTGGAATCAGGATGATATTGATCAGGAATTCAAATGTGATTGCATCAGGATTGGTAATTAATTTTGTTTATAAGTCACATTGAAATTTGTGATTATCTTGGTGAGAAGATCACATCAGGAAAAGAAGGCTGATCAGTACTGATGTTTTATTTTGATAATACCTTGATTTATTTCATTAAAATCAATTTTGAATTTATTTTCCAAAAATCGTGGGTAACTGTAATTTTTCAGGGACTGACACCTGTCAACCTACATGTCAACGTGGGATAATGGGTCTGAAGGATTTTTGAAATATAATTATTTTGAAACTCTAATCGTGTAATTGCTTTCTCTAATTTCATTTTCTAAAGCAAAAACACTCATGAGTTCTCAAAATCACTAATCAATTTCAAAGGTTTCTTAAGTTCTTTTCAGATCAAAATGGCAACTCAAAGAAGACTACCCAAATCAGTAGCTTTCAAGTTTGGTGACTTTGATTTTATGATGAACAATAATGTTGCAGCTATCACCAACAAGGAAGGGGTGTCAACTGATTTTCACCCAATTATGGACTTTTTGGCGAAAGGACCATTAAGTTATGCCTTGACAGCATCTCCACAAATTAATCAAGTAGTTGTTTCACAAGCTTGGGAGAATGCTGAGGTAATTGATTCTACTCAGAGTCAATCAAGTAAGATTGTTCTACACTTAGGACAAGACTCATTTGATATTACTGAATCTGTTGTTAATTCAGTACTTCACTTACCTGTTAGTACGAATTTGGAGAATGTACCATCTGATGATGATGTTAGAACTACGTTATCTGAGTTAGGTTCTAATGGACCTTTAGATAACATGAGCCAGTTAAATAGATCCTTTCTTAGGAAAGAATGGTCTTTCTTCTTTGACCAACTTGCTAAATGTTTTACTGGTAAATGTAGTTCTTTTCAACAAATTACTTCTGTTACATCTTACATTGCATATAGTTTGCTTTATAACAGAGTAATTAATTTTGGTCACATTGTCTTAAGTCAGATATGTATTAATCTTGGGTCAAGAGATCATGACAGGAATATTGTTTATTATCACAGATTCATACAACTGTTTATTAACCATTTCATTCCTGATGTTGAAGCTAGATTTAGAGAATATTGTGTTTCTTCTTATGTACAGCAAAAGAGAATTTTCTCTGACATTACAAAGAAGGACAGTGAAAAGAATCTAGATGAAATACCTGCATTACACTATCCAAATCATGTTCAGGTACTTCTAAGAACTCATCTTCCTACTATCTATAATTCTTCTTTCTTTGGTGGTGAAATGACTCAGGAATCTCAATTGGAGGAGAACCCCCATGTGTCTACCCAAGTAGCCAAAAACATTACAGTCTCTGAAACAATTCTAGAACCAAATTTTGATCCACATCCTATTGTTTCAAAGAAGCCAACCTCTAGTGTTTCTCAAAAGACATCAGTTATAAAGAAGAGGAAATTTGTTGTTTATAGTAGTAGTTCTAGTGAAGATGATGATAATATATCTCTTGCTGAGAGAGCAGAATTGAAGGCTGCAATTCAACTTTATAAGCTAGGACAAAGAGATAGAACATATAGTCACAGCCAGGCTGCAGTCTCCCAAAAGGCTGTAGTTCTTAAAAAGGGAAAACAGTTACTGGATACTGTCTCTCAAAAGACTGTGTCTATTGAAAAAGGATCTCATCCCAAGATCACTTCTGTGTCTACACCTCTTGAGTCTTCTCAAGATAAATCTGTTGCTCACTATACTAGGAGAACAAGGAGAAAGATTCATTTGTCACCTACACACACAGTGTCTAGTCCAACTAACATTATGCAGGTCTCTACAAATAAGGCTATATCCATGTCAGTATCTGATAAGAGAGATCTGGATCTTGATTCTTCATGGGAAACCACATTGACATACAGACTGGCTATGGAACTTTCTCTAAAAGTGAAGCTTTCCAGGCCTGTTCTAGATTTTCTGATTGAAAGAGTTCCCAAACTTTCATTTCCTGGGGAATATGGACTGTTACATCAAAGACTTGATTTAATGAAGATGTACTTCTATGTATCAGTCAGAAAGGAATTGCACAAGAAATTTGGACTTCCTAAGCATGTTGCACTTCAATTACTTCATGCATATTTATTTGACAAGGATGTCATTGTTGAAGGTGCTTCAGCTCAAGGTGAACAAGAGGAGGTAGTTGATAGAGGGAAGCAGTCAACAGAAGATACTATTGCACCAGTGGTGAATAGTAGGATAGATCAGATCACAGTCACTGCAACACAAGAACCATCTAGTCAGAGGTTGGATGACTCAGGAACTGTGATTGATGATGCTGAAAGGTCCTCTGTGATGACTGAAATTTCAAGTGAGAAACCCTATGATATGGGAGGAATGACTTTGATTGATTTTCCTGAAGATCAAACCAATATTGTTCTTTCAGAGTCTATCCACCTTGAGGGTGTGTCTCAGCAACCAACACTTAAAGATGGTGACATACTAGCTATGGTGTCTAATGAAGTATTACTGAAGACATCAGAGTCTAGTGTAGATCCTGAAAGTGGTATACTGGAGCCTGTAGTCTCTGGAAAGAAAGTAGATGTTTGTAAGGGTTCAGAGACTATAGCAGCTCACTCCTTGGAGAAAACCTCAAGCCCCATGCCATATGAGGAACCCTCTCTCCATGTGAGTTCAGGTATAAAAACTTCTTCTAACCCCTATTTTTCTGTAGGTCATGAGAGCACTTATCCAAAATTGAGTGATACACTTGAAAAGATGGACATAGATCCACACAAAAAGAGGCTGGCTCCTGACCAGGCAAAAGGAGAGGTAGAAAGAGTGTTGACTTTAGATAATCAAAGTGAGAATGAGGGTATGGATGATCAACTCCATAGTGAGGGAGAGAAAGTTAGGAAACCACCATCGTTTGATTTCTGGGATCAGGTTTTTCCTGAATCTTGGTCTGAAAATCTTGGTATGGATGCTGGTACTTATTCCTTTATCAAGATGTATGAAAAGAATGACTTAGCAAAGCACAATACAAAGCCAGAAGTTAAAGCTCAGAAACAGAAAGAGAGGCTTGCAGGAATCATCAACAGAAGAGATGAAAAGCTAAGACAATTTCTTATTCCACATGTACCAGAAGATATTCCTAATGATCCTAGTATTCCTTTGTATGTACTTCCAATATCGGCTAGAATTGAAACATCAACAGTATCTGATCAATCTAAGGAGGAGTCAGGATTTGTAGATGTTAGTACACAAAATACTGGTGAAGGACAGGATGATCAGGTTTCAGCTTCAGAGCAGAAAAGTGAAGATGTGTGTACTTCTACTAAAGTATTATTACTTGAATATCATTTTACTCCAGTAGATCAAGCTACACAGACAACTTCTTCTACAAGGATTGAAGATAAGGTTATTTTTGCATCTGAGTCTGAAGATATAACAAGCACTTCCAACTTTGAAGTTAATTCTGGAATTCTAAAGTATATTCAGAAATCTCAAATTACTATTCAATCGAGACTTCAAACACTTGAAGATAACCAAGTCACTATTATGGAAAATCAAGACGTTCTGATGAATCTTATTTCTTCTATTACTGAATCTCTCAAAATTAATGTTGCTGATGTCAAAAAGGGGGAGATAAAAACAATTCAGAGGCAACAAAATGGGGGAGATGAATAGACTGGAGATAAAGGAAGAACTAAGAGTGACAGAGGTGAATCTCAACAAGGAAGTGGAAGCATCAAATAGTTGAATTCTTTTCTCTAAGTACTAAATCCTATGTCACATCTAAAGAAGGAGGTACTTAACTTCATGATCCTAAATTCATAAATTCTATTCTAGTTGAATTGTCATATGTTTTGACATCTACAACTTAGATTTATGCTTCAGATTCTAAAGCATAAATAGGGGGAGATTGTTAGGAATAATTCATAAGTTGTGATGTTGAGAATAGAATTTTGCTTATACTTCTTGTAAATCCTGAACTTATAAAGGATTTAGCACTTTTTATAGGATATATGTGTTTGACAGTAATCTGTAGAGTTTAGTCAGGAACATCAGTGCATCAAGGTCTACATGTCAGGAACTGAGATCAAATCCTGATACGCCAAGTCAAATACTGATGGATGTCGAATCCTGATGCAAGGTGGAATCCTGATATCAGTCATGTTACTGATGATGTCATTATGGATGCTACAGAAACTGGCAAGTGCTATAAAATAGGATCTTTGTTTGGAGAACAAGCAAGAAGATATTGTGAAGGAAACGAATTCTCTATTGATGGAAACTATCAACTCGACGGTAGAACATTGTCATAGATAGATTATAATTCTTTTATTAGTTGATAGGTAGCATTATAAATACTCTCTCTATATCATTGTAAAAAGAGCGAATGCAAGTAAGAAAAATTAGGAGCTCTGTATTAGGTTTGTATTCGAGAGTTCGAAACAACCAAAGAGAGAGAGATTTGTATTGTCAGCAGCTGCTAAAGGTATTGTACACCTTTGGTAGAGTTTGTATTTGATTTATTTAATACAAACAAAGTTTGATTCATTCATTTGTTCTTGTTCATCTAATCAAGCAAAAATCAGACACGATGATATAACTTGTATTCAACCCCCCCTTCTACAAGTTATTCGAGTTAACACAGTACGGAGTCAACTCACCCAACAGTCAAAGGGCAAAACAGTCATTGCAAGTTAAAAGGGAGTAGGGTTATGTAATTGGGGGATGGGGGAGAATTAGAGTATCTTGTCATTTGTGAGTTTGTTTTCTTTTTCATTAAGGAGAGGTGGCCTCTCGAAAGCCGATTTATCATTTTACGTTTACAAACTTAAATCCCATTTGTATTTGTTTGTTAGATGTGTTAAACCATTACAAATTGGTATCAGAGCAGTAAGATCATGGGGCAACCAACGATTGCTCAAAGGATCAAATCCATAGAAGAAAGGTTAGCAGAAGTGGAAGAATCAGTGAAAACCATGGTTGCTAAAGCTTGTGACGACATGCGCCACTCATTAATGGAGGTATTAATGGAGGGGCAGGTGGTGATGGCGAAGAAAATGGAAATGGAGTTTGAGGCGTTGTCTGGACGTTTAGAAGGAAAGGTGAATCGAACTCGGGATAATCACGAGACCCTGCTCAACCCGAGGCGCAACGACCGATCTACACTCATCGATCTCCCACCCAAACAGATTCCCATCCAAGACAGAGCAGAGGGGAGTGTGAATCGTGGAGATCTGTTAATTACGAGCACTCACTCGGTGCTAGGAGGCGGTGTTGGTGAGAATAAGGGTTTAGGTGGACGAGATTGGGATGGGACTTTGAATGTTAGTGGAAATGGGTTTGGACAAGGACCCGGATAGAGTAATTGGAGATACCGTAAGTTGGATATGCCCATATTCGAGGGATCCGACCCGGACGGGTGGATACTCCGACTTGAGAGATACTTTGCTTTTTATCATTTAAATGAGGCTGAGATGTTGGATGCAGTAGTTGTGGCGTTAGAGGGCGATGCGCTACGCTGATATCAGTGGGAAAACAACCGCCGTCCTATTCGTAGATGGGTTGATCTGAAGGTGTTCTTACTAATGCAGTTCCGGTCAGTAAATGGTGGATCCTTGTACGAATAATGGTTGTCAACTATCCAGACGACTACTGTGCAGGAGTATCGCATGAAATTTATTGAAACAGCTGCTCCACTTGAAAGAGTTTCGGAGGATATGCTACTGGGCCAGTTTATCAATTGTTTGAAAGAAGAGATTAAGGTAGAGGTACGTTTACTAAACCCCATTTGTTTAGAACAAGCAATGGAGCAGGCTATAACAGTTGAGGAGAAACTTAGAGTGACAGGATTACGAAGGAGAAATGTGAATAATGCTATATTTGGGAGTTTTTCGAGTTACGGCAAGAGTACTCCCACTTCTATTGGGCATTATTCAATAGGAACACCTACCAGTCCCCCAATGAGTCGAAGCTGGAGTAATCCACTACGCCATAAACGCACATACGCAACCCTTTTTACAAAGCGTTGCACAGAAAGCGTTTCGTTAGATAGAAATTTTGGGTCTTTTGCAACTGAGCTGAACTGGTGTTGCGTTAGATATAATTTAGTGTTGCGTATTACCCATAGTGTTTCACATCATGCAACACTAACTGCTGGTGTTGCGTTAGATATTTTTTATTTTAATAAATGGTGACGTGGTAGAAGTGGGACCCACATGTGCTGATGTGGCATTTGCTGATGTGGCAATTGTGGGACCCACAATTGCTGACGTGGCAGAAGTGGGACCCACCTATGCTGACGTGGCATTTGCTGACGTGGTAGAAGCGTTGCATTAGATACCAGTAGTTTTGCATTTGTTGTTTGAAGTGTTGCATTAGATATATATATATATATATATATATATATATATATATATATATATTTTTAAAAAATATGACGTGGCAGGTGTGGGTCCCACCACTCCTGACGTGGCAGTGTGGGCCCCACCAGGGTGACGTGGCAGGAGGCCCACCATGCTGACCTGAAATTGTAGGACCCACAATTGCTGACGTGGCAGAAGTGGGACCCACCTTTGCTGACGTGGCATTTGCTTATGTGGCAGAGGCGTTGCATTAGATATCAGTAGTGTTGTATTAGATATATATATTTTTTTAAAAAAAAAATATGACGTGCCAGGTGTGGGTCCCACCACTGTTGACGTGGCAGTGTGGGCCCCACAAGGGTGACGTGGCAGGAGGCCCATCGTGCTGACGTGGCAATTGTGGGACCCACAATTGCTGATGTGGCAGAAGTGGGACCCACCTATGCTGACGTGGCATTTGCTGACGTGGCAGAAGCGTTGCATTAGATACCAGTATTGTTGCATTTGCTGTTTGAAGTGTTGCATTAGATATTTATTTTATTTTATTAACTAGTCTTGTCCCGAATGATGAATCTATTTTTTTAAATTATTTTTTCAACGTTCCAATCGCACGAATGTCAAGATATAATGATTTTAGTGATGTGGTAATTTTTCAAAAAATTTCCTATATTTATTTGGTTTGGTTTTATAACGGTCAAACCGGTCAAAGTGGACCTTCCATTTAACTAGTCTTGTCCCGAATGATGAATCTATTTTCTTAAATTATTTTTTCGATGTTTCAATCGCACGAATGTCAAGATATAATAATTTTATTGATGTGGTAATTTTTCAAAAAATTTCCTATATTTATTTGGTTTGGTTTTATAACGGTCAAACCGGTCAAAGTGGACCTTCCTTTTAACTAGTCTTGTCCCGAATGATGAATCTATTTTTTTAAATTATTTTTTCGGTGTTCCAATCGCACGGATGTTAAGATATAATGATTTTAGTGATGTGGTAATTTTTAAAAAAAAATTTCTATATTTATTTGGTTTGGTTTTATAACGGTCAAACCGGTCAAAGTCGACCTTCCTTTTAATTAGTCTTGTCCCGAATGATGAATCTATTTTTTTAAATTATTTTTTTTGCGTTCCAATCGCACGGATGTCAAGATATAACGATTTTAGTGATGTGGTAATTTTTCAAAAAATTCCCTATATTTATTTGGTTTGGTTTTATAACGGTCAAACCGGTCAAAGTCGACATTCCTTTTAACTAGTCTTGTCCCGAATGATGAATCTATTTTTTTAAATTATTTTTTTGACGTTCCAATTGCACGAATGTCAAGATATAATGATTTTAGTGATGTGGTAATTTTTCAAAAAATTTCCTATATTTATTTGGTTTGGTTTTATAACGGTCAAACCGGTCAAAGTGGACCTTCCTTTTAACTAGTCTTGTCCCGAATGATGAATCTATTTTTTTAAATTATTTTTTCGATGTTCCAATCGCACGGTTGTTAAGATATAACGATTTTAGTGATGTGGTAGTTTTTTTAAAAAAAATTCCTATATTTATTTGGTTTGGTTTTATAACGGTCAAACCGGTCAAAGTCGACCTTCCTTTTAACTAGTCTTGTCCCGAATGATGAATCTATTTTTTTTTAAATTATTTTTTGACGTTCCAATCGCACGGATGTCAAGATATAACGATATTAGTGATGTGGTAATTTTTCAAAAAATTCCCTATATATATTTGGTTTGGTTTTATAACGGTCAAACCGGTCAAAGTCGACATTCCTTTTAACTAGTCTTGTCCCGAATGATGAATCTATTTTTTGAAATTATTTTTTCGACGTTCCAATCGCACGTATGTCAAGATATAATGATTTCAGTGATGTGGTAATTTTTCAAAAAATTCCCTATATTTATTCGGTTTGGTTTTATAATGTTCAAACCGGTCAAAGTCGACATTCCTTTTAACTACTCTTGTCCCGAATGATGAATCTATTTTTTAAAATTATTTTTTTGATGTTCCAATCGCACGGATGTCAAGATATAATGATTTTAGTGATGTGGTAATTTTTTAAAAAATTTCCTATATTTATTTGGTTTGGTTTTATAACCGTCAAACCGGTCAAAGTGGACCTTCCTTTTAACTAGCCTTGTCCCGAATGATGAATCTATTTTTTAAATTATTTTTTCAATGTTCCAATCGCACGGATGTCAAGATATAACAATTTTAGTGATGTGATAATTTTTTAAAAAATTTCCTAGATTTATTTGGTTTGGTTTTATAACGGTCGAACCGGTCAAAGTCGACCTTCCTTTTAACTAGTCTTGTCCCGAATGATGAATCTATTTTTTTAAATTATTTTTTCGACGTTCCAATCGCACGGGTGTCAAGATATAACGATTTTAGGGATGTGATAATTTTTAAAAAAATTTCCTAGATTTATTTGGTTTGGTTTTATAACGGTCAAACCGGTCAAAGTCGACCATCCTTTTAACTAATTTTGTCCCGAATGATGAATCTATTTTTTTAAATTATTTTTTCGACGTTTCAATCGCACGGGTTTCAAGATATAATGATTTTAGTGATGTGATAATTTTTTAAAAAATTTCCTATATTTATTTGGTTTGGTTCTATAACGGTCAAACTGGTCAAAGTCGACCTTTCTTTTAACTAGTTTTGTCCCGAATGATGAATCTTTTTGTTGAAATTATTTTTTCGATGTTCCAATCGCACGGATGTCAAGATATAACGATTTTAGTGATGTGATAATTTTTTAAAAAATTTCCTAGATTTATTTGGTTTGGTTTTATAACGGTCAAACCGGTCAATGTCGACCTTCCTTTTAACTAGTCTTGTCACGAATGATAAATCTATTTTTTTAAATTATTTTTTCGACGTTCCAATCGCACGGGTGTCAAGATAAAACGATTTTAGTGATGTGGTAATTTTTTAAAAAATTTCCTAGATTTATTTTGTTTGGTTTTATAACGGTTAAACCGATCAAAGTCGACATTCCTTTTAACTAGTGATGTTCCAAAATTATTTTTTTGATAGTTATTTGGTGAATATTATTACAAAAATACAAATATTATCAAAATAATACAGAACTTTGATATATGATAGATTATAAATTTTGAGTTAGATATTAGTATATTACAAATATTTATTTCAAATACATAGGAGTATCATATTTTTATTATTAAAATATTAAAATTTATAATTAACAAATTTAATTTTAAAACAAAGACAAGGAATTAAACTTGTCCAATGAGAACCAAACGTGGTCGAAAAAAAGGCGGAAAATTTCCCCCCAAATGAAATTTCAGCTCTACTTTATTTCCCCCCAACTTTTTAATTGTTTATTAACCAATACATTTGTTTATATGGCTTTTCTGAAATCCTAGATGCGGGATCGGAATCACCTCCTAGCAGTAACCAGAACCGAGGCCTATCTGCTTCTTCACCCTCCGGCTCCTCACAGGCACGCTCTCAAAATGGTAAGTATTGGTCCTTTTGTTTCTGCTTATGATTTCTCTTACAATTATAAGTGATTCTAGTGGTTAAATGGTGTGCATAGTGTCTTTCACAGTCCTGTGTTTAGGCTTAGTCATGTGTTCTGGTCTTCAACTTCAGAGTCTTGTAATATTTTGTATTATAACTATTTTAGGCCTTGTTTCCCATTTTTTTTTATATGGGTACTTTTATTAAGTTTCTCGTAGTTATGCTCTATTTTTGGTTCAACTGTGTCGCGCCTATGTAATGTGTGTCCGATGCTGTTATTGGATTGATTTTGCATCCGACATGAGTTGTGCTAAAGCTGTTATCTGATTAATCAACATATTTTTTAATAATCTATTACTCTAAACATTGTATATATATGGCTTTCCTGAAATCGCAGATCCTGGAGGCCTCTCTGCTTCATGTTTTCTCTGTAACATGAGTAGGATGATAAATGCTGTTAGTAGTATATATTGGTATGCTCAGTCTTTAAGAGTCCTTTGTTTATGATAGTCTTCAACGTCTTGTCTTGTGAGTAATATTTCAAGGCCATACAGTAGTATTAAAATATGTATAGTTATTATTTTAAAATTAAAAAATAAATTTAAATGTTAAAATAGAATATGTACGTGTTTAAATATACGATTTCATAGTGAAATCAAACATATTCAAATTAAACTATATTTTAATTACCTAATTTTAAAATACACATGTTCCATGACCAATGCTTATGCTTATTGACAGTTATAGTATTACTATGTATTCATAATTGGTTTTTTGTTTAGAACAAATCATTTTGTATTTATGTTTAAACATATGGTTGAAATGCGATATTTTTATTGAATGTTTTATTATAGAAACAACACCATTTTTAATATCGTTATTGGTCTTGACCTTGCTCTAATATAGACATTTTAGATTTAGAAAATACTCAATTTTAATTTATAGAACCTTTTACATAGTTTAGCCCTGTATCTCATTTTTGTTAATTTCTTTTTGTTGATATGTTAGTTTCTACTGTTGCTCCACTGGATTTGGGGTGGGATCGAAATAGAGCAATTCAAATTTACCAGCCTCGAGGTAATGCAGTTCTTTTACTGAAATATTTCATTTTAATGTACTCACATAATTGCCTTTCTATTTTGGTGATCTTTCATAAATAATTTCACTATTTTTTGGCACATTTTTCTTTTGTTTGGACTCTGTGCCTCATATAGGTTGAGCTAAAGTACTGTGGTTATTTGTCTTTTATGTTTGTGATGTTTTTTAATATATATTTTTTTTCCCATTTAGTGACTTAGTGTGAATATTTGCTAAATTAGTTGTTAATTTTGTAAGTTGTATTGCTCCATTAGCTGAACAAGATGAACAAAATGAACCATTAAGGGATCCACTGAATTTGGAAGCAACCCCTTTATTTTTATAAAAAAATAGTCCCTGTTTTTAATTGGTTTTTATCAAAATGAATCATTCATTTTTTTTTCAATTGTCTTTGTGGTGTTTTTGATTGGGTTTTTTTTGATTTAATGTAAATAATTGATTTCGTACCTTTGTTGCAATTGACTTAATTGATTTCGTACCTTGGAGATGGGGTTTGCTTGCTTCTCAAGATAAAGGACTCATTATACAGGAGTTTGACATTGTGTATGTTTAGGCAAATTATCAGAGGTGTCCAGCAAGTATAGACTTATGCCTATAAAATCATACAGCATACACTCGAAATTGAAATTTTAGTTTGATAGGAATTAAGAAATCTTGACCTATATTTAAATCAAGTACGGATTCTTTAACTTGCAAGAAACTGTATGTTGCAGAATGGATCAGTAGTTCGACATATCAACTTGTATTGTGGATGTATAAATTTTGTTTTACGAATCAGCTATATGATATAGTGGTTTACCCTTAATCTGTTCTACAGTGCCAATCTCAATTTCAAGTACTCTATGTAGAAGGAAACAAGGGATGCGTTATGGAATTTTCGGCTTACAATCTTCTTTGTGTCATTCTGCACTCTAATAATAACAGGGATCTCTTGTCAGCCATGTCAAGGTAAGTTAAGTGCACCAAAGAACAGATTACATGATTAGTATTTTACATATATGGTATATTGTGGAAAGTGGAAACTTATAGAATAAGGAGATTCTAAACTTTTATCTATGGTTGATTTACTTGATTTATCCAAAGATTTGGCTAGTTGTATTAAGTGATAAACACTTTCGTACTAACACCTTAAGGTTTTGGCAGAGTTTAACTATATTTAACATGATAATTTGGTTGTTTTTACTATTACTAACATTTGATCTGTAATTCCTTTCTTTTTGTTGTTTAGCAGCATAAATCAGTGCATCACTTTTGGTCAAATGCTCAGAACGATGCAATTGTTGCCTTCCCTGCTCCAGTACTTCCATCCAAGGCAGAATGTCGCTCTTCCAGGATGTTGTAATGCCATTTTGAATGAACAAACAAGTATACGTCTTTGTAAATTATAGTTTATAACATGTATAAGTTAGACTGAATATGGTTGGTACTTGGCATAAAGGTATACTGTAGCCATCTCCCAGTACTTTTGTTGGCTGAATCTTTGTGCTTGGTTTTTGGACATTTAGTTATTTTGGATTGGACAGGTTGGTATTATGTATGAACAAAGCAGCCATTTCAAATTTTTTATAAAAAACCGTTGCATTTGATGTTGCAGTAGCATTGTTTTAATGTTGCAAAAAAAAAATGGTGTTGCATTTGAAAAGAATGGTGTTGCTTAAAAAAAAAATTAGTGTTGCATTAGACTCAAATAGCGTTGCGTTAGATAGTGGACCCCATTGCTGACATGGCATGTGGGCCCTACTGCTAACGTGGCATGTGGGCCTATTGCTGATGTGGCATGCGGGCCCCAGTGCTGACGTGGCACCTTGGTGGGCCACAGTGATGACATGGCATGCCCCCATTTGTGACGTGGCACTTGTGGGCCCCACTAATGACATGTCAGCATGATGACGTGGCACCTTGCTTACATGTCTGCATGCTGACGTGGCACCTTGCTTACATGTCAGCATGCTGACATGGCTGAAAAATCTTATGCAACCCCATGTAGTGTTGCGTTTGCATGCTTTTGGTGTTGCATAAGGCCTCTTATGCAATACTTTCGTGGTGTTGCAATAGCTTGGAAAAAGCGTTGCATAAGACGTTACGCAACGCTTTTCAGGTCTTTTGCAACTTTATTTGGGGGTTGCGTATGTGCGTTTATGGCGTAGTGATCGTTCGACTGAGTCACAAGCATCAGTGCAGTCTCCAACATACACAGTGAACAGTGAGGTGAAAAGATTGACAGAAGCTGAATTACAAGAAAAGAGAGCGAAAGGACTTTGTTATAGATGCGATGCAAAGTGGGCAGTTGGTCATCGTTGTAAGAAAAAAGAATTTGAGTGTGATGTTGATTGCCGAAGAAGAGGGGGAGACGGAGGGGGAAGATAGTGATGTGCCTGCATCACTAACTGAAGAGGTCTTAACAGAAGTATCGTTGAATTCGATGGTTGGTATCTCGAGTCCTAAAACCATGAAGTTAAGAGGGTTAATTGGCGACAAGGAGGTAATTGTGATGGTGGACCCTGGTGCCACACACAACTTCCTGTCTTTGGGGGTAGTAGCAGCAGCTGGGATACACATTGAAAAATGAGGGGGGTTTGGAGTTTCATTGGGAAGTGGAGATGCTATTCGGGGTGAGGGCATATGCAAGGGGGTAACGTTGAACTTAGATGGAGGTTTAGAGATTACGAAAGATTTCTTACCACTCAAACTTGGGAGCTCAGATGTAATACTGGGCATAGCGTGGTTGGAGAAGTTAGGAATGGTACTAATGGATTGGAAGGCTCAAGTGATGAAGTTTGAGCTTCGTGGTGAGCCGTACACCTTGGTAGGGGATCCTTCACTGGTCCACGCCCAAATATCCCTCAAGGCGATGAAACCGACACTTAGGAAACAGGGCTGTGGATTTTGGGTTGAGTGCAATAGACTTGAGAAGGAAACAACAGGAGGGGATCAACACTTAAGGCATGACCAGGAGGAGGCAATACCAGAGTTCGTATCGTCTGTCTTACAGCCTTATAGTCGTGTATTTGAGGTACCCACGGGACTTCCACCATCCCGGAATCATGAACACACGATTACACTGAAAGAAGGGAGTGACCCGGTCAGTGTTCGACCATACAAGTACCCACAGAATCAGAAGGCTGAGATTGAACGGTTGATTAATGAAATGCTGGCTGCTGGGATTATCAAGCCGTCTATAAGCCCCTTTTTGAGTCCAGTGATATTGGTTAAAAAAAGACGGGTCATGGCACTTCTGTGTCGACTACCGGGCTTTAAACAAGGAGACCGTTCCGGACAAGTACCCTATACAGATCATTAATGAACTACTCGACAAACTCCATGGGGCTAAGTACTTTTTGAAGTTAGATTTACGTTCGAGCTATCACCAGATTTTGGTACGAAAGGAGGACACTCACAAAACCGCTTTTCGAACACATGATGGGCATTACGAGTTTCTCGTAACGCCATTTGGGTTAATGAACGCTCCATCAACGTTTCAATAATTGATGAATGAGGTTTTCAGGCCATTTTTGAGAAGATTTGTGCCAGTATTTTTCGACGACATATTTGTGTATAGTAAAATACAAGAAGAACATTAACAACACCTGGACTTGGTATTGCAGATGTTGTTAGAGCATAATTTGTTTATAAATATGAAGAAGTACGAATTCGGCAAGAAAGTGATTGGGTATTTGGGACACATAATATCTGAAAGTGGAGTAGAGGTGGAGAAAAACAAGGTGCAAGCTATGTTAGAATGGCCATCGCCCAACAGTTTAAAGGAGTTGAGGGGTTTTTTAGGTTTAACCGGGTATTATCGCAAGTTTGTGGCGAGTTATGCTCAAATTGCAAGACCATTGACAGAATTGTTGAAGAAAGACCATTTCGGTTGGAATGGCGAGGCTGAAGAAGCTTTTAACAGACTGAAGATAGCCATGACCAAGCCCCCTATTTTAGCGATGCCCAACTTTCAGATACCTTTCGTGATCGAGACAGACGCCTCAGGGTATGGGGGTTGTGTTACTACATGAAGGGCGTCCAGTCGCATATTTTAGTAAGTTGTTAGGGGTACGAGCTCAGATGAAATCAATATATGAAAAGGAGTTAATCGCAATCTGTTTTGCAGTGCAGAAATAAAGGCCATATTTATTGGGGCGTCATTTTATTATGAGGTCTGACCAGCAGAGTTTGCGTTTCCTTACTCAACAACGTGAGGTAAATGCTGATTACCAAAAGTGGGTTACGAAATTACTGGGGTTAGACTTTGAGATTCAATACAAAGCAGGCACTACAAATCGCGTGGCCGATGCACTGTCAAGAAAGCAGGTGGGAGAGGTAGTGCTTAACTCGCTTGTTACTACTCCAACAGTAACTTGGGATGTTTTAGAAATCGAGATTCAGAATGATCCCTTGTTACAGAGACTCAAACAGGATTTGCTCACTAAAGAGAAAGATCACTTTGGGTTTACTATGGTGGGGGACCGTTTATTCTACAAAGGGAGGTCTGTCATCCCATACAACTCCACATTAAGGCCAATATTGTTAAAGGAGTATCATGATAGTGCGACTGGAGGTCATGCGGGCGAATTAAAGACTTACATGCATCTAGCTACTGATTGGTTCTGGATGGGGATGAGAAAAGAGGTGACCAAGTACGTTCAACAGTGCTCTGTTTGTCAGCAACAAAAGGCAATACAAAAATCACCTGCAGGCCTATTACAGAACTTACCCATACCATCACAGGTTTGGGGACATATTAGCATGGACTTTATCGAAGGGTTACCGCTCTCGAGTGGAATTGATTGGTGGTCGTGGATCGATTCACCAAATACGCACATTTTCTGGGCCTCAAGCACCCCTTTGATGCGTTTAAGGTAGCAGCCATATTTATTAAAGCAGTGGTTCGCTTACATGGGTTTCCTAGTTCTATAGTGACGGATCGAGACCGAATTTTCTTGAGTACATTCTGGCGTGAACTATTCAAAGTACATGGAACTGAATTGAAGAAAAGCACATCCTACCATCCCCAGACCGATGGGCAGTCGGAGATAGTAAACAAATGCCTAGAGACATATTTGAGATGCTTCATTGGGGGCAAACCCACGACATGGGCTAAATGGTTGCATTAGGCAGAGTACTCGTATAATACGTCACCTCATACATCAACTAAAATCAGTCCTTTCAAAGCCCTGTATGGGAGTGACCCACCACATCTGCTCAAGATAGGAACAGGAAATACGGCAGTAGGGAGTTTTGAAGAATTACTTCAAGAGAGAGATGCCATCTTGGATGACTTACGTTTCCATCTCCTCAAGGCTCAGCAGGTCATGAAACGAGCAGCAGATGTAAAACGAAGAGATGAATCTTTTGAGGTGGATGATTTGGTGTATTTGAAGTTACAACCATATCGTCAACGCTCATTAGCTCGAAGACCTTTTGAGAAACTAACAGCCCGATTTTATGGACCCTATCGCGTCCTTAAAAAAATAGGGGCAGTTGCATATGAGTTACAGTTGCCGGACAATTCCAAGTTGCACCCTGTTTTTCACATATCACAGTTGAAGAGGTCTATTGGAGACACTGAAACTTCTTCTGTCCTACCTCCACAATTATCTACTGAACTGGAAATGATGGTTGAGCCAAAGTTTGTGCTGGAAGTACGACAGATGCGAGTTGGGAAAGAGGTGAGACTTGAAGCTCTGATCAAATGGAAGCAACTCCCACTCTTTGAAGCTACATGGGAAGATGTTCAGATTTTAAACAATCAATTCCCTACTTTCCACCTTGAGGACAAGGTGAAACTTTGGGATGGGGGTATTGTAATGCATTCGAATAATGAAGAGCAGCTGAAGACTTATTCAAGAATGAAGAAAAAGGGCAAAAAGGTCATTACAGTGCGGAGTCAACTCACCCAACAGTCAAAGAACAAAACAGTCATTGCAAGTTAAAAGGGAGTAGGGTTATGTAATTGGGGGGGGGGGGGGGGAGAATTAGGGTATCTTGTCATTTGTGAGTTTGTTTTCTTTTTCATTAAGGAGAGGTGGCCTCTCGAAAGCCGATTTATCATTTTATGTTTACAAACTTAAATCCCATTTGTGGATCGTATTATTCTCTTAATATTAATTCGTATTTGCTTGTTAGATGTGTTAAACCATTACACACTGTTGGTTATAGTAATCGGATAGACTATGTTAAGATCGTAATTTTGGAAGAATGTGCACTGCAGAAAAGGACCATGAGACACCTTTAAAATCTAAAAAGTGCTGGACTATGCTGGAGCTGTAAGTTGCAGTCTTCTGGTTGTAGTACAAACTGTGTTTGCTATTTGTTGTCTAAAGATGGTCTGCCAAGGTTTCTTTATTTGCCCTCGAACATTTTTATACCGAGGCAGGAATGGTAATTTACTTGTTAGACAAAACAAACATATCCTATAACATTTTGAATCCAAGCAAAACCATTACAAATAAAACATAGAGATTATTATATATGTACATTATATAAATTACAGATAAATTATTTCTAATATTTTAAATCTAAAAACATGTTACATCAATAAATTTGTGCTTATTCAAGATTGTGAATTGTGATACTTGCCTCAGCCATTGTTTATATAGCCTTTTGCAGAATCCATGTATAATTCAATGGAGTAAAATAAAATTTTCAACTAATGTAAAATAAGTTTTCAACCAAACACATTTAGTTGCAAAACAAACACTACCTAAAACTAAAACAGATTAATCAACTCAACCAGTAGAGTAACAGACAAGATCAAATATTTACTGGAGAATAAACTTATTAAGAAAAATATATCTCTAAACATAGTTGTTCACCTCGACTATGGGAAGGTCCAGATATACGGAACTTTGACAACTAAGCGAGCATCAATTTCTAAATATCGATACATTTTCTCCGAAACTTAATGTTTGTGAAACTTTCGACGAAGCCAAGCTACTTTCATTACAACTGCCAATGCTAGTATGCTACCAATTTTTTGGAGAAACCCAAAATAAGCATATCTCAACTTCTTGTTGAAATGTAAAGTGCCAACAAATCCCAAGAATCCGACCAAGAAACCAGGTCCTATGGCACTATAAAACCACACATTATTATTATCATCTTCTTGCTCGTTTTCATGACTTTGATCAGATGTTCCATTGCTGTCAGAACATCTGTTCAAGCTTGGTACTCCACATAGTAGAGGGTTTCCCATATAGATGGACGAATCTTGTAGAACCTGAAGTTGATTACCTGTTGGAATTCTTCCTGAAAAATCATTAAACGAAAGATTCAAACGAGTTAAATATGACAAGTTTGACAAGCCTTGAGGTATATGACCAGAAATTTGGTTCCTGGATAAATCAAGAAACATCAGCTCTCTTAGAATTCCAATGTTATCTGGGATCTTTCCACTTATATGATTCCCAGAAACATTCAAATTTAGCAACCCAAAAAGACTCATCACCTCTTTAGGAATCTCACCAACAAAGTTATTGTTTGACAGATCAATTGATACCAAATATGTGAGCGATGATGTGAAGAACTCCAACTCTGTTCCTTTCATATAATCTAATAACCGTTCACCATATCCAAATGAAGCATTTGAATAGAATGCAATAAACCGTTCATCGCTGTGATCCTCAGACATTCCAGTGAGATTGTCAAAACAAGAAGGGATTGATCCACTCAAATTATTTTGAGCCAAATTTAGCATCTGAAGATTAGAAAGATAACACAGTTCTCGAGGAATTTCACCATAAAAATTATTCGACTGAAGAGTCATAAACTTCAAATTTGAGAGACCCTCTCCAATCCATGAGGGAAGAATACCAGTAATTTCATTTTCCGCCAAATCCAGTGTAACAAGTCTTGTCAAATGCTGAAATGTTGCAGGGAGTTTTCTGCGGAACTTGTTGTTGTGCAAGTGTAGTGATTTAAGATGCGGTAGATATACCAAAGATCGTGGAATGCGCCCAGAGAAAGTGTTATTTGTCAAGTCCAGAAGTTGCAAATACTCTAAACTTCCCAAGCAAGCTGGTAGTCCACCTGAAAGCTGATTATTTGAGAGATAAATATACTCTATGGTCTTCATATTACATAAAAGTGGTGGAAATTCACCAATCAATTGGTTGTTCGAAAGAACAAGACTTATCAAACTCCAGCTTCCATAATTACTATCATTAGCAACCATCAGTCCTGAAAGTAAGTTGTTGGACAAATCTAATTGCTCCAGTTCCGAAGGGATTGACAACACATTACCTGATAGCTGGTTATGAGACAAATCTAAATTAACCACATGAGATTCCAACGCATTTTCAAACCACTTACCCGCGATCTGATTGTGAGATAGATCCAAGGACTTGACTCTCGAGTACACGTTCTCAAACCAGTCCGGAATAGTATCTTTGATACTTCCATTGGAAATGATTAAATCTTCTATTTCTCTTTGGTTTCAAATCCACTGGGGAAATCGGGGTCCGACTTTGCAGGATGACAAACTAAGAGAATTGAGCTGAAAAGGAGGAGTCCATGTGAAGCTAATATTCACTACCACGTCAAGATTTGATGACAACTGCAAGTGTTTCAATCTTGTGAGATTTTTCATGTGATCTTCAGATATGGTACCCGCTATCAAATTGAAAGATAAATCCAAGCTTTGTAATTCTGAGAGTTGTCCTAACCACACAGGGATGATTCCACTTAATTGATTATTGCTAATATGTAACTCCTTTAAAAAGGTTAGTCCTCTAACTGTTGCTGGCAGTTTCCCAGTAAATTTATTATTACTGAGTTGAAGCTTAACTATTTGAGTCAGATTCCTGAATAATTCTACAGGAATTGAACCACTAAAGTTGTTCACACTCACATCGAATGTTTCTATCTGAGTTAGATTGGCAAATATTTGAGCTGGAACTGAACCTTCGAAGTTATTAAAGCTAAGATCAAGGTGTTTAAGTTGAGCAAGATTTCCGATTCTAGTTGGAAATGGGCCATTGAAGTCATTATAGTGAAGATCTAGGTATTGCAAGCTCGATATTGTTCCAAGACCACGGGGAATTTGGCCCCCCAAATAAGAATAAGAGAGGTTGAGATATCTCAAATTCTTAAAACTTAAAAGAGCCAAAGAATTCAGGAATCTGTGCTCCTAAGAAATTATTCATGCTCAAGTCTAGGTATGCGAGATTCTTCAAATTTTTTAAGGAGTTGCTTATCTTACCTCTTAAGCTTGACAGTTCATAGCCTTCCCAGTCGTCATCATTAAAATCAACTGGATTGTGAAGATCAAGTTTAAAGACATGCCAAGTTCTTTTGTTGCATTGAACTCCATGCCATGCACAACAATCCTCTCCGATCCAAGACGACAGGAGATTTGATTCGTCAACAAGGCTTTGCTTGAACGTAACAATTACTTTTCTCTCACTCTCTAAGCAACTTATATTTAAAGAACCAGTAGAAGCACTAACAAATAGAAGCGTTTGCATTAAAAGAAAAGCGAAAAACATGAACACATAAAAAGACAGAGGGGAAGTATGTCCCATGTTTAAAGCTGGACTAGCTCAATTTATTAACTCTTTTCTGGATACTTTCAATGTCTATCAGCCTTTGCTAGGGATCTTGGTATTTAAACTTGTAATAGCAGTTATGCACGTTCAATAGCACTGCAAAACTTAATATTTTATAGAACTTATGTATATCATGCTTGCGTGTTAACTGCGACAAGGAGGCAAATTAACACATAAGATCATCTCCTCCTAAGACCTTAGGATTTTCGGTAACCCTATGAAGTCAACACATGTCTTAGTTTAGTTCATCTCAAATTATTCAGTCATTCATACCAAGATTTAATTATATCTGGATAATTTAAAAAAAAAAAGAAAAGGAAAGGTTGGGCCAGTTCATGTCTGATCCCTAACGTCAAAATGATATTCACTGGGCTTATGCTAAGAAACTTCCAACTTCATATTTTAATTAAATTTCCTATGTCCTTTCCTAGTATTTGTGGAGAACAGAGACAAGGTTTTAAGTGTTCTTCAAGTAATCTATAAAAAATGAAATACCTAACCATGATATTATTTTTTATGTTGTTTTTCCACAGTTTTCAACTATAGTCACAATCTGTAATTAGTTAATTGAGAACCAAGCGTTTGTTTATTAGATTTTGACATTCAAGTAGACTCTACTACACTGATAGATATTTCAAAATATTTTTCTGTGCAGAAAGTTGCAGGAAGTACATGGATTTTCCACCTGCAAATTTAAATGATTGTATAGTTATTCTAAGAATATCTAAAATATGATCATTTTGTTAGTGATAAAACTGCAAGTACACGATGACAAGTTTGCTGAATAACCTCAATAATCTTGAAAATATAGCACTACATACGGTTCCCTCTTCAAGTACAATTTTATCCCCTAGAATTTTACAAGTATAATATGGCACTGTGCGAATATATACGAACACTTACATAACTACCTTTCGAATATTACCCAACTACGGAATGCTGATAAAAAAATTTGTATGTTAGAAATTGTAAACAATGAATTATCATCTCTAAGTCTGTACTAACAAAGAGTATCATCACTCATCAGGATTCTTTCAATACACTTTCGTGAAAGAAAACTGGACATATGGATCCAGAACTTCTCCATCGAAAGAAATTAAGACCCATAACATCATAATAACATATAACTGTAGAGATGGTACAAAGTCATAGATTTGCTTACTTCTTACTTCAGCCTACATCACGGAAATGCTTCTTGCCACCCCATTTTAACCATGTCAATATTTCAGCAACTCCAACCAGGCAACCATCACAAGGCTTGATGGTTTCTTCGAAGTCATACATCAGCACACTGCCAACTCAATAATCTTCTTGCACTCGAGAACAATTAAATAAGGGTAGTACTTGATTTGTGCCTCCATGTCAATGTAATGATTAAACAAATCCATCTATCCACTAGGTAAAGAAGTATATCACTTGGCGACACTTGCTGGCAGATACAATGCATTCTACTATCATAGTTACCAATAATCTCCACAAGAGCAAGAACCATCCTTGAAGTGGTGGAAGCGACTACGATCTCTAATCACTATTTCCCTCTCAAAAATTCTTGAAATCAACTTTACTGATGCATGACAATCAGAACAAATTCGCAAATTTTTCACTACTCGGATCACAGTGCCCTTTTCAGTGGCGATAAGTCCAAAGGCAACAGCCATCTTCTCACTGTGAAAGATTAGTGTTTTTTCCTTATCTTCTTCTTCCACGTCAAAGAGAACTTCATTTTTATTCGGAAAATGGCCTGCCCATTTTAAACGATGAGAAATTTCAACTAACATGTCATTAATTTCTTCGGCCCGAGGGTGAATCTTTTCTTCTACCCCAAATTCATGTATCTCACCATTAATCTCAATGGAGCTACACCCACGGATCTTACCAATCCCTTTCTGTTTCATAAGTTCTCGCACCTTGGAGACATCATCCCACCTACCTGCATTAGCATATATATTGGACATAATTGCTAGGTAACCTCCATCTTCTAGGTCAAGTCGGATAATTTGTTCAATTGCCAGTTCTGCAAGTTCTACGTTTCCATTAATCTTACATGCACCAAGCAAAGCACCCCAGACCCCTGTATGTGGTGTTATAGGCATGCTTTTGATTAATCTGTAAGCTTCGTCTAGCAAACCAGCTCGACCAAGGAGATCAACCATGCAACCATAATGTTCTAATTTAGGTATTAAACCAAGATCTTTGGACATACTAGCAAAGTACCTTCGGCCTTCATCCACCAGTCCTCCATGCACACAAGCACACAAAACCCCAAGAATAGTTGCATCATTAGGATGCAAACCATCATTTTTCATCTGGCCAAAGAGTTCCAAGGTATTTCTACTCTGGCCATTCATCGAAAATGCCATTATCATTGCATTCCACGAAACGACATCACGCTCCGGCATCGCCTCGAAAACAGATTTGGCACTTTCCAATTCACCACACTTTGAGTACATGTTGACTAAAGCAGTCCCCATCACATTGTTTAAACCAATATTATTCCTATCAATATACGAGTGCACCCATTTGCCAACATCTAAAGCTCCAACTTGAGCACAACCAAGAAGAATGCTTATTAACGTCACGTCATTCGGAGACACATTCACCATTTGCATCTGCTGGAAGTATTTCATTGCTTCACTAAACCTTTCACTACGTACAAGCCCACCAATAACCGAGTTCCACGATACCAAATCCTTCTTTGGCATATCATTAAAAAACTGCATCATTTCTTCCACTTGACCAGACCTAACATATCCTCCTAAAATCGTATTATACAGCAACATATCCTTAACCGGTGCTTGTTCAAATAACGCTCTCGCATCGTCAACATTCCCAGCTTTCACATACCCATTAATCATTATGTTCCAAACAACCAAATCCCTATTCGGCATTCTATTAAACAACTCCCGCCCTCTTTCCATATCACCAAATTTACTCACAAACCCATACAAAATCGTCGTCCACACCACCATATCCTTAACAACCAACTCATCAAAAACTTTATAAGCATACCTCATGCTCTCAAACCCACTATAAAACTCAATCAAACTAGTCCCTACAAAAACATCCATATTCAACCCAACTTTCAACACTTCCCCATGAACACATTTCCCTCTACATTGCTCCAACAAGTCATTACAAGCCCTTATAACAAACGGGTACGTAAACTTATCCCCCATTACACCCTTAATCTTCATTTGATCAAACAACATAAGTGCGTTTCTCGGTTCTTGATTCTGTTGAAACCCTTTTATCATTGTGTTCCAAACAAAAGAATTTGGTTGAGACATTTTATCAAACACCTGGGCTGCATAGTTCATGCAACCCAATGTAGAACAATGGGTGATGAAGTTTCCGATGGCGAAGCTGTCCATATGAAGATTTGTTTGGAGGAGATGAACATGGATTGACTTTAAATGGTTTAAGGTTTTGATCGATCCTGGGGTTTTTAACAAGTTTAAGAGATGTTTGTGTTGAGTTTCTAGTTGTGCAACTGATCTTAAAGAAGCCATCCATTTGCAAACTTTTGGCTCCTGTGTTATATTATTGAACTGTATTGTCAGTATATTTGCTTTACATGAACGGTTTGGACATGTTGTATACCATGTTATACATACCTTTGTCCTCAACTAGCTAAGACCTAATTCTGCGCTTTCATAAAAAAATAATAATGCTATAACATCACGGTACGGTGTTTACTAGAATTTTACTGAAAAAAGTGAACGAACCAGTACCATCCGCGCTAATTGGTGATATATTTTGTCACTCATAGCTGGAATTCCAATGTACAACCGTCAGGACTTAAAAAACCAAGGAAACAAGAATCATACTACACAGTCAAAAACATGATCAAATTAACGATTACAATTTTGCACATTACAGAATGTTGTTGTCGGGACATTTTGATACCAGACTAATGAAGCTTCCTGACTTCATGCTATACAAATGTAACAATCAGGAATCAAGTCAGCCATATAGTGCATTCTGTGGATTGACTACAAGCGGAGGTTGAAGGAAGTTTGTCATTGGGTGAAAAGCAGGAGATGGAACATTTAAGGAAGTCCCTACTCCTTGTTCAATCTGCGGATGTCTACTGATATGCCATGGCAATTGAGCTTCAGGCCCATGCTGCATATAGGCCCCCTCACAGTGGGTGAAGTTTGTCATTGACCTAAAAGCAGAAGCTGGAACGTTTAAGGGAGTCCCTGCTGGTGGGTCAATCCGCGGATGTTTGCTGACATGCCATTGTGTTTGAGCTTCAGGCCCAGCATCTAAGCCTGCAGCACGCCGTTTCTTTCTGTACCTCTTACGCGTTTGAGCTTCAGGCCCAGGTGCAGTATGTTGTTTCTTTACAAACTTGTGTGTTTGCGCTTCAGGCCCAGATGGCCATTTCCTTCCGGACTTCTTACGCCTTTGAGCTCCAGGGCCAGGTACAGCATGTAGTTTCTTTACGAACTTATGTGTTTGAGCTTCAGGCCCAGATGCAGCATCTTGTTTCTTTCTGAACTTCGATTGAGATATTTCTTCTCTGACCTCCTTAGCCTGCTTTTCTAGCTGCTTGGCTAGTGATAAAAGATTTTCAGGTGGATACTCAACCTCAAGCTGACGGTCTTTGATGCATTTTATCACATCTCTAAGCGCACCAATTTGTTTGTGTAAAACGCTGTTACCCTGTCATAATATTTGAAACAAGAATGAACAGCTTGGCAGTTGGACTGGAGACTTAAAAGAATGGAATAATAATGGATCAAGGAAAACATACTTTTGGTACATGAGATGCTTCTGTCACTACCTTAAAGCTCAAGTGATCTTTCAGGATAGGCACTGGCGGGAACTGCCCAACAAGCTTAAATTCATAAATGTATCGGATGGCCTGCATCCTGTCCCCCTTTTGAATGAGACTTTTTACTAAATCTGTTGGCATGAAAACAGTATTCATCAGTTTTATCATACTATTTAAAAGAAAGAATTTAAAAGCTGCTATACAATTCTATTTTCAAATGTTAAAAATGTTTACAGGGCATGGTTCGAGTGCACCTGCAGCCTGCTAAAGTCACAGGCACAACCCAAGTATTTTTCTTATGCGTTTTCATCAACAGTGCAGCATGAAGAAGGCTTACTAATGCTGCGCTAAAAATAATATAAAATTTCATTTCACCCTTAATTTTGTGATCCATTTTTTTAAGAGTGGCTGTGCCAAAATATAAATAATATAAAAATGAGCAAGTAAACTTGCTTCTCTCAAATCTTCAAATGCAAATACAATTAGAGCATCACATAGAAGAAAAAGCGAGAAAGAACACGTACCAGAAATTTTATGTGACAGTCCTAAGAGCCGAACTAATTGGGGAACTCTCCTTCGTTGATAAATGCTGTCCAAGAGGCCAAAAAGCTCATCTAAATCAACTGCAGAAGCCACTTTATAGACTGCCAAAAGGTGAAAAAGTCCATAAACCTCTACCGGGGGTACAGGTTTCCTGATATTATAATCTAGAAGCTGTGCTTTCCAGTCCACTGCAAATTTGGCAGCTTTCTCTTTGACATGTGGTTGAATTTGTGGTGATGTTTTCAATAATAATTCTAGCATTATTATAAAACATTTCACTACAAAAGATTGTACACGTCTTTGGCAGTTTGAGTAATAACAGCTTCGAATTGCGTCTAGAACAAGTTTAGCAAAATTCGCAGAGTGAAATAATTTAGTTAAATTATTTTCCTTTTTGTTAATCTCGAGGCCAGAAGTATACGTTTGATGCCAGTGACAAAGACTTGAACTCATGGTCTGATTTGGTCTCTTATCTGAGAGTCGGAAGACTTCACATAACTTATGAGAATAATTAATGCATGACACCAATTCAAAACGCCTCTCAAGCTCACTGGTGTCAAAACTTGAATTAAGACCATAGGCAGAAATAAGATTCAAGAATCCCAAGACATGAACAGCAGTCCTCATTTTTGCTCTCCAGTCACATGCAAGTTTCATTGCCTCCTCTTTCACCCATGGTCCGATCTCTGGTGATTGTTTCATGAGTTGTTCTAATAAAAGAATGTAACTTCTCATGACACCAGGGGATTCATAATGCTTATCTCCCATTTCCAAAAGCGGAGTATCGATTCCTTGAATAGCATTCAGGACAAGCTTTGCAGGCTCCTTTGATAACTTGAGGACATTGAAGATATCATAGCCTAGCTCTTCATGGTCTTCCGAATTTTCAATCAAGAAAACCCGCAAACTTATTGCATCCACGTTAGAAAGGATGAAAGCCAGGGCATTCCTATTGCACAAAAAAGGGCTGGTAACCACAGTAATGCAGTCCTCAGCTGGGTCGGGTACAACTGTAGCTGATTTACATTTTTTCTCAGCTTCTTGTTTTGCTGCATCATTGTTAGAGGCTGATAACCTAACTTTTTCATCTTCCTTCTCTTGTATAAGCTGTTTATCTTCCTTCTCTTGTATAAGCTGTTTAATAAATCCTTCCATGCATTCTGGAGAGTATTCTGATTCAAGTTTGTAATGAAAAATGCACACAAGTGCCTCTCTCAGTGAAGCCACAATGTTGTCAATGGCCTCGTCCTGCACAAAAAGTTCAAAAGGAAATTCAACAATTATTTTGAATTTTTTTGCTAAATAAATTCCAACAAATTTGTTTTGTTCTAGTATAATCTGAAATATTAATGGTAGACAAGCTAGCACATCTACTCAATTCCATGCGTAGAGAGCAGATACAGTGCATTTTGCACCATCCATATCAGTAAAAGTGGCCTCGTGCAATAAGAAATCGGAATATTCAGAGAGTTCTGATTCCATGTTAGGCTAACATGTTCTTTAACAATTCTAAGTAGTTAGAAAGTTGCTTTACGATCAATATTAGGTCACAAACGTTGACATGAATTTAACATTAGATAACAACAAAAAGAGATTACCTTTTCGTCAACTGGGTAGTTACTATTCTCGCGCAAAGTGTTTGCTGTCTCTTCAGCATTCTTCAACAAGTCTTTCAGAAGTGATGCGGGCTGAAACTTGTCCTGGAGCCCAAAAGCACAAACATATTTAACTGCTTTAACATGCTGCTGCTTTTTTAACATCACTTCAATAAGATCTGTCAAATACAAGATTGAAAAAATATTGATTAAATCAGATCTGTGAAAACGACATGAAACGACACGAAAAATCCGGTTTTGGGTTTTGATTTTTGGTACACGAAAATACACGAACACGAAATTACACGAAATATTTAGTGTCGGATATGGGTTTTCATTTTGGATACACGAAAGTACACGAAATATTATATATATAATTTTTATTATTTATATAACATATATATTATAATTTTTTATATTTTTATTTCGTGTACTTTCGTTTTGGGTACACGAAAGTGTACTTTCGTTTTGGGTCGAAATATTATATAATAATTTTTTATATATTTATTTCGTGTACTTTCGTTTCGTTTCGGGTTTACACAAAACATTTCATTTCGGGTTCGGGTTGGATAGTCAAGTACACGAAATGATTTCGGGTCAGTTTCGGTTTTAGCTCTGAGTACACGAAAACACGAAAGTACACGAAACGACACGATTGCCGGGCCTAATCTTCATCACATAGACATTCAATTATGTGAATACAAATTAAAGGCAATTGGAAGAAATTTACTCACTGATTTTATCGGTGTCTTCAAGGAGCTGGCAAAATTTTGAAGTTTGTACATGCTGACTAATAACCTCAAAAAGATTTAAGAACTCTTCTGGGTCAAAAGCAGACCCCAACCCGTAGGAAGCAAATAGGTTTAGGAAAACAATAACCTCCCCTGAGCTCTTCATTTTACTCTTCCATTTCTGTGCAAGTTCCATTGCTACTTTTTTTAGACGTGGTTGAACCTGTGGAGAAATTCTCCTCAATTGCTCCAACAAAAGAATGCTACTTTTACAAACTATATCTCCTTCAAACTCCTTATCCTCTATTATCAAGTAAAAATCTTGCATGGCATCCAAAACTAATTTTCCAGGATTCATTGACATCCTAAGAGCCCTAAGAATTTCATCAGCCATTGAATCCAGATCCCTTTTGTAGTTGATTAAATACAAGAGCAAATTCTTTCCACCCATTGTAATACAAAATCTTATATCTGCATATGAACCATCAACACTGCATGGCTCAGGTTTTACAATTGAGTGATCAACATTGCTTAACTGTTTCTTTTTCAGTTCGGATTCTTTCATCTGGTCTTCAAGTTTTCTCTTTTCCAACTCAAATTTTCTGCATCTTTCTTCACACGAAATTCTTATTGAATCGACTTCTTTCTCCTTTGCCTCGATACTTTTGACTCGATTTTCATGCTGATCTTTTATGAACCCAGACAATAGTTCTTGAGGAGTTCCCTCCATTGAGTCAAGTTTCTTGCATCTTTCATCGTTCAAAACCCGCACTGAATCAATTTCCTTCTCCTTCAAATCAATGGTTTTAACCCTTTCTTTGAAGTGCTTCTCTTTCAATTCAAATTCTTTTTTCTTTTCCAACTCAAATTTCCTGCATCTTTCTTCACATGACATTCGGATTGAATTGACCTCTTTCTCTTTATCCTCATAACTTTTGAGGCGATCTCCGAATTGCTGCTCTTTTATATTAAACTCAATCAACGACTTTTGAAGGTTTTTCTCCATTAAATCGAGTTTCTTGAATCTTGTTTCATTCAGAATCCTCCCCGACTCAACTTCCTTTTTTTTATTCTCAAAAGTTTTAACCCGTTCTCTAAAATGCTTATCTTTCGATTCAAATTCTTTCATCTGATCATCAAGTTTTTTCTCCCGAACTTGAAGTTTCCTGCATCTTTCTTCACTCAAGGCATTCTTCAAATCAATTTCTTTCTCCTTCACATCCATGCTTCCCACCCACTCCTTAAAGTGCTTCTCTTTCAATTCAAATTCTTTCAGCTGATCTTGAAGTTTTTTCTCCCTAATTTCAAATCCCCTACATCTTTCTTCACTTGATACAATCTTCAACTCAAACTCTTTCTTCTTCACATCCATAGCTTCCGACGACTCCTTTAAGCGCTTCTCTTTCATTTCAATTGATTTCAACCTATCTTCAAGTTTTTTCTCCTTAATTTCAACTCCCTTACATATTTCCTCACTCAAAACATTCTTCTCATCAATTTCTTTCTCCCTCTTATCAATCGATTCGACCCACTCCTTCAAGCACTTCTCTTTCACTTCAATCTCCTTAAACCTCTTGTCAACCTCTTTCTTTTCCTTATCCAACTTCTCCTTTTGAGAATTAAACTCCCTACACAAATTCTTAACCATCTCAATTTCCTTCTCCTTGGAAACAAAACTCTCCTCCATAATCTCAACCTCCTTACTCCTCTTCTCATTCAAATCCCGCATCACCACCAATTCATTCTCCCTCGCCTCAATCCCCTTCTCCCTCTCCACCAAATTCTTCCATATCATCTCCAACTTAACTTCTCGATTCTCAATACTCTTCTCCTTTAACTTAGCAACCTCAAACCTCTCCTCAATCAAATCCCTAATTCCCTCCACTTCCCTCTTCTCCGCACAAAACTTGTCGAAAACAGCTTGGACTTGCACTCTCTTGTCATCAATTCTCCTCTCTTGACTCTCCAACTCCTTCTCCTTGCTCTCAACTTCCTCCATTCTATTCTCCAAACTAGTCCGAATCTCGTTAAGTACTTGATTACTAGTTGTTACAGATTGCTCCACTTGATTCAATCGAGCCTCCCTCGATTGAATATCGGTGAAGCAATCTTGCAACAATAGCTGAGTGGAAGAATCAAGATGTTGTTCTAGATTCTTCCACTCAACAAGTAGCGAAAGCATCGCTTTCTCTACATATTCTTTTCTAGTTTCAGTGAGTTTGATAGCACAATTAAGCTTCTCAAGTGAATCCATATGCAGACAAAAACATGAATAGATGGAGGAAGGGGAATACCTAAAGTTGACGTCAATGATAACGATGCTTTTTGTGAAACGATTGAATTTGTGATGTTTTGTTTGTAATTGGGTACCAACGAGATATACGTAGTAACGTATGTATAGGTTGAATGTATCTATGGTTTTATTATTTTTTCCAGAGGCAGGCGGGGTTAGCGATGTAATTCGAGTTGAAGGACGAGCACCTACCAGGCCTGTCAACGGATTCCATTCGAATGGGATCATCCTAAATTTATATCTGAATTGGTTAAGAATTTTAGAATTCGGATTGTATTCGTTTAATAAATTTTAAAAAAATTATTTTTTTAATTTAAAAAATAGTATTTTAAAATTTTTTGACAAAATAAAAACAAAAATTATGACATATACATTGACAAATTCAAATTTATATTCCAAACTAATATTATTTATATAAAATTTTATATATTATATATGTTTTAAATATATTTAATATATATTATACATTACATAAATATATAAAATATATATAAATATAATATATAAAATTTAAGAGTTAGCTTAAATATAAATATAATATAATATATCAAATATATTTATAATATATAAATATATATATTATATTATAATATAATATAATATATTTAATATATTTATATTATATAAATATAATATATAAAATTTAGTATGAACAGATTAAGGAAAAAATAGAAGAATTTGTGTTAGCTTTCGAAGTCGAGCCACCAATCTCATTTTAAGAGGTTCATGATACAACCACAATACTACATTACGTTTCGAGTTTTCTTAAAAATCTTATAAGATAAATCACGCCATTTTCACTTACCTTATTTTCTTTTTTGTTTTCACTTTTGAGTAAATAAAATGTTAGTTTACATTATTTATATAATTCCGTTTTTTCAATTTTCGTAATTTTATTTATCTATATATTCAATCATCTTATAAATTTTATTACACATGTATGTTTTGGATTAAATATATATTAATTATGTTATTTATAATTATGTTATTTATAATTGATATATTTATATTATATTATATCTCTGATCATACTTTATTTGGATTAGTTGATAATAGATACCTAAAAAATAATATTGAAATTTGATCCAATATAAGGAATTTAGTATATGCAATGTATTTCATTATTCATTACTTCTGTTATTCTAAATTAAGAAAATTAGTTTTGAAATTATTTTTAAATTATACAATAATCATGTTTATACATTCATCGCATCCGTTTCTTAATAATTTTCTTTTCAGAATGTACACTTCATTTGTTTATATTTTCTAAAATAAACACATTCTACATTCTTTTTGTCGTTATAAATGATTAACATAAAAAAAATAAAATGTTAAGATAAAATTCTTGGTTATACATGAATGTTACCAAGTTTGGATTAAAAAAAATTCACAAACATTTATTTCTATGAATATATTAAATTATTGAAATAAAATACAATTTAGTTTTTAAAAAAATGGTTAATTAAATATATATTCAAGTTTACATTTATCCTGAAAGAATGTGATTGTTTAGCGTTATATTACGTAATATCTAATCTCCTTTTGGATATAAGATTAAAAATATAACTAACGTAATATGCTTCTTCCAGGTTAATCTGATATAGAATGATATGAACTATAATTTTATTATTTGTTTATTTGCCATTTTTTTTAAATTTTTCTTTGCAACCTCAGTCTATTTTCTATAGGAATTTTGTTTTTATAGGTTCTGTTAGTCACAGAGGCATGCCTGAATACATCTAATAACAAGCCTAAGTATGTGTAATGCTATGCATTACCTACATGACCTCTTAACTGAGGGAACCTCTAGTTGTAGAGTTTCTATTTGTTCTGTACTTGTAATAGGCATCAAATTCTAGTTGTGTTACTGTAATTATAAAGTCAAGAATAATGCTTGAAAGAAGTTCCAAGGTTCATGCCTCAAGCAAGGAGATAAAGACTGCCAAATAATCACAGTTGGGATTTGAAGAAATGAAGAATTTGCCTAAGTACCAATTCGAGAAGTACATTTGTCTATTCGAGAAGTCTAGCATTCGAGAAGTCAGAGATTCGATATCTCAGAAGACACTATTCGATATCTCTGAATACATTGTTCGATATCTCATTCGATATCTCAGAGATTCGATATGTCTATTACTCTATTCGAGAACTCATGGAGTCAACAAGTCAAAGCATCATTCGAGTTCCCTAAGAGTCAACAAGTCAATGATCTATTCGATATCTCAAGGACTAAAGAAGCTATTCGACATCTCAGGGATTCGATATGTCAAAATGCTCTATTCGATATCTCAAGGAGTCCCAGAGAAAAGAGCTATTCGAGAAGTGATTCGATATGTCAATATAACACTATTCGAGAACTCAGAGTTATCGATTAAGTCAATTCGAGTTCTCGAATTAATCACTTAGCCACTTCTCGAATACATTCTTGGAGACAAAATACTGAAGAATTGTACAAGTCAGAAACCTGCAACAAGCCAAGACGCTTTATTTGACTATGTACTATAAAGCAGATTGGAAAGCCTACAAAGAAGCTTGGAGAGATAAGACAAAGGGACAAGGAGCTAAAGAAGTGGATCTGAACAGGCTTTGGAAAGTCAAATCTGTAGCCGTTTGGACTCTTACTCAAATAAGATAGATAGACTGGAAAGTATTTTGTTTACCTACCTTATTTGTAGTAAGTAGGTGTATCCATGTATATAAAGATACAGCCTCACTTCCTTAGCTAAGAGTGATAAGTTTTTCAATATACATCTCAAGAAATATCTCTCTAAGAAAAACGAAGCTGAGAATACTACCTTTTGTATTCACAGATTGTAGCAAAATCTTTATCTAATAAAATATTAGATTAAAGTGATATTGTGTTGTGTTTGTCTTTGTTATCTGTACTTACATATCTCACACATTCAACACATATCCAGCTGCAAAGATTCAAGAACAAAGAAAAGTTCAAGAATCCATTCACCCCCCCTCTGTATTCTTTTACCGTATTCAACACTCAACAAGTGGTATCAGAGCAGGCTGTTTAATCTAAACAGAAAACGATCATGAGTTCGAATACACCAAAGACTACAGGTACGGTGAAGGTCCCTAAGTTCGACAAAGAGAATTACAACCTCTGGAAAATAAAAATGCTGTTGTTCATCAAAGCTGCCAATCCTCTCTACCCTGATATTCTCAAGAATGGTCCATTTGTACCACAACAAGAAATTGCTGAATCCACAGTGGGCACAATAGTCATTCCTAGATCATATGTTGCAAAAGAGCCATCCAAATGGACGGACTCAGAGAAGGAAAAGGTTGCCTTAGACAGTCATCTCATGTTGCTGATCATAGACTCCATGGATATGTCGATGTTTGCTAATATAGCATCATGCACATCAGCCAAGGACATGTGGAACCACATCGAGGTGTTATGTGAAGGGACAGAGGAGGTAAGAGAAAATAGGAAACAAATACTGGTCACACAGTATGAAGCTTTCATGGCACAGTCCAAAGAAAGTATTACTGATATGTTTGAAAGATTTCACAAGCTGGTGACTGAGCTTCAAATGAATGGGAAGGTTTACAGCACTAAGGAATTAAACATGAAGTTTCTACTATCTGCACCAAACCATCTAGAGCAAAGGGTCATATCTCTAAGAGAAAGAGATTTGAACAAAGTCACATATGATGTGCTCTATGGGGTTTTAAAAACTCATGAGCTTGAGTTGCTTTAGAAGAGGGCTATCCAAGCCAACCAAGGCAGAATGATAAACACATCATGTGCCTTGATTTTCAACAAATCCGTTCAAGACCTGGAAGCATCTACAAGTCAACTGAGAATAGAAGAGATAGTAGATGATGAAGAGACTGAAGAAGAAGTGACTGAACCTGTTGATGAAAAGGAAGAAGATGAGTTCTATACTCTTGAAGAGTTGGATGCCATGGAAAACACTTCATATGCTTTTATGGCTAGAAAATTCCCAAACATCATATTTAAGAGGAATCAGCCCTTCAAGTCTAGATCTCAAAATCATTCATTCAACAAGAGCAAGGCACCTGTGAAAGCAAACAAAAACAAATTCAAAACCAGCTATGTGGATAGGTCATCTGTAAGATGTTATAGATGCAATGACCTAGGGCATTTTGCCAGTGAATGCAAGAAGCCTAAGAAGAAGGATAAGGAGTTTCTTGAGCTTGAAGCTAAGTATGAGGCTCTGCTAAAGAAGCATGCACCAGGTAAGGCCTACATAGCTGAAGGAAAGTGTTGGGATGATTCTGATAGTGATGGAGAAGAACAAGAATTCTGCAACTATGCCTTGATGGCCAACTCCAAGGAAGAACCATCTGAATCAGACTCTCAGGTACCATCCCTCACTACTATAGACATGTCTGTTTCTGAATACAAATCTATGGTTGAACAACTATCTGTTGAGATGTTTAATATTCATACTAGTATGACTGCTGCTAATGAAGAGATTGCTAAACTGTCCACTAGGAATGAACTGTTAAACAAAAGAAATGAGGAAATAGAACTAACTGCTATGCAAATAGAAAACCTTAAACAAGAAATCGAATATCTAAAGAATAAGGTTCTATGTGCTAGTCAAGTCGAGAAAGCTCTTAGGGATGAACTAGCTGAAAATGAATTTTAATTGAAAACATTCAAGAATTCCTCTAGTCTATTGCAGTCCTACCATGAGAAAAATCTAGCTAGACCTAAGGCTGCTATTGGACTTGATTATGACACTCTCAAGCAGAGGAAAGGCTATGCAGTCATTGAAGATGACATTGTTGTTCAAGAGGAAGTGCCTCAGGTTTTGAAAAAGGCTGAGACCCCAGTATTTAAAACACCAACACTTGAGATTGATGAGGATGCCTTACTCATTAAGCAAATGTTGGATGATGAAGATAAGGCACAATCAAATGAACAACAAGCATCCTCTAAGAGTGAGAATGTCAAAACCAAAGCCAAGGAGTCAGTAGGAGGTAAACCTAGACTTGAGAAATTTGTGAAGTTTGTTTCAGCTGGGAATAATGAATTTGAGAAGAAAGTGGCTAAAAAGAAACAAAACAGGAATGACAAATTAGGGATTAACAAGGACAACAACTATGCTTATGTGCCCAATGCCCCTAGGAAAGTTTGTCAAAATTGTTTTAGCACTAATCATTTAACTCATGCATGTAAGAAACCATCTGGTAGTGTTGCTAAACCGTTCTATGATTGCTCTGTGCCTTTAAGACATAGAGACTCTCCTTTCTGTGATAAATTTGATTGTATGCCATGTAACATGAATGTAATGACTAGTTGCTTTAATTTGAGAAGACAATTCATGGAAGGATGCATCAGTCACAATGTTCACACACACTACACAAGAACAAAGTCTTCAAGTCCTCCTAAAGTTAGGAAGGTGCCTCTGTCACCTAAGTCTAAGAACCCTGATTCTAAGACTTCTAACAGTGACAAGAAGACTAACATCAAGAAAATTGATAAGCATGCTGTTTATGATAAGACTGTTGCTAAGCCACATGGACCCAAACTTGTTTGGGTACCAAAGGAGAAGTAATACCTTTGTGTTTGCAGGGCAAAGAAAGTGAAAGAAAGGTCATGTGGATTTTGGACAGTGGATGCTCAAACCATATGACTGGTGATATGGCCCTGCTATCACAGTATGAGGAGAAGGCTGGCCCAATGGTTGCTTTTGGAGATGACAGCATTGCCAACACACTGGGATATGACAAGTTGGAAATTGGAAATGTCATCATTGAGAATGTAGCACTGGTCAAGGGACTCAAGCACAATCTACTGAGTGTTGGTCAATTTACTGACAGAGGCTTCAAAGTGAATTTTGACAAAGATGAATGTTTGATCACCCACAAAAAGACTGGTGACTTTTCTCTATCTGGAGTAAGGAAAGGAAGCCTGTTTGTAGCCAATATGAACTGTGCAAACAAGGACAAAATCTGTTGCTTTTACTCAAAAGCATCAAATGAAGACAGTTGGATGTGGCATAAGAAGCTATCACACTTGAACTTCAAAGGCATTAATTCTCTAGTCAAAAGAGAGTTAGTAAGAGGCATGCCCACACTTGAATTCTGTCAAGAAGGAGTGTGTGAGGCTTGTAAAAAGGGAAAAATGAAAAGATCAAGCCACAAGTCAAAGACAGTGACATCAATAACCAAGCCCCTACAACTAATTCATATGGACTTGTTTGGGCATGTCAATATTATGTCACTAGGAAGGAAAAAGTATGCTCTGGTGATGGTTGATGATTTCACAAGGTATACATGGGTAGAATATATATATATATTCCAGCCACAGTTGGATATTTTAATATATCCAACCAACCCATCTTATACCATTAAAACGTCCAGTCAACGGTCAGGATGAACAGGAGTTACGCTATATTATATTGCGTATACGCTCTATAATAGAGCGTAGTACGCTATATTATATAGCGTAACAAATATTCCCATTTTACCCTTAATCTGTTCCGCTTTATTATATATCTTAGCCGAGAACTACACCAATTTCAGCTGAAACAGCCCTTCATGTTTTGAAATATCATTTCAAGAGTGTTCTTGAGTTTATACCCAATCTTAAATCATTTGGAGATATATTTTACACCATTACAAACTTAATCTACACCAATCTATACCTATTTCTACTTTACCAATCTTAGTTTATTTGTCAAATCTTACCCAAATTTGATGATTTTGAAGATTTTGAAGATTGAGCTTGGAGTACAAATCCCAAATTAAGATTTTTGAAGATTGAGCTTGGAATTCAAGGTTAGCTCTCTATTTAACCCATGGTTTCTTTCATTTTTTAAAAATTAAAATCTCCTAATAAGACACCTAGTAAGATTGAGATTGAGGTAGAAAATGAAGATGTTAACGAACGTCCACACACACCTAAAATAATAGATCTTGATGATGATAATAATGAAGATGTTAAGAATGATGATGGTGATGGTGATGTTGTCTATGATGTTGTTGATAATGGTGATGATGGTGATGATGTTGAAGATGTTGAGAATGGTGTTTCTTTGGATGATTTGAATGATGTTTGCCCATGTGTTGGTCAATTATTCGATAGTTTAAATGAAGCGGAGAGGTTTTATAGAGATTATGGTAGGCGTATTGGTTTTGAAGTAATAATTAGAACTACACATAAACGTTCAAAAAATAACAAGATTTGTTCGCGTTTGTATATATGTCGAAAGGGTGGGAGATTAGCCTCAAAATCTTTGGATGATGAAGATGAAGTTCCCAAAAAAAAAAAAAAGAAAAAGAGATTCTCTTGGTAGAACAAAATGTAAGGCGCGAATGTATGTTGTTCATAGAGAGAAATGAAATAAGTGGGAGGCAACATTGGTTCATTTGGTACACAATCATGAGATGGTTTCACCTAGTAAGGTACATTTCATGCAAAGGCCAAGAAACATAACACCCATCATGCGAGAATTGATTATAATTTTGAGTAAGTCGGGTATTGGGCCTCAACAATCTTTGAATGTAATGGGTGAGCTTACGGGAAGCTTAGAGAATATTGGATTTACTAGTCAAGACATTCGGAATGTTTTGCGTGATATTAGACATCATGTATTTGATTCGAGTGATGCCAAAGAAGGTTTGACATTACTCCAAGAATTAAAATGTAATAGTTTTGGGGAATTTTTCTATCGAGTAGATGTTGATGAGGATAATCGGGTGCGTTCCATGTTGTGGGTTGATCCAAGATCATTAAATGCATATAAAAATTTTGGAGACGTGGTAGTATTTGACTCCACATACCGCACAAATAGGTATAGTATGCCATTTGTACCTATTACGGGGGTGAACCACCACTACCAATCCATATTGTTTGGTTTTGCACTAATAAGGGATGAGAAAGAAAGTTCTTACATATGGGTTTTGAAGAATTGGTTGGAAGCTATAGGAAACAACCCTCCAATCTCCATCATCACCGATCAAGACATTGCACTTGAAAATGCAATTGCCGAAGTTTTACCAAACACGAACCATCTTTATTGTACTTGGCATATAAGAAACTTTAATGCATCCACAATTCAAACTTTAATCCAATAAATTTTAATCCTAATAATTAGAAAATTATCCACAAATTCGAACCCTAATCGAAAATTATCCACAAATTCGAACCCTAATTCGAAAATTATACACAAAATCGATCCCTAATTCGAAAATTATCCACAAATTCGAACCCTAATTCGAAATTATACACAAATTTGAACCCTAATTCGAAAAATTATCAAAAAATTCGAACCCTAATTCGAAAATTATCCACAAATTCGAACCTTAATTCGACCCTACTCAAAATTATATACATACATGCATACATGTACACAAATCTACAATTAGATGATTTTGGTGATATATACATACATACATACATGTACACAAATCTACACACATCTTAATAATTAGATGACATCTACATACAAGAAATAGACACGAAGTTACTCACTTTATATGCAGAAATGATGAAATTGATGATGATTTACTTCCGATTCCGGTGGATTTGCGATGTCCGGTGGTCTGTGGATGATTTGCTAACTTAATGTTTTGTAAAATAATGTATATGAACCACAATACGCTATATGATATGCTGTGTGAAATAAACCCGGTTTCGATAAAAAAACCGTCTACGCTATATAATATAGCGTACTACGCTATATAATATAGCGTAAGTTTAAACCGGCACGTGACAACACGTGACATATTTAGGGATAAAAAGGTAAAAAGGCTTACGCTGTATAATATAGCGTACTACGCTATATAATATAGCGTATACTTTTAAATCCCAACCGCCCATATCTTTAGTGGATGGTTATAGATGGGTTGGATCAATATTCAAAAATATCCAACTGTGGCTGTAGTAGAGGATCCTATATATATATATATATATATATATATATATATATATATATATATATATATATATATATATATATATATATATATATATATATATTACTAGTTGAAGTAGCATTCCAGTTATATGAATTGCTAAGTGCTAGGTTTTGAAAAATTTGTTAAGTTGGATGTGTTTTGAATTGTTAAGTGTAATTTGCTCGTGTTAAGGATTAGTAATTGGAATCTGGTAAAGTACAAAGTTGTATGTGGTTGTATTTGAATCGTAAATTGATCTCGGACTGTTTAGTAATGCAGTAATTTGCATGTTGTATTTAGAGCCATAATTATTATTGTTAAATCATTATTAAGGATATTAATTTAATCTTTAAGGATAAATGGAGCTATAAATGCATTTTAGGCGGATGGTGGTTTGTATGAGTATGTATGTATATGTGAAGCGGGTAGTCAGGAGTTCGTAAAGAATGTATGTTATTACGATTGTGAAGGTTATAAAGTGGTATTAAATTAATTGTAAAGCAAAAGATGTCTTGATTTCTGATTGGGTTGATTATATTCGACAGGTAAGACGATATTATAAAGGAGGTGCTGTTGAATTTTTATTAGAATTATTTTGTAAATTATAGAGTAATTTGGTAAGAATTATTTGTAAACTGATATGATGTATGTATTAGCGGATATAAAAGTAAGTTAATGTTATGTGCTAAGTGTTATGTGATTTATGTGGTTATATATTACTATTTTTAGAATATGATCAGTGTGTGCTTTATGTGTTAAGTTGTAAAGCATAATAGGACACGATTGGGTAGAATAGAGTAGACGGTTAAGATTATAAGCATATTGAAGTAGTAATTTACCTGTATATAGGTACGCATAGGAGGCCAGTTAAGAGTCAGCACATATGTAGATGGAATGTAGAGGAAGGAGATACTTATCGGTATTGACAAGTGATAAAGGAAGGATGGATGTGTGATCGAAGAACGGTGAAGTATAAAGAAGTAGAGACGGATGTAAAGTGATAAAGTGTTAAAGTATTGGAAATGGAAACCCTGTGTATTGAGGCAAGTTTACTATCCCTCACTTATTGTTCAAGTGATGTGAAACCTTTTGTATTATTTATTGTTCTTTCAAAATCCCTTCTTGCAAGCAATCATTTTTACTCTGAATAACGTGAACCTGTCATGTTAATTATACGATAATCCTTTCAAATCATTTTGCTAGTGCCTATACTTTTCATCTTTATTCCCAGTGACATTTTCTTCTATTAAATTACAAACACTCATTCTTAAATTATTCTGTTATTGTTTATTTTCCCCACCTATCGTTTAGGTGTTGATTTATTTTAAAATGAATTTATTTCAATATTCCTCGTCTATGCTAATATTCTTTAAAGTATATTTTCTTTCAAATTTATGTAAACTAATTCGAGGTTTATACTGTTGTAGAGACATGTGTTGCTCAGTGACGGTTAAAGCCAAGAATGAATTGAGATCTTCTTAATTATTTAAACTCATTATTGTCATGCCGGTTCTGGCAGCTGAAGCCTATGAGTGCTTAGCTGACAAGAGTGATACCATAAGTAATTGAGAATTTTTTTTAATCTTCATTTTATACTATTCGAATCTTTCATGTTAGCTCAAACTTTGCCACGGATTTTCATCAATTGATAATCTTTGAAATGGGTGGTTATAATCAGTGCAGTAACTTAAATCTTCTGTTGAACTTCGAATTTCCTGTATTCTCTGATTTCTTTATAATTGTTGTTCCATTTCTAAAATCTTAATAATTACTCAGTTATTTAATTTATCATGTTTTTGTAATAACCGTGATTTTATTAATGATTTTATTGTTGAGCCCTCTCCGAATAAAGTTTGAAAACCCTATTTTATTAATTTAGGGATGCGTATAAATATGTATTTAAGTACACCACTACCCTTCTATTATTTTTGAATTATTATTGTTAATATTATTAATATTATTACTACCATGATTTTTGCTTATTTTATTTTCATTTAAACTACCCCTATAATTTGAATTTAGTGGACCATTAGTATTTATTTAGTTATTCCAAAGTAGTAGTAATTTGGTATAATAGGAAATTGTTAGTGGATTGATTAATTTAAGTGTGCTAGATTAATTTTTTTTTTTTGTAAGCCCATTAAGAGCCCAAGAGGGGGATATTATTTAAGCAATAAAATTGTAAAAAACAAGCTCATCTCCCTCATTTGTTATAAACATCCGTGCAAAAAAAAAAAAGAGAGCCAAACCTATACTCTCCTTTTTCACCATTAAAACCCACACCCTCCAAAGCTTATACACCCTTAAATTTTAGCCCGATCTTACATGTAATGGGAGATTATTGATCCCCGTGATTAGCTCTTCATATCTGTATATTAAAATAGTGATTTCGAGAAGTTGGATTAAAACCAAGCTTAACTAAATTCATGTTTTTGTAAAAAAAGGTATGATTTTGAGTCTTTAAAAACCTTTGATCATATTTTTATTTATGTTGATCATGTAAATTTTGAGGTGCTATGTTTTGAAATCATGATTTCTTAATTTATGTATAAGGGTTTGTAAAAGTTTGTTGTGCTTGTATGATTTTGGAACCAAATATATATAATTATGGGTTGTTTATACTTGGGTGTGTGATTAGGGGAATAATTGTGATTGCATGTCAATTTGGGGGCCACCACTGCGGCGGTAGAGGTGACCGGCGGTGGTGAGAGTTGCCGAAAGTAGGACAGAGGGGGTAAGGGGGTGTTCGAAGGGGAAAAAGGGAGAGATTGAGGGGGAGATTGTGAGGTACGAGAGAGGGAGAGACGGAGAGAGATTGAGAGAGAAAAGAGAACAGAGAGAGAGAGAGAAGAGATCGGGGAGAGAGAGAGAAGAGATCGGAGAAGGGGAGAGATGAGAGATTGGTGTGCGAGAGAGAGATCGAGAGATTCGAGTAAAGAGAGGAGAGGCGAAGAGGGAGAGAGATGGAGGTTGAGAGAGAGAGAGACGCGAAGGAGGGAGAGAGAAGTCGAGAGATTGGAGAGAGGCAGAGAGAGTTAGAGAGAGAGAGAGAGAGAGTGCGGAGAGAGAGAAAGGAGGGTGGTGGAGGTGGAAGCCGCCGGCGCCACCATGGCGTCCGCCCGGTGACCGCCCCTGTGGTGGTGGTGGTGATGGTGTATGCTTGCATAAATTGTGTGTATAATTAATTATTGGGTAATAAAATGGATTAAAATAATAAAATAAATTAGGAATATCAAAATGGATTTTTATAGAAAGGATATTTTATTATTTAGTTGAGCATTGAAATGGGATTTAATTAGGTTGTAAAATGAATAAAAGTAGAAGGAAAAGTGGAATAAAAGAGCATATTATTATTTTATATTTTATAAATGGGAAGTGAAAAATAGAAAAGTAGATGGTATAAGTAGAGATATTTGAATTAGAGTAAATTGATGGACTTACACAGTAATTAAAAGTGGTGACATTATTTAAATTCCGGATTATTAGTTTAGAGCCAACAAAGACTTAATGATTTATAGTTTAAATGGCGTAGAGAAAAGAAATATGGGTTATTTGGATGATTATTAAAATAAGAGAAAATTTATTTATTAGAATTTGAGAGAATTATGAAAATAGAATTATTTTTGATAAACTACATTTTGTTAAAAATGGGAATATTGATTACGGATTTAGATTAGGTAAATTGGACATAATTTAAAATAGAATGTTTTTTTTCTTTTTATGCTTTTGTTAAACCGTAGAGACTTGATATGAGCCAATATTCGCTTAGAAATGCGAGTTAAGTAATTAATTGAATTAGAGAATTTTGTAATAAAACGAGAATTATAGAAAAGTAGTATTGATCCTATGAAAACCCTTTTTATTCATTTTATTCGAGATATGTTGTTAAATAAATCAATTAGTACCATATATTTAGGAATAATTAGAGACCTTGAAATTGAGAAGTTCCTTGCGAATAATGTGATTTTTGGATCATACGATGTCACAAAATCCGATGTATTAAAATTTATATGAAAAGTGAATAGAGCCTCCATTTAATTTATTAAATTTTGAATAAGGCGTTAGTGAGGTTTTAAGGTTACGAGAATATTCTGAATAATATTTTCAAGAATTACTTGATTTACCATGTCATGATTCCGAGTTATTTTGACAATTCGTGATTAATTTCGTACCCGAGTACTAAGATCTTTTTGATAAATTATTATAGAATTTCTTTCTGAGAATTGAGACATTCGCTCGCGGGTAACGCTTTTTAATATTCGGTAGAGTTTAGCGTCGAGACAGAGGCAAGTTCATTCCTACCCTAACTCTCGAAAATTTCGTATTTTTACTCTTGTTAATTCATTCATATTTATTTTTGAGCTATCAATTATGAGATTTATTTGTTGCTCATTATGATGCAATAATTTCTTTTTGAGAATTATTTTCTCATTAAATATTATTTTACTGTTAAAATTAGTTTACTTGCGAATTGTATCCCCTATAAGCGTAGAAGCAATTTCGTTGCTATCGGGTCGATCTCATTAACTCGAGACGATTATTTATTTTGATTCAGTGGAACTAGTCTCATTAGTTCGAGATAGTAAAATTCATTCTTTTCAGTCGAATTTATTGTACAAATTCGACAATATTTATTGGTTATCTTTTAGTTGGTTCATCTTTCGAATCAACAAATAGGAGTTATAAAATTTGGGTCGTTGGAATTTTACTCGTTGATCAAGTGAAAAATATTCTATTTAAGCGTTCATCAATTATGAGTATTATAAATATTTGAGTGGTACTATTTGCTCAGTACGACTCATTATATTTCATTTTAAGACTATTCTCATTATTTCGAGATAGTTGTCTTTCTTGTCAGAGGTTGACACTTTGGTCGTGTCAACCAACAAAATATTATTATTGAGAGTTTACACAAGTCCATTGTTCGGATTGGTGGCACAACTGAGTCAGACTGGCAATCCGCCAGACAATCAAGTATTTTCCTGTGAAGTTTATCTCAAAATATCAGTTCATTAAATATTCGGGAATTCTGTATTCTACTGGTCAATTTTGGGAAAGAGGCCCATATTAGAGAAAGAGAGACTTGTGTACCGTTATATGGACACGAGAATATTTAGGCACTATGTTTCCAGGGTTGATTTAATAACCCATTATGATATCGTATTGTGGTCGTGATCGGGCGAAATGCGGTGTCATAGGATAGTTGATCGCCCCACCGAGATGCCGAGAGGTTGGAAGACCAGTTTATTCATTTCTCATGAGTCATCAAAGTTACACCAAATGAGTCTTTCGAGTATTCTGTTGTCGAGATGAGTCTTGAGTCAATGTCAGATTGTTGATCAGACTGTTCATAAATTTCGAGTATTTCTTTCGGTAAATTTTATTATGTTTAGATACCGAGTAAGGAGAGAACTTGCTGAGCACCATAGTTGCTCACTCTTGCTTTACAATATTTATTCAGCTGTCAAGAAGGAGAGTTGCGAGACATCCAGCCAGGGATCCAGAGGAAAAGAGAAGGCTCAAGGCCATGCTGACAAGGACTAGAATATCCAGCTGGAACCTTTATCTTTCTACCTTATGATCTTATGTAAGATATTATTCAGAGATGTAATAAATCGTATCGTAATAATGTGTGAGACCGATCTTGAATCTGCGGAATGGGATACTTAAGCTCCGTTGTAATAAATATTTTGCTTTATTATTGAGCTAACGTGTACTGTAGGATATCGAGACTGATGTGACGACCCGGGTCCCCGGACAGGGCGGATTTGGGGGCGTCACAGTTTCCTTGATATATGATTCTATCCTGCTGAACCCTATCATGCTTAGTTCAATCTTATTGCTATGTCATTTATGATTCTTTATATCGAATGCTTCCCTGACCCTTAATCTTTTATTGTTGCTCATTAAAATGACTTAATTAATTAAAGATGTTTTAAAATTCCTTATACTGGGCTGATCTGTTATCAGTGAGTATAAAGGACTTAAAAGTGAAATATTTTAAAGATTTTAATGTGGGGGAATTCCGTCAAAAGGTTTTCTACGGATTCCTTCAGATTGGAGGCGTAAGAGGTCGGGTGATGCCGGTCCAACATTTTTTTAGCGTAAGAGGCTGGGGGAGTGCCCAGTCCAGCATTTGAAAGGCCAATGTATTGCCTAATTGGGAACCCAATTTCAAGGTCCAGAGGGACTTCGTGTCTGGTATGGGGACTTTACGTGGCTGATCACCCGTATTGTCCGGAGTCGTGGAAAAACTCCAATCAACTTAAATGTTTTCAAAATGGTTTTAATGAACAGAAAGTTTTGATGAGAAAATATGAATGCAGGAAATGAAAAGAATTATTCTATGATAGAAATTGAATTATTCCCTTGAGATAAGTTGGTCATTGATATTGCTCATCAATGAATCATTGAAATATTGTTGTTTCACTACATTGTTCACTTGCTGAGCGTTGTTGGCACACTCTTGCTTTATTTTCCCTAACCTTTCAGTAAGGATTGAGGGTGGATGTCTACATCTTACAAGTCATATGAGAACAATGAAGCAACCTACATAGGATAGATCTCGAAGCCAGAACGGGTAAGCACGGATTGGAATTAAGCTACAGATTAGACGGTGTAGTAATATATTGTATTCAGAGTAGTGAAAGAAATTGCAATAATTTGTATAGTTTAGATTCTTGTTTCATACCATAACCTGGAATCGATCCTCGGTGAGGAATAGTTGGTGTATTAAATTTTACATACAGATGGATAGTCCGATTTACGAATACTTCATGCCGAATTTTTATAAAATTCCCCTATATCAAAGTCTATTTTATTATAAAAAGTATATTTTCAGTATTGGGATGTCGGGGCGTTACAGAGATGACATTGACATATACTCAAACTTGTACATCATACCCAACAATATTATTATTGACGTCTATCTACAGTCCTTATTGGCATTCACTATTAACACATATCACTACTCATATTACAATTTCATAATTACGAGTTTCCAAATCAAAAATTATTAAACCAACTGCTACCTTCTTCTTTAGAACAAAATTAGAGGTATTTATATAGAGGCACGTGCCTTGCACGGGATGTTACGCTAGTTTTTTTTTATATATTTTATGTTTTTTGAACTCGATCCCAATTTTATTTGATAAATTCAAATTTAAATCCGATTATTTCTTCGTTTTTATAAATTATTATTGATTTATATGTTATTAATTGGCCAAGAAAATTTCTTTATAAAACTAAGAACTTACAAATTTTTTTATATATTAAGCATATTATTAATTATTACCTTATAAACCGTGCGATGCACAATTCTTTTTAAAAAATTTATTTTCATCTTTCAAATTTATATTTATTCGATTTCATATCTTCATTTTAATATTATATAGCAAAATAATAAAGATCATTAAATCTTAAAATAGATAGATGAAAATTGTGAAATTTAATATTTAAATTGTATTTGACTGTTAGGAGGACCATATTCAAATATTAAAATGGATATTTTGAAAATTTAAACCAAAATATGAATGATTTCCTAAATCTAATAGATATCTCAACATAATTATTCGTCATTTTTTTCTCTATTTAGTTTCGGGCGTATGCAATGCACAAAATTTTTTAATATTTATAAATTTATTAATTCACAATATTTTAATATTCGAATTTATTAATTTTTTTATAATATTTTTAATATTTTTATTCTAACAATATAAAATTTTCTTTTTAATACATTGGGCATAACGTTTTAGACTTTCAAAATTTTAATTTATCTATTAAAAATATAATTATCCTTTCTTATAAAAAAACAATCAAATTGGATTTAAAATAAATAATGAAATTGATATTTAAATAGTTTAAGACGTTTACTTTATTATTTGGGCCCTATTTTGAGTTCAAAATCACATTTGAACAATTTTGTAGTTAGAAGCGAAACTTATAAAATAATCTTTTATTCAATGATGGTTTAGGAATGGATTTCAACTGAAATTATCCAGAAACTGAAGAGAAAAGAAATTTACAAATTTTTAGATTAAGAATTCTATTCACACATTTTAATATTTTAATATAATTCTAATAATAATTAAATACATTTTTTTAATATTAAATCCAACGGCTCTCTGTCTCTTTATGTTAAAATCTAGCGGTTATTATCATTTTAACAGTAAAGGTACCAAAAATTATGGATAAGATTCTTTTTACACTTATTATATATAAAGATATAATAGTTTAGATAGTACAGGTTATTCAACCAAAACTACCCAAGAACTGAAGAGAATAGAAAGTTACGGATTTTTGCACTGAACACTCCATTTAATTTAAAAAACCTATCTATATTTAGTTTATTATATTCTTATATGGTAAGTGTAAAAGAGATATGTTATTTCCCAGTTATGCACCACGAGATTGTAGAAGGGGGGGGGGGTTGAATACAATCTCAACTAAATTCTTTCGAACTGATGAGGTTTAAAACAAATTGTTTTAAGAACAGAAAGGAAAACAAGATAAACAAATTATCTAACACACATACAACACGAGATATAAAAAATCTCAGGTGGGTTAGCTTGATTGCTTATTCCACCCGATGGTTATATTTGAAGATAATTCTCTACGTACGAATACACAGCTGCGGGTTACAATGTTTTAGTGTTTACAAGAAAACCTAAGCTATCAGCCTTGTGATCGGTGTTTTCTTCTCTACTAAAAACTATTGCTGCTCATACAGCTTATTAAAACTATATGAAGACAAGTAAAAGTTACATGAAATGTGATGATACATTTCTGGTATAACTTGTCACACACACATACTCGAAGTGGTAGCCATTTCTGGAATTATCATGAAAGTCTTCTTTTCTTGATTTGGACAATCCCAGCATGCTTCAAGTCAGTGTATGTTTCTTTCTTCAAAAGTTACTAAGTTCTTGAGATGACTTAGCTTCCAAGCCCACGTGATGCTTTATGCAAAAGATCTTTTTGCTTTGGATCTTTGTCTCTGAAAGTAGCTTTAATAAAAAAGATAATCTTTTTGAAAGTCAATAAGCTTTTCTGCTTATTGAGCTGTGCTTGAACTTCCCAGATATAACGGTTGATCCTTATGCATTTATCAAGATATCCTTTGAATCTTTCAGTAGAAGTGTAATCATTTTGGAGGTTGCTTCCACTCTTATTGTTGCCCTTGAAGTCGGATAAACAGTGACTGATTTCACCTTTCACTTTGAAGAGTTTGAGCCTTCAAATATCTACAATTTGACTCCCTACTCGTAACATCCTCTATGTAATTGGCCACTGTCTATAAGTCACGGGTTGCAAAGTAATTCTCGGTCTAATCTACATTCGATGTGTTCCTTTAGAAAACTCTGGTATTATTATGAAAACAGGTTGAGTTCTCGAACAGATGAATCTTGAGTTCTTGAATGATGACTTCTCGAGCAGTTCCTTTAAGTGAGTTCTCAAATAACTTCCCGAACAGTTCCTTTAAGTGAGTTCTTGAATGACTTCTCGAATAGTCTTTTGAGAGGACTTCTCGATTAGTGCATGTTGCAGACTTCTCGAACAGAGCAATCTGACTTCTCAAACTAGGACTTCTCGAATAGACCCTTTTTGTAGAGTTCTCAAATGACTTCTCGAACTCTTCTTTTCTTGATTTCTCAAACTTACTTGCATGGTTACAGCAAACTCTTTTTTGACTACTGATATCTGAATTTAGCATCCCAAGGCTTGTTACAGAAATAATTCCTAACTACATGCAGAGTTCCAATCTCAAGATATTGCTTTAGTTGATCTGCATTTAAGTTAACTTCCTAATTTTTTTGTCAGTTTCGATTTCTTGATTCATTTTCTGTCTTGTGGTATTTGTTATCATCATCTAAAACATATATGACTCAACAATCTCCCCCTATTTATGTCTTTGAGAAAAGAACATAAATCCAGAGTGTGATGATAACAAAAACCACTCTTCAGATTTTTCTTTCATTAGAGCAGAAAATATTGATCAAACTTCTTTGACACAGTTTCTGGATTGTACTACTTACTCCACTTGAGTACTTAGAACTGCTCCCCCTATGTATAACATTTATTCTGAGAGTCTTGTTCTGTTTCTTCACTTGCTGGTTGTTCTAAAAGTAATTCCGACCCTTCTCTCCCTTTGTTGAAAGATAAAGAAAGAGACTGTTTGAGATTGAAGGAAAAGTCTGAAACTTCCATTCATGCTCATGCTTACTTCTCCCCCTTTTTTGTTATCAGCAAGATCAGAGTAGTAGTAATTAGATTGAGAACCAGAGGGATGAGAAACTTGAATTGACATGAAAATTTTCTCTCTTAATCTCTCTGTTTTTGCATCAGGATCTCATCCTGGCTCACTTCTCACAACCCACCTTCCCTTCCTAAAGGGGTACTCAACCTCTCCTTTTGCTCTCCTGGAAGAAATAGGAGACCACTCTTACACATAACTCACCTTTTACCCTGGAGCAACTAGGCCTCTCTTGTTTTTCACTCCCTTCCCTCAGTCCTAGAAACCATGAAATTTCACAAAGATTAAAGAGAAATTGTTGTTTTAAACAGAGATAAGGTTCAATAAACTGCCTTTAGAGAAAGCTTAGTGAACTGAGTGTTGGCTTCTTCATGAATTAAAATGAAGAATCAAGAGTGTTTGGAGTTGTATTGAAGTGCTTCAGTTTCCAAAATAGGTATCCATGAATGGGGCTGAATCCTCTCATCTATAGAAGATTCATCAACCTGAATTTGAGAAATAGTTAAGAGTAACTTGTGTGTGCTCCCCCTGTGTTAATTCAACTTGTACTAACTCCTGGCTAAATGACAAGTGTTATAGGTTGCACAATTGTGTCCCTTACCCTCACTGATTGTGTTTCTGCTTGGGAACTTGATTCAATAGTTAAAGTCTGTTGAGAAACTAAAACTAGAAATGTGGATGTCCTTATTAATCACTATGCCGTTTTGGGAAGACATAGGATGGCCAGGCTGGTTTTACACACCCTTACCTTCCTTGTTCTTGTGGTTTCTTGATGTTCACTGAAGGTAGTATTTTTCGTAAGTTCATTCTTAGGGAAGGACTCTTGTTAACACAATATCACGCAAGTATACGTGGTCACAAGTAATACAATTAAAGTTCGTTCCACTGAGATCTGGTTAAGTTCGTTTTAGTTAATGCACCTATTCAACAATGTATGAATTTAATTCACTGCTAAGACAATAAATAAATTGAGATTTTAATTAACTAAATTAAGCTAAGATGCAAAGTAAGAACTAATTAACTAATGAGAATTAAATCTGAATTACTTATAAGAATAAAAACATGGGATCCTAACTTCATTATCTACTTCACTTAGAGTCGATGCCTTTAATCAATACATATGATATTTTTTGATATCTGATCGGATAACACGAAACAAGTAAAATCTACCTCTCGGTATACTAATACCAAACTACGCATGCATCTACAAAAGAGATAGAAGATGGGTAGACACCAAATATGTTTAGACCCTATATCTCTATAGAATTTGAAAACATAAAGGTTTAAGCACAAGTTATCCACATAGATCACATAGGGCACCATAATATCTCAATTTACGCCACAAATCATGATGTTAAAACATCAACCTATCCTATGCTAGCATGGCAAGTTCTAAATCTCAAGATCCACTCTCGTTTCGCAAGAGATTAAAAAATACATGAAACACAACCATATGAGGATATCAAGAATTCACCACACATAAATCTTTAAAGCATACAAACTACCAAGCTACATAGATAAATCCGTTAGAATCCCATGACAACGTTTAGTTCATAATCGAACCACTCGTCATCTTGGAATCTGATGAAACCATGATATAAAACAAGATATGAATGAAAGAAGTAATAATATTAATCAACAAAGAGTTAAGAAAACAAATCTAGAATCCAGAATAACACAAAAGATGAAGTAGATCTAGATCCGTTGCTTGTCACGAGTGTTGAATCCTTCTCTCCTTTTCTCCCTTGCAGATCTAAGCTATGATACAATAATAAACACGATACAAATTACAATGCTAAGATGTGTTTAAATAGGCTCTAGATTTCTTGCCCAGTAAGAAATTACCTTCTATTACAATTAGAATTCGATTAAGGTACTAAAAACTGCCAAAAATACAATTAGAACTTGAAAAGGGAAAAACAGTAATTCCCTGCTCCCATCAGTCTGCTTGTCATGCTGCTTGCGCCCACCACGCGCAGCCTGCGCGTGGAATACCTGTCCAATGTTGTAGAAAATCTCCCAAGCTTCGCGTGGACAATAAGATCGCTGAAAACAGACTTCTAGAACTCCAGATATGGCCAAAACAGTGTAGACTGCGCAACCTTATCAGAAATCCGAATTTTAATCAATTTATCCTCCAAAAACAATAGAAGCATCACCCATAATCGACATTCTTGCAACCCTGCACAACTACACAAAACACATCAAAACTATAACAAACTTGAGTCCAAGACAATCAATTTAAGCAGAATTGAAGCGATCCAAGTGGATATAAATCCACTTATCAACTCTCAATATTGATTTCAAGTAGATTATCTATTACAATCTAGAAGTGTGGAAAATGGGGGTTTTGAGTTTGTTGAGGTGTTTTATCAAACACCTTGCATACGATAAATAAATTGCTATAGAAGAAGAACTAAGTTAATGGCAATCATCCCAATTTACCAACACAATGAGTGAATAACCAAGATATAGAGATATTTGACCCAAGGATAATGGAAACTCAAGCACTTCAACCCAACAACAAGCAAAATATATCCAACTCTACCTAACCAAGATAATTGGTGAAGCACACAATTACTTATTTCTTTTCTAAAAACACTAATTTAGTGAAGCACATAAATTAGCTCTCTTGACATTAGCAACCAATAATGAAGCACTATCAATTGAACCAAGTTAAGGAATTAAACAAAGAGAGGCTAGGACAAACCCAAGGATGAGAAGCTTAACCTAGGTATTTGCACTTGAATCTTTTGGATTTAGGTACACTAAATCTTGTGCTACTATAATGAATGAACTAACGATTACGTATTAGAACAAACAATTAGCAATTGAAGATACAAGAAGAGTAAGGTGAAGCAACTTGCAAATATCCAAGCAAAATCATAAGCAATACATCACAAGCATTCAAGATAGAGTTAAAACAAATCTTACTTAAAATGAAATAGGTTTGGTACAAGAATCCCTCCTTGAGCCAAATAAATGGAGTTAGTTACTCATAATCAATGCTAGATTATGAGCAATATATTCTCCTCTCTACTCTACTAACCATAATTGAAAGCTCTAGATATGATAAAGAGGGAGTTAAGTTAAGATAAGAGATGAAGATGTGTTTGGCTTTACTTCTTTTAATACACAGCAGGTTCTGTACGGCCTGTTGAACGGCCGTATAGCAACCCGTACAGAAAAACTGCTCCTTTGAACGGTCTGTCAAACGGCCGTACAGCAGCCCGTGTGGGAGAAAATCTTCAGGATAATACATTAAACACCTCCCGGCATCGCGATCTTGCATCTTCTAACTTCCCTCTTGAATAATCTTCGCTTTCAAGCCCAAAATAATCCATCTTTTCAATAATTAAGCACAAGGCACTGAAAGATGAAAAACTTAATTAATATCGATAAAACAACATTCGAAACTAACAAAAGTGTAAGAGAATGAGAGACAAAACGTGTATAAAATACACGTTATCAAATCTTCCCCCACTTGAACTTTGCTAGTCCCGAGCAAACTACTCTTAACAACGAGATAATTAAACTAAATTTATTATTCCAAATGAGAAAATGGTTGAACAAAAGCATTCAAACCATCGTTTAAACCCCCAAGTAGCCTTGGAGGACGAGTTTCGTTTCGTGAGGGTTTATAGATGATGTACCCACAAAATCACAAAAGTCACTAACAAACAAGAAGCTAACAATACCTACTAATTAAGCTAACTACTATACCTACATGTCCGAAACGTCATACAAATAGGAAACAAGCCAAGCATGTTGCTACATTTACTTGTAACTAAAATCAAACATATAGAGCTATTCACCATGTCATCCACTACAACGAGCTAACAACCAATTCAAGAATCAAGATAACACACCTTGTGCAAAATGTAACCATGACATTAAAGCTAAAATGAATGCACTTCAATCGTGAAAACTAGACAAGATTATCACAAGGCATACATGGCTTCGCATTAAGAAGATGAAATTTTTATGTTGAAAAATCTCATATCTCTCAATTATGCATCACACAAGTATGGGCTAGAAATTTCACTCAACTCCAAGTCTAAATGCATGCGCTCTACTTGACCTTGCATGTCCACCTAAATTCCGGATTGCACCAAAAACAAGGAATTCATAAAATGGGTTGTAACAAGGCTTGGGTGAAGGTGTGAAAATTTAAGTTCAAGAAAGGTGTAAAAGTCTCGCTAGTTGAGTCAAAATGACGCTTGCTCTCTTCATAAACCAAATTCTTAAACTAAAGCATATCTTCACTCATTTACAATTACAAAACACAACCACATTTACCAAGAAAATTGAATCAAAATAAAGTACAAAGATTTTTTTTTAACATACCCCTTTACTTATTACTTTTTTTTTTAGCAAAGGGGATGCATTACATATATAAATACTACAAAGAACTTTGAACCACATCTAAACATGCATATCACACTAGTTCCCACTTACAATAAATAGCATTCTTCCTCTTCATAACATCTCCAAATTCTTATGCTCAACAATCAATTCTTTCAAAGACTCAACTAGCTCAACTAGGTCGAGAGTGAAGTATTTGGCTATGACTTATGTATAGAAGGGAAAAGTGATGAAGAAAATATGGATATAAGCTTCAAAGGGGAGTAACTAGGGATTATTTTCATGGTTCACAAGTGTAAAAGGCCAAAATGGTTATCCTAAATAGAATTTCATTATTATGGTGCATCCATAAATTAAGGTTTAGTGCAAGCTCTAGAACAACAAACACACATAAAGAAGGAGAAACACACAAGCAAAAGAAATCATCGCTCAAGGCCTCACAAGGTTTACGTTGTAATAACATCTTCTTGATTTGATTCCATGCATGCTAAGAGATAACCGCCATGTTCACAATTAAATTATAACAATCTAGACTTTTCATGTCATTTTAAGTGTGTGTGTGCAATAAGGTGCATCAACTTATAGATTCACATTAAATTGATAATGCTAGACACGAAATAGGAGAAAACAAGACTACAAGCTCACAATATCTTAAATTTTACAAACAAGTAAACAAGCTCATGATTTCCCAAAGTAAACGATACGGACATCAAATGAAACAAAAGAGAATACTAAAACTAGCTACATATTATATTACAAGGATGAACATAAACAATCCTTCCTCACTTAAAACATGGCATGTCCTCATGCATGACAAATAAAAATGAGGAAGAAACAAGAGTGAAAGAAAACTCCCCTGAAAGTAAACAACAAGGACCGGGAGTACCACTAATGCTTGCCAAAATCCAACTTCGAACTTCCAAACCACGAATGAAATTACCGCCACACACTATAATCAACCCAACAAAAATAACTGACACGCCAATATCCAACACCCTCAAAGCTAATTTAATAGATATAGAAATAATTAAAAATAATTGTTTTTTTAAAAAGATAAAATAAAATAAAAATAAAATAAAATAAAATAACTAATCAATAATAAATAAAATCAAAAATCAAAAATTAAACTTTAAATTGAATTAAAATTGATTGTTGAATTTATGGAAATTGTTTATTTTAGAAAATTAAGAATATAAATCAAAATCAAAATTAAATAAGTGAATAAAATAAAAAAAAATAAAAACAAAAAAAAACAAATAAACAAAACCAAACACAATAAAAAAGGGAAGGGGCTGTTTATAGAAACAGAAGGGGAGAAGGGAATTGGGAGAACGGAGTGGACGGAGATGGTGGGTCGTGGTTGTGCGGATTGATGGAAGAGGCGAGTTGAAGAAGGAGAGCAGAGGTTTAGAGGCGAGGTGAAGAGGTGAAACGGAGGGGAATGTTGGTGGTGTGTTTTTGAAAGAAAAGGGGAGGTTGGGCGGTGGGTTACAGAAGGTGAGAGGGGAAGAAAATGGGTGAAGGAGTGGAGAGGCAGGAGGGTACGGTGAAAATGGAGGTGCTGTGAGGTTAGGGGGAAGAATAAGAAGATGGGGCTGGGATTGGAGTATAGGTGGAGCGTTTGGAGATGTTGTTGAAGTTGAAGGAGGCTGCGGTGAACGAAGGAGGAGAGAGTACGGAGGGTGCGGGAGGTGGCATGGTGATGCAGCGGAGGTGAAATGGTGATGGCGCTGTGGTTTTGGTTGAATTGGCGGTGGATTTAGTGGTGATGCAGGCGGAGAAAAGGATGGAATGGCTGTGTGAGTGATGGGAAGCTGGTGAATGTTAGGGAATGGTGTTAAGGGGAGAAGGAGATGTGGAGTTTGGAATAATAGTAGTGAAGGTGGGTTGGAATAGAGAAGAACGGAGGAGAAGGCTGTGGTGCGAACAACGGTGAGTAGGCTGTGAAGACGCGGAGAAGGAATGTTTTTGTTCTGTTTTGAATATTTTTTTAAGAGCTGCACGGCCTGTTCAACAAGTGGGTAGATTCTCTAAGACCCCCTTATTTTGAACTATCATATGGACAGAAGCTCCAAAAACTTGCACAGCCTGCTACACGGCTTGTTGCACGGTCTGCATCCCGTACAACAGCCTGTGCAGTCCTGAAATTTTATAAAAATTATTTTTTTTCTTTTTCTTTGTACAGAAAATTTCCACAAATCCTTGAATGCTTGAATAAAATACTAATTCCTGAAAACATGAAACAAACAATTCAAGGCACAAGTGGAACAAATATAAAAATTATAAAAACTATAATTAACGATACTAAATATTATTGAGCGGGCCATTATTATTATAATTTTTTTTTGAACTCTATTATAAAATTCTCTAGTCACACCACAAAAATACATAATAATTAATTCTCATATATTTTTGGGTCATTTTTTTATGAATTAAAATAGATGAAAAAGAAAACTCCACTCACTAATACTTAGATCAATCCTGAAACCCACAATATGCTTAACACCCTACATAAATGCAAGCGAGGAACTAAATCTAACACACGCATAATAATATATAAATACATGCGTACCTTGGGTTGCCTCCCAAAAAGCGCTTTGTTTATTGTCGTTGGCTCGACTTATTTATACAAGTAACATAACTAATGAGGTGAAAAAGTAAATAAATGCACATACCTACGAATCAATAATAAAAATAAGGTGTACAAATATACCTTTGATCCATAAAAATATAAAAATATTTTTATGATCTTCACATCTTCAAGAGACTTTGAAAAAGCAAAGTAGCTAGAAAAATCGTCAGAATAATCATTATAAGTACGACTCAAAAACTCTTCCCAAATTGGATCCTTATATACCCAAGCAAAAATTTCAATTTCATCAATCTTTAATTCATTCTCAGTTTTCATTGGACATTCATCAATTTTTATCTCATCTACCAATTCATTAAACTCAAAGGTATTTTCTAAGTTTGGTAGATTCTCAACTATATCAAATTTATCATTGTGAAGCTTAGGGCAATCGTCAACTAAACAAGCAGATTCATCCTGCATAAAATTTTCATCAATTACAAAACAAGAATTGTGATTCGTAGGAGAATTGACCTCCGCTAATCGATTCACGATTTCGGCTAGTTGACTTATTTGCTTTTCCAAGTTGGATATGCTTTGAGAAGTGTTCTTTTCCAATTGAGAAGTGTTCTTTTCCAAGTTGGATATGCTTTGAAAAGTGATGTTTTGAAATTGGAGGTTGTTTTCCGCCATTTGTTTCATCATCTCCTCTAATGATGATAAGGAAGACGAAGAAGACCCTTGATGGCCTTGGGAATTATATTGCGGATCATAACATTGATTTTCAAAAGCATATGATACTCAATGCTAGGAGGGTAAGGAGCATAGCATGAGTTTGTAGAATATAAAGAATTCACCTGATACGCATTTAAATTCTTAAAAGAATTAAAATCTTGATATCGTTCTTGATCGTGGGTGAAATATTGGGCGTTATTCCAACCACAATAATTATCCATCGTCTCCTGAAAGAGTTAGTTCATGTCTATATCTAATAAACATGAAGACAAGGTAATAAAAAAAAGAAAAAAAAACTATATACAAAGATAAAATCTAAAAAATAAGAAACAATTGACTCAAAATTATTATTGTTGCCTTCCCCGGTAGCGGCGCCAATTTGAAGGTAGTATTTTTCGTAAGTTCATTCACAGGGAAGGACTCTCAATATTGATTTCAAGTAGATTATCTCTTACAATCTAGAAGTGTGGAAAATGGGGGGTTTTGAGTTTGTTGAGGTGTTTTATCAAACACCTTGCATACGATAAATAAATTGCTATAGAAATAGAACTAAGTTAATGGCAATCATCCCAATTTACCAACACAATGAGTGAATAAGCAAGATATAGAGATATTTGACCCAAGGATAATGGAAACTCAAGCACTTCAACCCAACAACAAGCAAAATATATCCAACTCTACCTAGGTATTTGAACTTGAATATTGTGGATTTAGGTACACTAAATCTTGTGCTACTATAATGAATGAACTAACGATAACGTATTAGAACAAACAATTAGCAATTGAAGATACAAGAAGTAAGGTGAAACAACTTACAAATCTCCAAGCAAAATCATAAGCAATACATCACAAGCATTCAAGATAGAGTTAAAACAAATCTTACTTAAAATGAAATGAGTTTAGTACAAGAATTCCTCCTTGAGCCAAATAAATGGAGTTAGTTACTCATAATCAATGCTAGATTATAAGCAATATATTCTCCTCTCTACTCTAAAAATGTAAGAGAATGAGAGACAAAACGTGTATAAAATACACGTTATCATTCACCACTTCCCTCACCCTCACTTTCCTCCTGAACACTCCCCTCAAGTTAAGATTTTCAAGGATTGTCAACTACAGTTTGTTGAGAAACTGTAGATGGGGTTTCAAAGATGGAACATTGTGAATATATGGTGTGCTGATTGGGTAGAGAATCTGGGGGACATTCCAGCACTTCTCATTTCAGCAAATTAAGGCAAAGATTTTAGGACAATAAAGAGAAATGCTAATTAAAAGGGACTCAATACCTTAGCTAAGTGTACTGCTGTAAGAGCCTTCTTCACATTAAGGTTTATTCTTTTAAGGAATGCAGAACACCACTTCCCTTGATTGATCAAATTGACATTGTGCCAGTAGCTGGTTGATGCAATGACCAAGTTTACTGTGTGAACACCATCACTTTATGTTTATGCAAAATCACGCAAGCGTACGTGGTCACAAGTAAATAGAATAAAGTTGAGTTCGTTCCCATAGAGATCTGGTTCAGGTTTCAATTCAGTTAATGTACCTATGCAACAATGTATGGTTTTTACTCACTGCTAAGACAATTGATAAAATTGGGTTTTATTTATCTAAAATTAACTAAAGAACAAATTATTAAACTAAGAATTAATTAACTAATGAGAATTGAAATCGATTTACTTATTCGAGCGAAAACATGGGATCCTAACTTCATTAAATACTTCGCTTAGAGTTGATGCCTTTAATTAATGCATGTGACGTTTATGATATCTGGTCGGACAACAAGAAACAAGTACTCCTTACTTCTCAGTATACGAATACCAAACTAAACATACATCTACAAAAGAGATAGAAGATGGGTAGACACCAATTATGTTTAGACCATATATCTCTATAAGATTTGAAAACATAACGGTTGAAGCACAAGTTATCCATATTGATCACATAGGGCAGCATAATATATCTCTATTTATGCTACAAATCATGATGTCAAACATACATCAACTTATCCTATGCTAGCATGGCAAGTTCTAAATCACAAGATCCACTCTCACTTCAAAAGAGATTAATAATTCAATTTAGATGTTAGCTACGCATCTAAAAGCATTAAGTATAACCATATGAGGATATCAAGAATTTATCACACACAAATATTTAAAGCAAACAAACTACTAAACTACATAGATAAATCCGTTAAAATCCCATGACAACGATTAGTTCATAATCGAACCGCTCGTCATCATGGAATCTGGTGAAACCATGATAATAAACAAAGTCTGAATTAAAACAATAGTGCTAGAGTAATGAGTTAAGAAAACAAATCCCAAAAACATTCAAGAGTTTCGCCTAATAGAAGAAAACAAAAAGCAGATCTAGATCTCCGTTGCTTGTCAGGAGCGTTGGAATCCTTCTCCAAGTCTGAATCTCTGTCTCGGCTCTCTCTGTGTTATGGTGAGTGTTGACTCTTTTTATGATTATAGAATTTGTTTATATAGGCCCCCATGTCTTGTCAGCAAGAAATTCCCCAAAATGGAATTAAAATAGAATTTCTACAGTTCGGCACAAAAGACGTTTCCTAAACGGATTCTGTTTTGAAGGAAAATTTGTAGCTGACTTTTCTTCAGTATTTCTGGGCCGTTCCAGTCGTATTTGGACATCTAAACTACTTTAGAATGAAATAGAATCTCGTTATCTTCACGTGGACTGTAAGATCGTCAAAAACGGACTTATAGAACTCAAGATATGGCCCAAACAGTGAATCAGGATTTTCACGAAAAATTTAGGGCTTGGCAGAATGCTCCCTGCGCTGCAGCGCACCTGTACTGCACTGCAGCGCGCCATAGAACCTGTTGAAACAGATCCGTCTTCTTTTGAGCTTTCCAACGACTGCTTACTGGCCTCAAACGGACTTGTAGAACTCCAGATATGACCAAAATAGTGAAGACTGCGCAGACTACCCGGAAAATCCGAATTTTAATCAAATTAACCTCCAACTCTCTTCTGCGAGTTGTCGTTCTTCATATATTGAGCTCAAAATCACCAAAGCATCATAGAAACACATCATACCTGCCTCAAGCTAGTAGTTCTACACAACTCACAAAAACACGTTAAAAACACAACATACTTGAGGTCAAGTAAATCCATTTAAGCCGACAAGAAGCATTCTAAGTGGATATAAATCCACTTATCACACCCCCAAACTTAAACCGATGCTTGTCCTCAAGCATAAAACATACTCGATACTACCTAATTAGTACCACTTCCGTAGGTGATCACGGTTGCATTTGGCATATGCAACAAGCCCTTTAAACCCCTAGGCAGCCCTGGTGGACGAGTAAGGTCTCGTGAGGGCCTATAGCGAATGTACCCACAAAATCCTTCTAACTAAACGATGCAAAAATAATGCAATGCATGAATGCAACTAATATGAAAATGCAAAGATCCCCTCGAACTGACTAAAACCAACTAGCAAGCAAATATCTCAAAGAATGCAACTAAATCCAAATAGAGCTCGACTAAATCCCCGTCTACTAACAATACATGAACAGAAACGTGCGTGTGTGCGATGCTCATCAGAAATACTCCCAAAACTAGATCAAAATTATACCTATTCTTCGCCAAGACAATCATAGGTTTATAAATAGAATAGACTGTAAACACTTCATAACCTAGAAACACCTCCATCCTCATCTGAGTTAGCCAGAAATTCATGCTTTATTACTAACAACTACGACACATAATACTATACACAATAACGCATGCTTATTTAACCGTGCAATGGATGAGACCCCAAAAGGCTTATACAATAATACCAATATAGCGAGCGTTAGGTTAGTGGATCCCAGACTATAAAAAGCTTAGGTCACTAGGCACAAAGTCCCCGCGAACTTAACAGCTCGAGTATTAAAGAGCTCACCCTGGTTAATTTTGCATTTAAAATTTAAACTATTTACATGGCCTTTTTTTGTTTTTTTTACACATCTAAATTGGAAAGAGTGCGTTTCGCTCCATCTCATCCAACCCTAGACTACTCGTAAATATGAGCCGGCTACTAGCCATTTGACACATAACAACTATTAACAATTAGCAAGAAATCCCTGGTTTCTCCCAAACTTAGACTTTAGTGTTCTACGCCATCAAGGGAATAACGAAAATTCTAAATATAATCAAGTGATTAAATCTAAAACAACCAAACAGGCATAACCTCAACCTATCCCAAAAGCAAACGATGAGACTGTGTAAAATTTGTGTTTCTGAAACATGCAAGTCAATTTCATAAGAACTATAAATCAACCCTCTATTCATCATTACCACACTCAATCAGACATCGACCTACCAATCATAATTAGCTCGTCCTAAGGGATCATGAAAAATGCATGCCATGAAAATGCAACTAAAATGAACTCATATGATATAAAAATATAATAACAAAATGTCATATATGAAACAAACATGCAATACATACAAAATACGAATGAATTACTACTAACATGCAAAATATGATTTCCCACATGAACAAATGACACACTACTACATACCTAACACATGGGTTGCCTCCCACGAAGCGCTTGTTTACAGTCAATTAGCTTGACTACGTCCAAGCCTCCATTAAGGATGATAATAGTTGGCCTGGTCATCTCTTCGTGAGACTTCATCGTCATCACGGTGGCACACTTTCTGCCCCTTCTCCTCGCTTGGCCTATTCGCATAAGAACTATGTCCTATTCCAATGCCTTCATCGGTTGACCCAAAATCTGTCAATTTTTAGAACAATACACATTCGCGGGCTTCGCTTGAATATAATGGAGGAGGGTAAATGTAAGTTGCTGAAGCCTTTGGTTCGTCAAAGAGAACTTCCTCCATTGGCTCTAATGCGCTACCTCCATCTTTATACTTTGAGACAAGTAGAAGACCAGCATCTTTCCCATGGTCATCAGCCTCTTGGTATGCACATACCAATTCTTGAAATTTGTGTAGCTCACCAGTGTCTGTCCCAAATAGTGCCCTTTCCAAATCATCCATCATACTAGCATGATCAAATTCCTCACATGACTTGTGAACGCTCACCTCACCTTGGAATTTGTCTTCCTCAATTATGCATGCAGTACCTTGCTCCAAGTCACCATTATTTTCTAGAATTGCCTCTAGCATAAATTGCTGTTTCTCTTGTTCCAAGGCACTCAAAACTTGAGCAACTAGTGTCTCCAAAGATTTGATAGACTCCTCATTATTTTTTGCAAGCATCCTAATCTCCTCTATAACATCAACCTCATCTGACTGAAAAGTAGGAGTAGGTTGCTGATGTTGAAACTCTTCACTACGAAAGAAATATGACATATTTAGAACATCTTGCTGGTACTGTTGATGATGGTATTGAAAATATGGTTGTTCCTCATAAGTGACATATGGATCAACTCCTTCGTAGTAACAATATTGTGAGGTCTCATGAACGCCCCAACATTGCTCACATTGCTGAGGCATGGTTGTCCTCGAATATGCCCACCATGGCAACTCCTCGCCTGCCATTTTCAAACACTCAAGTACCTGAAACACACCGAACTAAACAAGATAGGTAAGTAACTAATCCGAGTCAGTGAACTTTAATGACCACTGATGATAAGCACTTAACTAAAATTAAAACACCGATGATCCACGGTAGCGGTGCCAAAAACTTGTTTACGTAAAATCACCCAAGCGTACGTGGTCACAAGTAATATAGAATAAAGTTGAGTTCGTTCCCATAGAGATCTGGTTTAGGTTTTAATTCAGTTAATGTACCTATGCAACAATGTATGGTTTTTACTCACTGCTAAGACAATTGATAAAATTGGGTTTTAATTATCTAAAATTAACTAAAGAACAAATTATTAAACTAAGAATTAATTAACTAATGAGAATTGAAATCGATTTACTTATGAGAGAAAATATGGGATCCTAACTTCATTAAATACTTCGCTTAGAGTTGATGCCTTTAATTAATGCATGTGACGTTTATGATATCTGATCGGATAACACGAAACAAGTACTCCTTACTTCTCAGTATACGAATACCAAACTAAGCATACATCCACAAAAGAGATAGAAGATGAGTAGACACCAATTATGTTTAGACCCTATATCTCTATAAGATTTAAAAAAATAACGGTTGAAGCACAAGTTATCCATATTGATCACATAGGGCAGCATAATATATCTCTATTTATGCTAAAAATCATGATGTCAAACATAGATCAACTTATCCTATGCTAGCATGGCAAGTTCTAAATCTCAAGATCCACTCTCGCTTCAAAAGAGATTAACAATTCAATTTAGATGTTAGCTACGCATCTAAAAGCATTAAGTATAACCATACGAGGATATCAAGAATTTATCACACACAAATCTTTAAAGCAAACAAACTACTAAACTACATAGATAAATCCGTTAGAATCCCATGACAACGATTAGTTCATAATCAAACTGCTCGTCATCATGGGATCTGATGAAACCATGATAATAAACAAAGTCTGACTTAAAACAATAGTGCTAGAGTAATGAGTTAAGAAAACAAATCCCTAAAACATCCAAGAGTTTCGCCTAATAGAAGAAAACAAAAAGTAGATCTAGATCTCCGTTGCTTGTCACGAGCATTGGAATCCTTCTCCAAGTCTGAATCTCTGTATCGGCTCTCTCTCTTTGTTATGGTGAGTGTTGATTCTTTTTATGATGATAGAATGTGTTTATATAGGCCCCCATGTCTTGTCCAACAAGAAATTCCCCAAAATAGAATTAAAATAGAATTTCTGCAGTTCGGCACAAAATACGTTTCCTAAACGGATTCAGTTTTGAAGGAAAATTCGTAGCTGACTTTTCTTCTGTATTTCTGGGCTGTTCCAGTCGTATTATGACATCTGAACCACTTTAGAATGAAATAGAATCTCGTTATCTTCGCGTGGACTGTAAGATCGTCCAAAACTGACTTATAGAACTCAAGATATGGGCCAAACAGTTGATCAGGATTTTCATGAAAAATTTCGGGCTCGGCAGAATGCTCCCTGCGCTGCAGCGCACCTGTAATGCACCGTAGCGTGCCATAGAACCTATTGAAACAGATTCGTCTTCTTCCGAGATTTCCAACGACTACTTACGGGCCTCAAACGGACTTGTAGAACTCCCGATATGACCAAAACAGTGAAGACTGCGGAGCCTACCCGGAAAATCCGAATTTTAATCAAATTAACCTCCAACTCTCTTCCGCGAGTTGCCGTTCTTCATATGTTGAGCTCAAAATCACCAAAGCATCATAGAAACACATCATACTTGCCTCAAGCTAGTAGTTCTACACAACTCACAAAAACACGTTAAAAACACAACATACTTGAGGTCAAATAAATCCATTTAAGCCGACAGGAAGCATTCTAAATGGATATAAATCCACTTATCACTTTATCATCATCATCCTCTGTTGTCAGTTTGAGTCATTTAGAGTACTGCAAATTGGACACAAACGTATGCAACTGTGTAGCTTTTAAAGCTCACTTTTAGGGTTAGATGGTAACGTGAACTTAGAATTAAAACATCATGAATAGTGTCTAAGTTACCATATCTATTCAGTTTGATTCAAAAGAATTCAAAACATCCTGATTAGATTAAAGATAACTGAATGAAATGTGTGCCAGACCACAAAAAGGTCAGAAATACACATAAGTTGAATTAAGAAAACTAATTCGTAGAGATTAGGTTATTAAGACAACTTAGGTGATTCAAGCACAGTCCAACTTAATCTTGTCTAAGCATTCTATGAAATTCGAGACATAATCTAATCATCAACTCGTTCTAAAGAGACATGCAAGTAGATCATAACCATAGAATCAGCAAGATAAAGGTAGATGGAAAATTCATTTCATTAAAAAAAATAAAAAAAAATTTTACAAGAATGGTCAGAAGGACCATTGAAATAAAAACAAAATAAAAACAAACTTAAACAAAAACTTAAACTAAGACCCCCCACCTACACCATCTAGGCGGCCTTGGTTGGGTCCTCAACGGAGTCTTCCCGGTTGCGTGCCCGGAGAACCTCCAACGCTGCACGCATGGCAGCGAGGTTCTTCTCCTCCTTGGCCAGGAGTTCGTCTATCTTCTCCTGGAGCGCCAGCACCTTCTCGTAGAAGGGCATAGTCTCGAATTCTTCTACAGTAACCTTCAGGATGCTTTTTGTCATTTTGGTTGAAGAGAAAGAAGAAGAGGGTTTTGTTTTTTTTAAGAGTGAGTCTAAATGATATCTACCCCTTCCTATTTATAAGCCCAGAAGTCCTAAAGACACGACTTAATATCTAGGAAATAAACGGGTGCAAGGTTAAGCAAAGGTCACGCCTCTTTAATACACACTAACACATGCAAAAGAGAATACACGATGTCCTAGACTAATCCTGACAGATCATTTAGAAATGATAAAGAGTAAAATATTATGTGTGCTATTTGTTCCAAAATCATTTAAGTCTGATAGCTTAAGTCTAATGAACTCGAGACAGATAATTTTAGAGAACAGAGCACACAAAGCATTCGAGTATTCTGGACACAGAATAAAGCATTTAAATAATACCAACAATTAATTTAACTATTCGACATCTCAAATATCGACCATTCGACTTGTCTGAACATTTACTTATTCGATATCTCTCATCATTTGACTAGTCGATATCTCTAGTTAGAAGACTAGTTTGATATCTCTGGAAAACTAGTTGATCGATATCTCAAGCATAATATCCATTCGACAACTCAAAGAAGTACACATTCATTCGATATCTCTAGGAAATTAAGTGTTCGATATCTCCAGAATAATCATGCAAATAGTCAAATAAAACAAATAAAATCCAGAGAACGAAATTCAATGGCTGTAACAAATTGAACAGATATTAAAGATTATGAAAAGTTCAACATACCAAGCTCACTTACCAACCTTGAGAAGGTTGCTTCATCTAGAGCTTTAGTAAAGATATCTGCTAATTGTTTCTCACTTGGAACAAAATGAAGTTCCACAGTACCTTCCATCACATGCTCTCTGATTAAATGGTATCTGATGTCTATGTGCTTGGTTCTTGAGTGGTGCACTGGATTCTCAGAAATTGCAATTGCACTAGTGTTGTCACAGAAAATTGGAATCTTCTCAACCTTAACTCCATAGTCAAGCAGTTGATTTCTCATCCATAGAATCTGTACACAACAACTTCCTGCTACAATATACTCAGCTTCTGCTGTTGAAGTTGAAATTGAATTCTGCTTCTTTACTGAACCAAGAGACCAGTTTGTTTCCTAGAAATTGACAGGTGCCTGTGGTACTCTTCCTATCCAACTTACATCCTGCATAGTCTGCATCTGAATAGCCTATTAGATTAAAACCAGAATCTCTAGGGTACCAAATGCCAAGGTTTGGTGTCCCCTTGAGATACCTGAAAATCCTTTTAATAGCTACTAAATGAGATTCCCTAGGATCAGCTTGGAATCTAGCGCATAAACATGTAGCAAACATAATATCAGGTCTACAAGCAGTTAAATATAAGAGAGATCCAACCATGCCTCTATAGCTTGAAATGTCCACCTTCTTTTCCTTAGTATTCAGTTCAAGCTTAGTGGAAAACTTATTAACACAATATCACGCAAGCGTACGTGGTCACAAGTAATATAGATAGCAAATAAGATTCGTTCCTACAGGGACTCGTTGTATTGTCTAGTTAATTCACTCACCGATGTATGATTATTATTCGATGCTACGACAAATTAACAATGGGATTTTTGTTTATCTCTACATTTACTCTAAGATTTATGACTAATTATCAACTACTTGAACTAAGAATTATGTCGAATTACTTATGCGAAATAAAACATGGGATTTTAACTTCATTAAACAATTCATCCATAGTCTCCACTTCTCTAGCCTTTTCATGTGATTTGTTAATACCTGATCGAATACACAAAACTGATATAAGCCAACCTTCGTTGCAAAAATACCATCCTAAATAACATCCACAATAAAGATAGAAATCACTTAGTCTCCCAATTATGCCTAATCTCCATATGTCTATAAAGATTGAAACATAATGGTTGAAGTACAAGCATTCAATTGATCACATAGTCGCCATAAAACGGTTAGAGTTATGACACTAATTATGAATGATATTCTCACGCATAAACCTATGCTAGCATGGCAAGTTCTAAACTCCTATATCCACTTTCGCTTCAATAAGAATTAACACACAATTACAGGAGTTAGCTACTCTCCTATAACGAATTAATCAACCATGATAGGATATCACATCAATCACACTATAGGCATCGAGAAGATTCAACAAATAAACTTCATGAATAAATCCGCTAAAACCCCATGACAACGAATTAGTTCATAATCAAACTAATCGTCACCATGGGTTTCAATGTAAACATGATAGAAGAAAACGAATAATGATTTAAATAAATAACAAGGGTTCTAAAGAATACACCCAAACCAAGCATCCACAAACTAGGAAGAATACAAGAATAAATTGAAAACTATCTTCTTCCTCGCTTCTTCGTGCTTCAAAACTCCGTAAATAAAATACGTGGTCAGACCTCTGTCTATTCTAGGGTTTTTCTTCCTTTATATAGGCCTCCAGGTGCAAGAAATTCGAAAGGAATTTTATTTTTGACTTTATCTCGAAAAATCAGCAAAACAGGAGTTTCCCGTCAGAAACACCAGCGCTGCCGCGCCATCCAAGAGCTCCAACACGGTGCTGCCGCGCCTCCTTGGTATTCCCAGCGCTGCCGCGCCATAATCAAGCTCAAACACGGCGCTGCCGCGCCGTGCCTTCTATTCAGCAACTGGATTTGTTTTCCTTTTTCTTCATTCCAACTCCGATTTGCGCACCGATTGCTCCGCTTCATTCCTTTAACACCTGTGATTGACATTCCTGCACAATACCCTTAAAAGAGATAAAAAAATACCACAACTTGAGTACAAACATTCGTTTTAAGCCAAATGGAAACGTTTTAAGTGAATAAAATACCCACTCATCAGTGGCCATGGGTGTTTTTACAGAAGAGCAGTCTGCTAAGTCAAACCTCTTTAATAGATCAAAAACATATTTTGTTTAACTTATAAAAATTCCCTCATTTACTTATTTAACTTGTAACCAAGGAAATAAGTTAATTCACCCATCATACTCATTTCATATTTACTTTGCATAAGTTTGGCAAACCTTTTGCAAAGCTTCTCATCTGTAGACCCAAATATTATATCATCTACATAAATTTGGACAAGTACCACAGAGCCATTGACAGATCTATAAAAGAGAGTCTTATCTACAGTACCTCTGGTAAAGTGATTCTTAATGAGGAACTGTGAAAGAGTGTCATACCAGGCTCTAGGTGCTTGCTTCAGGCCATAGAGTGCTTTGAGCAAATAGTAAACATATTCTGAGAAGTCTGGATCTTCAAAACCAGGAGGTTGACTCACATACACATCCTCCTCCAGAATCCCATTTAGAAATGCACTCTTGACATCCATTTGATAGACCTTGAAATTGGCATGAGCTGCATAGGCTAGGAAGATTCTGATTGCTTCTAACCTTGCCACTGGTACAAAGGTTTCTTCAAAGTCAATTGCTTCTTCTTGATAGTAGCCTTTGGCAACTAGTCTTGCTTTATTCCTTGTGACTATACCATTTTCATCCATCTTGTTCTTGAATACCCACTTAGTGTCAATCACTGATTTGTCCTTTGGCTTGGGTATAAGTTTCCATACTTTATTTCTTTCAAACTAGTTTAGCTCCTCTTACATTGCTAAAACCCAGTCTGGATCTAGAAGAGCATCTTCGACCTTCTTAGGTTCCTCTTTAGAAAGAAAGCTACTGTACATGCATTCTTCTCGACTTGCTTTCCTGGTTTGGACTTTTGCATTGGAGTCACCAATTATCAGCTCAAACGGGTGATCCGTAGTCCATTTTCTTTGTGGTGGCAAGCTTGACCTTGATGAAGTTGCTTCATTCCCTTGATGTTGACCATTTTGATTCGTTGTTGAGTGTTGACTGTGAGAAACTCCCCCTGAGTGTCTGGACCTCGTGTTGAGTGGAGTTCTAACAGAGTTGTCAACAAATATTTCTCTTTGATTCTCAACTGATGCTTCAGCATGATCTTCATCAGATGGTGTGAGTTGCTCTTCTACAATTGGTCCATTATGCACTTCACTTGATGGTCCATGTCTATTTTCTACACCCATCGTTATCCTTTCTTCATCGTCATCTTCACTTGCTTCACTACATGTCTCATTCTCGAATGAGAGTGACTCATGAAAACATTCATCCACAAGACCAGATATTTTCTTATCGTTGATGCCAACATGTATGGATTCCATAATAATGTCAAGTCTTAGGTTGTAGATTCTATAAGATTTTCCAACTGAGTATCCAACAAAAATAGCTTCATCTGCTTTTGAGTCAATTTTCCCAAGGTTCTCACCATAGTTCTTCAATACGAAATATTTGCATCCAAAGACATGCAGAAAGTTAATTGTTGGCTTCTTGCCTTTGAATAGTTGGTAAGGTGTCATGCCTTTTGCTTGGTTGATCAAGGATATGTTCTGAGTGTAGCATGCAGTATTAACAGTTCAGCCCAGAAATATTTTGGCAACTTTGAATCTTCAAGCATAGTCCTTGCAGCTTCAATAAGAGTTCTGTTCTTTCTCTCCACCACACCATTTTGTTGAGGTGTTCTTGATGCAGAGAATTCTTGAGTAATTCCTTCTTCCTCATAGAATTCTCTTAGCACAGAATTCTTGAACTCAGTTCCATTGTCGCTTCTAATCATTTTTACTTTGAATATTGGATTGTTGTTGATTGTCTTGACATGCTTGATGATGATTTCACATGCCTCATCTTTCGAACGTAGAAAGAAGGTTCAAGTGTACTTGGAAAAATCATCAACAATTACAAGACAATATTTCTTGTTGGCTATCGACAATACATTGACTGGTCCAAAAAGATCCATGTGCAAAAGCTGTAAGGGTTGATCGATTGAAGACATTGACTTAGATTTGAAAGAGGTTCTCCTTTGCTTCCCTTTCTGGCAAGCATCACATAATCCATCCTTGGAGAACTCCAATTTTGGAAGGCCTCTGACCAAATCCTTCTTGACCAATTCATTCATGGCTCTAAAATTCAAGTGTGACAGTCTCTTGTGCCAAAGCCATCCTTCATCCATTCTCGCCTTGCTGAAGAGGCATGTAGCAGAGTTGGCACTTATTGAGTTGAAGTCAGCAATGTACACATTTCCTTTTCTATTTCCTGTCATCACTACCTTGTTGTCGTTCTTCTTGAAAACAACACAAGCTTCAGATGTGAACCACACATTTTGATTTTTATCACATAGTTGACTGATACTCAGTAAGTTGTGCTTGAGTCCATCAACCAGTGCTACTTCTTCAATGACAACATTTCCTTGTGAAATCAAGCCATATCCTCTAGTATATCCTTTGTTGTTGTCTCCAAAGGTAATGCTAGGGCCAGCTCTCTACTCAAACTTAGTGAGCAGGGTAGAATCTCCAGTCATGTGCCTAGAACAACCACTATCCAGGTACCAAAGATTCTTTCTATCTCCCTGCACACATCAAAATCAAATCAAGTTGATTTTGGTACCCAAGTTTTCTTGGGTCCTGCCTTGTTAGCCTTTCTCCTATTTTTCAAACCCTTACCATCTAAGGGTTCTGATTGATTAAAATCAATCTTAACTCTTGGTGTAGGTCTCTAAAAAACAGGTTATCTCACATGCTCATATGCATTAAAGCTAGATGTACAATTTGGCATAGTCTGTGCAAACATGTTATTCATCATCCATGGCAACTGAGGAAAATTAAAGACATTGTTATATGGATTATGCATGAATTGCATGTTAGCATACTGACTAGATGCATGAGCAGGTTGAACACATATGTTAGGCACAACATTCATAGCAGGCATAGGTACTGATTTAGACATACTAGGCACAGAAGCATTCTTAACAAATTTACAGTTGGCAGACAAATGATTAACACTACCACAGTACACACATTCCTTTCGAGGAGCATATTTATCAGGTGTGTAATTACTATGTTTGTTAATTCCTACCTTGCCATTCCTATTCTTCTTATTAGCCTTAGTTTTAGTCTTTTTTAACTTATCCTTCAATTTCTTGATGGATGAGTGACCTATGTTTTCTTGTTCAACTGACTTGGTTTTGCTACACTCTCCCAACACAAAGTTTTTGCTGACAGGGCCATACTTCTTATGCAACTTCATCAAGGTTGCATTACTAACAGGTCTCAACTCCTTTGGACAGTCATCATCCAATGAGTCACTATCCGATGCAACCTCCCCATCAACTTCCAACTTTGCTTCTACTATTTTGCAGAAAGAATCAATTCCTTGCCTATTGCCAATTTCTTCAGTTTTAGCCTTTGATCCTCTCCACTTAGCAATTAAATCCTGTTCCTTTTTCAACTGTTCCTTTAAACAATCTTATCTATCTAAGGCCTCAAGTAATTTATCTTTTGCATCCTAGTAATCTCTTCTCATTGTTTCAAAATCAATTAATTAAGTCTCTAAAAAGAGTATTCCTATCACATAACCTAGCATTCAGATCCTTAATCTTGCTGTTTTATTTGTTAACTAATTTCAATGTAACATGGATGTTGTACAATTCATTAGACATTTCATTAACAACATTAACACATTCATTTTTGGAAAGCTCAGTTAGATTTGTAGAGTATACTGGTTGCTTGTTGAACTAGCTTCTTTATCGTTCTCATTTGCCATGAGTGCAAGGTTGACAAACTCTTCCTCTGCATCTGAATTTCCTCCAGCTACCCAATCATCTTCTCTTGATACGAATGCTCTCTCCTTTTTCTTGAGAAGATCAAAATACTTCTTCTTGTAGTCAGCAGTCTCAGACTGTTTCTTTTCATTCTCAGCTTTGGATTTGCTGCATTCATTGGCAAAGTGGCCAGCAATTCCACAGCTTTAGCACTTGATCTTTGACCTTTCAACCATGCCCTTGTTAGGTTGATAGCTTTTCTTGAATTGCCCGGCTCCTGCTGGATTCTTCTTGAATCTCAACTTTGAAAATCTCTTTGACAAAAATGCCAAATATTCATCTAGATCTTCTGATTCATCCTCACTCAGTGCATCAAGTTCTTCCATCATCTTGCATTTGCCTTTGCTAGTTCCAGCTCCATCTTCACAAGTTCTTTGACTTGGTGTGGTTTCCACATCCTTCATCTTCCCTCCATCTTTGTTGGTTGGAATATTGGCCACCAAAGCTACATTTCTGATAAGTGGATTTTATATCCACTTATTATGCGCTAATTGAACATAGATTGGTGGTTTATCCTTAAGTATGTTGTGTGTTTTAATTTGTTTATGTTGTTTCAGTCTTTGTTGTGCAGAATTCGCAACTTGAGGTATCGTGGTGATAAAAGATTAAAAATGGTGGATTTTTGCCTAAAATTCGAAATTTAATCACAAGGATTTTATAATCCAGTGGACTGGCTGTGAAGAAAAAGAATTATCATAAAGAAATTCTGAGTGATATATTCTTAATGTTGAAACCCCGGTTGGAATTGTTGTATTTGTTTCTAAGCAAAAGGAGTCCGATTTCAGATCATCAAGAGACCGAAATTTACACATGGACGAGTAATGAGGAAATAAGAATTGTCACAAAAATATGGAGAGTGATATTTTTCTTAAAGCTGGAAACCCAGTTGGAAGTGATATATTTTTGTTAAAGAAAAGGAGTCCGGTTTTAGACCCTCAATTTACCGCAGCTTAGGATTTAAGGATTTATTTATATTAATAAATATTTTATTTAATTAAAAAATTATATTTTTAAACATTTAATAATATTAGATATTTATTTTTATAAATTCTCAATTAAATTAATTATTTATTAATTAAAAACATTACACTGCAGGTCGACATTGAGTAATCAATTAACAAAAATATAACAAGTGTGCATCTTTCGGCTGAATTAAGAATTGATGACCTAAAAGGATTGTCAACCTGTCATGCTCTGTCGGCGTCAGTTTCATTCTCACCACTCTCCCACGCGCGCGTGGGAGACACGCGCCAGAATCAGCCAATCCAATGCCGCACGTGGCCTGCACCCGCATGTAGTGCGAATTGAAAATGCTGGAGATCTGAGAGCAGTTTGTGGAAATGGGGCTTGTGATAACTTTCGGCTGTTAAATAAATTGTGTGCTGTATGATATATTTTCTTTTTTTATTTCTTTTTATTTCTTTTTATTTTTATTTTATTAAATTGGTGTGCTAATTTGTGCTATAAATAGGTGAGTTCTCAAGCTCAAAATCACACAACAATTTAGAGAGCAAAAATCATCTCTTGTATTCTCTCTAGTTCTTTGTAATTTTAAGTTTCATTTTTAAACACTTTAATTTTTAGCAAATTTAGTATAAGTGTTATTTTGGTTGAAGAATTTACGGGGATTATTGGAGTGCTCTTTTCTTTCATTGGAAGCTATTTCGGTTCTACTTTCTAACTCTTGTAGTTTTCATATTCAATTCTTCGTAATTTTTAATTTAGTTTTATTATTATTATTATTATTATTATTATTATTATTATTATTATTATTATTATTATTATTATTATTATTATTATTATTATTACTATTATGTTTTCCATTAATCCCATGATGACGATTCGTTCGATTATGAACTAATCCCCGTCATGGGATTCTAATGGATTTATTTACGTAATTTAGTAATTCGATGCCTTAATAGTTTGTATTATGATAAATATTCAGATTGCCTAATGTGGTTGCGCTTAATTTATTAGATGCGTAGCTAACGTCTAAATTATTAATTCCTAATGAATGCGAAAGTGGATTTAGGAATTTAGAATTTGCCATGTTAGCATAGGTTCGTAATTGTCATGTACATTTACGATAAGTGGTAGGATTTTGGATCACATCACCCTATGTAGTCATAATAAAGGAATTTATTCGTAAACCAATTATGTTTTCAAATCTTATAGACATATAGGGTCTAAGCATAAAAGGTGTCCACACGACTTCTATCTATTTAAGTGGATGTTCGAATGGTTTGATATGAGTTAAGGCTGAAAGGCGCTTATGTTAGTTTCGTGTTCCCGACTAGCTTTCGTAATTTATCAAAATTACTTTGAATTTAAGATATCAATTCTAAATGAAATAAATAATGAAATTAGAATCCCATGTTTTTTCTCACATATAAATTCTCATTTAATTAAATCAAGTAGTTTGAATTCTTTAATATTATTAATTTAATTAGTCAATTAGAAAAATACAACAAAACCCTCATTTTATATTTATTCAAGCAGTTTGTTGTTTAATCATACGTCGTTGCTTAAACATTATTTCTGAACAAACACCAAGTCTTCGTGGGATCGAATTTATTATATTACTTGTGACCGCGTACACTTGCGCAGTTAGTTTTTGAACCAACATGTTTTTGGTGCCGCTGCCGGGGACTTCGGTGTTATTTTCAGAATTTGTGTTTAACATCAACAGAGGTTAAACTTAACTGACTTGGATAGTTGTTTTTCTCACGACGTGTTTTCTTGCTCTGCCAGTATAAGGATCTTAAGTAGTTTATGCGAACACGTTCTCAAACTTTGAAATCTAAGCTGGAAGAAGAAGAGCTTGAAGCAACAAAAGAGTTTGAAGTAACAGGAGAAGCAACAATGGGCGACAGAGTAGCAGCAGCTACTAAGGCTTTGAAGGACTATTCTCAACCAAAGATCAATGACATTCAATCTAGTATTGTCAGGCCTACCATTGCAGCTAATTCTTTTGAAATCAAGCCAAGCACAATTCAGATGGTGCAGAACTCAGTTTAGTTTGGGGGAGCTTCAACGGAGGATCCTAATACGCACATCAGGGACTTTATCGAGATTTGTGATACTTTCAAGTTCAATGGTGTGTCGGATGATGCTATCAAATTGAGACTTTTCCCATTCTCTTTAAGGGATAAGGCAAAGGGCTGGTTACATTCTCTGCCAGCCGGTTCCATCACTACTTGGGAGGATCTTGCTCAGAAGTTTCTTACAAAATTCTTCCCCATGGCTAAAACTGCAACAATAAGGAACGCGCTAACTCAATTTGCACAACAATCTGGTGAATCTTTGTGTGAGGCTTGGGAACGTTATAAAAAGATGCTTCGTAGGTGTCCTCATCATGGGATGCCTGATTGGATGGTTATTAATGGTTTCTACAATGGGTTAGGAGCATAGTCAAGACCAATGTTGGATGCAGCATCAGGCGGAGCTCTGTGGGCTAAGAGCTATGATGAAGCTTATGAGCTTATCGAGATGATGGCGGCAAATGAATATCAAAATCCAACCCAGAGACTATCACACGGCAAAATAGCAGGAATTCTGGAAATTGATACAGCTACAACTATAGCAGCTCAGTTAAAGGCTTTGACTATGAAGGTGGACTCATTGACTAACTATGGAGTTCAACAAGTGGCAAGTGTTTGTGAACTTTGTGCAGGTGCACATGATAATCAGTGCAATTTGTGAGCAATTTTCAGAGATCGCAGCAACCAGCTCCAGCCACATATCATCCTAACAACATAAACCACCCTAATTTCAGCCGGAGCAACAATCAAGGTGGTATTCAAAAACCACAACAGCCGTATCAGCAGTTTCAAGGTCAACAATATAAGCCATACAATCCTTCCGGGTTTCAGCAGCAGTATGCTCCAAGGCAACAATTTCAACCTCCGGGATTTCAACAACAGTCTCATGCAGGTGTTGGGCAATCTACTTCTGAAAAATCTGAATTGGAAGAGTTGCGGATGATGTGCAAAAGCCAAACAATTTCTATCAAGACCTTAGAAAACCAGATTGGTCAGATTTCTAATGCATTGTTGAATAGGCCACAAGGAACGCTTCCTAGTGACACTGAGGCCAATCCAGGCAAGAGGGATGTCAAAGAACAGGTGAAAGCAGTCACTTTAAGATCTGGAAAGGTTACAAGCAATCAAAATTCAGCAGTTACAGAGGAAGTTCATGAACAGCAAGCTGAAGAATCCACAGTACCCGAAGTTGAAAAATCTGATGTGACAGCTGACCTATTGGTCGATGATGCGGAGAAGAGTAAAAGTTCTGCTGAAAAATCTACTCTTAAACAAAATACAATGAGCAATCAAATTTACCCACCTCCGCCATATCCCAGAAGACTCCAGAAGCAGAAGTTAGACAAGCAGTTTGCCAAATTCCTTGAAGTGTTCAAGAAGTTGCAAATCAACATACCTTTTGCTGAAGCTCTTGAGCAGATGCCAAGCTATGCAAAGTTCATGAAGGGTATTCTATCTCGAAAGCTCAAACTCGAGGATCTGGAAACCGTGACATTGACAGAAGAATGCAGTGCTGTTCTGCAACAAAAATTGCCTCCAAAGCTAAAGGATCCTGTAGCTTCACTATTCCATGCACTATTGGTAATCTGTTCTTTGAAAAGTGCTTGTGTGACTTGGGAGCTAGCATTAATCTGATGCCATTGTCGGTTTTCATGCAACTTGGCCTGCTAGATCCGAAGCCTACTAACATCTCTTTACAGTTGGCTGATCGATCAATCACATATCCTAGAGGTATAGTGGAGGATGTTTTGGTGAAAGTGGATAAGCTCATCTTCCCAGCTGACTTTGTTATTCTAGATTTCGAGGAGGATAAGAAGATTCCCATTATCTTGGGAAGACCATTCTTAGCTACAGGTCGGACGTTGATTGATGTCCAGAAAGGTGAACTCACAATGAGGGTGTAAGACCAAAACATCACTTTTAATGTGTTCAAAGCAATGAAGCTTCCATCTGAGGAGGAATGTTTCAAAGTTGACTTGGTCGACTCTACAGTTAAAACAGAGCTCGAACAGATGTTATTAACAGACCCCTTGGAGAAAGCATTGATAGGGGATTCTGAGGTAGAAGATGAAGAAGGAGCAGAACAACTTCAGCAATTAAATTCAGCTCCTTGGAAGAGAAGATTTGATATGCCATTTTAGTCTCTTGGATTAGCAGAACTGAAAAATTCTCAGGAGCGTCTAAAGCCATCTATTGAAGAAGCTCCTATACTTGAACTCAAACCATTGTCGGACCACTTGAGGTATGCGTTTCTGGGTGATGCATCTACATTACCTGTTATTATTGCTTCTAATCTGTCAGGGAGTGAGGAAGATAAGATTTTGTGAATTCTGAGAGAATTCAAATCAGCCATTGGATGGTCCATAGCAGATATCAAGGGAATCAGCCCTTCGTATTACATGCACAAAATTCTGCTAGAGGAAGGAAGTAAACCTACTGTTGAGCATCGGCGAAGACTTAATCCTATTATGAAAGAGGTGGTGAAGAAAGAGATTCTTAAGTGGTTGGATGCTGGTATCATCTATCCTATTTCAGACAGTTCTTGGGTGAGTCCAGTTCAGTGTGTGCCCAAGAAAGGAGGAATGACAGTTGTAGCCAATGAGAAGAATGAGGTCATCCCTACTCGGATAGTCACAGAATGGAGAATATGCATGGACTATCGCAAGTTGAACAAGTCCTCCAGAAAAGATCATTTTCCTCTTCCATTCATCGATCAAATGCTGGATAGGTTGGCTGGCCATGAGTATTACTGCCTTCTCGATGGTTATTCAGGCTACAATCAGATTTGTATCACCCCAGAAAATCAGGAGAAGACCACATTCACTTGTCCTTTTGGCACTTTTGCTTTTCGACGAGTTTCTTTCGGGCTCTGTGGTGCACCGGCTACCTTTCAGAGATGCATGATAGCCATATTCTCTGACATGATTGGAATAAATGTGGAGGTTTTCATGGATGACTTTTCAGTTTTTGGAACTTCGTACGATGAGTGCTTGCACAACCTGAGTCTAGTGCTGAAAAGATGTGTTGAGATTAGTCTGGTGCTCAATTGGGAGAAATGTCACTTCATGGTGCAAGAAGGAATCATTATAGGGCACAAGGTATCCAGTAAGGGGCTCGAGGTGGATAAGGTGAAAGTGGAGACTATTGAAAATCTTCCTCCACCAATCTCAGTCAAGGGAATCCGAAGCTTTCTTGGTCATGTAGGTTTCTATCAGCGGTTCATTCAAGATTTCTCCAAAATCTCTAAACCTTTATGCAGTTTGTTGGAGAAAGATGTTCCCTTCCGGTTTGATCAAGATTGTTTAGCTGCCTTTGAGCTATTGAAAAAGAAGTTGACAACAGCGCCTGTTATCACAGCACCTGATTGGGGTGAACCTTTCGAGATGATGTGCGACGCTAGTGATTTTGCAGTGGGAGCTGTGCTTGGTCAGCGAAAGAAGAATATTTTTCATGTGGTTTACTATTCTAGTAAAACACTCAGCGATGCACAACTAAATTACACTACTACAGAGAAAGAGCTTCTGGCAATTGTTTATAGTTTCGAGAAATTCAGAGCCTATTTGTTTGGGACAAAGGTGTTAGTCTACACTGATCATGCAGCCATTAAATATCTAATTTCGAAGAAGGATTCAAAACCTCGGTTCATTCGATGGATTCTTTTGCTTCAAGAATTCGATCTGGAAATCAAGGATAGGAAAGGAACAGAAAATCAGGTGGCGGATCATCTATCACGTTTGGAAGACCGCAGTAAGGATTCAATGGATAAAACTTTAATCAATGAATCTTTTCCAGATGAGCAGCTTTTAGGGTGCAAGAGGAAGAACCATGGTTTTCTGATATTGTGAACTATCTGGTGAGTAATGTCATTCCCTCAGGATTCTCTTATGCTCAAAGGAAGAAATTTCTGCATGACGTGAAGTGGTGTCGTTGGGATGAGCCATTCTTATTTAGACAGGGAGCAGATCAGATAATCAGGAGATGTATTCCATATAGTGAGACTAAGGGTGTTCTGCAAGATTGTCACTCTACCACGTATGGGGGTCACTATGGTGGAGAGAAGACAGCTGCCAGAGTGCTACAAGCAGGTTTCTTCTGGCCAACATTGTTCAAAGATGCGCATCACTTTGTACTGAAATGTGATAGATGTCAACGAGTAGGAAATATTTCCAAAAGGAATGAGATGCCCCTCAACATGATCTTGGAAGTGGAAATCTTTGATGTCTGGGAATAGACTTCATGGGACCATTTGTCTCATCGTGCAACAACCAGTACATTCTGCTAGCGGTGGACTATGTGTCCAAATGGGTAGAAGTCAAAGCTCTGCCTACAAACGATGCTAAAGTGGTGTTAAACTTTCTGCACAAGAATATTTTCACACGCTTTGGAACACCACGAGCAATGATCAGCGATGAAGGGTCTCATTTCTGTAATGGGCAGTTCACCGCACTCATGGCCAAATATCGTGTAACCCATCGTGTTGCTACTGCCTATCATCCCCAAACAAATGGGCAAGCAGAAGTTTCCAATCGGGAGATCAAGCGGATCCTAGAAAAAGTGGTTAATACATCCAGGAAATATTGGTCGTTGAAATTAGAAGAAGCTGCGTGGGCATACAGGACGGCATACAAGACTCCATTGGGAATGTCACCATTTCAGTTGGTTTATGGAAAGGTTTGTCATCTTCTAGCTGAGCTAGAGCACAAGGCCTACTGGGCCTTAAAGAAATTAAATTTTGACATGAAAGCTGCAGGTGAAAAGCGAATGCTACAATTGAATGAACTTGAGGAATTCCGTTCGCAGGCATATGAGAACTCAAAATTGTACAAGGAAAATGTGAAGCGATGGCATGATAGGAAGCTGGTACATAAATCATTTGAACCAGGCCAATCAGTCCTTTTGTACAACTCTAGACTCAAACTTTTCCCGGGAAAGCTCAAGTCAAGATGGTCGGGTCCATTTACCGTAAAAAATGTTTTTCCGCACGGCGCAGTCGAGATCTATGACAGGTTCCCTGATAATCCGTTTAAAGTGAACGGACAGCGATTGAAACATTACTTCGGTGGTGCGGTGAACCATGAAAAAGTCACCGCTATTCTTGCCTCAACGTGATCAAGCAGCAGAATCGTCAAGCTAGCGACAATAAACAAGCGTTCATGGGAGGCAACCCATAGGTTTGGTATTTTTATGTGTGGTTTGATTTTTGTGATTTTGTTCAGTATTATGTCAAGATTTGCAAGAACTTGTTTCTCTCAAGGTAGTCTAACCTTAGTTTGGAGCTCATGCAGCATTTCTTCCACTTGATTCACCACCCGAGGAGGGTCACGATACCGATAGTTAGGGGAGTTCTCTTTTATCCTTTTTCTACACCTTCAATGAGGACATTGAATATTTTAAGTTGGGGGGTGATTTAGTATATTTGAATAATGGAGTCAGAGTCATAATATTGCATATAGTTTCATGTAGTTCATAATATATCATGGTAGCATTTCAATAATTCACATTATGCCATTAAAAAAAAATTTACATATTCATGATTAGTTGCATAACATATTTTCCTTGATCCTGTAGCGCTTGGTGGTTCCGTTTAACAGCCGATGATGAATTTGAGTGTGATAATGATGAATAGAGGGCTGATTTAAACACTTAGGAATTGACGTGCATGCTACAAAAACACATTCTTAAGAGAGTCTCAGCGATTGCTCTTTAACTAGTTCCTGAACATACTTGTTGTTTTGTTAAGAATAATCATTTGTTAATATTTAGAATGTTCTGTATTCGCTTCATAGCGTAAGAGCACTAAAGTATAAGTTTGGGGGAAACCAAGGATTGCATGCAAAAAGTTTGGTAGCTAAGAAAGTTAATAAGGTTAGGCGTCAAAGGCTAGTAGCCGCTCATATGCTTATTATGAGTAGTCTAGGGGTGGAATGAGATGGAGTGAAACGCACTCATTTTTAAAAATAAAAAAAAGTTGATATTAGTGTATACAGGCATAATTGAATAAGGTTGAGCTCATTAATACTCGAGCAATTAAGTTCTAGGGGACTTTGTGCCTAGTGAACTAAGGCTTTCTCGGTCTGGGATCCATTAACCCAACGCTCGCTACAAGAGTATTAGTGCATAAGTCTTTAGGGGCCTCAACCATTGCACAGTCAAATAAGCATAAGTAGCATAGTCTTGTATATATAGCAGTAGAATGAACTAAATAAATCATGTTGAATCCTTGGCAAACTTGAATAAGTATGAAGGTGTGTCTGAGTTATTAAGTGTTTAAAATTCATTTTATGTATAAACTTGTGATTCTTTGGTCGAAGAATAGGCTATGTTTCTGAACTAGTGTAGGGAGTACATCTGGTGAGCTAAGCACACACGCACGTTTCTGTACTTGTAAATGTTAATATGCGGGTATTTAGTCGATCTCTATTTGGAATTATCACATTCTCTAAGGCAATCTGCTAAATTGGTTATTGCTTTGCCTGTGGGATCCTTGCATCAGTTGCATTCATGCATTTAGAGGTAGTCGAGTCTGTTTTCGCTTGAGGACAAGCATCGGTTTAAGTTTGGGGGTGTGATAAGTGGATTTTATATCCACTTATTATGCGCTAATTGAACCTAGATTGGTTGTTTATCCTTAAGTATGTTGTGTGTTTTAATTTGTTTATGTTGTTTCAGTCTTTGTTGTGCAGAATTCGCAACTTGAGATATCGTGGTGATAAAAGATTAAAAATGGTGGATTTTTGCCTAAAATTCGAAATTTAATCACAAGGATTTTATAATCCAGTGGACTGGCTGTGAAGAAAAAGAATTATCATAAAGAAATTCTGAGTGATATATTCTTAATGTTGAAACCCCGGTTGGAATTGTTGTATTTGTTTCTAAGCAAAAGGAGTCCGATTTCAGATCATCAAGAGACCGAAATTTACACATGGACGAGTAATGAGGAAATAAGAATTGTCACAAAAATATGGAGAGTGATATTTTTCTTAAAGCTGGAAACCCGGTTGGAAGTGATATATTTTTTGTTAAAGAAAAGGAGTCCGATTTTAGGCCCTCAATTTACCGCAGCTTAGGATTTAAGGATTTATTTATATTAATAAATATTTTATTTAATTAGAAAATTATTTTTTTAAATATCTAATAATATTAGATATTTATTTTTATAAATTCGCAATTAAATTAATTATTTATTAATCAAAAACATTACACTGCAGGTCGACATTGAGTAATCAATTAACAAAAATATAACAAGTGTGCATCTTTCGGCTGAATTAAGAATTGATGAGCTAAAAGGATTGTCAACCTGCCGTGCTCTGTCGGCGCCAGTTTCATTCTCACCACTCTCCCACGCGCGCGTGGGAGACACGCACCAGAATCAGCCAATCCAATGCCACGCGTGGCCTGCACGCGCATGTAGTGCGAATTGAAAATGCTGGAGATCTGAGAGCAGTTTGTGGAAATGGGGCTTGTGATAACTTTCGGCTGTTAAATAAATTGTGTGCTGTATGATATATTTTCTTTTTTTATTTCTTTTTATTTCTTTTTAGTTTTGTTTTATTAAATTGGTGTGCTAATTTGTGCTATAAATAGGTGAGTTCTCAAGCTCAAAATCACACAACAATTTAGAGAGCAAAAATCATCTCTTGTATTCTCTCTAGTTCTTTATAATTTTAAGTTTCATTTTTAAACACTTTAATTTTTAGCAAATTTAGCATAAGTGTTATTTTGGTTGAAGAATTTACGGGTATTATTGGAGTGCTCTTTTCTTTCATTGGAAGCTATTTCGGTTCTACTTTCTAACTCTTGTAATTTTCATATTCAATTCATCGTAATTTTTAATTTAGTTTTATTATTATTATTATTATTATTATTATTATTATTATTATTATTATTATTATTATTATTATTATTATTATTATTATTATTATTATTATTATTATTATTATGTTTTCAATTAATCCCATGATGACGATTCGTTCGATTATGAACTAATCGCCGTCATGGGATTCTAATGGATTTATTTACGTAATTTAGTAATTCGATGCCTTAATAGTTTGTATTATGATAAATATTCAGATTGCCTAATGTGGTTGCGCTTAATTTATTAGATGCGTAGCTAACGTCTAAATTATTAATTTCTAATGAATGCGAAAGTGGATTTAGGAATTTAGAATTTTCCATGTTAGCATAGGTTCGTAATTGTCATGTACATTTACGATAAGTGGTAGGATTTTGGATCACATCACCCTATGTAGTCATAATAAAGGAATTTATTCGTAAACCAATTATGTTTTCAAATCTTATAGACATATAGGGTCTAAGCATAAAAGGTGTCCACACGACTTCTATCTAGTTAAGTGGATGTTCGAATGGTTTGATATGAGTTAAGGCTGAAAGGCGCTTATGTTAGTTTCGTGTTCCCGACTAGCTTTCGTAATTTATCAAAATTACTTTGAATTTAAGGCATCAATTCTAAATGAAATAAAAAATGAAATTAGAATCCCATGTTTTTTCTCACATATAAAATCTCTTTTAATTAAATCAAGTAGTTTGAATTCTTTAATATTATTAATTTAATTAATCAATTAGAAAAATACAACAAAACCCTCATTTTATATATATTCAAGCAGTTTGTTGTTTAATCATACATCGTTGCTTAAACATTATTTCTGAACAAACACCAAGCCTTCGTGGGATCGAATTTATTATATTACTTGTGACGGCGTACACTTGCGCAGTTAGTTTTCGAACCAACAATTTCCACCTTTCTTCTGGCTCTTCTCAACTTCTTCATCTTGTTGTAACTCGAGCTCATAGGTCTTTAGAATTCCATACAGTCTCTCAAGTGTATAGTCTTTGTAGTCTTGAGAATTCCTCAATGAGACTGTCATTGGCTTCCATTCTTAGGTAAAGACCTCAAAAATTTTAGGTTGGAATCTTTGGTTTCATAAACTCTTCCATACAACTTTAACCCATTTAATAGTTTTTGAAACCTGCTAAATATATCAGTTAAGCTTTCACCTGTATTAAAGTGAAAATGTTCATACTGTTGTATGAGGAGTTGTTTCTTATTCTCTCTGACTTGCTCAGTCCCTTCACAGAGTGTTCGAATAGTGTCCCACACTTGCTTGGCAGTGGTGCAGTTGATGACACTATCAAACATGTCTTGATCAATACCATTGAACAGTATATTCATGGTCTTCTTGTCCTTCTGGACCTCCTCTTTGTCTCCATTTGTGAATTCTACTGGCAGTTTGGGAATAGGCCTTCCAGCAGCTCCAGTTCCAACTGCTTCTCCAACTGCAGTGTTAGCCTTCATAGGAATATGAGGACCTTTCTCTATGCAGTTTACATAACCTTCATAGATGGATAAGAGATGTAAATGCATCTTTACTTTCCAGTGAAAGTAATTATCTTTGTCGAGGATTGGTATTTTCATGCCTGTATCCTTCAATCCCATGGTGGTGATCTTTAGACTTCTTGTATGCTAGAAGCTTGCTCTGATACAAATTGTTATTTCCCAGTTATGCACCACGAGATTGTAGAAAGGGGGTTGAATACAATCTCAACTAAATTCTTTCGAACTGATGAGGTTTAAAATAAATTGTTATAAGAAGAGAAAGGAAAACAAGATAAACAAATTATCTAACACACATACAACACGAGATATAAAAAATCTCAGGTGGGTTAGCTTGATTGCTTAGTCCACCTGATGGTTGTATTTGAAGATAATTCTCTACGTACGAATACACAGTTGCGGGTTACAATGTTTTACTTTTTACAAGAAAACCTAAGCTATCAGACTTGTGATCAGTGTTTTCTTATCTACTAAAAACTATTGCTGCTCATACAGCTTATTAAAACTATATGAAGACAAGTAAAATTTACATGAAATGTGATGATACATTTCTGGTATAACTTGTCACACACACATACTCGAAGTGGTAGCCATTTCTGGAATTATCTTAAAAGTCTTCTTTTCTTGATTTGGATAATCCCAGCATGCTTCAAGTCAGTGTATGTTTCTTTCTTCAAAAGTTACTAAGTTCTTGAGATGATTTAGCTTCCAAGCCCACGTGATGCTTTATGCAAAAGATCTTTTTGCTTTGGATCTTTGTCTCTGAAAGTAGCTTTAATAAAAAAGATAATCTTTTTGAAAGTCAATAAGCTTTTCTACTTATTGAGCTGTGCTTGAACTTCCCAGATATAACGGTTGATCCTTATGCATTTATCAAGATATTTTTTGAATCTTTCAGTAGAAGTGTAATCATGTTGGAGGTTACTTCCACTCTTATTGTTGCCCTTGAAGTCGGATAAACAGTGACTGATTTCACCTTTCACTTGGAAGAGTTTGAGCCTTCAAATATCTACAATTTGACTCCCTACTCGTAACATCCTTTGTGTAATTGGCCACTGTTTATAAGTCACGGGTTGCAAAGTAATTCTGGGTCTAATCTCCATTCGATGTGTTCCTTTAGAAAACTCTGGTATTATTATGAAACCATGTTGAGTTCTCGAACAGATGAATCTTGAGTTCTCGAATGATGACTTCTCAAGCAGTTCCTTTAAGTGAGTTCTCGAATAACTTCTCGAATAGTTCCTTTAAGTGAGTTCTCGAATGACTTCTCGAATAGTCTCTTGAGAGGACTTCTCGATTAGTGCATGTTACAGACTTCTCTAACAGAGCAATCTGACTTCTCGAACTAGGACTTCTCGAATAGACCCTTTTTGTAGAGTTCTCAAATGACTTCTCGAACTCTTCTTTTCTTGATTTCTCGAACTTACTTGCATGGTTACAGCAAACTCTCTTTTGACTACTGATATCTGAATTTAGCATCCCAAGGCTTGTTACAGAAATAATTCCTAACTACATGCAGAGTTCCAATCTCAGGATATTGCTTTAGTTGATCTGCATTTAAGTTAGCTTCCTGATTAATTTGTCAGCTTCGATTCCTTAATTCATTTTCTGCCTTGTGGTATTTGTTATCATCATCTAAAACATATTTGACTCAACAGGATATTATCCATAATTTTGGTCCCTGTATCGCCAAAATAATGTCAACGTCGAATCTAATATTTTTAAAAATAGACGATCAAAATTATATTATATTAAAAATAGAATTATAATCTAAAAAAGATATAATTAGAAAACGTTGTATTATAAGTGAATTTTAAAAAGAAATTATATGTGACGCCCCCAAATCCGCCCTGTTCGGGGACCCGGGTCGTCACATCAGTCTCGATATCCTGCAACACACGTTAGCTCAATAATAAGGCAAAATATTTATTACAAGGGAGCATAAGTGTCCCACTCCGCAGATCCAAGATCGGTCTCACACATTATTACAATACGATTTATTACATCTCTGAATAATCTCTTACATAAGTTCACAACGTAGAAAGATAAAGGTTCCAGCTGGGTATTCTAGTCCTTGTCAGGATAGCCGTGAGCCTTCCCTTTTCCTCTGGATCCCTGGCTGAACGTCACGCAACTCTCCTTCTTGACAGCTGAATAAATATTGTAAAGCAGGAATGATCAACTATGGTGCTCAGCAAGTTCTCTCCTTACTCGGTATATAAATATAATAAAATTTACCGAAAGAAATACTCGAAATTTATGAACAGTCTGATATCAACAATCTGACACTGACTCAGGACTCATCTCGATAACATAATACTCGAAAGACTCATTTGGTGTAACTCTGATGACTCATGAGAAATGAATAAACTGGTCTTCCAACCTCTCGGTATCTCGGCAGGGCGATCAACTATCCGATCGGGAATACCGTCCTCCTATGACATCGCACTTCACCCGATCACGGCTACAATACGATATCAACGAAATATAAAATATAAATATGAATGCTAGCATCATAATGGGTTATTAAGTCACCCTAGCAACATAGTGCCTAAATATTCTCGTGCCCATATAATGGTACACAAGTCTCTCTTTCTCTATCATGGGCCTCTTTCCCAAAATTGACCAGTAGAATACAGAATTCCCGAACATTTAATAAACTGATATTTTGTAATGAACTTCATAGGAATTACTTGATTGATCTGGTGGACTGCCAGTTTTTACTCAAATGTGCCACCAATCCGAACAATGGACTGATGTAAACTCTTGATAAACATATTTTATTAGTTGACACGAACAAAATGCCAACCTCTGACAAGAAAGGCAACTATCTCGAAATAATGAGAATAGTCTCAAAATGAAATACTTTGAGTCGTACTGAACAAATCGTACCACTCAAATATTTATAATACTCATAATTGATGAACGTTTAAATAGAATGTTTTTCACTTGATCAACGATTAAATATTCTAACGATCCTAATTTTGTAAAGCTTACTTGTTGATTCGAAAGATGAACCAACTAAAAGATAATCAATAAATATTGTCGAATTTGTACAATAAATTCGACTAAAAAGAATGAATTTAACTATCTCGAACAAATGAGAATAATTTCACTCAATCAAAATAATAGTCGTCTCGAGTTAATGAGATCGACCCGATAGCAACGAAATTGTTTCTTCGCTTATAGGGGATACAGTTCATAAGTAAACTAATTTTAACAGCAATGTATATTTAACGAGAAAATAATACTCAAAATGAAATTATTGCATCATGAGGAGCTACAAATAAATCTCATAATTGATAGCTCGAAAATAAATAAGGAATGAAATAATACGAACAGAAATACAAAGTTTCCGAGAGTTAGGGTAGGAATGAACTTGCCTCTGTCTCGACGCTAAGAGTACCGAATATTATAACGTTACCCGCGAGCGATTGTCTCAAGTCTCAGAAAGAAATTCTATAATTAATTATCAAAATGATTTTAGTACTCGGGTAAGATATTGATCACGTAATGTCACATAATTCGGTAATCATGTCATTGATAATCAAATAATTCTTGAAAATATAATTAGGAATATTCTCGTAACTTTAAAATCTCACTAATGCCTTATTTACGAAATCATAAATTAGATAGAGGCTCTATTCGCTTTTTCCTATTAGATTTTAACATATCGGGTTTTATGAAAATCAAATATAATTATACGTGAAAGTCTCGCTCCAATTATTCGTAAGGGAATTTTCCAAAAGGTCTCTAATTTATTACTAAATTGTCATTAACGATTGCTTATTTAAATCGTACTTCTAAATTAAATTGGTTCTCGCAATTCACATCTCAAAATATAAAAAAAACATTTATAAAATTCTCTTTATTTATCTAAAATTCTCAATTTATCCAAAAATTTATCTAATTCACTATAATTCATTTTAAAGGAGCAATAATATAATTCACCATTTATTCTCAAATAAATAATTCAAGAATTAATTGTTTACTCGATTTTCAAATTCGTAATTATTGTTTTTAGGCAAAAATAATAATCCTATTTAAACAATTCCATCTTAATTGTCCTCACATATTTCTAATTTCTTTCCTTCGTAAATATTCACTAAATGAATAAAGTTGTTTACTGACCCACCGCTCGCTACATGGGTATTAGTGTATAAGTCTTTTGGGACCTCAATCATTGCACGGTCATTTCAACCATTAGTACTAATAAATTCTTGAGTAATAATAAATTCTTAGTAGGTAAATCGGTTAGGTTGGGATCATTTATAACCCGAGTAACTAAGTCTGAGGGGATTTGTGCCTAGCAACCTAAGGTCCTTTGTGATCTGGGATTATTGACCTAAAGCTCGCTACATGGGTATCAATGCAAAAGTCTTTTGGGACCTCAACCATTGCACGGTCGATCTAACTACTAAGGACGTGAAGTTTGGCTAGAACCTTGTTTTAATAAAGATTGGGTCAGTTCAATATTGGTTGAAAAAGAGAAAATGTTCGTTTGCACTTAATCCATCAAAGGCCTTAAATTCACTACACACCTTGGGATTTTTTGTAAACTTTTAGAGTCGACTTATGTGGATTGTGGGAACCTATAACTTGGCTATTATTAGGATAATCTTTAAGGCATGTATTTTCCTATAAACTGTTAACACCAATGAAAGCTAGATTGAAAGAGAAAAGTTGGATACTTGCTGATTTATCTCAAAGATTTTATGGTTTAATCTTCCGTAAACTCTTAGAAGACAACACCCCTCTTGTAGAGATCGTCTATGAGTTTAACGGGTTGGTAAACCTAAAATTACCCGTGATTCCTACGATAGTGAGTATAGGTTTTTCATTCTGCATTTTTCCTTTTTATTTTACTCGAGGACGAGCAAAAGATAGGTATGGGGGCATTTGATAAGTGCATATTTTTTCAAATTTTTATTAGCTATTTATTGCTTGAACTCATATTTTAATAAATTATTTTGTCGCGTTTCAGGAAATTTAAGAAAAAGAAAAGAAATGGCAAAATAAAGAAATAAAGAGCAAGGAATGGCAAAAGAGGAAGAAAAAAAGACTAGAATGCAAAAAGGCAAAAGAAAAAGGAGCTTGGTGCAAAAAGGAATATTTGAGAGAGAAGTGGACACATGGAAGGTGGGGATTCCACCAACACACCCACATGTGTATGGTGGAGATCTACCCAACACCCCCCAAAACCTTATTTCTAGCCTATAAATACCCCTTTTCCCTTTGTATTCTACATCTTAGTTTTAATTTAGTTACCCTAGTTGTAGTAGTAGCCTCCATCTTTATTTTGTACTAGCTTTCAAATCTTGTAAACACCTTCCTTTTATTAATGCAAATTTTCATTCCCTCTTTATTTTCTTGTCTTGCTCTTTAGTTTATGTTGCCTCACTTTCGTTATTTTCATAAATCCGATTAGTGGACAAAGTAGCGAAATGCTAACCACTTGGGGTTGAAAATAACGATTTTATTTTCTTGTTCTTAGTTATTAATTGTAGTTGTTCCCCTTGAAATCTCAATTTTATTGTGGGTTTGGTGATTTGTAGTTCTAAATCTATTCTTGGTTGTTTATTTTAACATGATAAATGTAATGGGTTTAATTTTATAGTCATAAATTATTATCTGACAACAAGAGTCAATCTTTCCGGCAGAACCTTAATTTCTGTCTGGTGAGTAGACGACGATTTTCACTTTCTGGATTGTTCTTTTCGGTTGTACTTTCATTTCTTTTTCTCCTTTTAATAGTAGTGCGTTGATTAATGTTAGTATATGTTCTTGTTTATCTTTTTACAACTAATTATACCCTCTTTGATTCTCGTTGGTTTGCACTGTTAGTTTTATATTTGTCAATTTTATAGTTTGTTCCTGCCACGCTGTAGTTTATGAAACCAAGATGTGTTAGATTTTCTTTGATTTCAAAAATGCAGAAAAAGAAAGAGGAGCACCAAGATTAGTAATTAATTACAAACCATTAAACAAAGTACTCGAATGGATTAGGTATCCTTTACCTAATAAAAAAGATTTAATTAATAGATTAAACCAAGCAGTTATATTTAGTAAATTCGATCTCAAAAGTGGATTTTGGCAAATCCAAATTAGTAATGAAGATAGATATAAAACTGCCTTTACCACCCCATTTGGACATTATGAATGGAATGTATTCCCATTTGGACTTAAGAATGGCCCTAGTGAATTCCAGAATATCATGAATAATATATTCAACCCATTTAGTCATTTCACTATTGTCTATATTGACGATGTTCTTGTTTATTCCAATTCAATCGAAGAACATTATAAACATTTAAACACTTTTTTCAACACAGTTAAAACTAATGGATTAGTACTCTCACCCAGTAAACACATAATAATTTATATTAGCATTAACTACTAATTACGCTACATCAATGATCGTATCACTCATGCATTTATAATGATACACGTGACGATCAATCATTGATATTCGTAAGCCCTAGGGAACAATCCCTAGCATTAACTATTACTTACGCTATATCGATGATCACATCACTCAAGTATATTAATTATACTCGTGATAGTTAATCATTGATATTCGTAAGCCCGAGGAACTTGTTGAAAAGAATTACACAAGTCCTTAAATATTGACACTTAAGACTTGTGATCTCATTACAACTCCTCGCAGATAAACACGTAATAGAATGAATCTAACAATTAATCTTTGATAAATAACATATAATATATATAATTAGTAAAACCATCAAATACTACGACTCGCTTTATACCATTTAGCACACAGACATTTACAACTAGTATAACCATATAACACCACATATTATCCGACAATTAGTAATCAACCACTAACGACCACTAAGCTCGAATATACTACCGAACCCACGATCAATATCAAAATTACCATTAACAACATTAATCAATATCCAACACGATCTCCAACCACAATTCACCTTTCATTTGCAACTATAAGACCTTAATAATTTTACAATAAAACATTTACTATCAATCCATTGTATACCAAACTTGGTATCCAACTAAATAAGATCACAACTAACAACTTTCATTTATAAATCCCCTTTAAATAAGGTCTTTAACTTACTCAAAACAACCTTCCAAAACATGGCAACAAATCTGTCACCACTGCACACACTATACTCAAACATTTTTTTAATAAATTGAAAAATCAATATTTTTACCCAAATCTTTTTCTGAAATCTTTATAATTCCTTCCTTTATCCTCAATAAAAGTTTCAATCTAATTTACAGAGTTTAACTAGGTCAAACTTAGTTCCAAAGTGCAAATCCCGAGAGGTTCGGGTATCCTGCACAGGTTTCACTAAAACGTCGTTTTCTCCTTACTCGTTAATTCAAACGACGCACCGTTTTCTCCTACACAAACTAGACTCCGAATAGAACAACTTTTATGAAGACACCACTGCCCAGATCAGTACCCACAAATACCAGTTCATCACGCAAAACAGGGCAGATTACAAGCTCAAAACTACCTTCTAGTTCTTATACAATAATTATCATCCATTAACATCCTCAACCCATTATTACAATAACCATCAAACAATAATACATCACTCATGATTTGCTAATTACAAACATATATGGACATGGATAAATTTACAAAATCAAAGCTTAAGACAAGGATATTATACCTCTTTGTTCATCATCAAGCTCCACCAAGTTCATCCCAAACTTCCATCAACTTTTCCCCAATTTCTTCTTCAAATCCTATCTTGATTTCCTTCCCCTCTTGCTCTCCCATGGCTGATTTTGAAGTGTAGAATGGAGAGGATGATCCTCCTTCATCATGTCCTCTCTCTCTCTCTCTCTCTCTCTCTCTCTCTCTCCTCATCTTTCTTTCTTTCTCTCTTTTTATTTTCTCTCCCCCCGCTGCTTTCTCGAAGTTTCTGGCTACTGGGTTCTCTTATTGGGCCTAGCCCAATACTCTTTATTACTACTACATTCATTTTGGCCCAACTACACACTAATAAAACGACTTCTATAAATCATAATTAAATAAAATATTCTAAAAATTAAAATTCTCATATTTTTAAAATAAAGAATATAAAATTACGAGCACACACATATTTTTAAAATATTTTTCGGATCAAATGAATTAAATATGGATTTTACAAGTTTTGATCCTTTAAATACAATAAAACTCTTAAAATTATTTTAAAATACTCAAACATCCAAATTAATCCACCCAACAACTTTAAAAACTCAATAAATATATAAATATAATATTTCAAGAGATTTCATGATTTTTAATTCCTCCTAAGGATAAAAAATGCATGATTTAAATATTTTTAAATCCTCAAAAATACAAATAAAAATACACTGACCTTCACAGCTTACCCAAATCATCACAAAATCACATAAACACAATTTCACATACATTCCACCTTTCCAACAATATTCACATAATATAATTTATAATTTATAACAAATAAATAATTTTTAAAATCGAAATTTTCTAGGTCGTTATATCCTTCCCCCCTTAATAGGATTCTGTCCTCAGAATCAATCCTAAGGACCCAAATAACAGTTCTGATCTTCTTAACATCTTATTTTCACTTTTATAAAATACTTCGGTTTGCTAAGTCTTTTGAAGTATAGCCTTGATCATTTACAGCTCTTGATAACTAACATACTCGTCACCTTGATTGTGACTTCACTCAAAACAAGAACAAGATTGAAATATCCAATTTATTATTAATTTCCCGAGGTCACAACTTCACTCGATACTATTCACGAAACAATTCTTCATAATTTCCAACAAGCTCCTTCCACTTAACATGCATCATCACTTATTTACGCCTCCTAAAACGAACCTTTCTCAGATAAAATTTTGAGAAAAAGAATATCAAGAAATCCTCAATCATTCTTACTCCTCTTTCACGTGCAATGTTACTTGAGAAGGGAATAATCGGAAAACTTCTACGCATCCTTCATCTCATCGTTTTTACTGAGTAACCGTTTCGAACTGCTGACCATTTTCCTTAAATCATATATATCTTATTCGTAATACACTATCTCACGTCCTCTGAAATCAACTTTAGAATCACCACTCTGCATACTTGACGAGTCTTCGAATTTGACTCTCCACATTACATTTCAACATTTAACACCACTCACATTAACCACAAAATCATGACTTCCGAAATTCACATTAAGATCCTCGTGCCAAATTTTCTTCCTTTTCATGGAAACTCTAAAATCGCTCTCGATTGATTTGCTTAATCGTTCAGACCTCTATGTCTACCTTCCAATCTCAAAACATCGCATTTATCTTCCTCACAATTCAAGATCTCATTTTCTTGTCCTCGCAATTTGCTTGTGCTTCGTTGATGAGGAATAAATCCAATCCTAAGTTATATTTAACTCCTTTTTATAGTCATCACCATCCACTTCCTCACAACTTCCTTCATGATCGTATTAAAATTTTCAAATTCTTACTAATTACAAAGACAGTCCTGCCACTCTCTTCAAAACTTCCACCAAGATTAATATGATACTATTTTCGACGAAATTCCCATTTTTCCAAGCTCATCACTTATAGCTTTAACTTAAGACGCTGCTACTTGTCACCACACGGCCTTTCTAGTTACAGCCACAACTTCCCACATTTATCTTAATAAAATCTCTAGGGATTCTACTCCCGAAATCTTATTTTCTGATCATGGGATCTCGTTAATTTCTGCTAATTCTCATTCTATAGGCAACTATGGTGCCCTTTCTCTTCTAATTCCACATCGTCGGGATTCCACATTCTTTTCTTCATTAAATTTTATACGTCTGCTATTTACTCACTTCTGGAAACTTTCTGGTTTCTCTGCCTTCCTCCTTATTGACATTTTATTCCATCTTGGTCAACTTTCCACCATCCTTGATAATCATGACTTTCTTAAAATTGGCCCGCATAAGTTATTTTCTTCATACAGTCACCTTAATCCTTACCCCTCACTCTGTCTTAATTCTTCTTAATAATTCTTACAAACCTTTTTGTTCTGCTTCACTCTGATTTATCCAAGTTAGCCTTCTTGATTCTAAAATCTTATGTTTAACGATGGATTCGAAACATTCCAAATTTTGTGACATTCCATTTACTACCTCTGCCATACAAAAGATGTTTACAATTAATCTTCCTTCAACGTTGTACAACTTATATCCAATATCTCCATTTCCATTCTCTTTTCGCCTTTTAACAATATTTACAACCACGGGCTCTTATTCACTTCCCTTTTTCCTTTATCCATCTCTCATTAGCCTCCATTCTTGTTCATGATTTCTTGAACCAGTATTTATTCCAGTTTGACATGATATATCTGTCTTAACCACCAAATTCTTAAACTCGCATAACCACTTCTTCGTCTATGCAGTTGTAATTCTATCATTTAAGACGTCGTCACGCCCATCTTCACATTCCTTCATCATTAGGAATTTTTGAAAACATCGAATTTCTGACAAAGGAGATCAATAAAATGAATGGGGCATCAAGTACGAATATACACTGAGTTTGTTTGATAAAACTTTTATAAAGGAATTTAACCGAGAGATCAATATGATCTTTGAACTATTTTCAGGTTGCATTTGTCACTTGGTCAACCACCACAGTATATAAAGATGGCCAGTCTTTAGTACCTTTATGACAAACACAATCAGTGGCGTCCCACTGGACTTCTATCACAAAGATAAGATGTCCCTAAATCCCTATTTACATAGGTTGTTCATCTCAGCGGGAATAGAGAAATTCAAGCATTCATGATAATGGAAGGAATTCAAGAGTTTCAAAAATCTTCATGTAAAACCGAATCAAGTATTCTCTGAAAATTCAGATATTTCTGAAAGAACGAGATTGTAGTCGACTAAACCTGAATACGAAACTCATCATCGATTGATGTATAAAAGACTTTTCAATAGATGCTTCAATGACTGATCAAGCAAACATTCAAGAAATTTCTAATTATTCATAACCTCACTCTTGTCGACTAAGCACTAATATACTTAGCTGCCAAAACCGGCCTGACCATAATGAGTTGAATAAATAGGAAGATCTCAATTCATTCTCAATTTTGGACCGTCACTGCGCAACGAATGCCTCAGCAACGATACCAACCGGGAATTAATTTACAATTCAAAAGAAGAATAAGAAATTTCTTTAAGCAATGAATTTGAATGAATCAACGATTAAGGGTGAACAACTACGCTCAACTTCCAATTCTTGCTAGTAATCGCTTCCCACTTCGCATTCTTAACCTTCTCGTACCATCTCCGAAACGCTCACATCAAAACTAATATCGTAGAAAGTTCTAGATTCTACGCAAAAATCTTGAGGTAACGTCCCCCGGTCTGATAACTCCAGCTGCCCACTTAGCTTATGCCGCTTCGGGTTCGCTGTTTTGCTAATAGCCCAATCCTTAAACGATTCGAACTTCTACTCGCGCGATATGCCGAAAGACCGATTAACGTCGCAACGCTTGCCGAAGTATCCTAACGCGATCCTTATCCTAAACCATTCTACCCGACGTCTATCTTATACACGTACCCTAACCCTCCTAATCTGTTTCAGTGACCATAACCTGTAGCTCTGATACCAACTTGTAGCATCCCAAAATCCGGGGTACAGATATGGGGCCACTAACTATAAACAATATTATACAACTCTGAATATAAACAACATTTAATAATAAAACCCCTTAACCAAGATCGCATACAGGTTATGGTATGAAACAACTATCGAATATCATTATTACAACCCAATCTCGGAATAAAAGAATATTATACAATTTTTATAACTACCTGAGATTTCTGTCTATCTAAATGTCCAACCTTGACCAATTCCCAATCACTATCCGGCGAGATTCCATAACCCGATCGTCTCCTCTCGCTACTGGAAAGCAACACCACTGACCATTACTAGGTCCACTAATCCTCTCTATTAACTGAAGAAAACAGACAAGCAAGAGTGAGCCAACAATGCTCAGCAAGTACAATAGTGATAACAATTCCAATAATGATGACAAATCGGATAAAAAAGGTGGTTTCATTTCATTTTATAAAGAATCACTTATATCAACTTTTAGATTGCCATGAGGGCCAACAATTCACCATTCATAAGGTGCATCAGAAACTAGTATTGATAAGAATTCCGATATCGAATTATTATCCAAACAGACTTCCAAGAAATCAAAAACTAAACATCTCAATCTCAGAGTATAGATTAGAATTGGAATTTTATTTATTTTAAAAAAATAGTGGAGTTAGGCGGCTGATCAGTCCCGCACTAACCCCGGACAATGCACACAGCAAAGTCCCTCCTCTAAATGGATCCACTGTTGGGACAATCAGATCTTGACACTGCGATTTTTGATACAATAAATTAACGAGTACGAATAGAAAAATCACCTTGTTAACGGTTGATTCCACGCTCTTCTATTCTATTCCCAAATTCCCTTGAGCGAAGTGTGGCCTTCGTCTTCTCAAGTTAACCTCTCTTCTTGCTCCTGGGTGGCTACAAAATTTTTTCGACAACCCTAGCAAGAAGAGAATAGGAATATATATAGGGCTACAATAGGGATCATGGATAATTAGGTTAGGCCTCCCAACGACATTCCGAGCCCAGCCCAATGTCATTAAATATTAATTCAATCCACTAAAGAATTAATATTTGCACTACATTTCCTAATACCGTAATTTAATTAATTAATTCGGTTCCAATATTATTTGCTTATTAAATTCCCCATGTTTAAAATATCGCATGTCCATTAATTAAATAAATTACTGATAATTCATTTAATTAATATCTTTTATCCTTGATCATCCACTCAACCTTTATTTAATTATGCCGGAATAAATCCACCTGCAGGGTTTCAAATAATTAAATCTTTTTTAGCTTTCAAGGGGACATCATTAACCCGAATATTACCAGGACATGGATTCCTTCAATAAATAATATTCACCATATATATTATTTCATCACCCAAAATATAATGAAATAAATCAAAAGAATTATTTCATATATAAATCAAAGCATGTAAATAATATACACGTGTCAATTACTATATCTGGATTAAGAACCTAAGCATTAATAATAACATAGAATCTTAGTTCTCCTTCTTAATCAGTATAAGGGAACAATTCTAAATTTGATCCTGTTCAATATACACAAAGTATACTAGTATTATTTATTAGTCAATATAAACTAATCTAAATAATACTACAGCCATTCTAGTGGATTGTCTAACTCCACCTGTGCTGTGAACCTTATTATATTATATAAACCGTATTTAACAATCTAATATTCTATATCCCATTTGATACTAGATTGTCCACAATATATAATATTAGACAGCATGTAAACATTTAAATAAATATTTTCAGTATACACCAACAATCTCCCACTTATACTCAAAATATTCTATGAGTATATCAGTGTTTATTTAATCCACTATTACACAAAAAACTATGTGTCCATCCATCTGACTCCTATCGCTTCCACATGCCTGTCAAAAACCTTGGCTGGCAAGCTCTTTGTGAAAGGATCTGCCCGGTTGTCTTCTGATGATATGTGAGCCACAACTATATCTCCTCGCTTTACGATTCCTCGTATGAGATGATACTTACCTTCAATATGTTTAGCTGCTTTGTGATCTCACGGTTCCTTCGAATTTGCCACAGCACCAGTGTTATCACAATACACTGTCAAACTCCTAGGCAAATTAGGTACCACATCCAAGTCCAAAAGAAAGTTCCTGAACCATACAGCCTCCTTTGCAGCCTCAGAGGCCGCTACGTACTCGGCTTCCATGGTAGAGTCTGCAATGCATTTCTGCTTTACACTCCTCCATATAACGGCTCCACCTCCCAAAGTAAAAACATATCCCGAGGTTGATTTCCTCTTATCCCTATCTGATTGGAAATCTGAATCAGTATATCCCAAAGGAAATAGATCTGAGGCCTTGTAAATTAACATATACTCCTTAGTCCTTCTCAGGTACTTGAGTATTGTTTTTACTGTGGTCCAATGTTCCTGACCTGGGTTTGACTGATATCTACTAACCATGCCTACAGCAAAGCAGATGTCAGGCCTCGTACATAACATAGCATACATTAAGCTTCCACATGCCGAAGCATAAGGAACTGCTTTCATGCTCTCTATATCCTTAGGTATCGAAGGACACTGCTCCTTGGATAGAGCCACTACATGCTTAAAAGGTAGAAAACCTTTCTTAGAGTTCTGCATGTTAAAACGAGCTAATACTTCATCAATGTAGTGCTCTTGAGATAAAGCCAACATCCTTTTCTTGCGATCCCTTATTACTTTGATCCCAAGGATGTATGCCGCTTCACCTAAGTCCTTCATTTCAAATTGTTTGAACAACCATGCCTTTATTGATGACAACATCTTAACATTGTTTCCAATGAGTAAAATGTCATCTACATACAGTACTAGAAAAACCACTGCATTACCCTCACTTCTCTTATACATACATGATTCGCTTGGACTTTGATCAAATCCATATGACTGGACTGCCTGATCAAAATGAATATTCCAGTCCCTAGAAGCTTGTTTTAGTCCATAAATAGACCTCTTAAGCTTACAAACAAGATGCTCTTGGCCTTCCTTAATGAATCCTTTTGTTTGTTGCATATAGATGGTTTCCTCAAGACTTCCATTAAGGAAAGCTGTCTTGACATCCATTTGCCAAATCTCATAATCGAGATGAGCTGCTATAGACAAAAGAATCCGGATCGACTTAAGCATAACAACCGGCGAAAAGGTTTCCTCATAATCGATCCCTTCTTTCTGAGTATACCCTTTCGCAACAAGTCGTGCTTTCCAGGCTTTCACCTTTTTGTCAGATCCTCTTTTCTTCTTGTAGATCCACATACATCCAATGGGTTTTACACCTTTGGGTGGTTCCACGAGCTCCCAAACTTGATTGGAATACAAAGATTCCATCTCAGATTCCATTGCCTTTAGCCATAGATCTACATCTTTATCTAGAATTGCCTCTTCGTATGTCCTGGGATCCTCATCATGTTTGCCAGAGACCAAGTCCGAGGACTCTCACAAAAACATGAATCTATCTGGTTGATGAACAACCCTCCCACTACGACGAGGCACTGGTGCAGTATTAGTGTTAAGTTATGCATTTTCTTGTGGCTGTTCTACTTGTACTATTGGCACTTGGGGATTATCTGTCCCTCCCACTAGTTCCTCTAAAACGATACTACTCATGGGTTTATGGTTCATAATATAGTCTTCTTCTAAGAATCTAGCATTGGTGCTAACAATGATATCTCGATCCCTAGGACTATAAAATGAATAACCTTTCGTTCCCATGGGATAGACTATAAACAACCTTACTTCTGTACGAGATTCTAACTTGGTCGCGTTCTTGTTCAGCACATGTGCTGGACAACCCCAAATCCGAATATGTCTTAGACTTGGTTTGCTACCAGTCCACAATTCTATTGGAGTCTTGGGAACCGACTTAGAAGGTACCAAGTTCAGAAGGTAAGCCGCTGTTTCTATAGCATATCCCCAAAACGACTTGGGTAAATCTGAATAACTCATCATCGATCTAACACTCTATAAAAGAGTCCGATTCCTTCTCTCTGCTACACCATTCTGCTGAGGTGTGCCAGGTGCAGACAACTGGGATGTGAACCCATTTTCTGATAAATATTCCCTAAATTCTCCAATCAAGTATTCACCACCACGATCTGATCGTAGTGACTTGATACATTTTCCAAGATGTCGCTTGTCCGCACTTGCTTTGTACTCTTTGAATTTTTCAAAGCACTCAGACTTACGGCGCAACAAATAAATGTACCCGTATCTAGAATAATCGTTAATGAAAGTGACAAAATACTCATAACCTCCTCTTGCTTGGATACTCATAGGTCCACATAAATCAGTATGAACCAATTCTAACACTTCTTTGGCTCTATTCCCCTTTGCTTTAAAAGGCCTATTAGTCATCTTACCTTCCAAGCAGGATTCACAAACTGGAAATGGCTCCACTGCCAACGAGCCTAATGGCCCATCTACTACCAGTCTTTGAATCCTCCTCAAGTTAATATGACCTAATCTTAAGTGCCAAAGATATGTTTGGTTCAATTCAGAAGGTTTCTTTCTTTTATTTGAGCTAGAAAGAATGTTATTAGTTTCCTTATGTTGCAGCATTGGTTGGATAGGATTAATAATATATAAATTGTCTTGCAATGTACCAGAACATATAACTCGTTTATTCATCATAATAGAAACATTACGATCCAAACAAACATTATAACCATCCATGGCAAGTTTAGAAACCGAAATTAAATTCCTTCTAAACGAAGGTACATAAAGACAATTGTTCAAAACCAAAATCCTATCATCGCCAAAAGATAATGTAATTATTCCAACTGCAACTACTGCTACTTTCGTAGCATCTCCCATGAACACATATATCTCGCCATCTCTAAGCATTCTGGATTGCTGGAACCCCTGCATAGAGTTACAAACATGGTCAGTGGCTCATGTATCTACACACCAAGTGCTCGTAGATATAGCCGCTATATATGTTTCTGTAACTAGAGAAAGAGACATACCAGTATTGTTTGTCTTCTTAGGAAGAGGACAATCCTGTTTCCAGTGACCTGACTGCTTGCACCTGAAGCACTTGCCCTTACGCTTTTTCACAGCACCTTGAACTCCCACTGCATTACCAACCTTTCTAGCTTTCTGTGTCTGATCCTTTTTCTTTTTCTTGCCTTTCGGCTTAGAGGAAAAAGCTTTCTCAGCCACATTCACTTGAACATTCTTCTTAAAGAGTCCTTCAGCTGCTTGAAGTTCTGTCAGAAGTTCGGCGAGACTATACATCCTTTTGTTCATGGTGTAATTTAAGCGGAACTGCTCAAAACTTTTGGGCAGACTCATAATGAAGATATCGATCTGGGTTTCCCCATCAATATCAGCACCAAGGATCTCCATCTCATTCAGATGAGTCATCATCCTGAGAACATGATCCCTTACAGGTGTTCCTTCAGCCATCTGAGTGTTCATTAAAGCCTTCATTGCTACTTGCCTAGCAGCCCTATTCTGTTCTCCAAAAAGTTCCTTGAGATTAAAGAGCATATCTGAAGCAGTGGCCATAGCCTGATGTTGATGCTGCAAAACACCCGACATTGCTGCCAGAATGTAATATCGCGACATCTCATCAGCCTTAACCCACCGCTTATAATACTCTTTCTCACTTTCAGGAGCATCTTCAGCAGGCTGATCTGGCTTGGGTTCATAAGTACGAAATTTGTACTCCTCAGCAGTCAACACTATATCCAAATTACGTTTCCATTCAATATAGTTCGGTCCAGTAAGTTTGTTATCCTTAAGTATGGTGAATAGTGGATTAAATCCCATAATGATCTAATCCCGAGAATCATACATGTAACACATAATCAGAGAGTTGCACAAATCTTAAAACCTATTGGTTTCCTCTAACAATTAATTAAAATTAATGCACTAATATTTAAACACCATAAGTATCTGGTACGCCACGATGGGTGACATATATACCACTTAAATTCGTTTAAATATTACTTCGGTCCTATTACTAAATAATACGCCACATTAGGGTGGACTATATAATATTTTTCATAGCTAAGTGTATACCATTATTTAATCTTAAATTACTTAAACCAAATACATCCTTTTGATATATTAATGGATAATTCCCAGGTCTCGGAGGAGTCACAACGGCCTCGCTTAATACCCAATTCCTAGACAGAATTCTCCATAGTCAATATCAAAAGAGTATTCAATTTTCGTAACGAATTCTATGAAACTTGGTACGTCACGTTAGGGTGATCTGTATACCTTTCAATATTCGTAATTTAATTTAAGAATTTTGTTCTAGTAATTTCTACAACCTTTCAAAAAACCGTAAATAGTACGCCACGTTAGGTGATCATATATACCATCTACATTTTTTTAAAAGATTATATTACATACAAAATAATGGAGACCGTGGGATTTAATTCCTAATTAATTCCCTCACCCACTTAGAATTTTTATTTAAAAAATGAGGAATTTTAAAAATTAAATGGGTCCTATATCGTTACAATTATGTCTAACATGCATTTTAAATACACACATAATTTAACAACATAAAACATTTAATTATAGCAATAAATAAAAAATCTATGTCCATGTCGTTCTAATTATGTTAAACATGCAATTAAAATTACACACATAATTAACAACACCAATAATAATTATTTAAAACAATAATTAAAAAATGAATAGTGAAATCAAAAATTAAAACAATAATTAAATCCACTATTATGGCCCCTTAAAATAAATTACAGCAGCCCTTGTTATTGTTGCCGACAACATCGTGAATTAATCACGACTTTTGAATTGGTCACCTGCCAAAACAAAAGTCAAAACAATTAAACAAAAATTTTAGTTCCTGCCGTGTTCACAGAACCACAGGACTTTGGTTTATATATTGAACTATCCATCGGGCAAGTACATGTGCCGCACGTGTTCCACGCGCCTTTGACCCACGCGTCTGGGGTGTTGTTGCTGTTCCTGTTTATCTGCCTTACAGCCCGGAAAAAAAACACACCGGAAGCTACGCATCGGAAGCAATTATCTCCGGTTTTAATTTCCAGTCACATATAATTGTTACAAGATATTTCGGATTTATACAAAATCCATCAAACAATTACAAAAAAATAGATCTAATACAAAACTAATTTTGTAAAATCTATTCTAACACGATCAACCCTCGTGTTTACAATCACGATAAACCACGTGGAAACCAAACAAAATAACCACGATTAAACCATGTGGGATCCAAACACATAATTAAAATATACATGGCCATAATAGTGGATACTAACCTGCAAAACAGAATTATACAAGCCTACCACTATATACATGCATATATAATTACGACATGGACATCGTATCAAAAATCGTAGAACCATTGAACCTAGCTCTTGATGCCAATTGTTGGGACAATCAGATCTTGGCACTGCGATTTTTGATACAATAAATTAACGAGTACGAATAGAAAAATCACCTTGTTAACGGTTGATTCCACGCTCTTCTATTGTATTCCCAAATTCCCTTGAGCGAAGTGTGGCCTTCGTCTTCTCAAGTTAACCTCTCTTCTTGCTCCTGGGTGGCTACAAAAATTTTTCGACCACCCTAGCAAGAAGAGAATAGGAATATATATAGGGCTACAATAGGGATCATGGATAATTAGGTTAGGCCTCCCAACGACATTCCGAGCCCAGCCCAATGTCATTAAATATTAATTCAATCCACTAAAGAATTAATATTTGCACTACCTTTCCTAATACCGTAATTTAATTAATTAATTCGGTTCCAATATTATTTGCTTATTAAATTCCCCATGTTTAAAATATCGCATGTCCATTAATTAAATAAATTACTGATAATTCATTTAATTAATATCTTTTATCCTTGATCATCCATTCAACCTTTATTTAATTATGCCGAAATAAATCCATCTGCAGGGTTTCACATAATTAAATCTTTTTGAGCTTTCAAGGGGACATCATTAACCCGAATATTATCAGGACATGGATTCCTTCAATAAATAATATTCACCATATATATTATTTCATCACCCAAAATATAATGAAATAAATCAAAAGAATTATTTCATATATAAATCAAAGCATGTAAATAATATACACGTGTCAATTACTATATCTGGATTAAGAACCTAAGCATTAATAATAACATAGAATCTTAGTTCTCCTTCTTAATCAGTATAAGGGAACAATTCTAAATTTGATCCTGTTCAATATACACAAAGTATACTAGTATTATTTATTAGTCAATATAAACTAATCTAAATAATACTACAGTCATTCTAGTGGATTGTCTAACTCCACCTGTGCTGTGAACCTTATTATATTATATAAACCGTATTTAACAATCTAATATTCTATATCCCATTTGATACTAGATTGTCCACAATATATAATATTAGACAGCATGTAAACATTTAAATGATTCTCAATAAAATTGGGCCAGAAATAAATGTATATACTTTAAATAAATATTTTCAGTATACACCAACATCCACGGCACACATTGGCCTCAATTTTGACCATTAAACTGGTCTCCCCGAAGGGACATCTGAAAACATTTCCAATTCTAATTCAAACACATTAGGTGTCGGGACAATCGACAACCCTGATATCCAACCACTGGAAACTCACGTCTAGAATAACAACTCAAGATTAGGAGTTAATAAGAAACGACATCATCGTCTAGTATCGACAAGTTCGATACAACACAGGGAATAACCAGATAATCAAGATCTTAAGTAAATACCGACAAGTTCGGTACTAAGTGGGGTGGAAAATATAAAGAATGACAATTCGAATAAATACCAACAAGATGAATATGAATAATTGGAATTTATAACATCAACAACTTATGCAAAGAGAAATTTCATTTGAGCAAGAATAAGGATATAATTTACAATCAGATTTCAAAAACTTAAATTCTAGACTGAAGTAAGGATATGGTCAAGTGTGGGGCTTTTAATAAAACTTATACACAATTATGAGTTTGAGCTTACATAAGCGGATAAAATAATTTAAAACAAGTATTTGCCAAAACAGTTTCAATATGGAAAGGTTCAGATCAATTTGAAAGAAAATGTCTTTCTAAATGGGGTCCATTGGTGAAAAATATGCTAAGTCGGGAATTTTGCCAGCAGGTTTTCATAAAAGTTAAGAAAACTTGGTTTTCCTTGTTTAGAAAATTCTTAAAAGTATCTGACGAAAATAGAGGAAATGGCATTCCTTTGTCAAAATGTGAAAAGGGTTATTTATAAGATTCTTTGTAAAACCGACATGTGGATTATTGGTAGGGAAATTAAACATCATCTTGCTAATTTGAAGAAGTTCATATGTCATCTTCCACTATACTTGACCAAATTAGTTCGCACGATAGATAACTAAATTGCATCACTTGAACAATAAGTGAATAGCAATAACACTTGCCTCGATTTATAGAGTTCCTAATTTCCGTACCGATACTCAATTTAGCTTCTCGTCAGTCTCTTTCATTTACAGATGGCTTCTCATTCAGTCCTACTTTCATCTTTACTTCATCGTCCGATAATCTCAACGTCACTTCACCCATCGACTTCAATACTTGTCCTTCTGTTCCTCTTTCAGATCACCCGTGTACTGTCCTTTGCTAGGTTTCCTATGTTAGGAATATGTTGTACTTGATGATAACTTCACAATTAATCAAATTGTATAAGGTTTTGTAGCTGTCAACGGATGAGGATTTATAACTCTATCCGTTGACAGGTAGCTCATCAACGGATGAGGTTTTGTAGCATACTGCAAGTATCTCTATGTTAGCAGTTGATAGGGTTTTTATCCACAGTCATGTTGACTATCAACGGATAGACAGAATAGGGTAGCCAATTGTAAATAAGCTATGCTATGTAATTCTGTCTAAGTGAAAGTGTATCAACAGATGAAGACAAAACTCTATCAACGGATACAATTCAAATCCACTCTATCAACGGATACAACTCAAATTCACTCTATCAACGGATACAGCTCAAGTCTCAAGATCAACGGATACCGCTCAATACATCATCAACGGATGTCAGTGTACAACATCAACGGATAATCATTGACACTGTCTTCTATGATTAGCTGGGGATTAGCAGTTGATAAGGACATGTTTGACTGACAGATCACATGGGTTGATAGTAGATACAAAAAGCAGTATGGCAGCCATACTTTGGAAACACAGAAGAAAGAAGCATTCTATTTACACTATGAATACAAGAAAGGTGCAGGAGACATGTCTGAACACAAGGACAACCTTTCGGCTACATGTGTATTTGGAGTGTAGTAGCAAGTCAACTAGAATTAGATTAGTATTATCTTATTCCAGTAGTACTTCTAAAACTTAGGATTTATAACCAAGTGTAGCAACTCTTTGTAAGTTAAGAAAACAGATACATCTTGCTTAGGGTTTCTATTGAATATTCTTAGAGAGCAAAGAGTTGTAAAAACAGAAGCTGTGTACTTTTGTATCACAGATTTTTCTTCGAATAAAAGCTTCAGGTGGTGCATTTAACCACCTGATTTTTATGTGTTTGTGCATTTATCTTTTACAAGTAATTATCTAAGTATAGATTTCTGGAGTTCTTATCAGAAATTTATAAAAATCAAGAATTGTATTCAACCCCCCTTCTACAATTATACAAGTGTGTAATCTGGGAATAACAATTGGTATCAGAGCAAGCTTCTAACATATTTGAAGTTTAAAGATCAACACACTTCCAACATGTCTAAGAAGGATTATGGAGTAAAGATTCCAGTTCTTGATAGAGAAAATTACTTTCACTGGAAAGTAAAAATGCGTCTACATCTCTCGTCTATTGATGAGGGTTTTGTGGATTGCATTGACAAGGGTCCTCACGTTCCAATGAAGACAGCAACAATAGTTGGCCTGGCTGATGATGTACCTGACACTCTCATTCCCAAACCTGTTTCTGAGTGGAGTCTTGAAGATATTGCAGAAGTCCACAAAGACAAAAAGGCCACGAATATTCTGTTCAATGGTCTAGAAACAGACATGGTTGACAATGTTATTAACTGTACTACCGCCAAGGAAGTATGGGACATTGTTCAAACCCTGTGTGAAGGAACAGAACAGGTAAGGGAAAACAAGATGCAACTATTAATCCAACAGAATGAACATTTTCACTTTAAGAGTGGAGAAACATTGAATGATACATTTAGTAGATTTCAAAAGCTACTAAATGGTTTAAAACTATATGGAAGAATCTATCAAGTTAAAGATTCTAATCTCAAATTTCTGAGATCACTGCCCAAGGAATGGAAGCCAATGACTGTTTCTCTAAGAAATACTCAAGAGTACAAGACATTTACTCTTGAAAGGCTCTATGGAACTTTAAAGACCTATGAGCTGGAAATGGAGCAGGATGAAGAGATTGAGAAGTCTCAAAAGAAAAGTGGGTCAGTTGCACTTGTTGCCAACTTGGAGCAAAAGGAGGAAAGGACAGAAACTGCTAGTTCTACACCAAACAGGGAGGTTTGTAAAGGTAGAGCAGAATCAAGCAGGAGCAAGGAAAAGGTGTCTGAGGAATTGAATGCTCTTCAGCAGGATGAATTGGATGAGATAGATGAGCACTTAGCTTTTCTATCTAGGAGATTCTCTAAGCTGAAATTCAAGAGAAACTCTGGGGTGCCCAAGCCATTTAACAAGGATTTTTCCACAAGCAACTATGTGGATAAATCCAAAATTAAATGCTACAATTGTGGAATTGCTGGTCATATGATAAGTGAATGCAGGAAACCTAGATCTGAGAACAAGGGAAAGCCAACTGAGGCTGTTGACTATAAGAAGAAATATTTTGATCTTCTCAGGCAGAAAGGAAAGGCATTCTTGACCCAAGAGTATGACTGGGCTGTTGATGACAATCATTCTGATGATGATGTTGAGTTAGTCAACCTTGCTTTAATGGCTGATTCTGGAGAGCAGGAAGCAAGTTCAGCTAGCAATCAGGTATTTTCTACTAATCTCTCTGAGCTCACCAAAGAGGAATGCAATAGTGTTATAGATGAAATGTCTACTGAACTATATCACTTAAGTGTTACTCTTAAATCACTTACTAAAGAGAACAATAGAATTAAAGAGTCTAATCTATTTTTAAGTGATAGAAATGTTGCTCTAGAAACTCAATTTCTAGAATTTGAGAAAATGAGAGTTGATTGCAATAATGCTAAAAGTGAACTTGAAGCTGTGTTAAAAAGAGAACTGATTTTAAAAGACCAGCTTGAAAAAGAACAAGGGATAATTGCTAAATTTCAAAGTTGTAGGAATATTTCTCAAAACATAATAGAAGTTCAGGGAATAGAATCATTTGTGAAGGATACCTGGACTCAAAAGAAAAAGGAGCTAGAACCTGGCCTTGAGGATCTAGAGACTATTTGTGAATCAACGGATAGTGATCATCCGTTGACAGATGAACCGTCAGCGGATGAGAGGTATCCGCCGACTAACAAAAAGTCTGTTAGTAAGAAGGAACTTAGGAAACTGGATATCAAGTATGGTCCAGTAAACAAGAATTTTGTTAGTGGTGAGTGCAGCAAAACCAAATCCAGTGGGAAGGCTAAGATAGGTGATTTACACAACAAAAAGGCTATTGGTAAATCAGACAATGAAAAGGTAGAAATTGAGGGCAAAAAGAAAAAGAACAGAAATGGTAAGATAGGCATCAACAAGAAAAACAATTACTCTCCTGACAAGTTTGCTCCTAGGAAAACTTGTAGTAATTGTAATAGTGTCAATCATCTATCTTCTAATTGCAAGATTGTCAATAAGGCTCCTGTTCATGTACCTCAACCAATGCCATGTATGCCTGCAATGCCTGTTATGCCTGGTTTGTATGAAAATGCTAGTTTTTCAAATCCATATGTGAACATGCCATATATGTCTAATCCGTACTTTCATCTATGAATGTGCCACAAATGTCATGGAACATACCTAACATGAATGATATGTATGCCAATTTTCCACACATGCATGCATCCAATATTCATGCTAATGAGCATTTGTCAAACCCCATCACTCAAGCATCTACACCTAAGTTGAAGAATGCTAAGAGTGCAAAGTCAAAGGCTAATAAGAAAGGACCCAAGGAAGCTTGGGTACCAAAATCAACTTGATTTGTTTTTGAAATCTATGGTACCTAGACAGTGGATGCTCTAGGCACATGACAGGAGATTCAACCCTGCTCACAGAGTTCAAGGAAGGAGCTGGCCCTAGAATTACCTTTGGAGATGACAGCAAAGGATATACTAAGGGATATGGCCTGATTTCAAAAGACAATGTCATCATTGAAGAAGTGGCTTTAGTTGAAGGTTTGAAGCACAACTTGCTGAGTATCAGTCAGATTTGTGACAAAGACTTTGAAGTAAAGTTCACAAAAGAAGCCTGTGTTGTTTCTGCCAAGGAAGACAACAATGTGGTATTGACAGGCTTTAGAAAAGGAAATGTTTACATAGCTGACTTCAATTCAGCATGCTCAGAATCCATTACTTGTCTCTTCAGCAAAGCAAGTAAGGATGAGAGTTGGCTATGGCATAAGAAGCTGTCACATTTGAATTTTAAAGTTATGAATGATTTGGTAAGAAAGGATCTTGCTAGAGGAATCCCTCAATTGGAGTTTGTCAGAGATGGGTTGTGTGATGCCTGCCAATTAGGGAAACAAAAGAAATCATCCTTCAAAAGCAAGACAGAGTCATCCATTGTTAAGCCTCTTCAATTGCTGCATATGGATTTATTTGGTCCAGTATATGTCATGTCTATTTCAAAGAAGAAATAATGTCTGGTGATTGTAGATGATTTTTCTAAGTTCACATGGACCTTCTTCCTGCACTCCAAGGATTGTGCAAGTGAAATCATCATCAATCACCTCAGAATGCTAAACAATGGTTCTGAAAACAGAGTACAAAGAATCAGGAGTGACAATGGTACTGAATTCAAGAATTCCACAATGAAGATTTTCTGTGAAGAGAATGGAATTGTCCATGAGTTTTCTGCTGCCAGAACACCTCAACAAAATGGGGTTGTTGAAAGGAAAAACAGAACTCTCATTGAAGCAGCTAGAACAATGTTAAGTGAATCAAGGTTACCAACATATTTCTGGGCTGAAGCTGTCAACACTGCATGCTTTACTCAGAATATTTCCTTGGTCAATCAAGCTAGAGGAATGACTCCTTATCAGTTATTAACCAACAAGAAACCAACTTTAGCTTTCCTACATGTCTTTGGATGTAAGTGTTTTGTGCTAAGGAATCATGGAGATAACTTGGGCAAATTTGAAGCAAAGGCAGATGAAGCTATTTTCGTTGGATATGCAGCAGGGAAAGCCTACAAGGTCTACAATCTAAGAACCAACATTGTTATGGAATCTGTACATGTTGTGTTTGATGATCAAAAGATTCTAGGCCTAAATGATGAAGGTTACCATGAAAAGTTGGAATTTGAGAATGAAGGTGGAGGAAGAATGTACTATGATGATGATGAGGAAAATGAAGATCATGACCACAGAGATCCACCTAGAGCTGTTATACCAACTAGAAGTGATGCTTACACTGAAAATGAAGCATCCGTTGATAGTCACTCTGCAACATCCGTTGACAGTCATTCTGCAACATCCGTTGACACTATTAGAGATGCATCCGTTGACAGATATTCTCAAGCATCCGTCGACAGGCAAAATGATGCATCCATTGACAGTCAACTTCATAATTCAGCAAGGACAACAAACTCAGGGGGAGTTTCTCAAGGTCAAAATTCAATGCTAAATCAACATGATCATGGAAATGAAGCAACCTCATCAAGATCAAACCTTCCACCTGCAAGAAAATGGACTAGAAATCATCCATTTGAGTTAATCATTGGTGAATCAAATTCAAGAGTCCAAACTAGAAGGGCCACTCAAGCAGAATGTCTATACAGTAGCTTCCTGTCTCAAGAGGAACCTAAGAAAGTGGAAGATGCCCTTCTAGATCCAGATTGGGTGTTAGCAATGCAAGAAGAGCTAAACCAATTTGAAAGAAATAAAGTATGGAAACTTGTGCCCAAACCTGATGATAGAAGTGTCATAGGTACTAAATGGGTTCTCAAGAATAAGACAGATGAAAATGGCATAATTGTGAGGAATAAAGCTAGATTAGTGGCAAAGGGCTACTCTCAAGAAGAAGGAATAGATTTTGATGAAACTTTTGCTCCAGTGGCAAGACTTGAGGCAATAAGAATCTTTCTAGCCTATGCAGCACATGTCAATTTCAAAGTCTATCAGATGGATGTCAAAAGTGCCTTTCTAAATGGGGAACTGGAAGAAGAGGTCTATGTCCATCAACCTCCTGGTTTTGAGGATCCAGAATTTACAGAATATGTATATCTTCTCATGAAAGCACTTTATGGTTTGAAGCAAGCACCAAGAGCCTGGTATGACACTTTATCTCAATTTCTTTTGGAGAACCACTTCACTAGAGGTACAGTAGATAAAACCTTATTTCATAGGGATATTAATGGCTCTTCAATACTTGTTCAAATCTATGTCGATGATATTATTTTTGGGTCTACAGATGAGAAGCTTTGCAAAAAGTTTGCCAAACTTATGCAAAGTAGGTATGAAATGAGCATGATGGGTGAATTAACTTACTTTCTTGGCCTACAAGTAAAGCAAGTTAATGAGGGCATTTTCATAAGTCAAACAAAATATATTTATGATCTCTTAAAGAAATTTGACTTAATGGATTGTACATCTGCTAAAACACCTATGGCCACTGCAACTAAGCTTGAGTTGAATACTAAGGAAAAGTCTGTGGACATCTCAAGCTATAGAGGCATGGTAGGTTCACTTCTATACCTAACAGCTAGTAGACCTGATATAATGTTTTCTACTTGTCTTTGTGCTAGATTTCAAGCTGACCCTAGAGAGTCTCACTTAATAGCTATTAATAGAATTTTCAGGTATCTCAAGGGAACACCAAACCTTGGCATTTGGTACCCAAGAGAATCTGGTTTTGATCTAACTGGCTATTCAGATGCAGATTATGCAGGTTGCAGAGTTGATAGGAAAAGTACTACAGGTTCCTGTCAATTTCTAGGAAACAGGCTTGTTTCATGGTTCAGTAAGAAACAAAACTCAGTCTCCACTTCTACAGCTGAAGCTGAGTACATTGCTGCTAGAAGCTGTTGTGCACAGATTCTATGGATGAGAAACCAACTCATTGACCATGGTCTAAAAGTTGAGAAGATTCCAATTTTCTGTGACAACACAAGTGCTATTGCCATCACAAGGAATCCAGTGCAACATTCGAGAACCAAACACATTGACATCAAATACCACTTCATTAGAGAACATGTGATGAATGGTACAGTAGAAATGCACTTTGTGCCAAGTGAAATGCAGCTTGCAGATATCTTCACCAAGCCTCTTGATGAATCCACATTCACAAGATTGGTAGGTGAGCTAGGTATGCTTAACTTGTCATAATTCCTAGTGATATTTGATTTCACTGCTTTGAAGCTAGAAATGTGTTTTGATTTACTTGAAAGTTAAAACTTTCAGAAAAATTTTCTGCAGAAATTTTGTCTAAGGCAAAATTAGCTTATCAACGGATATCCTTTTATCCGTTGATAGTATAAACACATTACTAGATTTTCGCATGTCAACGGGTAACAGGCTATCCACGTCATCAACGGATAAACTGTATCTCAACCGTTCATTCTATATCCGTTGATATACATTTTTTTTATAACCGTTGGTAACCGTGTATATCTAATCATGGCTGTACTTATTCTCTTTTTATTTATTATCTGACAGTTACTTTTGACCAATGGAGTAATTACTTTTAATTATTTCATTTTTAATTCTTGAAAAATATAAAAGGCTGACTTGTACTCTCACATCTCACTTTTATTCATTTTCAAGCATATCAAAAGTTAACTGCATCTTCTTCTCTAAAACTCTCTGTAACCAAAGTCCAATCAATGGCGCCCATTGTTAAGATGATGTCCTCCACTGGGTTTACCTATGAGAAGAACAATTTTGCGGCCTTTGTTGACACAGTGAATGCTCCAGAAGCTTACCACACTTTGATGAGTTTCGTGAAGAAATGCAAACTGTCATATGCTATGACTGCCACCACTCCTTTAATCCACGAGGTAATTGAAGAAATGTGGACATCTGCTGAGTACAATGGCACAGACGGTACAATTGCTTTTTCTTTAAAGGGTAAAAACTATGTGGTTAATTTTGATGTAATAACTGCTTGTTTAAAATTGCCTGAGAATAACTGTCTGAAAGTACCTACTGATGCTGAAATTGTTGCCATGCTTAATTCTATTAATTATGCCCTTAGTACTGAAAACTTAGGGAAAATTGTTAGGAAAGGAATGGTTAAAGAATGGAGCTATTTCTGTGATGCCTTCATTAAAACTTTTTCAGGCAAAATTAGTAATTTTGATGCTGTTACCCAGTCCATGCTAACTATGATGTATATGCTCTTAAAAGATAAATTCTATAATTTTGGCACATTAGTTATGTATGAGATAGCTGCAAAGTTGGGTAAAAAGGAAACTAGGAGCAAGAATATCTACTTTGCTAGATTTTTAATGCTCTTAGCACTGCATGTATCTGAGAATAATCTATCCATTGCTAACCCGGATAGCAAGTTCCAATGTTTTGTTCAGGAGAAGAGAGTCTTAAGTGACCTAATTCGAATGAACCTCAATGCAGGAGTACAATTGGTATATCTACCAATTGTTCAGGTAACTATTTCTAACTCTGAAACCCATATCTCCAACCCCCAAATTTCTTTGCCTTCTAGTGTCACAATGGAGTCTGTAGTTGTGACCAAACAGGCTCCTACCAAAGTGGCCAAATCCAGAGTTCCAAAATCACAGTCTAAAAAGCAAACCTCAAGTGTTTCTAAAAAGACACCTGTTGTAAAACCTACCAAAACTCTTGAGGGGAGTGTGAAGGTGGTAGTGAGTGGTGAGGGACAGGGTGAACATCAAAGAAGCCCTAAGGATAAGGAAGGAGAGATGAGTGCAACCACCATTTCAGTCTCTCAAAAGACTGCTAATGTAACTTCAAGCCAAATTCCAGTTACACTCTCTCAACAGAGTGTGACTACTGAATCAAGTTCCCCACAAGGAACACTGCACAAGAGGGTTAGAGACACATATAGCCCAATCTCAAAAACCTATGGAAGAAGAGTGAAATCTAAAACCACAGGGGAATCACAGGGTGCACACACAGTACAGGAAACTGTACCTTCTCAAACTCAGTTTGATGTGGCTTCAATAAATGTGGAGTCACAGCCCCTTGATCTTAATCTTCAAATCGACACACATTACAATCCACCATCACCAACTCCATCTCTGGATATGGATATGATATCTACATCAATTCCTGATTCTCCATCTTTAAGATTCTTGGAGAAGTCCCATTCTGCAATTGGTGGTCATCATCATTTAGATGATTTGTTGGACCATCAATCTTCCCTTCCAGAATTCTCAACACAGACTGTGGCCTCGAACTTAAAATCAATCTCCACAGATTCAGTGTTGGTTTTCTCTTCAACGAATAAAATTATTCCTTCCTCAACGGATATCCTTCATCCGTTGACAAGTGTTTCTCCATCAACGGATGCGCCTCTATCTAGCCATCCGTTGACAGCTATAACTACTCCATCAACGGATATTCCTTATCCGTTGATAACTCACTCTACCACTGTTATATCTGACATTCCTGTGTCAAGTGTGGAGGAGTTCTCAGTAGTTGAAACACTTTTAGAATTGAGGGAAGGGAGTGAGAGGCTGCCTTGTGAGCAGGCAAAAGGAGAGGTAAATAATGAGAGGCTGGCCATTTCTTCCGGTCAGGCAAAAGGAGAGTTTGAGAGTTCCACCTTAGTAGGTGAAGGTGAGGGTGTGAGAGGTGTGAGCCAAGGGGAGCCCTTGATGCAAGAAAAGAGAGATGAGGGGAGAGAAGGGACTATAGGAGAAATAAGGATGGAAGAAGCAGCCATTGCTAGTGAGTCAATGGAGGTTGAGGATGTAGCCAAGGAAATGGAATATCAAAGAGAATATCAGTCCATGATTGACTCCATTTCTTTGGATGCTGAAACCTTTACTCACCCTGTTCCTGCCTATCAAATTCTGGCACAACAGGGCAATGTGGAAGCAGAGGAGGCAATGCACCTAGTGCACACCTCACAGTCTCTACTTAGAGCTAAGGAATCTATAACAGCTCTGCCAACCACTGCTGAGAGTGAAGAATTTGACAATTCTGAAGATGAAGACAGCCAGAGCTCTGAAGATGAAGGTGGTAGCAGTATTCATGATTTTACATTTGCTCACAACTACACCTATCATCAACTTGATATGGAAATCATAAGGCAATATAAATCTTCCCTGGCTGAGCACCCAGAAGCAGATCCACAGAGAAAGGTTGTTCTTCAACAGGCAATTGACTCCCTTAAGTTACAAAAGATGCAAATGGTGATTCAGAGATCCAACTTAGAGGAGGTCAAACAAGAAATCAAGGATGTGAAGATCTCTGTGGATTCCAAGCTAGAGCAACTAGCTCCTACAGCCACTCAGAGGGTGTTGCAACAAAGGTTCATCAAAGAAGACAACCTGGCTAAGTCTGTGCAACTACTCAACTCAAGAGTGGAAAAGATGGAATCCCAGATGGAGCAATTTCTTCAACATCAGAAACTGCAAACCCAACTGTTAGAAAAGTTAGTTGCAGCCCCAACTTCTAGTCAAACCCTTGATGCTAACAAAAAGGGGGAGAAAGTGGAAGAGGCTGTGGCAACTACAAGTCAAATCTTAATTTCTGAAAGAAGGGAAGCAGCAAGTGAGGGGGAGCAGCAGCCTACCATAGTGGTCAATCCACAGGACTTCATTGTCACAGCCTCCCCCAGCAATTCCAAACCTGAACAAGTAGCTCTATCTGAAGAGTTTGATTTCTCAAACTTGACAGAAGAGGAAAAGCTAGCCAAAATTGAAGCTCTACAAAAGATGAAAGAGGAAAACTATGAAAGGATAATGAGGAAAGAAAGATTGATCAATCAATCTATTGCATCAACTCTGTTCTCTAGCCAAACCTCAGCTCCAACAATATCTACAACAATTCTGAAGGTGCTCACTCCAACAATTGTGGCTCCTACATTCTATGATGCTGAGCCTTCTCATGTTAAAGAATTTGAACCCTACATCAAAACAAGACCCTACTCACCACCAAAAGCAAATGGGAAGAACAAGTTACAACTGGACTTTCCATTTCCCAAGGATGATGAAGGGAAGCTGATGGGTAAGCAAATCAAGGAATTCAAGGAGAAGGCTAACAGTTGTGTAAGAGAATGGATGGCTGTAATCATAAGGAATGGAAAAGTTCTAAACATATCCAACAGCCATCCTAGATTTGTTGAAGCCAAGAGAGAAGAGACTTCAAGGCTGCTAAGAGAATCTCAACCAAGCACTGAATATCAATATGAAAACTCAGATGAGAAGCAAGCAAGGCTGGCTCAAGAGTTATTGGATGAGGTAGAGGATTAATTGAGGGAACCTGAGGAAGTCCCCAAATTCAAAAAGAAAGGGAAATCAGTCCCCAAATCCAAATCTAAGAGAATAAAATCAAAGGCAAGGAGGCCTGTCTCTCCAGAAATTGAAAACAAGGAGACAGTTGGTTCATCACAACCTATTGATGTAAAAGTATTCAACCCAGCTGTGAATTTCTATGGTGAGCCTATAGTACCTAAAGAGGAACCAATGAATCTTGACTCCATTGAGGTTCCTTCATTCTTGCTAAAGCCTCAACAGAAGCCTATACAGAAGAAAAGGAAACCAAGGAAGCAACCTTCAAAGGAACCAATTCAAGTTGCTAGGGTACCTGCTATTGTCAGGCAGCCAATCTTGGAAAACAAGGATGATTTTATCTATCAGGCAGATATTGAAGAATACTCTGGCATGAATCTTTATCTGGATGAATTGTCATAAGTAAAAGGAATTGACAAATATAGACATTTGCCTGAAAGATTGGTCTTTGTATACAAGGGAGGAATGGAAAGGACATGGCCACTACAAAGGGTTCTTGGAGAAAATTATCATACCTTAACCAAAGTGTTCTCTGCAATCAAGAGATACACAGGGTTCTCCAAGATAGCAAAAGGGGAGATACTGGACAGAATAGAACAAATAAGGAGGGAATGGAACTCACCATCAAGTCTACCAAGGAAAATGAAGATCCCATACAATGGACAGAAAATCCACCTTCAACCCTTCTGGATGATGGAGTTCAGGGATGAAGATGGTAACAGGAGATTCTTCAGGTTAGAAGACCAACTACCAAAGGCTAGTTCTCAATACCTGAGATGGTTACAACAAAAGCTAAATCCAAAGGTAGATGAAGAAGATGCCTTTTATAGGCAACTCCAAATACAGATTGAGTCCAACTCTGCCAAAGAAGGAAAATCAAGGGTGATGCCAACAAGAGGAAAGAAACAGTCTTAATCTGCTCAGTCTAGAGGAGCACTTCTCTGTAAATTTCTCAAACCTTCAGTTTTTAATTTTTGTAGCTTAATACAATTTATGCATTGTTCTTTATATATCTTTAGGAATGTTTTGTTATCATCAAGGTCCTGAATTTATGCTTTATTGCCATCAAGTATAAATTGGGGGAGATTGTTAGGAATATGTTGTACTTGATGATAACTTCACAATTAATCAAATTGTATAAGGTTTTGTAGCTGTCAACGGATGAGGATTTATAACTCTATCCTTTGACAGGTAGCTCATCAACGGATGAGGTTTTGTAGCATACTGCAAGTATATCTATGTTAGCAGTTGATAGGGTTTTTATCCACAGTCATGTTGACTATCAACGGATAGACAGAATAGGGTAGCCAATTGTAAATAAGCTATGCTATGTAATTCTGTCTAAGTGAAAGTGTATCAACAGATGAAGACAAAACTCTATCAACGGATACAACTCAAATCCACTCTATCAACGGATACAACTCAAATTCACTCTATCAACGGATACAGCTCAAGTCTCAAGATCAACGGATACCGCTCAATACATCATCAACGGATGTCAGTGTACAACATCAACGGATAATCATTGACACTGTCTTCTATGATTAGCTGGGGATTAGCAGTTGATAAGGACATGTTTGACTGACAGATCACATGGGTTGATAGTAGATACAAAAAGCAGTATGGCAGCCATACTTTGGAAACACAGAAGAAAGAAGCATTCTATTTACACTATGAATATAAGAAAGGTGCAGGAGACACGTCTGAACACAAGGACAACCTTTCGGCTACATGTGTATTTGGAGTGTAGTAGCAAGTCAACTAGAATTAGATTAGTATTATCTTATTCCAGTAGTACTTGTAAAACTTGGGATTTATAACCAAGTGTAGCAACTCTTTGTAAGTTAAGAAAACAGATACATCTTGCTTAGGGTTTCTATTGAATATTCTTAGAGAGCAAAGAGTTGTAAAAACAGAAGCTGTGTACTTTTGTATCACAGAGTTTTCTTCGAATAAAAGCTTCAGGTGGTGCATTTAACCACCTGATTTTTATGTGTTTGTGCATTTATCTTTTACAAGCAATTATCTAAGTATAGATTTCTGGAGTTCTTATCAGAAATTTATAAATATCAAGAATTGTATTCAACCCCCCCTTCTACAATTATACAAGTGTGTAATCTGGGAATAACATCCTATTCGAACCTTTTCAAAGTCAAATACTATTTTAGTATCCAACTAAGGAAAAGACTTATTGTTTTGCTCTATTCTACCCATACGTGTCCTATAACGCTTACATACTTATCATATATACATATCCAATTACATACATAAATTAATCTCAATATAATCAACCAAGTCAAATAACACTTAACACATATGGCCACTTATTACTTAAAAATTATCCAGTGGCAACCACTACACAGCAAAATCACACCTCAAATCCTCATGTCAACTATTACTTATTCACTTAGACTCTCGATAATCCTAGCATACTTTCCAATCACCAAATAAAATAAATTAAATAGATTTTAAATAGATTTGCAGGGGATTTTTAGAAATTTCGGCATGAAGTATTCGTAAATAGGACTATTCCCCTGTTTTTCAATTAAACCATTTAACTCCAAATCATATGAAAATTAAGCTGCTTCACTGGCAGCAACATAAAAATAAACAAATAAAGGAAAGTACCCGCCCGAACATGCGGCAACTAAACACATAAGAAAAAGTATCTGCCCAGACATGCGGCACATAGCACATAAGAAATTCTGCCTCGACATGCAGTAAACACATAATAATTTATATTAGCATTAACTACTACTTACGCTACATCAATGATCGTATCACTCACGCATTTTTAATGATACACGTGACGATCAATCATTGATATTCGTAAGCCCTAGGGAACAACCCCTAGCATTAACTATTACTTACGCTATATCGATGATCACATCACTCAAGTATATTAATTATACTCGTGATAGTTAATCATTGATATTCGTAAGCCCGAGGAACTTGTTGAAAAGAATTACACAAGTCCTTAAATATTGACACTTAAGACTTGTGATCTCATTACAACTCCTCGCAGATAAACACATAATAGAATGAATCTAACAATTAATCTTTGATAAATAACATATAATATATATAATTAGTAAAACCATCAAATACTACGACTCGCTTTATACCATTTAGCACACAAACATTTACAACTAGTATAACCATATAACACCACATATTATCCGACAATTAGTAATCACCCACTAACGACCACTAAGCTCGAATATATTACCGAACCCACGATCAATATCAAAATTACCATTAACAACATTAATCAATATCTGGCAACAAAACATGGCAACAAATCTGCCACCACTGCACACACTATACTCAAACATTTTTTTAATAAATTGAAAAATAAATATTTTTACCCAAATCTTTTTCTGAAATCTTTATAATTCCTTCCTTTATCCTCAATAAAAGTTTCAATCTAATTTACAGAGTTTAACTAGGTGAAACTTAGTTCCAAAGCGCGAATCCCGAGAGGTTCGGGTGTCCTGCGCAGGTTTCACTAAAACGTCGTTTTCTCCTTACTCGTTAACTCAAACGACGCACCGTTTTCTCCTACACAAACTAGACTCCGAATATAACAACTTTCATGAAGACACCACTGCCCAGATCAGTACCCACGAATACCAGTTCATCATGCAAAACAGGGTAAATTACAAGCTCAAAACTACCTTCTAGTTCTTACACAATAGTTATCATCCATTAACATCCTCAACCCATTATTACAATAACCATCAAACAATAATACATCACTCATGATTTTCTAATTACAAACATATATGGTCATGGATAAATTTACAAAATCAAAGCTTAAGACAAGGATATTATACCTCTTTGTTCATCATCAAGCTCCACCAAGTTCATCCCAAACTTCCATCAACTTTTCCCCAATTTCTTCTTCAAATCCTATCTTGGTTTCCTTCCCCTCTTGCTCTCCCATGGCTGATTTTGAAGCGTAGAATGGAGAGGATGATCCTCCTTCATCATCTCTCTCTCTCTCTCTCTCTCTCTCTCTCTCTCTCTCTCTCTCTCTCTCTCTCTCTCTCTCTTCTCATCTTTCTTTCTTTCTCTCTTATTATTTTCTCTCCCCCCGCTGCTTTCTCGAAGTTTCTGGCTACTGGGTTCTCTTATTGGGCCTAGCCCAATACTCTTTATTACTACTACATTCATTTCAGCCCAACTACACACTAATAAAACGACTTCTATAAATCATAATTAAATAAAATATTCTAAAAATTAAACTTCTCATATTTTTAAAATAAATAATATAAAATTACGAGCACACACATATTTTTAAAATATTTTTCGGATCAAAAATGAATTAAATATGGATTTTACAAGTTTTGATCCTTTAAATACAATAAAACTCTTAAAATCATTTTAAAATACTCAAACATCCAAATTAATCAACCCAACAACTTTAAAAACTCAATAAATATATAAAGATAATATTTCAAGAGATTTCATGATTTTTAATTCCTCCGATAATTTTATAAAATCGCCAGAGGATCAAAAATGCATGATTTAAATATATTTAAATCCTCAAAAATAAAAATAAAAATACACCGACCTTCACAGCTTACCCAAATCATCATATAATCACATAAACACAATTTCACATACATTCCACCTTTCCAGCAATATTCACATAATATAATTTATAATTTATAACAAATAAATAATTTTAAAATCGAAATTTTCTAGGTCGTTATAATAGAGCCATTGAATTTGCTGACAAATTCCCTGATGAAATACTTGATAAAACCCAACTCCAAAGATTTTTAGGATCCCTCAATTATATAGGAGAATTCTATAAAGATCTTAGGAAGCAGTGTAAACCGTTATTTGAACGATTACAAAGTAATCCACCTCCTTGGACTTCTATCCATACTTCGATTGTCCAAGATATTAAAAAATATGTCAAAACACTTCCCTGTCTTGGCATTGCCAATCCTTCTGCATTTAAAATTGTGGAAACTGATGCCTCCGAGATTGGATTTGGAGGAATCCTCAAACAAAAATTAAATTCATCTTCTTACGAAGAAATTGTTTGCTTTCATTCAGGAGCATGGGATAATACACAGAAAAAGTTTTAAATCAGCATGAACTTTTAAATCAAAAGTTTTTAGTCAGAATTGACTGTCAATCAGCAAAATATATTTTAGAAAAAGATGTTCAAAACATTGCATCAAAATAAATTTTTGCTAGATGGCAAGCATTACTAAGCATATTTGATTTTGAAATACAATATATTAAAGGAAGTGAAAATTCTATTCCTGATTTTCTGACTAGAGAATTTCTACAAACAGGAGTGAGAAATGACTGTCAGAGGTAATCCCCATGGTCGGGGAGGGAATCACGGTGGAAGTAGCTCTCATGAGAGAGCCAGTTACGACAGTAAACTCAAGGGGATCATGGTTCCCCATCCCACTATTCCAGTACAATCGATAGATGTAGTTAACCGATACCAGGTTTTAGGCCAAATCCCTAAACCTTATAATACAGTTCTTGCTAGTAAACCACCAGTTATTGATCCTTTTTCAAACACTAGTAAATCAATTATTAACCCTAAACCAGTTATTCCATTTGATAAATGGGGAAAAGCAGTAACTGAGTATACTCAAAGAACTGAGTATAATTTATTTTTCATAGAAGATTTTATGAAACCCAGTAACAACCCAGTCAAATTAGCAGCACAATACTTTCCACCAGGATGGCATTTTGCTCCATTAGCACCATACAAATCTTTGTCCTACTACAAAGATATTTTGTTCCAAACAGAATCAGAACCATTAAACCAATCATGGATAGAAGGGACGATTCTAAAGTCCTCTATCATTCCATTTACATTAAACAGATAATTTCTCAGGATAAATGGGGTAACTACCCATCTGATCTCTAGTTACTAAACACCAGTGACACACCCAGTCATTTTTGCTATTATGACTATATCGAGGCATGGGATAAAATATTCGTATACCAAAACCAAACCTTTAGTCATTCATGGTTTATACAGTTCGATCATAAATTCAAGAGTCAAATACCATTATGGTTCACAGATTGGTTGAAAACCTTCGGTCCCATAAGAGCCATCATCCCAGAAATACTTCTAGAACAAATAGAGTATTTCAAATCAGTTAGAACCAGTAAGAATCCTGATTACACAGGATATGAAATTCTGCATTTCTGTAGTAAGTATAAAGTCCCATGGATATCAAAATGGCAATACAAAATAGCTACTATTGTCCAGGACACCACCACAGTTCATGAAGGCAAAGATCACAAAGCCTTAGTAACCCAGCATGACGGGCATAGTTGTGTTGCTAGAGTCCATTATGTCAAATGGTGGGATAAATTTGACATCAACCGGATCATCAACCAAGTCCAGAAAGAGTTCCCATCAGTTAAACCTAGTTCAACCATCAAAGAAAAGAATATATCTGAAGGTCCTTCAACCTCCTTGGATATTTCTTCAATCAACAAATTATCAGCATCAGAGTTATCTACCTTATTGAAAGCTATCCAACAGCGAGCTGGTAGCCTTAAAGAAGAAGCATCTGAAGAAAACTCTCCAAATGCCAGTCAAAATTCCAGTTAGAATTCAGTCTCAAATAATCCATATGGAAGTACAGATCTACAGGACGCCCAAGATCCATATGCGTAATTCAACATGGTCAACCGACAAGTTACCAAGTGAACTGCTTTTACTTAAGTAAAAGTGAAATACTTTTGCTTTCACTTTTACACAGACAAGTTACCCGAGTAAAATGCTTTTACCTAAGTTAAAGTGATTTGCTTTTGCTTTCACTTTTACCTAAGTTAAAGTAATTTACTTTTCTTTTACTTATGTAATATGTTTCTTACTTTCACCTTGTAATAATGAAAGGCATATTCCTTTCCTTTGGTTTCACCCTATATATATGGGTTTCAGTTGTATGTTGAGGCAGGACGAAAATTACAACTAGTTTTGTAATTTTGCTTTGCTTTGTTCTGTAAGTTTTCTTTTCTTTCTAGTTCTCTCGTTTGAATGCAAATCTTGTACATAGCATAAGTAACTTCCTGAAGTAACTATTTTCAATAAACAAGTTTTAATCAGTAAAACAAATTGTTTTGTTATGCATGATTTCTTTTTAATTAATACTATCTCTTGCTTCTGTTCTTCATCTTCTGTTCTTCACTTCTATTCCCAGAAATCTCTCTTTATGGTATCAGAGCCAGCCGGTAATCATTGAGTTATTGAATCTCTAATTATCCTTTAGTTAATTTGCAGACTTCTGTGTTTACAAACTGTGTTTACAAGTAATTTGTTCATTAATTGTGTTTACAAACTGCTTCTAATTATCTTTTAGTTATTTAGCTATATTTAGTCACCAATCTTACTTAGAACCACCTACCACCTAGTGTCGTTGCCAGGAATCCGTTGTAAGTCTCAGAGTAGAGCAGTATAGGATAAGGGCGTAAGACTTAAGTTTGTGTAGGTATGAGTTTGCTTAAGGTAAGAAGGTATGAACTAAGTTCCCAGAATCACTAGTGATAAAGAGAAACAGTTAAAACAAAATTAATGAATAGACTATTTAGGTCTAGTTCTTCAGTTAGCTCAAGGTCACCGATGACTTCACTTCCGTCAATCCCAGAATTCACTAATCAGGAAGAACATAGTTATGAAAACATTAGTCAAGACTTAGGTAATTGGAATATACCCAGTATAGATCCAAAACACATCTATCAGTCAACTTTTATAGATAATTTTAAAACTAATTACAATGTTAAAACTGTAGAGAAAATTTATGCTATTAACAAAGAACATGAAAAATGTTCCCTATTAACAAATGAAATTATTAAAAAATATAAAAGAAAAGGTTGTAATTTCATTCACATAGGATTAATACAAGTAGCAGTAAAACCATTATCAGTAAAAGGAATTAATTCTAGCATTCTTTTATGTTTAAGAGATGCGAGATATTTAAACTATGTCCCTAGCATATTAGGTATAATGGAATCTAGTCTCCATAATGGACCAGTCCATTTTAATTGCTTTCCAGACTTTACACTAAGTCTAAATGACCCCCACTTATTAAAAGCATTAACATTAAATATTAAAACAGCTGGTGAAATCACTCATATAATTGAGGGATCCTAAAAATCTGTGGAGTTGGGTTTTATCAAGTATTTCATCAGGGAATTTGTCAGCAAATTCAATGGCTCTATCTATTGGTTTAATTTTTCCGTATTGGATTGTGTGACCTAAGAATCTTACTTTGGTTTGGAATAATGAACATTTACTAGGTGAGAGTACTAATCCATTAGTTTTAACTGTGTTGAAAAAAGAGTTTAAATGTTTCCAATGTTCTTCGATTGAATTGGAATAAACAAGAACATCGTCAATATAGACAATAGTGAAGTGACTAAATGGGTTCAATATATTATTCATGATATTCTGGAATTCACTAGGGCCATTCTTAAGTCCAAATGGAAATACATTCCATTCATAATGTCCAAATGGGGTGGTAAAGGCAGTTTTATATCTAATTTGGATTTGCCAAAATCCACTTTTGAGATCGAATTTACTAAATATAACTTCTTGGTTTAATATATAAATTAAATCTTTTTTATTAGGTAAAGGATACCTAATCCATTCGAGTACTTTGTTTAATGGTTTGTAATTAATTACTAATCTTGGTGCTCCTCTTTCTTTTTCTACATTTTTATTAACATAAAATGCTGCACATGATCAAGGGGATGTACTATTTCTAATTAATCCTTTACTTAGTAATTCGTTAATTTCTTTTTTACAATATTCTAACTGTTCGTGGTTCATTTGAATTGGTCTGGCCTATGTTGGAATTAAATGTTCTTTAAATTCCTTAGCATAAGGTAAATTAACTATATGTTTCTTTCTATGCCAAAAGGCATGTGGAACATTTGAACATACTTCTTTTATTAGTGTTTTATTAAATTGTTCAATTTTATTTTGGAGTTTATTATCTAATAACTGTTCTTCAACTCTTTTGTATTTTATTTCATTTTTTAAATGTTTTAAATGACTTTTTTATTATTTAACATTGTAAGGGTTTTAGTAATTGATTGTTCTTGAATAGTTTTTAAGTCTTTTTCTTCTAGTTCTATAATAAAATTAAATGTTACTGTTTGACCTAAATGTTTACTAACTAATCCTCTAGTTGAAGTTGTAAAAGGATATAGTAGATAAATAAAAGGTAAGCCTAATATAATTTTATCAGTCATATTTGTTATTAAAACAAAGGAGGTTTTAAAACAAATGTTGTCTTGACAAATATGAACATTAGGCAACTTATATTTTATATTCATTTGACTACCATTAGTTGAGCTTAATCTTTCATTAGTTTTTTCATAAAAAGTTGTTGGGACTAGTCCCTCTTGAATACAATTTAAATCTGCTCCTGTATCAATAAGAGCATATGTTCAATAGTAAAAGTTTTATTAATTATTATTTAATATTTGTATACCACTTTTGGATGGTAATGTCTTTTAATATTAATAATGAACGACCTTGTTGTTCAATAATTGCCGATTCATCGTTTGGTGGATTTTCATCCTCAGAAGATTTATGAATAAGCATTTTTGAATTAGTTTTAATTTGTTCCATTTCTTCTTTTAATTTGGGAATTTCTTGTTTTAAATCAGAAATCTCTTTCTTTAAAATATTAACTTCTTGATTTAAATCTGCTAAGGTTATTTCTTTAACTGGGTTCTTAAAGCTTTCAAGGGTTTTATTAAGACTGAATTTAGGTTTCTCATTATTCTTACTAGTCTTAATTTCTTTATCTGAGGTTAGTAAATTTTTCAATTTATTAACATATTGTGTTTTTAACTAGGGATCTGTAATCTTACTGATTAATTCTATTAACAAAGTTGTTTCTTCTTCTTGGGCTTTTGTTAATACATTTAATGTTTTACTACAGCAATTGTTATTACAATTATCTTTACGTCCTATTGTAATGTTTGGGTTATTACTATCACTATCTGTATTATTACTAGTAGTAGATAGGGATGGAATATCTGAATTTAATTCGTTATTACTATTGTCTTCGTTTTCTATTTCAGTGTCTTCATTAGAGATATTTAATTGGTTAAGTTTATTTTTAATTTTACATTCATTTTTATAATGACCTGATTTGCCACAGTTGTGACAAATAACTTTGCTTTTATCAAATTTTTTAGTAAATTTTTTATTATTGTTAAATGTTTTCTTTTTAAACTTCTGAGGTTTTTGTAATATTCTTCCTTATTTTCTTTCTTAATATATTTACTAAATTTCTTATGTTTATGAATTTTAGACTTATTCCTTGATGGAGCTATGGGGGGTAAACCATATTGCTCGCAGAAAGTTCTTAACTCATATTTAGCTTTCTTTTTATCTTTGTTAATTTGTTTAGTAATTTTATTATCAATACACATTTTTAATCCTATTTTTTGTATTACACTTATTATTTCACCATATGTTAATTCGTCATAATTTATAAATCCTAAATTTTTACTTAATTCTTCACGAATTTTATGTGCAAATAGATTGGGTAAACCATTAACGAATTTTTCTTTCCAAAATGGTTTATTACTATCATCTCTCATCATAACTCTGGATAAAAAGACATCCTTGTACCATCTAAAATCACTTAGAGTTGGACAAGTTAGATTACTAAGTTGATCATTGTTAGGTCCAAAATAGTTTGTAGAAGGGGGGTTGAATACAAACTATGTCGTTTAATCGAATTTGCTCTTTTCTTAAAATATTAAATCAAGAACAAATTGATGCGGAATAAACGAATACCGATATTTCAAGTTGAATATAAAATTTATATTAACTTGATGGGGTGTGTCTAAATACACGGGTACAAATTACAAGGTTTGATGACCAACTAATTATTACAAATTCTATAGAAAATTCGACATGAACGTTTCTATATTTGTAATAAAAAGATCGAATGCTAAAAGCAATTCGAGAGATAAGTTCTAGGGAACTTAATCCGCTAGATAGTTCCAATAGTACAAGTAAACTATTTCTAGTGGTTCAGATTTAACAATACAATCCAGAAATAATTTACAAGAATTTATTTGAAGCTCAAGAACATTTCTCTCTTGGTCTCTCTGTCTCTCTCGGGCCTGTCTATTTTGAGGAGAAGTGAAGAAGTGTGTCTCTTTGGCTGCTGGCTTCTGTCTGTTTTTATAGCACAACCATAGTCATATTGCTTTGTTTCAACTGATATAACAATCAGTTAACAATAATATGACATTCGGTATGACTATCCACTGCAAGTAATATGACAGTCTCTTCCAATATAACTTTCGGTATGACTATCCTTAATACTTAATATGAAAGTCTGTTGAACTAGATATGACAATCCATCCCAATATAACTTTCGGTATAACTATCTCTTTGAATGAGATATGACTATCCAGTTGAGATAATATGACTGTCCAATCCAACATCTTGATATGACTATTCTCTTGAACTGAATATGACAATCCAATAACCATATTCTTGGATATAACTTTCGGTATAACTTACTGAATTCTGCCGACACAAGCAATTCTCTTGAATTATTAAAACAAACAATTCTGTTTGTTTACTTGTTTTATAAGTACGGGCTTCGTAGAAATGCTCTTAAATTCGCATAGCTTATAATCTTTAATTAATAAATAATTCATTTAATTCAGAAATTATAAAAAAAATATCTAATATTATTAGATATTTATAAATATAATTTTCTAATTAAATAAAATATTTATTAATATGAATAAAACCTTAAGTTCCAAGCTGCGGTCTCCTGAGGGTCTAGAACCGGACTCCTTTTGCTTAACAAAAAATATATCAATTCCAACCGAGGTTCCAGCTTTAAGAATATATCACTTTCCATATTCTTGTGATAATTATATTTTCTCATAACCCGTCCAGGTGTAAGCTACAGTCTCTTGAGGATGTGAAACCGGACTCTTTTTGCTTAACAAAAAATACAACAATTCTAATCGGGGTTTCAGCATTAAGAATATATCACTTTGCATTTCTTTGTGATAAATCTTTTTCCTCACAGCCAGTCCACTTGATAGTAAAATCCTTGTGGTTAAATAATTTAGCACTTCTGTTGCTTGCACAATGATTTTCCCTCATACCAGTCATGATAGCTTGAACCACTGAAGTTAATGACGAACAACCACTGTTTAATGTTGACACTCGATGCACGGTCTGGTTCATGAGTGACTAACCGCAATGACTATTCTTCATATATTGACTTTAAAACTGTGGTTCATGTCTCCCTTTTCTTCACTCTTTTTCAAACCTTTATAATCTGTATTCTGCCACTGTAAGAACCTCTTGTCACTATAAATAGAACCCACTGTCTTGATTACTCCACTGATGCTTGATCAACTAAATGAACTTCTTCAAGTGTAGTATAACTCAAAACGGTAGATTGACTTTGTCTTCTTTCTTTTGACAGTTATGCAATTGAGATCCCTGTGACAGTACATATACTATTTACTATTACATTCTTGTTTAAGTTGAGTTGAATCCTCGAAATACAAATAGGCTACATCATATGCCTTTCAATCTCCCCATATTTGTTTTTTAGAAAATAACAATCAAATACCTAGAGGATAACTCAACTACAAACAAGAAGAAGATAAAGCATTAAAAAAACTATAGTAAATAATACATTAAAAAAAATTTCTGGTTTAGATATAACATTTCCAGAATCTCAGTAGATGAAATGATAGATGATTGTTCCTCTGGCAATGAACTGATCTTCATTAAGTAACTCATCTTCATTTCTTGACATATCTGCCTGATAACCCTTTACTTCTAATATTGAACATTATCAGCAGATACTTGGGAATTCTTCAGTGGTAAAGAATATGACTTTTCAACCACATACTGAAGAATTCTTCTTTGTCGTTTCATACTTCTCTCCTTCCTTATGTCTCCCTACCTAAGGTGATATGTTACCTCCTTATAACGGTGAATACTCCTTATCTCCCCTGACAAGGCGAATAAATCTATCTCCCCCTGACAAGGTGAATACGCCCCCATTCTAAGGTATATCCCTTTTTCATATCTCTCCCCCTTAGATAGAAAATCTCCCCCTCACTAAGGTAAGCTTATACTCTCCCCCTTAATTGAGTATCTCTTACTAAGGCAATCTTTGAGTATATCTTCTTCAGTATATCTCTCCCCCTTAGTTGAGTAATCCTCCAAGCATTCAATTATAGCAAACATCCAAATGTAAATTAGATGATACCATTTTTTCAATTATAACTCACTTCTTACCTTTAGTACAACAGATTCTTCATACATATAACATTGTCTGTTGCAATAAAGAAAAGAAGCATTTCTTGTGTTGAAGGATTTTCATGAAGACTTCCAGAATAGAAGTATGTAGACTGATCAACTTTGCCCTTTAGATATTATAGAATGGCCTCACTGTTGATCATCCTGACAACCAAATCTTCCGACAATTTCTTTGTATCTCCCAAATCTTGTAATTGAACTTTGTTTGGGGAATAGGGAATGGGATTTGGTGTTTATCCTTCTTCCTCACTGTGGGTGTGTGATTCTGTTTTCTGTACCTCACAAGTGTTTAACTCATCTCTCCACTCATATCACTTAAAATGAGTAATTCTCATCTCTCATCTCTCAAAGTGTTTACACTCATGCTCACTAGTGTATCACTCTTATCTCTCATAGCTCCAACATCCATGTGTACCTGCAAGGAAAATTCACCATAGCCCCTTCTAGAGAGGTCACTGGTGGTGCAATGGGGTTTCGCAAATCCCCGATCCTCGTTAGACTCGTAAGACGAATCTGAGTCATAGTCTACAAGTTGATAAATTTTTTCTCTTTTTATGGGTTTCAGATTTGAATTCTGAGAAGGTAAACAATGAAATCAAAACTTAGAATTAAAATCATGTTTCCACCTAATGTCTATGAAGACATCACCTTTTTAAACTCATCAGGTAAATCTGAATCATAGTTAACAAGTTGCCGATCCGCACCTATGTCGGACCCGATACCCGCAGGATCCAGAGATGTTCCCTCTAGGGAGTTAGATAATGATCTTTTGAATTTTACATTGAGATCAATACCTTCTTTCGAGGTCTGTGAAGACTCTTGGTTCTTTGAGGAACCTTCAACTTATAATCCTAACCGTAAAATGGTCGAAGTATTAGTTGTTTCCGTCAATTCATCCTTAGTGTGTGCAATCTCACTTTGTGAATAGAAAGTATTTTAGAATTGTGTATGAGGTAGTGACTTACCAACAGATGCCCTGGCCGACAGGCAAATTTCAATAAACTCATCATTTTAAGATAATGAATCCAGAGACTGTTTTAGTGCCATTTTCAGCTCTGCATCCTTTTGGGAGAATGCAGGCGAGCTTACAGATACCTCAAGTTATATACATCTATTCTCCTTGAGAGGTAGAGCTGTGGGTTTACTATCCCTCACATCCTTATTTGATGCATCAAGTGCAGTTACTCCCTTAATGACCTCTAGTCAAGTAAGTTACTTCCAATTCAGGGGTAAGTTAGGATGTGTTTAGATTTGGATTTATAGTCTGGGATAGAAGTTGTTGGGTTTATGATAAGTGGATTTATATCCACTTTAAATTGATTGTCTCGAACTCAAGTTTATTGTAGTTTTGATGTGTTTTGCTTAGTTGTGCAGATTTACAAGAATATCGATTATGGTTGATGCTTCTATCGTGTTTGGAGGATTAATTGATTAAAATTCGGATTTTCCGGGAAGGTTGCGCAGTCTACACTGTTTTGGCCATATCTGGAGTTCTAGAAGTCCGTTTTCAGCGATCTTACAGCTCACGCAAAGCCTGGAAGATTTTCTACAACATAGGATAGGATTCGCGCATGCAAGTTGCGTGTGGTGGGAGCAGATTGCGCGACAAGCAGACTGATGGGAGCAGAGAATTTACTGTTTTGCCCTTTTCAAGTTCTAATTGTATTTTGGGCAGTTTTTAGTACCTTAATCGAATTCTAATTGTAATAGAAGTCAATTTCTTGCTGGGCAAGACTTGGAGTGCCTATATAAACACATCCAACCCCTTGTAAATTAGACAATTAGACAATTAGATATCTTGTACATAATATAGCTTAGATCTGCAAGGGAGAAAAGGAGAGAATGATTCAACGCTCGTGACAAGCAACGGGTCTAGATCTACTTCATCTTTTGTATCATAGATTTGTTTTCTCAACTCTTGTTTTATTAATATTATTACTTTCTTTCTTATCTTGTCTTCTATCATTGTTTCATTAGATCCCATGATGACGAGCAGTTCGATTATGAACTAATCGTTGTCATGGGATTCTAACGGATTTACTTATGGAACTTAGTATCTTGATTGCTTAAAGATCTGTGTGTGATGTATATTTGATATCCTCGTATAGTTATGCTTAATTGATAGATGCGTCATGAACATCTAAATTGTTAATCTCTTGTGAAGTGAAAGTAGATCTTGAGATTTAGAACTTGCCACGCTAGCATAGGTTCATAATTGTTTATCAATATGATTTGTAGTATGAGATGAAAATACTTATATTGCCCTGTGTGATCTTTATGGATAACTTGTGCTTCAACCGTTATGTTTTCAAGTTCTATAGACATATAGGGTCTAAGCATAATTGGTGTCTATTCATCTTCTATATCTTATGTGGATGTATGTTTAGTTTGGTATACGTATGCTGACAGGTAGCGTGTACTTGTTTCGTGTTATCCGATCAGATATCATAACCATTGCATATAGTGATTGAAGGCGTCAGATCTAAGCGAAGTATTTAATGAAGTTAGGATTCCATGTTTTCTCGCATATAAGTAATTAAATTTTAATTCTCATTAGTTAGTAATTTTTAGTTTGTTAATTTGTATCCTAGTTAATTATAGTTAGTAAAAACTTAATCTTGTTATTTGTCTTAGCAGTGAATAATAATCATACATTGTTGCATAGGTGCATGAACTGAATTGAAACCTAACCAGATCTCTGTGGGAACGAACTTGACTTTTATCTATATTACTTGTGACCACGTACGCGTGTTTTATTGTAAACAAGTTTTTGGCGCCGCAGCCGGGGATCATCGGTGTTTTATTTTTGGTTTATGTGCTTGTCAATAGTGGTCATTAGAGTTCATTGACTCAGATTTTTTCTTACCTATCTTGTTTAGTTCGGTGTGTTCAGGTACTTGAGTGTTTGAAGATGGCATGCGAGGAGTTGCCATGGTGGGCATATTCGAGGACATCCATGCCTCATCAATGTGAGCAGTGTTTGGGCGTTCATGATCCCTTACAATATTGTTACTACGAAGGAGTTGATCCATATGTCACTTATGAGGAACAACCATATTTTCAATACCATCCTCAACAGTACCAGCAAGATGTTCCAGATATGTCATATTTCTTTGGAAGTGAAGAGTTTCAACATCAGCAACCTACTCCTACTTTTCAGTCAGATGAGGTTGATGTTATGGAGGAGATTAGGATGCTTATAAAGAGTAATGAGGAGTCTCTCAAATCTTTGGAGATACTAGTTGCTCGAGTTGTGAGTGCTGTAGAACAAGAGAAACAACAACTCATACTAGAGGCAATTCCAAAAAATAACGGTGACTTGGAGCAAGGTACTGCATGCTTAATTGAGGAAGACAAATTCCAAGGTGATGTCAGCATTCGCAAGCCATGTGAGGAATTTGATCATGTTAGGATGGTGGATGATTTGGAAAGGGCACTATTTGGGATAGACACTGATGAGCTGCACAAATTTCAAAAATTGGTATGTGCGTACCAAGAGGCTGAAGAACATGGGAAAGATGCAGGTCTTCTACTTGTCTCAGAGTTTAAAGATGGAGGTAGCGCATTAGAGCCAATGGAGGAAGTTTTTTTGAGGAACCAAAGGCTTTAGCAACTTACATTTATCCTTCTCCATTATATTCAAGCGAAGCCCGCGAGTGTGTGTTGTTCTACAAATTGACAGATTTTGGGTCAAGAGATGAAGGCATTGGAATAGGACATAGTTGTTATACGAATAGGCCAAGCGAGGAGAAGGGGCAGAAGGTATGCCGCCGTGATGATGATGAAGTCTCACGAAGAGAAGACCAGGCCAACTATTATCATCCTTAATGGAAGCATGGCGTAGTCAAGCTAATTGACTCTAAACAAGGGCTTCGTGGGAGGCAACCCACGCATTTGTGTTGCATTTTGTTTTGCATATTCCGACAAGTAGGTATGTTTTTCTACTTTTACTTATATTACCTTCAATTCAATGGGGACATTGAATATTTTAAGTTTGGGGGTGGTTTGGGGATAAGTAGTATGTGGTAGTTATTTGTGTCATTGTGTTCATTTAGATATCATGTTTTGCATGCTTAGTATTAATTCATGCATGTATGTTCGTGTTATTGCATATTGTTTCATGTAGGGCATTCTGTTTTTGTTTCGTATACCATGTGAGTTTATATAGTTGCATTTGCATGGCATGCATTTTTCATGATCCCTTAGAATGAGCTAATTCTGATTGGTAGGTAGGTGTTTAATTGAGTGTGGTAATGATGAATAAAGGGTTGATTTAAGTTCCTATGAAATTGACTTACATGTTACGGGAACAAAACTTTTACACAGTCTCATTGGGTGCTTTTGGGCTAGGTTAGGGTCATGCTTGTTTGGATGCTTTGAGATTTAATCACTTGATTATAGTTAGAATTTGCGTTATTCCCTTGATGGCGTAGGATCACTAAAATCTAAGTTTGGGGGAAAACAGGGATTTCATGTTTAATTGTAAATAATTGTCAATATGGCTAGGCGTCAAATGGCTAGTAGTCGGCTCATATTTATATGAGTAGTCTAGGGTTGGAATTGAGAATTCTCATTCCAGATTGCATATATGAAAAAAAAAGAAAAAAAAGAAAAAAAAAGAGTCAAAAGTGTCAATTGTTTATATGCAAAATTAACTAGGGTGAGCTCTTTAATACTCGAGCAATTAAGTTCGCGGGGACTTTGTGCCTAGTGACCTAAGGCTTTTATAGTCTGGGATCCACTAACCCAACGCTCGCTAAATGGGTATTATTGTATAAGCCTTTCAGGGGTCTCATCCATTGCACGGTTAAATACGCATGCTTGTATATATGTGTCGTAGTAGTTAGTAATAAAGCATGAATTTCTGTCTACCTTGGATAAGGATGGAGGTGTTCCTAGGTTATGAAGTGTCTACGGTCTATTCTATTTATAAACCTGTGATTGTCTTGACGAAGAGCATGTATGATTTTTGACCTAGTTTTGGGAGTATTTCTGATGAGCATTGCACACACGCACGTTTCTGTTCATGAATTGTTAGTATACGGGAACTTGGTCGAGCTCTATTTGGATTTAGTTGCATTTTCTAAGATATTTGCTTGCTAGTTGGTTTTGGTTAGTTTGAAAGGGGATCGTTGCATTTTTCATATTAGTTGCATTCATGCATTGCATTGCATTAGTTTAAATGGATTTTGTGGGTACATTCGCTATAGTCCCTCACGAGATCTTACTCGTCCACTAGGGCTGCCTAGGGGTTTAAAGGGCTTGTTGCATATGCCAAATGCAACCGTGATCACCTACGAAAGTGGTACTAGTTAGTTACTTAGTTAGTTGTAATTGTTTATGCTTGAGGACAAGCATCGGTTTAAGTTTGGGGGTGTGATAAGTGGATTTATATCCACTTGGATCACTTCAATTCGGCTTAAATTGATTGTCTTGGACTCAAGTTTATTGTAGTTTTGATGTGTTTTGCTTAGTTGTGCAGATTTACAAGAATATCGATTATGGTTGATGCTTCTATCGTGTTTGGAGGATTAATTGATTAAAATTCGGATATTCCGGGAAGGTTGCGCAGTCTACACCGTTTTGGTCATATCTGGAGTTCTAGAAGTCCGTTTTCAGCGATCTTACAGCTCACGCGAAGCCTGGAATATTTTCTACAACTTAGGACAGGATTCGCGCACGGAAGTTGCGTGTGGTGGGAGCAGATCGCGCAACAAGCAGACTGATGGGAGCAGAGAATTTACTGTTTTGCCCTTTTCAAGTTCTAATTGTATTTTGGGCAGTTTTTAGTACCTTAATCGAATTCTAATTGTAATAGAAGGCAATTTCTTGCTGGGAAAGACTTGGAGTGCCTATATAAACACATCCAACCCCTTGTAAATTAGACAATTAGACAATTAGATATCTTGTACATAATATAGCTTAGATCTGCAAGGGAGAAAAGGAGAGAATGATTCAAAGCTCGTGACAAGCAACGGGTCTAGATCTACTTCATCTTTTGTATCATAGATTTGTTTTCTCAACTCTTGTTTTATTAATATTATTACTTTCTTTCTTATCTTGTCTTCTATCATGGTTTCATTAGATCCCATGATGACGAGCAGTTCGATTATGAACTAATCGTTGTCATGGGATTCTAACGGATTTACTTATGGAACTTAGTATCTTGATTGCTTAAAGATCTGTGTGTGATGTATATTTGATATCCTCGTATGGTTATGCTTAATTGATAGATGCGTCATGAACATCTAAATTGTTAATCTCTTGTGAAGTGAAAGTGGATCTTGAGATTTAGAACTTGCCATGCTAGCATAGGTTCATAATTGTTTATCAATATGATTCGTGGTATGAGATGAAAATACTTATATTGCCCTGTGTGATCTTTATGGATAACTTGTTCTTCAACCGTTATGTTTTCAAATTCTATAGACATATAGGGTCTAAGCATAATTGGTGTCTATTCATCTTCTATCTCTTTTGTGGATGTATGTTTAGTTTGGTATACGTATGCTGACAGGTAGCGTGTACTTGTTTCGTGTTATCCGATCAGATATCATAACCATTGCATATAGTGATTGAAGGCGTCAGATCTAAGTGAAGTATTTAATGAAGTTAGGATTCCATGTTTTCTCACATATAAGTAATTAAATTTTAATTCTCATTAGTTAGTAATTTTTAGTTTGTTAATTTGTATCCTAGTTAATTATAGTTAGTAAAAACTTAATCTTGTTATTTGTCTTAGCAGTGAATAATAATCATACATTGTTGCATAGGTGCATGAACTGAATTGAAACCTAACCAGATCTCAGTGGGAACGAACTTGACTTCTATCTATATTACTTGTGACCACGTACGCTTGCGTGTTTTAGTGTAAACAGTTTACAACCTCATTACTTACAATGTGAGAAAACTTCCACTAGGAGCTGATACTGCATCACATAGCAATAGAGTAATATAGAGATAGAATGCATTTACATCATACCATAACATTGTGTGAAAACATATGCATTATATCATGTGAGAGAAATGATGTACAGTTGTGACTTCAAAAATTTTTACAATTATAAACAATCACAAATGTTGAATGCTTTGAGTTTTCTTTTAAAAAACTGTTAATGTGAAAGAGTCTGTATTTATGCATAAAACAATGTATTATAATGTCTTTTAATGAAAACTAGGTCATTTTATTTTTAAAAGACACAAACTCTTGACTTCGCAGTAATTTAGAAAGAAAGATTTTCTTTAAGTGCTTATTATGTATAGAGAACTTTAACACAAAAGTTAATGAAAAGACTCATACAAGCACTGAATGTAGTTTAGGTAACAAAGATTACCAAGTACATAAGTACAGATAACCAATGTCTCTCCCTTGGCGCTGCATTACTTAGCACAACATAAACTAAGTAATCATCTGATGGATGTAAAAATATTCTAAGAACTATCATGTATATAAAGTGGTGTATAACCAGAATTAAAGAATTTAATTTTGAAAAATCTTCACCACTTCAAAATATGATAGGAGACCGAATGTAACTTTAAGTCTCACTTACTTAAAAAGTTGAACACCTTAATTTATACTAACACTAATGATCTATAGATAAGACATATTTACTCAGAATAAATCCTAAGTAATATCATCAGAGATAATATATACATCACAATTAATTTGCAATAAAGTATCAGAACAACTAGCAATTGTCAGTAAACAAATATTTTACTATTTGATACCAACTGCTAGTATTTATCAAATACTTTAAAATGCAAGTAATTTTGTTTATGATTACTTTACCAAAATTAAATTATGAGCAAATAAACCATTGAATTGCTTCACGTCATAATTTCACTATGATATAAATAATCACTGCTAAATACTAAATATTCAATGATACCAATTGTTTGATAAATTCAATCTATTGTAAGATAAATTCAATTTAGTGAAGATTGAATTATTACATTGAGTACCAATTGACAGAATGAATATTAGTATCTAACTACTTAAGAACATCATTCACTGATATTCATAAGTACGAGGAACTAGTTGACAAGAAATACACAAGCTCTTAAGATATAACATTTATTATCAATGTGATTAGAAGCTTGCAAATAAGCACAAAAATTATTCCAAGTAACTGAACAATGGTCACTTTAGATATTTCAATATCCATAGTTCTACTTAGAGAATTTTCATACCATGCATAGTAATATGAGTGAATTGTAAAAGATATAACAATGATTACTTAGAGGAGTTCTAAGTAATTTCACACATACCAATATATCTCACAATTAGTTAGTAAATAGAATTCTAACTAAATATCATTAACTGATATAAGTCAAAACTTCAATACAACCAATTGTTAGAGCCATGATATTAATTATAGTGAATTTCTGAAAATGGGATATTAAAGTTCATTAGAATTAACATCTCATAACTGATTGAAGACCAATACAGATTAGGTCCAAATTAGTTATGTTGTTTATTTATTTTAATAAATATGACGTACAGAGCAAATACTAAATTGAATTGCTTTAGATTCTATAACTCATATTAATCAAAGTAAATAATTAAATAAATAAATACTAAATCTCTATGAGTTAGATTTTAGCATTTAAGTATTTTATTATCCTGAAATAATCACCACTAAAATATATTGTAATTATACACATGGCAATCATTCAACAGACAATTCTTAGCGTGAGGTCTGGATGTAAATAAGTTCACAAGTCCTTTCAATACGGACAATTGAATACTTGTGAGCTTACTTAAGAATTACTTAATAGATGGGATATACAAATCATATAGCATTAAAAAAATCCAAAGTTTACAAACCAATCTTGAAAAATTTATTTCATCAAGTGATTTAGTAAACATATCTGCAAGTTATTCTTGACTAAGACATGCTCTCTCAAAAGAATTGATACCTTATGCAAGATGATTAGCCTTGAGCGTTCCACAGAGTTGTTAGAGATGAAGTTGTTTCCTTGTGTTCTCCTACTTTCGTACAACTCATTTGATCTGTCTCTATGCAGCAAAACATGTCAGAACTGATGTCTCTAGGGTACCAAATCTGCAGATTTGGGTCCAACTTAAGACATCTGAAAATCAAGTGTAATAACTACAAGAATAGATTCTCTAGGTTCCACTTGGGGCCTTGCACATTTGCATATTGAGAACATAATATGTGTGTAAGTGATCTATTAGAAATTGCATAAGATAATGAGCTGATGATTCCTATATAGCCCGATTAGGTCCTAATAAATAGATCCTGAACTTATTGGGTCAAATATCTCTAGGGTACCATTTCCTTGGATTTGGGTCCATCTTAAGATTTTTGATTACCAACTTGTTAGGTCCAAACTAATAGGTCAAAAGCCAGCTATAGTGGTGTGTTGGCAAAGAGTCTTGACAGGTCTAGAATCTTCTGAACAGAAACAAAAGATCCTGGACTTACTTTTATTGTCATCATTCTTTTGGCTTACTTGTGCTCCAAATAGAATTATTCTTTTGGCTTGCTTGAGCTCCTAAAAGGATTCTTCTATTGGCTTGCATGAAGTAATTCAAAAGAATTGCAACTTTACCAACATCAAAACAGCAAATATCTTGATCCCAATTTATAGTTGGTAGACCAACATATAATATAATCAAGATATCATTGCACATATATCATTTATGTTTGTGCCTAAAGATGTAGAGAGTTCTATAAATGTGACACCAATTGTTAAAAGATACCAATTGTTAAATATTGATACCAAATATTAAATTATAGGTAGGGTGTCATACCATGTCTTTCATGCTTGCTTGAGTGATGATAACAGTTCATACTAACCTGTAGAGATTTTCAATTATCTCACCAACTAGGAGTGCACTTGTTCACATTCCTATAGCATCCAGATTCAGTAGCTCCAGATGTCCATTATGATCATGAATGTACAACAGGTGCCTGATATCCTCAAGTCTTGTCACTGGTGCTTCTTGTTAGATATACTATCTTATCAGCTTGTAACCTTGCACCCAGTTTGGCCTTGTCCCTCATAACAATGCCTTGACATCCAGTTAAACTTCTGGTTATCCTTATACCAAATACAGCCTTGTTGTTTGGTCTGGATACCAGCTTCCCTTCAATCTGCCTTTTGTAGTGATTGAGATCATCTTGCATTGCAATCACTCAATCTGAATCTTTCAGAGCTTTTGTAGCTTTCTTAGTTTCTTCTAAAAGAAAACTAAAGAAATAATCATTAGTACTTGAAGCTCTGGTAGTCTTTTACTTCCACCATTAGAAACACTAAGAACTAGGACAAAGAATTAATTGAGTCAACATTCTTTGTCTTGGCAGACATGTTCTCATAGTATCCTTTGACTTTCAATGTGGTGTTGAGTGTTGATCCTTCTGTTGCTCCCCCTAAGCTGCTGTTGGGTTTACATGAAGATTCTCCATGTTTGACATTGCTTGGATCTGAATCACCATCACCATTGACAGCTGGGAGCTAGAGGTTATTGACATCACTAAGACTTTCAATCACCTTCTGTTGATTAATAACAATCACCCTGTAGGCTGTTGATTCCACTGAGTAACCAAGGATATTAACCTCTTGAGCATTAGCTGATTACTAGGATGCTCACTTTCATTTATCATTGCAAAACAATTTCCTACATACTTGTGGGGTCTTCCTATATTTCTTACTGATCAGGGTTCGATCATGTCAGTAGAAAACTATTGACTGCTTCAGCATTAATACTCTTGAAGGTGCAGAAATCATCCAGAACACTAATTGATAGGTCCTGTAATCTGGTCTCCAAGTTGTCATAGTCAGTTTTGCTTCCTGACACTCTTCTAGATGTGATCAATCACCATCAGTGGTGTCCTGTCTTCAGATTGTCTGAACAACAACTTGTTTCTTGAGAGAAGTCATCAGTCATCATCACTAAGGTATATTTTTCATTGATGTAGAACTTCTGTGTGATGCTTCTTTGACTTCTCTTTATGACATGCCTCATAATTTTATTTTACTTTAATTCCAGATGAGGTAGTCTCCTTTACTGATTCGATTTCCAGGAAAGAATCTCTTGATATGACATTCAGGTGAGAGAGCTCCTTATGTCATAGCTGAACTCTTGTCTGATGAAGCTTCAGATTTGACCTTGTTGACTTCACCTTTGACTGAGATTCCATGTCAGCTACAGATAAGTTCTCTTTCCTTAATCCTCGAACAGTAGCCTCTTCATCTTGTAAAAGATGCTTTATTACTGACAACATTCCTTAGCTATTGAATAGTCTTGACCCTAGGTCATACCCATGCTGTTGTCTCCAAGGGATAAACCACTTGGCCTGTCTTCACATTCACATTTGATAGCAGGGTTCTTTCTTCGATGATATGCTTTGAATAAATCAATAATAATGCATAATTGATTAACCTGTTAAGCCCTACATTCACAAATGGATAAAAAGTTCATGGTACCCAAATTGTTTAATTGGGTCCAGATGGATTAGAGATTTCTCTTTTATTAGAGTTAACAACAGTTTTAACCTTAACATGCTCATTCTTATCTTTGACTGACCATTTCTCTTTTTTAATGTCATTGACAAAATATTCACTGAGCAAGGAGAATAATGGTTCCTTCCTAACATAAGGAGGACTAGCAGTCTGTACCTTATTGTTATTCTTAAACATGCTTTTTCTATGATCAATGCAAATATACTTGGAAATGCATTTATGACATTTGAAATAAGTAGGCATGATAATAAGAATACATTGCATACATTCAGCATTAAAACATTGCAGATAAGAATTATGCAAATTAGGCATGTTATGCATTTTAGAAAATTCAGTACTATCTACTTTAACCTATGTACACTTGTGTAACAGGTAGCAAGTGGATTTACAGATATTCAATAATTTTCTAAACATGCATGGAATAGAAGAATTAACAATTAATCACTAATTCTATCCAATCCATTCCTATTGTTATATTATATTATATAATCTCTATTACCTAAGTCAGTTTTACAAATGACTTGATATTCTACTGACACCCTAGGTAATTATTCAATCTTTTAAACTTTTTAAACCTTAACAAACAATTCAGAATGAATAAGCAAATCTTGTTCTACTGGGGATCCTGAAACTAGCTTAAGCAGAGGTCATATATGCTTGACATATATCATTTAAGAATTGAGAGATATTGTCTAAGGAACACTTCTAACTCACTATTGCAATTAATTAAATTCAACAAATATTCATACACATAATAAGATCTTCTAACCAAAGATATAACAATTAAAAACTAAGATCTTAACATGCTTTGAATTTCTGAGAATTACATATTACACTAGTTCGAAGAATTGATACTTGAGACATGTGAGGTGAATCATCTTCAGAGATTGCTATGAAGGCAAGATATTAATTGTGCTCTTCTCATCATCATCTGATCCATCCCAACTCTTTTCTTCAGCAAGATAAGTTCTGCACTGATGCTTCTATTTCATCTCATTTAATGAATCCCTATTCATCCTTGTCTGTCAGAATTCTGTACCATGTTGCACACCTTGATAGTTACTTATCACATAAAACTTTTCATAACTGCAACTATCATGTTTTGTTCTTTCCACCAACTCAGTCTTGTAGCCACCTCTTGAACTGTATCCTGAAGAGTTTCTGCTTCGGAATAGATAGGCCTAATTCCTGGATTAAACATTTGTACTCTTTCTAAATTAGTAACTCTTCATGTATGTTCTGAGGTTCCATCATTAATTCCTGACTGAGATGTCTAACTGTCTAGTTCATTTTCAAACCTCCTTGATTCCACTTTTCTAAAATCTCTGTTGATTAATATTTCTTGGTACAATCCACTAAGTGTAGTAGATGTTACATTGGAGCAATCCACTTAGTGTTTGTATATCACAGAATCAATAGACTTAATTCAAATCTTCGAGAAAAATTCTATCCACTAAAACCTCTTCCATTCCTGCTTCTGAAAAACCAGTGAATTCTATGGATATAACTTTGATGAGCTTCCACAAATTTTTCTTCAATAGGTAGAAATTAATTTCATTGAAAAATGCATTTTCTTCAAAAGATTCAAATCATCTTTGACAATTCGGAGGAATCTTCAACTAACAACCTTCTTAGAACTATTGGCTTAGAATAAATTCAAAATATTTAAAATTCAAAAACTTCAAGGACTCGAAAATTTTTGAGAAATAAAAAATCTGAAAGTAAGTTCAAATTAATTAAAATTCGAAATTAGAGTCAAATTAATTAAGAATAAAAAAAATCTCAAGAAATGAAATTTTTTAGAGTTAAAGAATCCGAAAATAAATTCAAGTTAATTAAAATTCGAAATTATCAAGAATTAAAAATTTTGAAAATTAAACAATTTGAAAATAAACTCAAGTTGTTTAAAAATCAAAATTTCCAAGAATTAATCATTTCAAGAATTAAAAAATTCGAATATAAGTTCAAATTATTTAAAGATCAAAAATCTCAAAAATGAATATTTTTGAAGGTTAAAGAATTCGAAAATAGAGGAGTTGACTTTTTGGTCTAATACCGAATTTAACTTGTGTATGGGTCAACAAACTCGAAAACCAATCGGAGGACCACAAAAATAAGGATCTTGATTTGTGCGTCAATCAAAAGGCTTTGATGCCAATTGTTAGGTCCAAAATAGTTTGTAGAAGGGGGGTTCAATACAAACTATGTCGTTTAATCGAATTTGCTCTTTTCTTAAAATATTAAATCAAGAACAAATTGATGCGGAATAAAACGAGTTGAATATAAAATTTATATTAACTTGATGGGGTGTCTAAATACACGGGTACAAATTACAAGGTTTGATGACCAACTAATTATTACAAATTCTATAGAAAATTCGACATAAAATTTTCTATATTTGTAATAAAAAGATCGAATGCTAAAAGCAATTCGAGTGATAAGTTCTAGGGAACTTAATCCGCTAGATAGTTCCAATAGTACAAGTAAACTATTTCTAGTGGTTCAGATTTAACAATACAATCCAGAAATAATTTACAAGAATTTATTTGAAGCTCAAGAACATTTCTCTCTTGGTCTCTCTGTCTCTCTCGGGTCTGTCTATTTTGAGGAGAAGTGAAGAAGTGTGTCTCTTTAGCTGCTGGCTTCTGTCTGTTTTTATAGCACAGCCATAGTCATATCGCTTTGTTTCAACTGATATAACAATCAGTTAACAATAATATGACATTCGGTATGACTATCCACTGCAAGTAATATGACAGTCTCTTCCAATATAACTTTCGGTATGACTATCCTTAATACTTGATATGACAGTCTGTTGAACTAGATATGACAATCCATCCCAATATAACTTTCGGTATAACTATCTCTTTGAATGAGATATGATTATCCAGTTGAGATAATATGACTGTCCAATCCAACATCTTGATATGACTATTCTCTTAAACTGAATATGACAATCCAATAACCATATTCTTGGATATAACTTTCGGTATAACTTACTGAATTCTGCCGACACAAGCAATTCTCTTGAATTATTTAAACAAACAATTCTGTTTGTTTACTTGTTTTATAAGTACGGGCTTCGTAGAAATGCTTTTAAATCCGCATAACTTATAATCTTTAATTAATAAATAATTCATTTAATTCAGAAATTATAAAAATAAATATCTAGTATTATTAGATATTTATAAATATAATTTTCTAATTAAATAAAATATTTATTAATATGAATAAAACCTTAAGTTCCAAGCTGCGGTCTCCTGAGGGTTTGGAACCGGACTCCTTTTGCTTAACAAAAAATATATCAATTCCAACCGGGGTTCCAGCTTTAAGAATATATCACTTTCCATATTCTTGTGATAATTCTATTTTCTCATAACCCGTCCAGGTGCAAGCTACGATCTCTTGAGGATGTGAAACTGGACTCTTTTTGCTTAACAAAAAATACAACAATCCTAACCGGGGTTTCAGCATTAAGAATATATCACTTTGCATTTCTTTGTGATAAATCTTTTTCCTCACAGTCAGTCCACTTGATAGTAAAATCCTTGTGGTTAAATAATTTAGCACTTCTGTTGCTTGCACAATGATTTTCCCTCATACCAGTCATGATAGCTTGAACCACTGAAGTTAATGACGAACAACCACTGTTTAATGTTGACACTCGATGCACGGTATGGTTCATGAGTGACTAACCGCAATGACTATTCTTCATATATTGACTTTAAAACTGTGGTTCATGTCTCCCTTTTCTTCACTCTTTTTCAAACCTTTATAATCTGTATTCTGCCACCGTAGGAACCTCTTGTCCCTATAAATAGAACCCATTGTCTTGATTACTCCACTGATGCTTGATCAACTGAATGAACTTCTTCAAGTGTAGTATAACTCAAAACGGTAGATTGACTTTGTCTTCTTTCTTTTGACAGTTATGCAATTGAGATCCCTGTGACAGTACATATACTATTTACTATTACATTTTTGTTTAAGTTGAGTTGAATCCTCGAAATACAAATAGGCTAAATCATATGCCTTTCAATCATGAATTCTTTCAGTGATATTACTAGAGGTTCCTATGAAATGTTTTATTATAGTATAAATTAATGTGTTGACTCCATCAGCTGGACATATTGACTCCTCTAATATTGGGTTACCATCATTATCTAATTGATAAGAATTAATTATAGCAAATCGACTATCTTCAGTGAGATATTTTTCCCACCAAGATCTAAGGGTTCCTGTGAACCCATTAACTAGAATTTCAACTATTTCACTTTGATTTAGATGTTCAAATGTCGTTATATAACTATTAGCGACCATAGACATATGATTTAATTTATTTAATATTTCTTGTTCACTTAGACCATCAATATTCCAGTCATACATTTTCTTAACTGAAACAGAAAATTGATTATCTAGGTTTCTTTTTTCAAATTGTAAGTCAGGAGGGGTTGGTCTAGAATACCAATTTTTAGTTTGACTTGTGATATTAGGTTTGTTAAAACTTAATTTATTAAATTAATTCTCTATTTCATGAAATGTAGAATCACTATCGTTATTAGAACTTTTATGAAAGCCTAAGACTTTTATAGTTTACTAGATTCTGGGGTATTTGGAACTTCTAACCTTTTAAATAATTTATCTAATGTTTTAATTAAGGTTTTGTCTTTATCAGGTAAACTTAAATTTTCTCTTTTACTAGGTAAATTTATTAAGGGTTTTTCTTCGTTATTTTGAATGGATTCTTGTTTAATAATATTTGGATCTAAATATTGTTGAATTTGTGGATCTTTAATCTTATCTTCAATTTTATCTAATTGTTTACCTATGGTGACTAGATATTGGTTTGTGAAATTATTTTGTTTAATTAATTTCTTTTCATCACTTTTACCATCAGATATCTTAAATGGTGAAGCCGTAACTAAAGTATCTTTGACTGGGATAATTATTGTTTCCGTTGGGAGATGACTGGATGAGACTTTTGATCTATCTTCTTTTATTCATTGTGTTTTAGTAATAACGATATATATATATATATATATATATATATATATATATATACTGCATATTTTACAATTTATTAATTTATATAAGTAAATTACTTTTATTTTCTATATGAATAATAAATTAGATAACTAATTTTTTTTAATTAAAATTTTATTAATCAAGTACAGATAAACCAAACTTCCCCGAAATTACGCATGTATGGTGTAATTGCATATGTTGCCTTTCCTAAGTGACAACTACAGCTATGACTTTGAGCATTTAAGTGGAGCGTGGACAAAAAAAACAACTTCTGTATATGGAGGGCAGGGCAGACAAAAGAAAGAGAGTTGAACAAGGTTATAAAAAAATTAAATCAAAGTGCATACCTTCATTCTAAAAAAATTTGCATCATGATATATTTTTGTTAGATTCAAAACAAAATTTTAAAATATTTTAACTTTAACAAATTATAATATTTAAAATAATCAACGCCTGCGAGCATGGGCAAAAAAAACTAAGTATTTAATTAAGTTCAATCCGAGTTCGAACTTAAACCAAACTTATCATAGTAAAGTTTTTTTTTTTTTTTTTTTTGTCAAAGGTGAATTTTAAAGGATCGATTAGAAGTTTGAAGTTTATCCCATCTCATTTAAAGTTTAAATACAACAGTAGTTGTTGGCACTAATTGATCAATACTTTTCTCAAATTCGAGGCTGCACAAACCGGTTACAAACTAACCATTTGGATTCGTCGATCATTGGTTACAGTCTTATTGATAATTTTAGTGTCAGGTCTGATTTAATATCAGGTTTCTTAATGCGAATGAAATTACTAATTAAAATATAGGTGTTTTGCTTGTTTTGAAAACTACCATTTTTTATTGGTCAATGAATTAATTTTACATATACATGTTTTAGAATTTGATCCAAACTATATAATGACAAAAGTTTAAAATTACAATTTACACATTGTTCATCAAATTATATATAATCTGTAAATATTTCTTACCTACAGTTTACTGCTTCAAATTTATTAAGAAACTATAATATTTGATAATTGTAAAATAACACAAATGCATTGCATATTTGTAAATTACTAACAACTCAAAATTATAATTTATAATTTAATTTGAATGTAATTAAACTAATATATTTAGTTGCTTACTATTATTTTAAAAAGAGTTGCAGAGTACAGTTTAACAAATTATGTGACACTAGGATGTAATTCGAGTCGAGTTTGTGCTTATCAAATTCGAGTTCTAGTTTCTTTTTTTTCGAGTCGAGTCGAGTCTAAAATTTATCAAGCCTGAAATTTGTGTTCGAACTCGACTAGTTTACTATACGAGTCGAGTTCGAGCTGTTATCGAGCTTTTGAAATTATCGAGTTTTTAAACGAGTTTTCAAGCTTATCGAGTTTATAAACAAGTTTCCGAGTTTTTATCGAGTTTTCGAGCTTATCGAGTTTTTACCGAGTTTTCGAGTTTTTACCAAGTTTTCGAGTTTATTATGTTCTTATCCAGTTTTCGAGTTTATCGGCCTTGTCAAGTTTTCGAGTTTTGACTTAAGTTCCATGAAAGTTATTTGTTTATATATATATATCAAGTTTAATCTATTTTTTTTTTCCAATTTTAAATGAAAATAAACTTTCAAAATTTTAAATTTTATGATTTCGATAATCAACTTTTCCATCAATTAAGTAATCTTTTAGTTTATTTTGTTTATATACATTTACGAATAAATTTTATCTTCATTTTTGATTATGCATCTTACTATCTAAGCATCTTAAGTAATAAACGATGATAATAAGAATTATAAAATGTGAAACATTTTTTGAATGTGAAGTTATTTGTGTTTTACTTTTTTCGAAATAGGCAAATAGGCACCCTACAACGAGAATCATTAGTAGTTGTATAAATTTTATTTATAATTAAATAGAAATATTGTATACAACAAGTCTATGATGTTAATATCTTGCCATTGCAGTTTATAATTGTACAAAGACAAAAAAAAATGTGGAAGTAAATTTATAAATCGAAGTTGATCGCTGATGTTGTGGAATAAAAACTAGGTTGAAAATATTGCGGCTAGGGTTTGTATGTTTAATGCAAAGGTTCGTGAGCTTCGTGCTTTAATGGCTGCTTCTGCGTTCGAGACTTAAACGGTCCTCACAGAATGCCTACGTATCTCTGTAAATTAGAGAATCAAGCCAATAAAACGTAGTTCTGAGAATGAGGGGTCAGGCCCTTTATATAGGCTGAGAAGCCTTAGAATTATGGTAGGATTTGGAGACTTGGTGGGCAAGTCTTTGAGGAATGTTCTAGATCTATTCCTTGTAGGAATCAGTTTCCATATTGAATTGGATGCCTTATCGGATTAGTTTGAAAGGGATATTATCCTTATCCAACTCTTATTTGCTGAGCTGTTTATTACCCTTAATATTAATTACGAAATTAATATTATATTTAGGGTTTTGGGCCCAGCTGGTGGGCCCCACGTTTGGACTATTCTCGGCTCAATTAATGCCACATTAAATGTGTCTTTAGGGCTTATTTTCAGCCCATATCATTTGCCCCCCAACTTCTTAGGAAAACTGATCAGGTTTTCGTAGAAGTTATATTTGCCTTAATCGAGACTCGGGGTCGTTTTTATCCCTTACCTGGGACTTCTTAATTTTCCTACCCTTATATGGGAGTTTTGGTTTACACTAGTGTTTCACGAGTATCGTCTTGCTTGTAAAGTGTGGAGCGACCTACACATTTACGACGATTTGCCTTATTCGAGGCTTTAACTTGTGCTTGCTTTTAGCAATTTCGGCACTTTCATAGAGTTTTTATGCATTATTAGCATATATTATTGCTCAATTTGTCAAGAAAATATTTCTATAATTTTCCTCGTATTTTTCTGTACTTTTCCTAATATTTTAGGAATTTTTATGTACCAACAGGTATTTTTGTAATTTTTCCTAATATTTTAGGAATTTTTATGTACCAACAGGTATTTTTTGGGAATTATTTTTTAATTTCCCAACATTATTTAAAAATTTTTTAAAGTATTAACTTTTAAAAAAGTTACCTTGGCAAGAAATGTCTCCTGGGCGTGGGTACCCCCGCCAAGGAGACACCCTCCTTAGGCACGCCTAGGGGGTTTGGTCTCCTGGGCGTGGGTGACCTTTGTCCCTGGAAATACTTCCTGGGCGTGGGTACCCCCGCCAAGGAGACACCCTCCTTAGGCACGCCTAGGGGGTTTGGTCTCCTGGGCGTGGGTATAGCCTTCTTTAAAGAAAATCGAGCTGGGCGTGGGTACCCCCGCCAAGGAGACACCTTCCTTAGGCACGCCTAGGAGGTTTGGTCTCCTGGGCGTGGGTATACCCTTCTTTAGAGAAAATCAAGCTAGGCGTGGGTACCCCCGCCAAGGAGACACCTTCCTTAGGCACGCCTAGGAGGTTTGGTCTCCTGGGCGTGGGTATACCCTTCTTTAGAGAAAATCAAGCTAGGCGTGGGTACCCCCGCCAAGGAGACACCTTCCTTAGGCACGCCTAGGAGGTTTGGTCTCCTGGGCGTGGGTATAGCCTTTTAATTGGGCTTCCTGCCTTTAAATTCTAACGGGATTTTATCCTATTTTCTAAAAATGTTGTAGAACATTCTAGAATTATTTCAAAATTTGAATTTCATGGGCTTCCCGCCTATTCAAAGGCCCAGTCACCTGTTAGCAGCCCATTTACTGGATATAACCGGTTGAATGACCAACCATGAACTCTATAAAAGAGTAGTGTGCATCCCTCATTTCTCATTTCACTATTCAGCAAAAACTATCATTCCCTTATCACAAATATTTTTCAAAAAAGCTCTGCTAGGGTTCTGTCGTGAGGCGATTTCCGGCGTTTTTACTCCGCCCTACTTTCCAGTTTCCGTTTAAAGATCGTTGAATCTTCATCTTCTTCAACCTCTTTTTTCAACTTTTCTGGGTTTCAAGCCTTCAAGGGAAGCATACCAATGGAGGATTCTAGCTCTTCAGGCCAGTCACAGCTCGCTAACACTTCCACCACCGCTCCACGGCTTTCAAGGGGTAAGAACCCTAAAACATCTCTTGTCCATGCCAGTGTTTTTTCCCTTAGGGATCTTTTAAATGAATTTGGTCAAGCTTTTCCAAACATGCTTCATTTAGATGCTTATGAACATAAATCGAAATATAAACAACATAGGGTAGACATTTTAGCCCAACTTTTCCATATCAATGGGCCTTATAGGGCCGTTGCTCCGGCCTCAAACGAAAGGGCTTGTCACCCAAAGCCTGGGGCCATTAGGATTTATAAAGAAACTTTTTATGCTGGTTTTCGCCTACCTCCTCCTCCTTTCGTTTACCGTCTTTTGGCCGAAGCCCGGGTTTGTCCAACCCAACTTATGCCAAATGCATGGCGTTTTATCTATTGCTTTTTGGTCCAATGTAGGAAACATGGGCTTGAGCCCAGTATCTCTGTTTTTCGATATCTATTCAAATTTGTCAATTCTTCTGATAACTCGGGCTGGGTCAAAATCCAACACCGTTCCTTGGCCCGTTCTTGTTTTGTTTCGGATTCCGCTCCTGATTCCCTTCCTAATTGGAAAAGGGAATGGTTTTATATCTTTTTGGATGGGGACGACTGGGACAACTATTTTCGGCCCAACTTCTGCAGAGCCGTTGATGGGCCTGTTAGGAGTTTAAAATTGGGCGTGGAAGAAGAGGCCGCCATAAATTTGTTAACATCGGATAATTTGCATCAATGTGCAAATTTGATTTCTGAAGATTCGTTGCAGGCCCATGGGCTAAGCGATTTGGGCCCTGAGGGTAATTCTCACCTCTTGCTTTGTTAACATTTTATGTTAGATATAACTATCTAACTTTCTTGTAATCATTTTGCAGCCAAAACTGCCCTGGGAGCGATTTTTAGGCAGAGGGAGACTGCTGCCACAGCTAGGGTGGTAACAGAGAACCCTAGGGCCAAAAGGGCCAGGACAGATGAGGCTACTCCCGCGGTGGAGCGTGTTCCTGGTTTTCTTCAAGAAAAACCAGTTCCTATTGAGGAAGACCTCACTCCCTTTACAGTGGGATGGGGTTTATGCAATAGGGACACAGCTGTAGGTGACTTCAGGGCTGCAGCTGAGTGGTCCAGGAGCGTGGTTACTCCACGGGACAGGGTCCACATTGTGGAGTCCTCTGATGACTTGCAGATTGAGCTTCTCGGGGCTCAAGCTGTTGCTTCGGTAATTTCTTATTCAACTTCTTTAATTTAATTGCATTTACTTTTCCCTTATTTACTTGTTTCCTTTGCAGATGAACGCCTACCTTCAGGCCGCTGTTCATAACCTGAAGGAGGTGCGTGCTGAAAAGACCATTGCTGAGAGGGATAGGGACAGATACTTTGATTCCTCCGAGGCAAACTTTGCTCGTTTCAGGGAGGTGGAGAAGGAGCTGGCTGCTGAGAAAGAGAAGAACAGGAAGCTTCAGCTGGAGGTGCAGCAGAACAGGGAACACATTATTGCTGACTACAAGGCTTCTAAGGACTTTCAAGATGTCCTGAATGCTGAGTATGATGCAAACTTTCCTGGCACCTTCAAGGAGTGTTGGGAAGGGATCATCGAGGAGCTGAGTGGGAAGATCGAGGGGGTATCCCTGGAGAAGTTCCCGGTACCTGCTATCCCTGGATTGACAGATACCCTGGAGATCGCTACAGAGACAGCAGTGGATGGGGACTCTCAGCCCACTCAGGATCCACCTTCTTCTCCTGGGGTAGAGACGGCAGATCCTTCTTCCACTCAGGGAGATGTAGTTATTGAGGATTTAGATGAGTAGATGGCCCTGCGTGGCTTATTTCTGTTTATCTTTATTTATTCTGAACTTTTGCCCTTCGGGGCTTATGACTTAACTCTATTTATGCAGTAGTTCCTTTTGTTTCCATGTTCTTATTTTTTGCTTATTGCTCGTTAAACTTTAGAATTTCTCAAGTACTTGGCCTCCTGGCTGGTACTAAACTCATAAGTTAGTTCAACGTTTGCCTTTCGTGTTTATTTTAACAAAGAGAAGTAACTCATAAAGAAAACAATATAAATTCCATTATGCTGTCAATGGATATCAATAGAATGGGTTCAACCCTTACATAAATACTCTATCTTCTACTGGGAGCAACATGCTCTAAAATGGTTTCATTCGAACCTTATTCCTAATAAATAGATAAAAGTCCAAGCCTTTGTCAAAAGAACTTAGATATAATAAACTTTGAGGTTCACAGCATGCCAAGTTCGGGGCACCTCAACCCCGTTCAAGGTTTCTAACTTGTAGGATCCTTGCCCTAACACCTTTCTGATTAGGTATGGTCCTTCCCAGTTTGGTGCTAACTTTCCTTTCTGGCCAACTCCTGAGGCTTCAATCTTCCTTAAAACCATGTCACCTTGTCGAAAGAATCTTTCTTTAACTCTCTGGTTGTAGTGAAAAGATGCTCTCTTCTGATATTCAGCATTCTTCGCATTAGCTCCATCTCTAACCTCATCAATTAAGTCAAGGGCGAGTCTCATTCCTTCGTCATTAGTTTCTGGCTCATATGCCTCAACTCGAGGTGATGCTTGCATGATTTCTAAAGGCACAACTGCCTCGGCTCCGTAAGCCAGCAAAAATGGGGTTGCTCCAGTCGTTACCTTACAAGTGGTACGATATGCCCAAAGTATGGGCAACAACTCATCTACCCATGTATTCCTAGAGCGTTCGACCCTCTTTTTCAGTCCATCAAGGATAATTCGATTAGCTACCTCAGCTTGCCCATTTGCCTGAGGGTGTGCCACCGAGGTAAAACGGAGCTCAATTGCATTCTCTTCACAATACTTCTTAAACTCCTCATTATTGAATTGTGTCCCATTGTCTGTCACAAGGATTCGTGGGATTCCGTATCTGCAGATGATGTTCTCCCAAAAGAACTGGGAAACTTGCTTGGTGGTTATCTTGGCCAGGGGTTTAGCCTCAATCCACTTAGTGAAATAATCAATTGCTACTATTAGGAATTTCCTCTGTGCTGAAGCCATGGGAAAGGGTCCAAGTATATCCATCCCCCACATTGCAAATGGAATGGGAGAGTTAATCGAGGTCAACATCTCAGGCGGTTGCCTCACAATTGGGGCATGCTTCTGGCATCTCTCACATCTCTTAACATAGTTTTGTGCATCAGCCAACATCTCCGGCCAATAAAACCCTAAACGAATTATCTTGTGAGCTAGGGCTCTGCCCCCCAAGTGTTGCCCACAGATCCCTTCATGAACCTCTTCCAATGCTTCTTTTGCCTCTTGAGGCCTTAAACATTTCAAGTAGGGAATGACAAACGACCTCTTATACAAGATGCCTTCGATCAAAGTGTATCTCAGTGCTCTTACTGAAAGTTTTCGTGCCTCCAAGGCATTGTCTGGGAGCCATCCGGTCTCAAGGTGTGCCTTGATAGGGTCTATCCAAGAGCCTCCTATATCGATTGGTGCCAATAACTTTGAATTAACGGTCGGGGCCTTCAAGACCTGAAAATAGACACTCCCAGCATAATTCTCTATCTCGGAAGAAGCAAATTTAGATAGGGCATCGGCCTTAATGTTTTCCTCTCTTGGAATGTGCTCAACATAGCACTCCTCAAACTGGGACATAACAGCCTTTACTACTCTCAAGTATTTTGCCATAGTCTCATCCTTGGCCTCGAATTCACCATTTACTTGTGCTACCACAAGCCTTGAATCTCCACAAACTTTGAGATTCTTGACCCTCATAATTCTGGCCAAGCCCAAACCAGCTATCAATGCCTCATATTCCGCCTCGTTGTTGGTAGTAGGGAAATCCAACTTTAAAGCGTACTCCACTGTGAACCCATCGGGGCTTTGCAAAACCAAACCTGCACCACTAGATTTTGTTTTTGATGCTCCATCAAAATAGAGCACCCAATATTCCTTTAGATCAGGTGTAAGTTCCTCTTCTTTATCCTCTTGCCCAGGGGTAGTCATTATCTCTTGCCCCCCGACTTCTTGGTTGTTAATAGTACATTCGACCACGAAGTCAGCTAATGCCTGAGCTTTGATAGCTGTCCGAGGCTTGTATGTGATGTCAAACTCTCCTAACTCAATCGCCCATTTGATTAGCCTTCCACTGGCCTTAGGGCTATGCAATATGTTCCTCAATTGCTGGTTTGTCAGAACTTGAATCTTATGTGCTTGAAAGTAAGGCCGCAGCTTTCTTGAGGCAGTTACTAATGCCAAAGCAAACTTTTCTATGGGTGAGTAATTCAACTCAGCCCCATGCAACACTTTGCTCACATAATAGATAGGTTTCTGGACCTTTTCCTCTTCCCGGATAAGGACAGCACTCAGGGCTTGTTCGGATACCGCCAGGTATAAACTAAGAATCTCCCCAGGACTTGGTTTAGTCAATAACGGGGCTTCAACCATGTACTTCTTCAGTTGCTCAAAGGCCTCTTGGCTTTCAGGTGTCCACTCAAAATTTTTCACCTTTTTTAACGCTTGGAAGAAAGGCAAGCATTTGTCTCCAGACTTGGAGATGAATCTTCCTAAGGCTGCAACTCGACCTGTCAACCTCTGCACATCTCTTATAGAGCGTGGTGGCTCCATGTCTAAAATCGCCTTGATCTTATCAGGATTGGCCTCAATGCCTCTTTTCGAAACCATCAGCCCTAAAAACTTCCCCGATCCAACGCCAAAAGCACACTTGGCGGGATTCAACATCATCTTGTGGTGCCTCAGCACTTCAAATGCCTCTCCGAGGTGCTTGATATGATCAGCCTTAAGTAGGCTCTTGACTAACATGTCATCAACATATACCTCCATGGTTCTTCCAATCAGATGAGCGAATATCTTATTCACCAATCGTTGGTAAGTAGCTCCTGCATTCTTTAGACCAAAAGCCATGACAAGATAACAAAAGACACCAAAGTCAGTTATGAAAGATACCTTAGGTATGTCATCCTTGTGCATCTTAATCTGATTATAGCCGCTGAATCCATCCATGAAGCTTAACATCTCATGTCCAGCTGTAGCATCTATCAACATATCAATCCTCGGCAGGGGAAAACAATCTTTTGGGCATGCATCATTCAGGTCAGTGAAGTCTATACACATTCTCCACTTCCCATTTGCTTTCTTGACCATGACTGGGTTCGCTAACCATTCAGGAAACTGAATCTCTTCAATAAAACCAGCTTCCAAGAGCTTATTCACTTCTTGCCTAATGGCCTCTTGCCTCTCCGGAGCAAAGTTTCTCTTCTTCTGCTTTATTGTCTTTCTTTTGGGATCAACATTTAACCTATGAGTTATGAGTCGGGGGTCAATCCCTGGCATATCAGCTGCTGTCCACGCGAACACGTCGCTATTCTTCTGTAAGAATTCTATTAACTTGCCCTTCAGGGGTTCTTTCAGAGATGCTCCAACATAAGTAACTTTTTCAGGGTCATTAGGTTCTAGAGGTATGGGAATCAAATCCTCTGCTGGCTTCCCTCTATGCTCTTCATCATCGCGGACATCCATGTCTTCAATCGGAAGGACCTGCCCCCCGGCTCCATCGGCCCTCAGTGCGGCCACATAGCAACTTCTTGCCATCTTCTGATCACCCTTTTGTTCTCCGACACCATTCCGTGTCGGAAACTTAATTTTCATATGATAGGAAGAGGCCACAGCCTTAAACGCATGAAGTCCAGTCCTTCCAAGGATTGCGTTGTATGTTGATGCTGCCTTGATCACCAAGAAATTCAACATCTGAGTCGCCTCTTTAGGCTCCTGCCCAATAGTCACGGGTAGCTGAATAGTCCCTTCAACGTTGGACTCCACTCCGTTAAACCCATATATAGGCATGTTTGTAGGAGTCAGTTGAGAGTCGTTGTAACCCATCTTTACAAATGCATCATGAAATAAAATATCCACAGAAGCCCCATTGTCTATCAAGACTCGTTTTACTTCGGAGTTTCCAATCACGGGAGTTATGACCAGCGGGTCGTCATGGGGGAATTTCACCCCTTCCAAGTCTGAATCATCGAAACCAATTACCATCTCGGTTTTAGCACGCTTCGGGGCTTCTCCCACAATGTGCATTACTTCTCTAGCATAAGCTTTCCGAGAATTCCTAGTCGTGCCGGCTGCTGTCGGGCCTCCCCAGATCATATTGATAACTGCCCTTCGGGGCTGGGGATTGCGATCATGGTTGTCATCCCTCCTATTATTATCTCTCCTTTCATTGTCTCTTCTGTCATTGTCCCTTCTCTGGTTCCCACGGTCATCACCCTTGGTGAACTGACTTAGTTTCCCTCTTCGTATCAAGAACTCAATCTCATCCTTGAGTTGCCTACAATCATCGGTGTCATGTCCCACATCTTTGTGGAACCTGCAGTATTGCTCCTTATTTCGCTTAGCTGGGTCTCCTCTAAGTGGCTTCGGCCATCGGAAATCCTTTTCCTTTTCAATGTCCAACAGGATCTGGCTTCTTGGAGCGTTAAGTCTGGCATACTCTGAAAACCTTGGACCAGAGTTCTTTTTTGGAGCAGATTCAGAGTCTCTGCTAGCTCGGGGATACTTGTCCCTAGCATCGTACTCTTGTTCTTGCTTCCGCTTGTTCCCTCCATTGCCCAACGTGGCTTCTTTCTTGATGCTGTCCTCAGCTTTTATATACTTGTCCGCCCTTCGTTGAAGTTCATCCATGCTTTCAGGGGGGTGTTTTGCCAACGACCTCTTAAAAAAGAGATCCGTGGTTCCATGCTGCAAGGCTACCATGGCCACCTTATTTTCCAAATCGGTTATGTTCAGAGTTTCCTTAGTGAATCGCTTGATGTAATCTCTTAAATTCTCATTCTTTCCCTGTGTCACATACATAAGGGATGCGGAGCTTTTCTCATGAATTCTTCCGCTAATGAATTGACTGACAAAAGCGGTACTCAACTCCTTGAAAGAGCTAATAGAGTTTGGAGGTAAACGACTATACCAACGTTGCGCCATGCCCGACAGGGTTTGGGGAAACGCCCTACACTTAAGGGCATCGTTGGCAGGCTGCAGTAACAAGGCGCTCATAAACGTTCTCACATGAGTTGCGGGATCCCCCGTTCCATCGTAAGCTTTGATCGTGGGCATCTTAAACTTTCGGGAAATATGTGCATTCATTACCTCCTCAGTGAATGGAGGGGTCGGATCATCCAGATCTCCTTGTAGCATCAAATCTCTAGGATTATTCTTGGGGGGTTCCACCCTGATAGTTCCTCTGGTTGGGGCTTCAGCCCTTCGGTGTCTCCTTGAAGACCTCTCCAGATCTATGAAGGGAATCCCTCCTGAAGTCGGAGGAGGTCGAGTCTGATTAGGGTTCTGTCTCTCTAGTTCCCTTGCTTGGTCGTCCTTCAGCTTCTGAATCTCGGCTTCATAAGCCTTAATTTTCTCTGCGATTGTTAAAGGACCATCTCGGTTCGATGGATTCCTCCCTAGAGGTTCCTTACTAGCGCGTCGCCTCCTTGGGGCTTCGTCTCGATCATCGTCTTCAGACGACAAGTCTCCGGTATAAGGACCAGAGTAATCATAGTATCCTGGTTCAGGAGGAGCCGGGCCTCTAAGATAAGGGGATTGTTGTTGCCCATGAATCAACCGAGCATGACCGCTTGGTCCTGGATCCCTTGGATCTTGGGGGTAATTAGGCAGCCCATACATTGGGTTGGTGTTGACAGGAAGCGAAGAAGTGGAGAGACTGTGATGCGGCGGGCGGCTACTCAGAGGGAGAGGAGAGACCACCATCTGAAGCGGGTTAGTCTCCTGTCCTAGAGGGACGATTTCAGGTTGAGATCTTTCAGCGGGGGGATCCGTCCCTTGTGGTTGAGAGGCCTGACTACGAGGGTTTGTTTCCGTCAATGGGGGTACAGACCCTGGCCCTGTACCAACAGGAGGAGCAGTGATTGGTGGAACGATGGTTCCGGAGGTAGCCTCGGTTGAGATTGGTGTTGTTCTTCGAGTGGTAACCATGGTTAATGTCTTCTTCCCACAGACGGCGCCAAATGTTGTGGAATAAAAACTAGGTTGAAAATATTGCGGCTAGGGTTTGTATGTTTAATGCAAAGGTTCGTGAGCTTCGTGCTTTAATGGCTGCTTCTGCGTTCGAGACTTAAACGGTCCTCACAGAATGCCTACGTATCTCTGTAAATTAGAGAATCAAGCCAATAAAACGTAGTTCTGAGAATGAGGGGTCAGGCCCTTTATATAGGCTGAGAAGCCTTAGAATTATGGTAGGATTTGGAGACTTGGTGGGCAAGTCTTTGAGGAATGTTCTAGATCTATTCCTTGTAGGAATCAGTTTCCATATTGAATTGGATGCCTTATCGGATTAGTTTGAAAGGGATATTATCCTTATCCAACTCTTATTTGCTGAGCTGTTTATTACCCTTAATATTAATTACGAAATTAATATTATATTTAGGGTTTTGGGCCCAGCTGGTGGGCCCCACGTTTGGACTATTCTCGGCTCAATTAATGCCACATTAAATGTGTCTTTAGGGCTTATTTTCAGCCCATATCAGCTGACAACACAGGATCGGTCAAAAGATCAATCGAAGTAGTAATAGTCTAATCGTGATATCAGATATATTTTGATACTTTAATATTCCCTTTGTCCCTCTCAATTCTTTACACTTTCCTTTTTGGGATGTCCCTCTCAATTATTTACATTCCAAAACTTACCCAAAATAGTAAACTTTTATAATATAAAAAGTAACTACACCCACTACTATATTGTAAAGTTTTAAATTAAAAATGTCGTTGACGGGTTCATACGTTGAATTTTTAATAAATTAAATTAATAATATAATATACCTATTATTAGATCTAACAATTCTTATTTATCACTAAAAATAATTATTGGACGATATAGTGTGATATTTTTAGGTATATATTAATGATTGCAAGATTAGTTTTAAATTAAAAGGTAACGTGTTTTAGTTAGAAAAAAATTATTACTAAAAATAATAACTGGAATATATGGTGTGATATTTTGGGTATATATTCTATTGCAATATTAGTTTTAAATTAAAATATAACGTGTTTTAATTAGAAAAAAAAATATTAATGATCGAAAGATACGGTTCAATTGATGTTTTTAGGTGTTTATAAAAGTTAATATCTTCGAATAAAGGTAAACGTGAAAAAGGCCATCGACTAATTAGCACAAATTTTATTATTTTATTATTTATTTTAATAATTAGGATAACCGTACCAAAAATCAAATTGACAAATTTTAAATGTTTCGGCTTTAATTTAATATAATAGTACAGATTGTAAGATTAGTTTTAAAGCAAAAGGGTAACGTGTTTTAATTAGAAATGAAATATTAATGATTGGAAGATATGATACGTTAGGTATTTATAAAAGGTAATATGTTCAACTAAAAGTAAATATGAAAAGGGCAATCGGCTAATTACCATTAATTATATTATGTTATTATTTATTTTAATAATTAGGATAAGAGCAAGCATAAGAAAGAGTCCAAGAAGAAGTTGTATGCGAGTGGAGGAATTTTAATCGAAATATAATTACATTAACATTAATAACTAGTTTTAATATTATTATTATTTTTATTATTTTAATAATTACAATAACCAAACCGAAAACCAAATCGACAAACTTTTAATCTTTCGATTTTAATATATTAGTATAGATTGCACATAATATATGAAAAAATATCAAGTTTAGTTTTAAAAGTAATCTTCATAAATAATTGAGTGATAACACATAAAATAATAATAAACACATGATTATTTTTAAATAACAAATTAAAAAAATTAATCGAATTTGAGCCGAGTTCGAGTTTATACAATCTAGCTCGAGTTGAGCTCGAAAAACTTGACTCGACTCGATTGGAGTTTTTTATCGAGTCCGAAAACGTGTTTGAACTCGAACTCCATAACGAATTCGAGTCAAGTCGAGCCCACTTTTTCAAGTTGAGCTCGAGTCGAGTTTGAGCCAACTCAGTTTAAATTACATCCTATGTGGCACCTTCATAGTTGACGATGTCTTCAGCAAGATTTCTAAAAATGCAGGTACCTCTAAACATAATATATCTATACTATTATATAAAAGCCGAAACATTAAAAGTTTGGTTGGTCGGTCGGTCAATCGATCGGTCGGTACAGTACCTATTGATTTTACTTATTTATCCTTACATAATTACAGATAAAATCCATCATATTAACTAATCAATTTCCTTTTTCACGTTAAACATACTATCTTTTCTATTTTTTAATAACTAAAAATTTCCTTTTTCAGGTAAAATATAATATCTTTTAAATTTTATCTAACTAAAATTTGTTCCTTACTAATCAATTTCCTTTTTCAGGTTAAACATATTACCATTTCTATTTTTCAATAACTAAATAATTTCTTTTTTAGGTAAAATACAATATCTTTTATATTTTATGTAACTAAAAATTTTCCTTTTTTAAAAACACCACGAGCAATTTTTTTTAATAAAATAACATAATTATATTATAATTACTATTAACTAATCAATTACCTTTTTAAGTGAAAACACGTTACCTTTTCTCTTTTCTTTAACTAAAATCTCTCATTTTCCAATTATATCACGGGCAATTATCTTTTTCAGCCAAACTATGTTACCATTTCTCTTTTCTATAACTAAAATATCTCTTCTTCCAATTATATCACGGGCGGTTCTATTTAATAAAAATAAAACTAATATTATAATCTATACTATTATATAAATTCCGAAATATTGAAAGTTTTGGTACCTGTTTTTTGGTACGTAGTGCATTTACTAATTTACCCTTTATTATAAAGAAAAATATATATGACATCTAAACTATTAAAACTCCTAAAAAAATGTAAAATAATATAATTAATGCTAAGTAGTCGATTGCCTTTTTTCACATTTACTTTTAATCGAAAATATTACCTTTTATAAACACCTAAATCTATACTATGTTATATAAAAGTTGAGAGTAAAAATTTTGGGATATTACCTTTTATAAACACCAAAAAACATCAATCGTATCATATCTTTCAATCTTTAATATTTCCTTTCGAATATCATATCTTACAATAATTAATATATACCAGAAAATATCACATCATATTTTTCAATTATTAATAAAAGATATTAAAAATCTATATACATTGTTTATAATAAAAAAATTAGTATAATTCGTAAACATGAGTATATTAAATTATATTAAATTAAAATTAATTAATTTTATAATAGCCGAAATATTAAATATTTTGTTACCTATTTTTTGGTATATATTTTTTAGTATTTCGTGAATTTACTTATTTAACCTTCATTATTTAAAAAAAATATACGACATTTATTCTATTAAAATACCTAGAATAAATAATAACATAATATAATTAATGGTAATTAGACGATTGGCTTTTTCACATTTACTTTTAGTTGAAGATATTACCTTTCATGAACACCTAAAAATATCAATCATATCGTATCTTCCAATCATATCATATCTAGAAATATACGATATTTGTTCTATTAAAATACCTAGAATAAATAATAACATAATATAATTAATGGTAATTAGACGATTGGCTTTTTCACATTTACTTTTAGTTGAAGATATTACCTTTCATGAACACCTAAAAATATCAATCATATCGTATCTTCCAATCATATCATATCTAGCAATAATTAACATATACCCAAAAATATCACATTATATCTTCTAATCACTAACAAAATATAATAGAAATCCGTGTACTATGAATAATGATCATTAAATTTTTAGTAAAAAATCAGAAATATTAGATCTAATGATTAAATATATTATATAATTAAATTAATTTACTAAAATTTCAAGGTTCGAATTCTATCAACAACATATTTATTTTAAAATTTTATAATATAAGTTTTAAAGCATGCACATCATTAATTAAATTTATATTAAATTATTAATATTAAAATTATATGATATCTAAATTATTAAAACTCCTAAAAAAATGTAAAAGAATATAATTAATGGTAAGTAGTCGATTGCCTTTTTTCATATTTACTTTTCTTCGAATATATTATCTTTTATAAACACCTAAATCTATACTATGTTATATAAAAGTTGAGATTAAAAGTTTTGGGATATTACCTTTTATAAACACCTAAAAACATCAATCATATCATATTTTTCAATCATTAATATTTCCTTTCGAATATCATATCTTACAATAAGTAATATATACCAGAAAATATCAATCATATTTTTCACTTATTAATAAAAGATATTAAAAAAATATATACGATATTTATACTATTAAAACACCTAAAATAAATAATAACATAATATAATTAATGGTAATTAAACGATTGCCTTTTTCATATTTACTTTTAGTTGAAAATATTACCTTTCATGAACACCTAAAAATATCAATCACACGTATCTTCCCATCATATCATATCTAGCAATAATTAATATATACCCAAAAATATCACATTATATCTTCTAATCACTAACAAAATATAATAGAAATTCGTGTACTATGAATAATGATCATTAAATTTTTAGTAAAAAATCAGAATCGTTAGATCTAATGATTAAATATATTATATAATTAACTTAATTTACTAAAATTTCAAGATTCTAATTCTATCAACGACATATTTATTTTAAAATTTTATAATATAAGTTTTAAACCATACATATCATTAATTAAATTTATGTTAAATTATTAATATTAAAATTAAAATAAAATATTTTAAATAATGATTTATCAAAATATAATTGTAACATAAAATAAAATTTGTTATATATCAAAAAAATCCGTGCATCGCACGGGTTATAAGCTAGTACTAATAATTAACCGATTACCTTTTCAGCTAAAACAAATACTTTTTTCTAATTAAATTCCCTTTTTCTATCTTTTATATTTTATCTAACTAAAATTTTTCCTTTTTTAAAAACACTACAAGGAATTTTGTTTAATAAAATAACATAATTATATTATATTTATTATTAACTAATCAATTACCTTTTTGAGTCAAAACACGTTACCTTTTCTCTCACGGACAGTTATCTTTTTTAGCCAAACTATGTTACCATTTCTCTTTTCTATAACTAAAATATCTTTTTTTCCTATTATATCACGGGCGGTTCTATTTAATAAAAATAATAATAATAATAATATTATAATACTAATAATTAACCGATAACCTTTTCAGCTAAAACGTATCATTTTTTCTCTAATTAAAATCTCTCCTTTTCCAATTATATCATGGGGATTCTATTTGATAAAATAAAATAATAAGTTCATAATTACTAATTATTAATCGTTTACATTTTTCAACAAAAATCTATCACCTTTTCTATATTTTCTAATTAAAACCCCTCATTTTCTAAAAATATTAGATAACATTTATATAATTATTATCAAATCATCTCATTTAAAAATTTAAGTCTCAAAAATTCATGTTTAAAAAATATTAATTCAAATTAACGAAAAAGAATTATATAATATTAAAAAAAATCTGTGCATCGCACGGGTTTTAAGCTAGTAATATATTAACTTCTAAACATAATATATATCATATTAACTTTTAAGGATGGGTAATAAGATTTAAATTTACATTTGTACATGATATAATATACACTACATGTGGATCTCACGGACCCTAAAGCATCAGAGATCGTCAGCGAATTTTTACTGTACAAGTGCAGTGACGAAAATTTTCATCCATCTTGAGGAATAGGTTTGCGGTATTCGGAACAATATAAGGCCCTGTATGCAACTAACAAGAAACAACCCCGGAAAGTTTAGTCCTCGACCAAGTTGTACAGCACCTTTTTTCCTTAGCTTTGACTTGATACCAAATCAATGAAGTTCAGTAACTCGGTGGTTAGTGCTATCCAAATGCAACTACCATGATTGAAGTGCATTATATGGATTGAATACAAGCGGGGATTTAAGGACGTTTCAATCGAATGCGTAAAACTCATCATAAAGGCGGTGATCACTTGTCACTGAGTGAAAAGGAGGAGACGGAAGAACAGAGGAAGTTCCCGGTGGTACAGTCTGTGGATGTTGATTGATATGCCATGGCCTTCGAGCTTGAGGTCCATACTGCATATAGGCCCCCTCACAGCGGACAAAGTTTGACACCGAGTTAAAGGAAGATGGAACATTAAAGGAAGTTCCTACTGGTGGCTCAATCCGTGGATGTTTGTTCATATGCCATTGCGTTTGAGCTTCAGGTCCAGGATATTGGCCAGCAGCTTGTTGTTTCCTTTTAAACTTCGTGTGCATTTGAGCTTCAGGACTATAATACGGGCCTGAAACATGTTTGGTTTGGAAATGATTACACGATTGAGATCTTTCCGCAAACTCCTTTGCCAGCTCTTCTAGCTTCTGAACTTGAGCTAAAAGATCATCAAGTGGATACTCAGCCTCAAGCTGATGGTCTTTGATGCATTTTACCACTTCTCTAAGGATGGCAAGTTGTTTGCTTACTAAGGCGATGTTACCCTGTTACAATTTTTCAAACAATTATGAAATCAGGCGTTGGACTGAATAATAAAAAAGGATAAGGATAACAAATCGATCAAGGATAGCATACTTTTGGTACATGAGATGCATCCAACAATTTCTTAGAGCTCAAGTGATCTTTTAGGATAGGCACTGGGAGGAACTTCCCAACAAGCTCAAATTCATATATGTATCGAATTGCCTGAAGCCTGTGCCCCTTTTGAATGAGACTTTCAACGAAATCTGTTGGCATGAAACAAGATTCATCAGTTTTATCAAATTATATAAAAAGACTCTTAAATCTGCCATACAATTATCTTTGCTTAGTGTTAAGTAACCAACTCATCTAAACCTTAACATGTTAGACGAAGGCCAAACTGGATCTTTGTAGTATATTCTAAAACTCCCCTTCACTCAAAAGCCCATTTAAAGCCCATTTATGGGTCGTGTCCATATTAAATATTAAGAATATTGGGGGTGGCAGGGAGGGAGTCGAACCTGAGTCCTCTGCCAGCCTGAGCTATGATACCAAGTTAAGTAACTAGTCGCTCTAAAACCTTAATTTGGGTCAAAGAGTGGATCACTACTGTTCGTGCCTTTTTGGTCCTAGCATCTGGTTGGTTCAATTTTCAATACTAGGTGAGTATCTCGTCCCTTTTTGGGTCCACCATAGCACACAATTTTAATATTTCAATAAATGATCATATTGGGGGTAGGAGGGACTCGAACCCGAGACCTCCCACAACCACAGCTATGATACCATGTTAAGTTACCAGTTCTCCTAAAACCTTAAGGTGTTACAGGAAGGCCCAACTGGATCTTTGTATTATATTCTAACACTCCCCCTCACTCGAAAGCCCATTTATGGGTCGAATAGTGGATCACGGACGCTCACCTTTGGATCAGCATAACTTGCCTTCGTGTCCATATTAAATATTGAGAATATTGGGGTGTTAGAACTTAGAGGGATGTCTTATATGGATCTTATATTATATGATAACACTCCCCCTCACTCAAAAACCATTGAAGTAACCAGCTCATCTAAAACCTTAAGGTGTTAGAGGAAGGCCTAACTTGATCTTTGTATTATATTCTAACACTTAGATAGGAAAAATATTTTAGGGAGCATCGCTTGGTTGCACCTGCTAAATTTACAGACCCAGCCCAAATATATATTTTTTTCCTACTTAATAATGGTGCGGCATCAAGAACGCTTTTTAGTGCTGCACTAAAATATTTTGAAATTCCATTTTACCCTTAATGATCTTACCTTATTGAGCATTAAAACATGGGGTGCACCTATATAAAGATGTATGCAACTCAACCTTTTTTTCTCATATATTATGATTCAAATATCACATAAAGAGAAAAAGCAGGAACGTACCAGGAATTTTATGAGCCAGCCCTAGGAGCCAAACTAATTGAGGCACTCTCCTTCTCATATAAATGCTTTCCAAGAGGCCAAGAAGCTCATTTGAATCAACTGAAGGAGCCACCTTATAGACTGCCAAAAGGTGAAAAAACGCAAAAACCTCCACAGGTATCCTGGTACTAATATCTAAAAGCTGTGTGTTCCAATCAACTGCGAATATGGCAGCTTTCTTTTTAACATGAGGTAAAATTTGTGGTGGCATTGTCAATAGTTTCTCTAGCAAAACTATAAAACTTTTGACTACTACAGACTTTACACTTCTTTTACCATTAAGGTTAGAGTTATAACAGCTCTGAATTGCGTCTAAAACAAGTTTAGCTAAATTAGCAGAGTGAATAAAACTAGTTATTTTATCTTCCTTTTTGCTCGTCTCGAGACCAGAAGAATCATTTCGATGCCAATCACAAATACTTGAAGTTGTAGTCTGATTTGGCCTTTTATCCGAGGATTGGCTGACTTGGCATAACCTAGAAGAATGTTTAACTTGTGAAATTGAATCGAAGTGCCTCTCAAGCTCACTAGCCACAAATCTTGAATTAAGACCGTAGGTATAAACAAGATGCAGGAAGCCCAGGACCTGAACAGGAGTCCTCATTCTTGTCTTCCAATCAAATGCAAGTTTCATTGCATCTTCTTTCACCTGTTGCTTGATCTCTGGTGATAGATTCATGAGTTGTTCCAACAAAAGAATGCAACTTCTCATGATTACAGGGGATTCATAATTCTTGCCTCCCATCTCCAAATGGGGAGCTCGAATGGCATGCAGGACAAGCTTTGCAGGCTCCCTTGATAACCTCAGAACAGTTAATATATCGCTGCCTAGCAATTCATGATCTTCAGGATTTTCACTCAAAAACAGCAGCAAACTCATTCCGTCCATGTCAGAAAGAATAGTAACCAGCGCATTCCTTAAGTCCTCAGTTGGGTCAAGCACAACTGTGGCTGATTTACAATTTTTCTCAGCCTCTTGTTTTGCTAAATCATTGTTAGAGGCTGATAACCTAACATTCTTATCTTCCTTCTGCCGTTTAAGCTGTTTAATAAATCTTCTGACGAATACTGGAGAGTATTCTGATTCAAGTTTGTACTGAAAAATGCACACAATTGCCTCTCCTAGTGAAGCCAAAATGTTGTCTATGGCCTCATCCTGCACAAAATGTTTGTTTCAGATTCGAAATTTGTTCAGTTGCCATATTATCTGATATATTAATCGACACGCTAGCCCATCTTACACTTCCATGCTTGGAGAGAGGACATATGGTGCACTTTGCACCATCCAAGTCGTTAAAGTGGCGACATGCGAGTAAGGCTGGATAACCCAAGTGGTTAAGGGTATATCCTTTGTCGACCCAGGTCATGGGTTCGATCCTCGCTCACCCCCGAGAATTGTTAGAACAGATACTCATTTGTAAGCTTATAAGCACTTTATTGTCAAAAAAAAAGTGGCGACATGCACCGGGAAATCCGAATGCAAGACCATGCATCAAGGTTGTTATGTCAATAAGTAGAGTCAATGGGGTCTGACAGAGTGACTAGTCAACTATTAGTAGCACGCTAATCAACAAGTCAATATTAATATTAAATTTATAGGTTTGGTGTCAAAAACTATAAAATTTAATTTTCATGCAATTTATGTGCAAGTGACTTATTATTCTGAAATCAATTTATTCAAGAATGTATTTTGCAGAGATTTCAAAATTTATTTCTTGACTTATCCTATATCTGTCATTGTTTTTTTTTGTTAGGTATATCTGTTATTGTTGACATATAAGCTCATAAAAATTGCCACAAATTTAATATAGTGTGACAAGAGAAAGGGTATTTACTTTTTTGTCAACCGGGCAACTTCCATTCTCGAGCAAAGTCTTTGAGGCTTCTTCAGCATTCTTCATGAAGTCTTTCAGAAGTGATGCGGGTTGAAACTTGTCACGAAGACCAAAAGCACAAACATATCTAATGGCTTTTACATGCTGCTGCTTTTTTAACATTACTTGAATTAGATCTGTCAGAAATAAGAGTAAGAAATATTAATTATATCACATATAAGCAAGGTAATCATAGGTCATAATTTCTAAAGGTCCTTATTCCTGAGAAGATCTTTAATAAAGTATATATTCAAATACATAAAATAAGAATAAAGGTATACTAAATGACAACCAGAGAGAAACAATATGAGATAAGATAAAATAGCATAATCCAACATTATAAAATTACTTTTGGTAGCATGGCATGAAGTTTTGGTTATTAAAATTGATTTCTACGAATGAAATCTGTTCCACATTGATCTCATAGATATTGAATTATATGTGCATAAACTTGAAAGCGGTTACAAGAAATTTACCACTGATTTTTTCGGCATAACCAAGAAGCTGGCATAATTCTGAAATTTGTGTATGCTGACCTATAACCTCAAAAACGCTTAAGAACTCCTCTGGATCAAAAGCAGTTTCCAGCCTAAAGGAAGCTAAAAGGTTCAGGAAAACACTAACTTCCCCTAAGCTCTTCATTTTGTTCTCCCACTCGTGTGCAAGTTCCATTGCTGCTATTTTGAGACCTGGTGGAATCTGAGGAGAAATTATCCTCAACTGCTCCAACAAAAAAATGCTACTTTTACAAACCACATCCCCTTCAAACTCCTTGTCCTCTATTATTAGGTAAAAGTCTTGCATTGCATCCAAAACTAATGTTCCAGGATTCATTGACATCCTAAGAGCCCTACAAACTTCGTCAGTCATGGAATCAAGATCCCTTCTGTGATTAATTAAATACAAGAGCAAATTCTTTCCACCCATAGTAATAGAAAATCTTATGTCTGCATATGAACCATCAACACTGCATGGTTCAGGTTTCACTATTGAGTGATTAACATTGCTGAATTGCTTCTTTTTCACTTCCAAATCTTTCATCTGGTCTTCTAATTTTTTCTTCTCCAACTCAAATTTCCGAAATCTTTCTTCAGATGAAATTCTAACCGAATCGACTTCTTTCTCCTTTGCCTCGATACTTTTTACTAGATTTTCATGCTGCTCCATTTTTAATCCAATCAACAATTCCTGAAGATTTTTCTCCATCGAATCAAGCTTCTTACATCTTTCTTCGTTCAAAATCCACACTGAATCGATTTCCTTCTCCTTTAAATCAATTGTGTTGACCCATTCTTTAAAGTGCTTCTCTTTCAATTCAAATTCTTTTTCCTTCTCCAACTCAAATTTCCTGCATCTTTCTTCACATGACATTTGGATAGAATTAACTTCTTTCTCCTTATCCTCAAAACTTTTAACGCGATCCCCAAATTGCTGCTCTTTTAATTTAAACTCAGTCAACAACTTTTGATGGGTTTTCTCCATTAAATCGAGTTTCTTGCATCTTTCTTCATTCAAAATCCTCCCCGACTCAACTTCTTTTTTCTTCATCTCAATAATTTTAACCCGTTCTCTGAAATGCTTCTCTCTCTGTTCAAATTCTTTAATCTGATCATCAAGTTTTTTCTCCCCGACTTGAAGTTTCCTGCATCTTTCTTCACTCAATGCATTCTTCACATCAATTTCTTTCTCCTTCAAATTCATGCTCCCTACCCACTCCTTGAAGTGCTTCTCTTTCAACTCAAATTCTTTCAGCTGATCTTGAAGTTTTTTCTCCCTGATTTCAACTCCCCTACATCTTTCTTCACTTGATACACACTTCAGCTCAATTTCTTTCTTCTTCAAATCCATAGCTTCCACCGACTCTTTTAGCCTCTTCTCTTTCAATTCAAATTCTTTCCACCGATCATCAAGTTTTTTCTCCCTAATTTCAACTCCCCTACATCTTTCTTTCTTCGCATCAAATTCTTTCTCCCTCTTATCAATCGTTTCGACCCGCTCCTTCAAGCACTTCTCTTTCACTTCAATCTCCTTAACCCTCTCGTCAACCTCTTTCTTTTCCTTGTCCAACTTCTCCTTTTTCAAATTAAACTCCCTACACAAATCATGCGTGAATTTCTTAACCATCTCAAGTTCCTTCTCCTTGGAAACAAAACTCTCCTCCCTACTCTCAACCTCCTTACTTCTCTTCTCATACAAATCCCTCATCGCCTCCGATTCCTTCTCCCTCACCTCAAGTCCCTGCTCTCTCTCCACCAAATTCTTCCATATCACCTGCAACTTAAATTCTCGATTCTCAATACTCTTCTCCTTCAACTTAACAACCTCAAACCTCTCCTCAATCAAATCCCTAATTCCCTCCAACTCCCTCTTTTCCGCACAAAACTTGTCGAAAACACCGTCAACTTGCACTTTCTTCTCGTCAACTCTCCTCTCTTCAAACCCTAACTCCTCACATTTCTGCACATAAAACTTTTCAAAATCCTTCTCTTTCCTCTCAAGCTCCTCCATCCTATTCTCCAAACTATTCCGAATGTCATTAAGTACCTGATTACTCGTTGTTACAGACTGTTCCACTTGATTCAATCGAGCCTCCTTCGATTGAATATCAGTGAAGCAATCTTGCAACAATCGTTGAGCGGAAGAATCCCGATGTTCCTCTAGATTCTTCCACTCAACAAGTAGCGAAAGCATCGCTTTCTCTACATGTTCTTTTCTAGTTTCAGTCAGTTTGATAGCACAATTAAGCTTCTCAAGTGAATCCATATACATACATATACACAAATGGATAGATATATAAAGAGTTTAAAGGAGGAGAAATACCTAAAGTGACCGACAATGATAACGATGTCTTTTGTCAAACGGTAATTGTGATACTTTTGATATCCCTCCCTGTTCACAATACTGGATGTACAGAGAATTAGAGCATATCTAACAGCTTTTTCATACCAGTTCTTAACTTCAAAATATAAAGATGAAAATATAAAGAGATAAAGTCAATTTTTTTGTTCCAGAGACTTTCAATGATTTCTAAACATTTTGCTAGATGCAAATCAACTTTACTCTATACAGATTAGTATATTACTTTTATATCCTTTATCTGTTTGAAAGGAATGAAACCTAATAAATGTTTCAACGTGAAATCCTAGTACATGTTTATTGATTCATGCGTGTAAAAAACCTAATAAATGCTTCAGCGTGAAACCCTAGATGTTAACACATAATAATACAAACTACATATATCATATTGACTAGTGTCATTATAATCATGAGTCATTATTTTAAAATTAAATTTTTATATTTTAAAATTCAAACTACATATATCATTTTTTAATATTTTAGAATTCAAACTACATATATCATTTTAATATTTTAGAAACATAATTTTTATATTTTAAAATTCAAATTACATATATCATTTTAGTATTTTAGAAACAAAATTTTATATTTAAAAATTCAAATTATATATCATGTTATTAATAAATTTTATTTTTAAATAGATTATTACAATTATGAGTCATTATAAGATGTAATACTTATTTTAATATTCTAGAAACAAACTTTTATATTTAGAACTCAACCTATATATATCATGTTATTAATAATTTTTATTTTAAACGAGTAATTACATATATTAAACACATGACAAGAGCCGGTAAAAAAAAAACACATGACAAGAACATTTAATATACACACAATAAAAAATATTAATAATTATCAAATGTATTATATGTACTTGACTAAATTACATATTATCATTTAGCCACGTATTAATTTCCAGTTCTTGACCCTAGATGTTAGAGGAGCATCCCATCCTTGTACAGAATCTTCATGAAATCTAAACCAAAATCCATAAATTTCTGGAATAGGACAATTATCGATCAAATGGACCTGCAAATATTGATAGTGTTAAGAAAATATCATCATATGAGTTAATAGTTGAAGCAAAATCATATTGATAATAATATATACGTACCGAAACAAAGTGATTAAATTTTCTTAGAAAAGCAACACAGATTAATTTCTGTGGACTAATAATGCCTACTGGAACATATAATGGCAAATATGTCAAGGTACCCATTTGGATGGGGTCTAAAGCAACTAAAATCACATTATACATAGTTGCAATCACCGGACCCATTTCATCCATTGACATCCAATACTCCATCGGACAAGGACTTTCACAGTAGTTAATATTACGTAATGTAATCCCTGCTTCATCCATATTTTTATGCCATATTTTCATCCAAAAGTCTAAACGACTTTCTATGAAATCATGTAAATCCATACGCACCCTTCTCCATTCATCCTCTGACCCATAAATTTGATGAGATACTGATCGATACCCACAATTCCCGTCTGCAGAAACATTCAAGTATTCATGAATATAAGGAATGACAAACCGTGGAATTTCTAAAGGGATGGATTCTTCCCTCACAGTAGTTTTACGCTTATTGTTTGATTTAAGCTTTTTGTCAATATGCTCAAAGTACGAAGGATCTCTTTTTGTGGAACTCCTAGATGTCGGGCGACCTTTACTTTTCCGATCACTAAGAGGCTCTTCCAATGAAAATGATTCTGGGTGTATCATCTTCTCCAATTGAGATAGATACATTTTCTTCACTTCCGAGGATTGTTTCATCATCAAATTAAAGTAATGCCAATTGATATTGTGTCATGTGATCATCAGAAGAATAAGTAGTACCTTCCATGTGAAGAGTTCTCCAAAAAATATGAACACTGTTTAACTCGATAGACCTTCCTTCCTTATCCATTAATCTCATCTCGTGTGCACATGGGAGACCATGTGATGTTCGCAAGTAACAACCACAAGTTTTAGGATTAGTGTCTACTCCATGTCGACTATATTCCTTAAAAATCTTTTTAATGGCCATGTGAGAAATTTTACCAGTCAACTCAGTCAAAAGATGTAAAACAGTGATATGAAGATCTCTGTTTGTAGATCTCACAAAACTAGCTTTAATTTCATTCTCTTGAAGTTCTAAAAATGAGTGCACCCTCGACCAAATTGTGTCCAAACTCCCGGTCGATGTCCTCAAAGATCTCTTCAACGCATTATGAGCACTTTCAACCCTATATTTAAGAGAGAAAATTAATTAAAATGGTACATTTGAACTATCAAAAATAGTAAAATTGAAAATAATTAATAAATTATTACCTGTTTGTGGTATGATTTCCAAAGTGCAACACCTTATTTGTGTAAGCATGCACAAATTTTTTTGCATGAATCAACCACGTATTTTGCACATACATTAGTAACTTTGGATGGCTAGCATAAGTTTTTTGAAAATGTTGTACCTTTTCTTCATAGTCGACTTCTGTTTCAGCATAAACAATTTGATTCCAGCGACCAACAACTCCTTGTGCAAATACATGACTCCTAGTATCATTTTTTGCCTTAGCTTCCACATTTTTTGCAATATGTCGTGTGCATAACATATGATAACTACTAGGAAACACACTATCAATTGCATGTATCATAGCATATTCTCTATCAGTAACAATAACTTCAGGAAGATGATTTGGAGCGAAGAGAAGTTTTATAGACTGAAGGGCCCACTCAAAACTGTCTTTTTTCTCATCTTGTAAAAATGCCAATCCGGCGACAAAATTTTTCCCAGTTGGAACACATCCAACTATTTGCAGCAATGGCATTTTATATTTGTTTGTCTTGTACGTGCAATCCATAATCAACACATGATAAAATTGATGTAGAAGCTGCACGGCCTTTTTGTTTGCAAATAACAAATCGGTAACCAGATCAGTGGATGAAGCCCTATGCAGAAAAAAATAAGATTCTTTGCTCAAATTTCTAAAAAGTTGTTGAATCACTGATCGGCCATCCATTTCTTCTCTCCTTATCGCTTGCCTGTAATTGTACATTTGTTTCATCGTTGTTAAATTCTCTTTATTTTCATTCTTTATAGAAATCAGAATCTGAGAAGGAGGCACATGAGCTCGTGTCATCTCCTTTGCTTTAAGCTTCTCCTCCTCGGACAACCTGCTCATTATTGAGCGTCCTACGTTATATATAGGAAAATCATGATTGTGATTCCCGTCAATTACAAACAGTCTCCATATGTTTGCAGAAATTTCCTTCCCCTTAAGACGAAATGGACAATTACATCTTTTGGTTCCACCACTACGCTTCTTAACTTCAGATGCACTCTCTTTACCTTTATTTATACGATATCTTAAGGACCGCTCACATGCAAGGTATACAACCGCGTCACCCAATCCCTTGCCTTCACCACCTTTAGAACCAGTAACGGCTATGCCAATATTATTTTTTTGCCCGACATCTCTGACAAATTTTTCTAAATCGTGTCGACTATGAAATGACTCATCTGTTTCGAATAAGTGACCAACATTCACTAATGTGCTCGAACTAAGATCAAAGTATACATCCTACAATTTTAAATAAGAAATATTTTATGTGTAAACATGTTAAAACAAATATGATAAGTTAGCTATTCATTAGTTCACATGATAAAATAAATATTAAATATTCTTAATACACATAAAGAAATATTTTATGGGTAAACATGCTAAAAAATTACTCATTACACATGTACATACAAAAAATCTCTAGCCCATGCCCATAGTATATCTAAAACTTACTGCTTTTAGTTGTATATGATGTATTTCTAAGTTTTGCATGGAAATAGATTCCGACCATAATATAAAGATAGGAGCCCAAACAAAAGAAAAAAAAATTGGTGAGATGCTATGTTTATTTTTACAAACAATAATTTTGCTCACCGAAAATTCTTCTTTGTCATCCATGGTTAAACAATAATTTGCCTGTGAATAAAAAAAAAATTATACAACACGTTAGTCTATAATTTTAAATCATGTAATTAAATATTGTACTTTAGGGTTTGAAAAAAAACCTAAAATTTTAATAGAGGTTGGGAATGCCTTTACACCTTGTTGTATACAAAGTTATTATTTTATCTGTAATGTAACAAAAAAAAAATGTTAGTCATAAATATATAAAATAAAATACAATAATGCTTACTTTTTAAAATTTTATAAAAATTTAAAAGAAATTAATATACTAATATTTAGTATACATCTGATTTAAACAAAATATACTACTTTATATTATATTATTTTTTAAAAATAAATATTTTTACTTATTAAACTAATAAATTTTAGTAAAGTGAATATTTGTAAATTATTTTTTAAGATAACATGAAAAGTATTGAAAAATAAAATGAACTTTCAATACATAATAAAAATTTTAAAAAACTGATGCTTACATTAGGGTCAAGCAGGATGAACCGTCTTCTCAGAGAGAAAAATTATCTTTCCTACACAAGTTTATCAAACACGTGATGTTTTTAGGTCGGTGATGTCTTCAGGTAAGTGGGTTGTTTAGGTTATCTTTGCAGTATGAGTTGATAGACACACTAACAGTGAGTTGAGTTGATGGAGTTAACTGGTTGAAAGGTTAGCGACAAAAAATGATACTAAGCTCTATTTATATACATATATACTGGAATATGAAAATTTTAACTATTTATTTTAATAATCTTGATAATATAAATTAAATGTATCCATACATGAATGTGAATGTAATATTAAGTACAATGTATATTTTAAATGAAAATATAAATGTACAATGTATATTTTAGATGAAATATGATTTTAAAAAAATAAGATATAAATGATAAGAAATAAATTAAATGTATATTAACAAATACAATGTACATGAGAAATAAGTAAATGTACAATGCACAGAAAACTAGGTATACATGCACATAAAACTAGGTTATACGTACACTTTAATCAAAGAAGTAGAAAGGGCAGTAAAGTAACTTTGGTAAATTGCATTGAGTAATTTGTTTTGCATTTAGCAACACTCTTTCTAAATTCACTAAAAAAAAAATTCTCTCTCCTCATTATTTTTAAGAGCTACTCCCTCAGTTCCATAATACTTTTCCTGTTTATTTAAAGACACATTTATCAACACACATTTTTGATCGTTAATATCTTCAATTCGTATTAATACTAAATATAAAAACTTCACTGTATTAAAGTACTCATAAATACGAATCAAACAAAATCACTCATGACTATATTTTGTTTTATAAATTATGCGTAAATTAGTAGTCAATAACTTATAATAAACAGTTTTCAAAGTAAAAAGCAGAAAGGTTTTTAGGAACTGAGGGAATATTTCCTAACTTATATTATATAATTAATTTTGTATAAAAATATTCTTTCTTTGCACACTTTTTTATGGTTACAACTTACTTTTAATAATCCCTCTGTTCCATATTTCTTTTCCTACTTTCCTTTTAAGGATATTCAAAATACTTTTTCTCTTACTATTTTTTCCCATAAAAACTAGGAGTAATATTCAATATCCACTACTCCATCCACTAATAATTACAAATAATATTCAATATCCACTACTCCACCCACTAATCATTACAAATAATATTCAATACACACTACTCCACTCACTACTTCTTAAAACTAATATTCAATACCCACTACTCCAAAAAAATAATATTCAATACCCACTACTCCTTAAAAACAATATTCAATACCCACTACCTCATAAAAAAAGAATATTCATTCCTCACTATCTTAAAACCCGTGAAATTCAGCAAACAAGAAAAGAAAAAAGGTACGGAGGGAGTAATAAAAAAAGGGCTTTTTTGATAAATATATTGTCAAAAATAATTTTTTGTAATTTTACTTTTGTTAAGAAAAGCTATTTGCAAATTTACTACCTTAATTGCAAAATACCAATTACTTTTTAAAAATTGCAAAACTACTATATTTCTTCTTCCATTAACATCTTAATCTTCTACCCCATACTACCCCTCTGTTTATATTATATTTAAAAATGACTAAGAATCAATATTTTATATTATATTTAAAAATGACTTAAAGACTCTTGGAGATGCTCTTAATTAGGGGTGTGCACGGATCGATTCGACTCGATTTCTAGCTAAAACCGTTACCAAACCGTGTACTTCGGTTCGATTCGATTTTTACCTCATGACCATAATCGAACCGTATGAAATGGTTTTTTTGATTCGGTTAACCGTTCATCGGTTTCCGTTTTTTCAATTTTTATTTAATTAAAAAATATTTTACTAGTTAAAATTACAATCTTGAAAATATTATAAAAAAATAAATAAATACAAATGATTATAATCTTAAAATTACAAAGACAATCGATAAACCATATTGACCGGAAGGTGATCACATAATCAAAAAGTTTATATAACTCATTATATCCTTATATATAATAAGCATAAGAGGGATCTTATCCAAATTTTTGGTCTGGTCACTATACTACCAAAATCATATGATCCGTTGGATTAAAAGTAGACGATCAAGATTAGATCATATTAAAAAGAAAATTATAATCTAAAAATGATATAATTAGAGAAGGTATTAGAAGTGAATTTTAAAAAGAAAATTATAATCAAAAAAGGATATAATTATAAAAGTTTGTATTATAATAATTATAAAAACAAATTATAATCTGAAAAAGATATAATTAAAAAAAGCTGTATTAGAATTGAATTTTATTTATTTTTTATTAGTATTAAAAAGAAATTCATATTTACTATTTGAGCTATATCTTGGAATCTTGAAATCAAATTTAGATGATTTTACAATCAACACGAATCTCATTAAATTATCTTTAATTTAGTGATGCTTTAATAATTATATTCAAATGGAAACACTTAGAATCTAAAGAAAAAATATAATTATAAATTTTTACATTAATCCTATTAAATGTAGAAGTCCTACAATGATAATGCTATTCAATATAGAAAACCTATTTATATATAATTTAAATCATTGACATATACATTTTCGTATTTCAATGTAAATATACTTTTTAGTTTATAACATATTAAAATATAAAACATTTTTTTATGCTAGATATATACAATGATTTTCATCTATTTATTTTAAGATCTTTCATCTATTAAAATTATATTTGATTGTTAGTAGAACTATCTTCAAATAATTACAAGGGTATTTTGATATTCAAAACGAATTATATGTAGAATTCATAAATCAAATTTAATTTTCAATGTAAAACTCGTCAATTTTTGCGTAGTTTTAAAAATAATTGTTAAACCATCACTAAATTAAAAATTATTTTGTTAATTTCACGTGGGCTGCAAAATCGTCCAATTCAAATTTTAAGAATTTAAGATAGAGTACAAATATTAAATCGAATGTGTAAAATCTTATATATATCAATTTTTAACAACAATTTAATATGTAAATTAATAACATATAAAATTAAAAAAATTAATATAATTATAAATATTAAAAAGGAACCGTGCATTGCACAGATTATAAGCTAGTTACCATAATATTAACAGTTTAACACAATAGTCTGGGATTTAAGAAACATAGATAATTATTCAAATTATGAATAACTGACATGTGAAAGCCAACAGCAAGCAACAACTTATTAGGTTATTTTTAATGCACTAGCTTTTTTGGATTTTGAAATAAATAAATTTTCTCATAATAAATTATGTATCATTTGATATACAATATTATTTTGATGATTCGGTATTTTGATTCAGTTACGAGGGTAATACCGAAACCGTTACTAACAGTTGTATCGATTCGGTTCGATTATGATTTTTTTTCGATTTTCATCGATTTCGATTTTTTTCGGTTTGATTTTTCGATTTTTCGACTTGGTTTCGGTTTTTCGCTTTTTTCTGCTCACTCCTACTCTTAGTGATACCGTTTGTCATTTACATTTGGCACAGCTTCTTGAGTAAGCTTTCGAAACATTGGATGTTAAAATGATTTTTAATAATAGGTATCTTTAATTTAATATTTTTGCTAAAATTTAAGTTAAAAATTTTAAGTGTACATAAAGACATTAACTACTTCTTCTGTGTCACTCAATTTTTAACATGTTTTTAGCATTGTTTGATACGTATTTTAAGGTGTATATAAAGTATAATTTCATAACTTATTTTTTTTAAAAAAAAATTGAATAAAAGTTTAAACATTAAATTTTTATTCACAAAAGAAAAAGGTTAAAAAAAAAATTATGAAAGTCCTTTGCTCCAAGCGTAAAGAACTAGCTGGGACAGAGGCAGTGGTAACTTAACGTCCCAAACACGCTCTGAGTTCAATCGTGTTATTAAGTACAGAGTAAGAGCCTGTTTTGGGATTCATTATATATTATTGTTTTGCCTACTTAAAATGAAAATAAGCTATTTGTGTCAATGTGCACTTAAATTTTTTAATTTAAAATTAGTTTTAGTTCAAAAAATTTAAGTACTTTCGATATACATTTTTCAACTAATTTTTTTTCTTATATCAATTTTTATATATTTTAGTCACATTTTAACTCGTATTATATTCTTTGCATATATTTGTATTTTATACTTTTATATTATGTTTAAAAAATATAAATTTCTATTTTTTCCGTTCATTTTTTTTAAATAAATTTACTTTAAGTAAAATTAGCCAAATAAATACACCTAACTTAAAGTTAAAATTATCATTTTTCACTTAAAGTGAGTAAATTGCATTTTAAGTTATAAGTAACATTGTTTAAGTTAATCCAAATGGACTCTCATACTTGTTAAAATTCCTGTTCCACATATGATTTTAAAATTATATTAAAATAAAATTTTCGATCGTGCTGAATGAGATTTTCTTTTTGTTGTTACGAATAAAATGGATATTTTTGGGCAAATTTGGATCTTCCAAAACATCTCTACTACTTCTTTGAATTTTTGATTAATAAAAAACTTAACTTAGCTTAGTCAGTTATAATACCACTCAAAGTGGTGTCTGAGGAGGGTAGCTGTACGCAGACCATGCCCCTATACAATAGGGTCGAACCCCTGACCTCCTTCAAAGGAGGTCAATGGCTCAACCACTGCACCAACATGTTGTTGGCTGAATTTTTGATTAATGATAAATCTTATTGTACTATTGACCCTTAAAGGAGTTTGAGGCTTTCAGGGCCCTAATTTGAATTGATTAAAAATTAAACATAAATTTTGGTCCGAATATTTCGAATGTTAGATTGATTGTTTAAGTTGCTAACGCGGTAATAACGGGTTAACGCATGTCGGTCGGGAGTTGGATTGATAAAAATTCTTTATGAAACTTTTTCTCGGTCGAATAATCGATTCAGAGCTCGTAAGTGAAATCCAATTGCAATATTTTAGAGATTTTTTAATTGTTTTTGCAAAAAAAAGTTATTTTCTCTAAAAAAATGCTATTTAAATAAAAATATTGAAAAAAGGACAGCAATCAAAAACAACTAAGACATAAAATATTTGATATTTGGAATAAAATACCAAAATTAACCGAACTTTTCTGGATCTTGAGTTTTGATATTGAATGAAAAATAAAAAGTATTATAATATATTTACTAAAATTTTATTAACATTATTATATATATATATATATATATATATATATATATATATATATATTATGGAAGAAAAATGTGACCCCTATAATTTCGGAGGAAGGCCGTAGGCACATTGCCTAGGACAACTCCCCTAGGAGCCAGCTCTGAGTTTGAGGCAAGAATATACCATATTTCCTTACCTTTTTTCTTATTGTGATAAATGTTTTATCTCAATTCCTTTTAAATGCTATTCACAATGGATTAATTTCTAGTATTATAATGACTAGCTTATAACCCATGCAAAATACGGATTATTTTTAATTTTTATAATTTATTTATAGTGTATGATGATATTATAAATATTATTTTTAATATATAATTGGAAGAATTCGAATCTTAAATCTTTGTATATAATAATTTTTAGTATTAAATATAAATTAATATGTTGTTGGCGGGAATCGAACCTTAGACCTCTATGTATAACAATTTTTAGTATTGTTGTATGTAACTGTCATGATATATTTGAATTGAAGATCTAACGGTTGTGAATGATGGATAACCAAAAATGAGGGGATAACCAAAAATAAGGGTAGACCAAACTACAAATTATACCCCATTTCGCTTATTATAATATAGTATAGTATTCAAAATTTTTCTATGATCTCTCATATTTTCTTTGTTGATGATTCTATACCTTTTTTGCATGCAAATGAATTGTCGAATAAATATCCATCTTCTTCCTCTTCAGGAGTATTGTGTAGCCTCTGGTCAGAAAATCAACTATCACAAATCTTCTGTTGTGTTCAGTCCAAATACTACCTTGGATCTCAAAAATACAGTTACTGATTTCAGGAATTTCAGATGCTTCTGGCAAAGGTAAGTATTGGGATCTTATTATTATTCTAGGTAAAAATAAATTGAAGGTTTTTGCTTATATTTTAGAAAAAGCTCTAAAAAAAATTGTAGGGTTGGAAATCTAAGCTCTTAGAGCAAGTGCACTGTAATGCTATCTTTGATTTTGTTGCTATATTTTGGCACCAAGTGCTAAAAAACTCATCTCCAAAGATGTACTATAATTAGATGAAAATATGCATAAATGCATACTTGGTTCTTGATAAGTGGATTTCATATCCACTTAGAATGCTTCGTATAGGCTTAAACTGATTAACTTGACCTCAAGAATGTGGTGTTTTTGATGTATTTTCATTGAGTTGTGCAGAACTCCTAAGCTGGAAGCAGGATGGTAGTTTTCTATGATTATGTGATGGATTTGAGCTAAATTGCTGAAGGACGAGAGGCTTGCAAGAGAAGCGGAGAGCAAAATGAAAAAAAGCAGAAAAATCAGCAAAGTTCCAGAATGTTGGGAGCGGGCGGGCTCTAGCAAGGGGCGGGCGCACGAGTCTCAAATTCAAGCAGCGCGGGCGGGCTCTGCATGGCGCGGGCGCGCCGGGTCCGAATTTCAGAAATCCTGTTTTACTTCTAATTTGGAATTTGCTTGGTGGACAAGGCACGTGGGCTATATAAACACAAGTTCAACATAAGAGGGACGTTTTATTTTCACAGAGGGAGATAAGAGAGACTTGGAGAAGGATTCACCGAAGAACGTGACAAGCAACGGAGATCTAGATCTACTTCTTTTGTATTCTTCTAGTTAGGCGATACTTTGGATCTCGTTTTTGGATTTGTATTCTAAACCTTATTACCCTAGCACTATTGTTTTCATTCAGATCTTGTTTATTATCATGTTTTCACTAGATCCCATGATGACGAGCCGTTCGATTATGAACTAATCGTTGTCATGGGATTCTAACGGATTTATTTACGAAGTTTAGTAGTTTGATTGCTTTAAAGATTTGTGTGTGATGAATTATTGATTTTCTCGTGGTTATACTTAATGCTTTTGGATGCGTAGCTAACATCTAAATTGTTAATCTCTATTGAAGCGATAGTGGATATAGAGATTTAGAACTTGTCATGCTAGCATATGTTTATGGATGTTTTGATGACATGCATGATTAGTAGTGTAATTTTAACCATCTTACGATGCCCTATGTAATCTCAATGGATGACTTATACTTAAACCGTTATGTTTTCAAATCTTATAGACATATAGGGTCTAAACATAATTGGTGTCTGCCCAGCTTCTATCTGTTTGTGGATGTTTGAGTGGTTTGGTATACGTATATCGACAGATAGCGTGTACTTGTTTCGTGTTGTCCGATCAGTTATCATAACAATCACATACATTGATTAAAGGCATCAACTCTAAATGAAGTATTTAATGAAGTTAGGATCCCATGTTTTATCTCTTATAAGTAATCCGACTTTATTCTCATTAGTTAGTTAATTCTTAGTATTGTTAAATTGCTTCGTAGTTAATTTAGTTAATCAAAACACAACTTTGATACTTATCTTAGCAGTGAATAATAATCATATATTGTTTCATAAGTGCATAATCTGAAATACACTAGTCTCTGTGGGAACGAACTTTACTTAATCTTATATTACTTGTGACCGTGTACGCTTGCGTGATTTAGTGCAAATAAGTTTTTGGCGCCGCTGCCGGGGACTCGGTGTTTATTATAGTTTATGTGCTTTTCATCAGTGGTCGTTAAAGTTCACTGACTCGGATTATTTTCTTACTTAGCTTGCTTTGTTCTGTGTGTTTCAGGTACTTGAGCGTGTATGCGAACACGTTCTTAATCTCGTAAGGATAAACAGGAAGAAGATGAACTTGAAGCAACAGTAAAAATGGGAGAACCAGCAGCAGCAACGAAAGCATTGAAGGATTATTCTCAACCGAAAATCAATGACATTCAGTCTAGCATTGTCAGACCAGCCATAGCAGCTAATACCTTCGAAATCAAACCTGGCACGATCCAAATGGTACAGAATTCAGTTCAGTTTGGGGGTGCTCCAACGGAAGATCCCAATATGCACATCCGGAACTTCATCGAGATCTATGATACTTTCAAGTTCAACGGTGTGTCGGAAGATGCTGTGAAATTGAGACTTTTCCCATTTTCTCTTAGGGATAAAGCTAAGGGCTGGTTACACTCTTTACCAGCCGGTTCTATTGTGACATGGGAGGATCTCGCTCAGAAATTTCTCACTAAATTCTTCCATATGGCAAAAACAGTAGCAATAAGAAATGCTCTTACTCAATTTGCACAGTAGTCGGGAGAATCTTTATGTGAAGCTTGGGAGCGCTACAAGGAGATGCTTGGGAAGTGTCCTCATCATGGAATGCCCGACTGGATGGTGATCAATTGTTTCTATAATGGGCTGGGAGCACAATCAAGACCAATGCTAGATGCAGCATCAGGTGGAGCTTTATGGGCTAAGAGCTAAGAGGAAGCCTACGAGCTAATTGAGATGATGGCTGCTAATGAATATCAAAATCCAACTCAGAGACTACCACAAGGCAAAGTAGCAGGAATTCTTGAAGTTGATGCAGCTACAGCTATAGCAGCTCAGTTAAAGGCTTTGACTATGAAGGTGAATTCTCTGACTAATTATGGAGTTCAACAAGTGGCAAGTGTTTGTGAGCTTTGTGCGGGTGCGCATGAGACGAATCAATGTGCCATATCTAGTGAATCAGCGCAGTTTTAGAGCAATTTTCAGAGACCACAGCAACCAGCTCCAGCCACCTATCATCCTAATAACAGAAATCATCCTAATTTCAGCTGGAGCAACAATCAAGGTGGTATTCAACAACCACAACAGTCTTATCAACAGTTTCAGGGTCAGCAATATGGAGCTAAGCCGTTCAATCCTTCTGGTTTTCAGCAGCAGTATGCTCCAAGGCAACAATTTCAACCTCCGGGATTTCATCAACAGTTTCATGCAAGTGTAGGGCATTCTTCTACTGAAAAATCTGAATTGGAAGAATTGAGGTTGATGTGTAAAAGCCAAGCAATCTCGATCAAAACCTTGGAGAATCAGATAGGTCAAATTGCTAACGCGTTATTGAATAGGCCACAAGGAACTCTTCCTAGTGATAGAGATGCTAATCCAGGCAAGAGGGAAGTCAAAGAACAGGTGAAAGCAGTTACTTTGAGATCCGTAAAAGTTACAAACGATCAGAAATCAGCAACTCAGGAAGATGAAGGAATTCAGGACCAGCAGGTGAAGCGCGCCCGCACCCTCACCTTCATCAGAAAATGAAAAAATTGATTTGGCAGCTGATCAGTTGAATGGCGAAGTGGAAAAGAGCAAGAATTCTGATGAAAAAGCTACTTCGGAGAAGTCTACAGTGAGTAATCAGATCTATCCTCTTTCTCCATATCCAAAAAGACTTCAGAAGCAGAAGTTAGACAAGCAGTTTGCCAAGTTTCTTGAGGTTTTCAAGAAGTTGCATATCAATATACCTTTTGCGGAAGCTCTAGAACAGAAGCCGAGCTTTGCTAAGTTCATGAAGGGTATTCTATCTCAGAAATTGAAACTCGAGGAGTTGGAAACCGTTTCTTTGACGGAAGAATGCAGTGTTGTTCTGCAACAGAAGTTGCCTCCTAAACTTAAAGATCCGGAAAGTTTCACCATACCGTGCACCATCGGTAACTTATCCTTCGACAAGTGTTTATGTGACTTGGGAGCTAGTATCAATCTGATGCCATTGTCTGTCTTTAAGCAACTTGGGTTGCCTGATCCGAAACCGGTTAATATGACCTTGCAGTTAGCAGATCGGTCGATCACGTATTCGAGGGGTATAGTGGAGGATGTATTAGTGAAGGTGGATAAGCCGATTTTTTCGGTTGATTTTGTTATACTGGACTTTGAGGAGGATAAGAGGATTCCCATCATCTTGGGAAGGCCATTTCTAGCTACAGCTGAACTCTGATCGATGTGCAAAAAGGAGAGCTTACCATGAGAGTGCATGATCAGAAAGTCACTTTCAATGTGTTCAAGGCAACAAAATATTCGTCAGATTCAGCGGAGTGTTTCAAGGTGGACGTTGTTGATAAGATTGTGAAGAAGGAGATGGAACAGCTAAAAAAATTAGATTTCGTGGAAAAAGCTTCAAGAGGGATTTTTAGCATTGAGAATGAAGAAAGAAAGGGGTTATTTCAGTTGTTGGATGTAACTCCATGGGAAATAAGAGTTGACATTCTGTATAAGTGTCGTGGGCTAGCTGATTCTAATAATTTTCAGGTGCTACGTAAGTTGTCAAGTGAGGAAACTTTTGCACTTGAACTCAAGCCACTACCACCCGAGGAGGGTGATCTTGCTGCTAGTTAGGTATGTCCTCTACTATCCTTTTATTGCCTTCAATGGGGACATTGAATATTTTAAGTTTGGGGGTGATTTGAGGAGTAGTTAGTAGTAGAGTCTTTGTTCATATAGAAATCATATTGCAAGTTTAGTAGTAGTTTCATTCATATTATTGCATGATTGTTTCATGTAGAGCATATTTGTTTGCATATGTGTTTATGCATTCCATGTGAGTTCATTTAGTTGCATTTGCATAACATATTTCATGATCCCGTAGGACTTGGCTATTTCCATTTTGTAGGTCGATGTTGATTTGGGTGTGGTAATGATGAATAGAGGGTTGATTTAAGTTCTTATGAATTGACTTGCATGTTTCAGAAACAAAATCTTTACACGGTCTCATTGTTTGCTTTTGGACTAGGTCAGGTCATACTTGTTTGGTTGTTGAGATTTAATCACCGGTTTATATTTAGAATGTTCTTTATTCCCTTGATGGCGTGGGAGGACTAAAATATAAGTTTGGGGGAAAACAAGGATTTCATGCTAGTGTGAATAAAAGTTAGGCGTCAAAAGGCTAGTAGCCGCTCATATTTTATGAGTAGTCTAGGGTTGGATGAGATGGAGCGAAACGCACTCATTCCAAATTATTAGTGTGTGAAAAAAAATTAGAAAAAAAAAAGAAAAAAGAAAGAGTTATGCGAATGTGTAAGTGCAGAATTGACCATGGGTGAGCTCTTTTATACTCGAACAATTAAGTTCTAGGGGACTTTGTGCCTAGTGACCTAAGGCATTTTCGGTCTGGGATCCACTAACCTAACGCTCGCAACATGGGTATTATTGTATAAGTCTTTAGGGGCCTCATCCATTGCACGGTCAAATAAGCATGTGTATTGTGTTATGTGTCGTTGTTTGTTTTGTAATTTAGCATGAATCTTTATCTAACTCAAGTTATGAAGTGTTTAGCGTTCATTCTATTTATAAACCTGTGATTGTCTTGGCGAAGAATGGGTATGATTTTGATCTAGTGTTAGGAGTATATCTGATGAGCGTCACACACACCCACATTTCTGTTCATGTAATGTTAGTATACGGGGATTTAGTCGAGCTCTGTTTGGAGTTATTGCATTCTTTGAGATATTTGCTTGTTGATTGGTTATGGTTAGTCTGAGGGGATCTTTGCATTTTCATATTAGTTGCATTCATGCATTGCATTTGTTCATATAGAGTCTGTTTATGCTTGAGGACAAGCATCAATTTAAGTTTGGGGTGTGATAAGTGGATTTCATATCCACTTAGAATGCTTCGTATCGACTTAAACTGATTAACTTGACCTCAAGAATGTGGTGTTTTTGATGTATTTTCATTGAGTTGTGCAGAACTCCTAAGCTGGAAGCAGGATGGTAGTTTTCTATGATTATGTGGTGGATATGAGCTAAATTGCTGAAGGACGAGGCTCTTGCAAGAGAAGCGGAGAGCAAAATGAAGAAAAGCAGAAAAATCAGCAAAGTTCCAGAATGTTGGGCGCGGGCGCGTTCTAGCAAGGCGCGGGCGTGCTCTAGCAAGGCGCGGGCGCGCGAGTCTCAAATTCAAGCAGCGTGGGCGCGCTCTGCATGGCGCGGGTGCGCCGGTTCGGAATATCAGAAATCCTGTTTTACTTCTAATTTGGAATTTGCTTGGTAGACAAGGCACGAGGGCTATATAAACACAAGTTCTCAATATAAGAGGGACGTTTTTTTTCACAGAGGGAGACAAGAGAGACTTGGAGAAGGATTCACCGAAGCACGTGACAAGCAACGGAGATCTAGATCTACTTCTTTTGTATTCTTCTAGTTAGGTGATACTTTGGATCTCATTTTTGGATTTGTCTTCTAAACCTTATTACTCTAGCACTATTGTTTTCATTCAGATCTTGTTTATTATCATGTTTTCACCAGATCCCATGATGACGAGCCGTTCGATTATGAACTAATCGTTGTCATGGGATTCTAACGGATTTATTTACGAAGTTTAGTAGTTTGATTGCTTTAAAGATTTGTGTGGATGAATTATTGATTTCCTCGTATGGTTATACTTAATGCTTTTGGATGCGTAGCTAACATCTAAATTGTTAATCTCTATTAAAGCAACAGTGGATATATAGATTTAGAACTTGTCATGCTAGCATAGGTTTATGGATGTTTTGACATGCATGATTAGTAGTGTAATTTTAACCATCTTACGCTGCCCTATATAATCTCAATAGATGACTTGTACGTACTTAAACCGTTATGTTTTCAAATGTTATAGACATATAGGGTCTAAACATAATTGGTGTCTGCCCAGCTTCTATCTGTTTGTGGATGTTTGAGTGGTTTGGTATACGTATATCGACAGGTAGCGTGTACTTGTTTCGTGTTGACCGATCAGTTATCATAACCATCACATACATTGATTAAAGGCATCAACTCTAAATGAAGTATTTAATGAAGTTAGGATCCCATGTTTTATCTCTTATAAGTAATCCGACTTTATTCTCATTAGTTAGTTAATTCTTAGTATTGTTAAATTGCTTCTTAGTTAATTTAGTTAATCAAAACACAACTTTGATACTTGTCTTAGCAGTGAATAATAATCATACATTATTGCATAAGTGCATAATCTAAAATACACTAGTCTCTGTGGGAACGAACTTTACTTAATCTTATATTACTTGTGACCGCGTACGCTTGCGTGATTTAGTGCGAACAGTTCTAAATTTGAAACCAATGACGCATTTATGCATTCATGACACATCATTATTTAACCATTTATGAGTTGAATGTTGTTGTACTTTGAATGAAAGTTAAGAGAGAGAAACAAAAATTTAGTTAAATTTGGAACTATTTGGATGTAAAATACAACTAGCATTGGAGTTGAAATTCTATTTAACATCAAAAAAAAAATTGGTTTCAAATTATAGCAATAACTATAGCTATTTTACATTTAGCATTGGACTTGTTCTTATCACATGTAGGAAGGGATATTTTGATAAAAGCGATTGTTCAGGCAATTCCTTCCTGTTCACTACAGTATGCACTGCACTACTTTCTTCTTTCTTAGAGTTTGATCAATAAAATTATGGTTGCAGTTCGAAGATTTTCATGGGGAGATGATCCAAGTAAAAAGTATAACCATTGACAGAAATGGGACATACTTTTAAAACCAAAATTAGGAGGCAGATGGGATTGAGAGATTTGAAATCTTTTAATCTTGCCATGTTAGCAAAACAAGGATGAAGGATAGTTGTTAATCTTTCCTTTTTATGGGTTCGAATTCTAAAAGGCATATATTTTCCAAGAACATATTTCTTGAGTGCTAAAAAAAGGTCCAAAAATTTCTTGGCTTTGAAATAGTTTATTTCAAGGCAGGGATGTTTTGCTGGCTGGTCTTCGTTGGCAATTGGGTAACGGTGAGAGTATAAACTTTTGATATGATCACTGGATTTTGACTAATTTTGGTTTTGTTGTTCGTGATGTTAAGGGTCCCTTTGATGTAAATACTTGTGTAGTCAATTTCATATCAATTTAGAGGTGAAATTTGTATAAGCTTAATGTGTGTGTTTCTGATCGGTTTATTTACTTTCTGGTTAATACTTTTAAATTCCTCAAGTTGGCTTTATTTGATAGCTCAATCTATTATCTTTTTTAGAGGTTGTACAGTTTCACTACCATATGCTACCATGTTTTATATTTCCCTCTACTGCTCTGTTATATGTTACATTGCTTGCTGACTTCTTTAAGGTAATTGCATGTCGTAATCTTTTGAATATTTATTTTATCTATCTGGCTATCTATGTACAGTATCTAGCCTTTTGTTAACACAATATCACGCAAGCGTACGTGGTCACAAGTAATATATAAGGTTAAGTCCAAATTCTTTCCCACAGGGATCAGGTTATGGTTCTTTTCAGCTAATGTGCCTATTCAACAATGTATGATCTTAATTCACTGCCAAGACAATTAATAAATTGAGGTTTTAATTAACTAAATTAAACTAAGATGCAAAGTAAGAACTAATTAACTAATAAGAATTAAATCTGAATTACTTATAAGAATAAAAACATGGGATCCTAACTTCATTATCTACTTCACTTAGAGTCGCAGCCTTTAATCAATACATGTGATGGTTTGATATCTGATCGGACAACACGAAACAAGTAAAAGCTACCTCTCTGTATAGTAATACCAAACTACGCATGCATCCACAAAAGAGATAGAAGATGGGTAGACACCAAATATGTTTAGACCCTATATCTCTATAGAATTTGAAAACATAAAGGTTTAAGCACAAGTTATCCACATAGATCACATAGGGCAGCATAGTATCTCTATTTACGCCAAAAATCATGATGTTAAAACATCAACCTATCCTATGCTAGCATGTCAAGTTCTAAATCTCAAGATCCACTCTCGTTTCGTAAGAGATTAACAAATTAGATGTTCGCGACGCATCTAAATACATGAAACACAACCATACGAGGATATCAAGAATTCACCACACATAAGTTTTTAAGGCATACAAACTACTAAGCTACATAGATAACTCCGTTAGAATCCCATGACAACGATTAGCTCATAATTGAACCGTTCATCGTCATGGGATTTAATGAAAACATGATATAAAAGAAGATATGAATAAAAGAAGTAATTATATTAATAAACAAAGAGTTAAGAAAACAAATCTAGAATCCAGAATAACACAAAAGATGAAGTAGATCTAGATCCGTTGCTTGTCACGAGCGTTGAATCCTTCTCTCCTTTTCTCCCTTGCAGATCTAAGCTATGATACAATAATAAAAACTCTCCTAATTACAATGCTAAGTTGTGTATAAATAGGCTCTAGATCTCTTGCCCAGCAAGAAATTACCTTCTATTACAATTAGAATTCGATTAAGGTACTAAAACCTGCCCAAAATATAATTAGAATTAGAAAAAGGGCAAAACAGTAATCTTTCAGCCTTGCTTCACAAAGAACACGTGTGCGAATTTTAACTACACTCTCCCTGCACCTGCTATCTATCCCAGGTTGTAGAAAATCTCTCAAGCTTCACGTGAGCTGTAAGATCGCTGAATACGGACTTCTAGAACTCCAGATATAGCCAAAACAGTGAAGACTGCGCAACCTTCCCGGAAAATCCGAATTTTAATCAGTTAATCTTCTAAACACGATAGAAGCATCACCCATAATCGACATTCTTGTAAGTCTGCACAACTAAGCAAAACACATCAAAACTACAATAAACTTGAGGCCAAGTCAATCAATTTAAGCCGAATTTAAGCGATCCAAGTGGATATAAAATCCACTTATCACACCCCCAAACTTAAACCGATGCTTGTCCTAAAGCATAAACAATTACAACTAACTAACTAACTAGTACCACTTCCGTAGGTGATCACGGTTGCATTTGGCATATGCAACAAGCCCTTTAAACCCCTAGGCAGCCCTAGTGGACGAGTAAGGTCTCGTGAGGGCCTATAGCGAATGTACCCACAAAATCCATTTAACCTAATGCAATGCAATGCATGAATGCAACTAATATGAAAAATGCAACGATCCCCTTCAAACTAACCAAAACCAACTAGCAAGCAAATATCTTAGAGAATGCAAATAAATCCAAATAGAGCTCGACTAAGTTCCCGTATACTAACAATACATGAACATAAGCGTGCGTGTGTGCAATGCTCATCAGAAATACTCCCAAAACTAGATCAAAAATCATACATGCTCTTCGTCAAGACAATCACAAGTTTATAAATAGAATTGACTGTAGACACTTCATAACCTAAGAACACCTCCATCCTTATCCAAGGTAGACAGATATTCATGCTTTATTACTACTACTACGACACATATATACAAGCATGCTTATTTAACCGTGCAATGGATGAGACCCCGAAAGGCTTATACAATAATACCCATGTAGCGAGCGTTAGGTTAGTGGATCCCAGACTATAAAAGCCTTAGGTCACTAGGCACAAAGTCCCCGCGAACTTAATAGCTCGAGTATTAAAGAGCTCACCCTGGTTAATTTTGCATATAAATAATTGACACTTTTGACTCTTTTTTTTTTCTTTTTTTTTCTGCTTTTTTTTTTCTATGCAATCTGGAATGAGAATTCTCAATTCCAACCCTAGACTACTCATATAAATATGAGTCGGCTACTAGCCATTTGACGCCTAGCCATTATTGACAATTATTTATAATTAAGCATGAAATCTCTGTTTTTCCCCAAACTTAGACTTAAGTGTTCCTACGCTACCAAGGGAATAACGAAAATTCTAAATATAAACAAGTGATTAAATCTCAAAACATCCAAACAAGCATGACCCTAACCTAGCCCAAAAGCACCCAATGAGACTGTGTAATTAGTTTTGTTTCTGAAACACATAAGTCAATTTCATAGAAACTATAAGTCAACCCTCTATTCATCATTACCACACTCAATTAGACACCTACCTACCAATCAGAATTAGCTCGTTCTAAGGGATCATGAAATATGCATGCTATGCACATGAAACTAATATGAACTAACATGGTATACGAAAAATAAAAACAGAATGTCCTATATGAAACAAACATAATTAATACGAACATATATGCATGAATTACTACTAATAATATACAAAGCATGATATCTATATGAACACATATACAACAACAACTAATCCCTCAAACCACCCCCAAACTTAAAATATTCAATGTCCGCATTGAATAGAAGTAAATACGAGGGATAGCAGAAAACATACCTACAAAGCGCTTCACATATTCTTCCCCATCGCAACTCAACATACTTGTTCGGCAAAAATCCCCTTTCTGTAGCAATACCCAACTCACAAGAAGCTCCACTAATAATCTCCAACCAATATCACACCAAAAATAACCCAAATTCCTAGAATAATACAAAATCCCCAATTTACAAGAACACAAATTCGTAAATAAAAATAAGATTAGAGAAGAGATCAACCAATTACGAATCAAAGAGGTGAACTTGTAATTAATTCCTCTTTAGAATTGAATTTAACTAAATAGAAGAGGAATTGGATTTGTATGTATGGGTGTGTATATATAATGGAGTGATAGGATGAATATAAATTTGAATGTGTAAGGGAGAAATTTTGAGTGGGTATGAATTTGATGTAAGATAGAAATAGGATTTGATAAATTAAAGAAAAAGAATTAGAATAAATATAGGTTTAGAATTTTGGAGGAAAAGAATAGGATTTGATGTAAGATGGGGGGTTTTGGAATTGAAACAGGAAAAGAATTAGGTTTAGGGATGAAAGAATAGGAGTAGAAAAGGAATTGGGAAAGAATTTTTTTTTGTTTATATAATAGCTGAAAAAAATCTGGCAGACCAAGTAGTCACGCAGGCGCAGCCTGCGCGACACTCAGTAACGCAGGCGCAGCCTGCGCGACATACAGACACGCAGGCGCAACCTGCGCGACACAGGCGCAGCCTGCGTGTAAAGCACTGTTTCGATTTTTTTTTTTTTGAATAAAACACTCAATTTTTTTTTTCCTTCACAACACTCTTTTTTTTTTTGAAAGAACACTTTTTTTTTCTTCTCTCTATACTAATGCATGGGTTGCCTCCCACGAAGCGCTTCTTTAACGTCAATAGCTTGACGTTACTTCCTCAACTCATGGCGGTTTCAAAAGAATAACTGAACCGTCCTCAACAGATAGACCATTCATATGAACGTTGACCTCTTGTTTGTTGGCTTTCCACAAATCTCTTCCCTTTGGCTTCAATCTGATTTTACCACCCAACGGCCTAATCCTCTTCTTTTTCTTCTTCACACCTCTACGGTGCTTTTCCGACTCAAACGGCTGAACAAAACTTTCTTCTTCCTTATCATCAGCTTTCCACCTTCGCAACACGTTATCATGCCCCTCTTCAAAAATCACTAGCTCATTATTCAAAAGGACATACCTCAAATGTGGTGGAAGTTTCCTAAGCTTTACATTCGAAATATCTCGAATTGAAGAACTGTCAATGGAATCACTGATGTGATGCTTTAGCACGTGTGTGTCCGACTTTTCGCTCAACAACTGATCAAACTTCTTTCTCTGACCCGTATCAACTATTTCCACACTGCAACATTCTTCATCCTCTGTCGGAAATTTCATGGCCTTGAAAACATTAAAGGTGACATTCTGATCTTGCACCCTCATTGTAAGCTCTCCTTTTTGCACACCAATCAAAGTATGGCCTGTAGCTAGAAAAGGCCTTCCCAAGATTATGGGAATCTTCTTGTCTTCTTCAAAATCCAAGATAACAAAATCAACTGGGAAGATAAGCTTATCAACTTTCACCAAAACGTCCTCCACTATGCCCCTTGGATATGTGATAGATCGATCAGCCAACTGCAAAGAGATATTGGTTGGCTTTGGCTCCGGCAGACCAAGTTGCTTGAACACAGATAAAGGCATGAGATTGATGCTAGCTCCCAAGTCACACAAGCACTTGCTAAAAGAAAGGTTGCCAATCGTGCACGGAATAGTGAAACTCCCCGGATCTTTAAGTTTAGGTGGCAACTTCTGCTGCAGAACTGCACTACACTCCTCCGTTAATGCCACTTTTTCAAATTCTTCCAACCTTCTCTTTCGTGACAAAATATCCTTCATGAACTTTGCATACCTCGGCATCTGCTCCAATGCTTCAACAAAAGGAATGTTAATGGACAATTTCTTGAAGACATCCATAAACTTCTGAAACTGTTTCTCTTGACTTTTCTGCAAGCGCCCAGGATATGGAGGAGGAGGATGGATTTGATTATTCTTTGAATATTGCTCCGGAGTAGACTTTTCAACAGTTTTCTCGCTCTTCTCACCATCAAGCTGATCAGCCACTAAATCAGATTTCTCAATTTTTGGCACTGCAGATTTTTCAACCTGCTGATTCTGAACATCTTCATCTTCCTTAGCTACTGATTTAGGATCCCTCGTGACTTTTCCAGATCTCAAAGAAACTGCATTGACCTGTTCTTTGCTTTCCCTTCTGCCTGGATTAACCTCCGTATCGCTAGGCAGAGTTCCTTGTGGCCTACTATGTAAAGCACTAACAATCTGTCCTATCTGGTTTTCCAAGACCTTTTGAGAAGCTTGCAGGTTCTTCACCATCATCCTCAAATCATCCATTTCTGATTTTTCATTAGATGATTACCCCGCATGAGCCTGGGGCTGTTGCTGCTGAAATCCAAGAGGTTGATATGGTGGCCTTGGAGCATATGGCTGTTGATAGCCCTGATTGAATGGCTTCGCTTGCTATCCTTGAAATTGTTGCTGATAAGGTTGCTGAACACCTTGATTATTGCTCCAGCTGAAATTGGGATAATTCCGATTATTAGGATGATAAGTGGTTGGAACTGGTGCAGTAGGTCTCTGAAAATTACTCACGATATGTGCTGATTCAGAAGAGATAGCACACTGATTCGTCTCATGTGCGCCCGCACATTGCTCACAAATACTAGCAACCTGCTGCATCCCATGATTTGCCAAAGAATCTATTTTCCTATTCATTGCCTCTAGCTGAGCTGCTAGAGCTGAGACTGCATTAACATCAAGAACACCTGCTACCTTGCCTTGAGAAAGCCTCTGGGTTGGATTTTGATATTCATTAGCAGCCATCGTCTTAATAAGATCATAAGCCTCCTCATAGCTCTTAGCCCACAGAGCTCCACCTGATGCTGCATCTAGCAAAGGTCTAGACTGTGCTCCCAACCCATTGTAAAAACCGTTGATAACCATCCAGTCAGGCATGCCATGATGTGGACACCTACGAAGCATCTCCTTATAACGTTCCCAAGCCTCACACAAAGACTTGCCAGATTGCTGTTGAAATTGGGTTAACTGGTTCCGTATTGCTGCAGTTTTCGCCATAGGGAAGAATTTAGTAAGAAACTTCTGAGCAAGATCCTCCCATATAGTAATGGAACCAGCTGGTAGAGAGTGTAACCAGCCCTTAGCCTTATCCCTTAAAGAGAATGGGAAAAGCCTCAACTTGATAGCATCCTCCGACACACCATTAAATTTGAAAGTGTCGCAGATCTCGATAAAGTCCCGAATATGCAAGTTAGGATCCTCCGTAGAAGCACCCCCAAACTGAACCGAATTCTGCACCATCTGAATTATGCTCGGCTTGATCTCAAAGTTGTTTGCTGCAATAGCTGGCCTGACAATACTAGATTGTATGTCATTGATCTTTGGCTGCGAATAGTCCTTCAAAGCCTTGACTGCTGCTGGTAAGTCTGCCATCTCTTTTACTGCTGCAAGTTCTTCTTCTGCCAGTTTACGAGTTTGCAAACGTGTTCGCATACACGTCCAAGTACCTGAAAACACCACGAAACAAACAAACTAAATAAGAAATCTGAGTCAGTGAACGATAACGACCATTGATGACATGCACATAAACTAAATTAAACACCGATGATCCCCGGCAGCGGCGCCAAAAACTTGTTAACACAATATCACGCAAGTGTACGTGGTCACAAGTAATATATAAGGTTAAGTCCAAATTCGTTCCCACAGGGATCAGGTTATGGTTCTTTTCAGCTAATGTGCCTATTCAACAATGTATGATCTTAATTCACTGCCAAGACAATTAATAAATTGAGGTTTTAATTAACTAAATTAAACTAAGATGTAAAGTAAGAACTAATTAACTAATAAGAATTAAATCTGAATTACTTATAAGAATAAAAACATGGGATCCTAACTTCATTATCTACTTCATTTAGAGTCGCAGCCTTTAATCAATACATGTGATGGTTTTGATATCTGATCGGACAACACGAAACAAGTAAAAGCTACCTCTCGGTATACTAATACCAAACTACGCATACATCCACAAAAGAGATAGAAGATGGGTAGACACCAAATATGTTTAGACCCTATATCTCTATAGAATTTGAAAACATAAAGGTTTAAGCACAAGTTATCCACATAGATCACATAGGGCAGCATAATATCTCTATTTACGCCTCAAATCATGATGTTAAAACATCAACCTATCCTTTGCTAGCATGTCAAGTTCTAAATCTCAAGATCCACTCTCGTTTCGTAAGAGATTAACAAATTAGATGTTCGCGACGCATCTAAATACATGAAACACAACCATACGAGGATATCAAGAATTCACCACACATAAATTTTTAAGGCATACAAACTACTAAGCTACATAGATAACTCCGTTAGAATCCCATGACAACGATTAGCTCATAATTGAACCGTTCATCGTCATGGGATTTAATGAAAACATGATATAAAAGAAGATATGAATAAAAGAAGTAATTATATTAATAAACAAAGAGTTAAGAAAACAAATCTAGAATCCAGAATAACACAAAAGATGAAGTAGATCTAGATCCGTTGCTTGTCACGAGCGTTGAATCCTTCTCTCCTTTTCTCCCTTGCAGATCTAAGCTATGATACAATAATAAAAACTCTCCTAATTACAATGCTAAGTTGTGTTTAAATAGGCTCTAGATCTCTTGCCCAGCAAGAAATTACCTTCTATTACAATTAGAATTCGATTAAGGTACTAAAACCTGCCAAAAATATAATTAGAATTAGAAAAAGGGCAAAACAGTAATCTTTCAGCCTTGCTTCACAAAGAACACGTGTGCGAATTTTAACTACACGCTCCCTGCACCTGCTATCTATCCCAGGTTGTATAAAATCTCTCAAGCTTCGCGTGAGCTGTAAGATCGCTGAAAACGGACTTCTAGAACTCCAGATATGGCCAAAACAGTGAAGACTGCGCAACCTTCCCGGAAAATCCGAATTTTAATCAATTAATCTTCTAAACACGATAGAAGCATCACCCATAATCGACATTCTTGTAAGTCTGCACAACTAAGCAAACACATAAAAACTACAATAAACTTGAGGCCAAGTCAATCAATTTAAGCCGAATTTAAGCGATCCAAGTGAATATAAAATCCACTTATCACCTTTGTTACTTGCTTGTAGTATAAGTTGTGTTTATAACAATGAGTAATGAATTTTGATGATCGTAGGAGGATGGTTTGCATTTGGAGAGTGTATACTACTCTGAAACGAAAGATGTTTGCTTCTTTGATGTTGATCGGGAGATATAATCATAGTTACTCAAAATATAGAACGTGATATGTGGTTCATTGTGTAAATACAAACATGATCACATCATGCGCACCTTTTCGAGTAGGGCTGAGTAAAACTGATCCAAACCTGAAATATGTTAATTCAGTTCGGTTCAGTCCTAAAATTTATGAAATTCCGGTTATTTCGGTTTTTCGGTCTGGGCCGAAATATATTTCGGTTCGGTCCGGGTTTTTTCAAAATATTTCGGTTCCGGACCGAATAAACCGAAATATTTAAAACATATATTTACATTTTATATATAATATATACTTTATATTATTTGACATATCTAGTACAGACACAGTCACATAGAGTAATACATACGCAATTCCTTGTTGACTCTTCTGTATACCTAAATTGAAAACGCCGCGTCGTCGCCCAGCGCCCACCGCAAGTCCTTCGTCAGTTCGTCCTTGACTCCTCGTCCGCTCTTCGTTAACCTCATTGTGAGCAGCTTTTCCAAGTTACGAGTAACAGTAGTGAATTGTGGGCTTATTTTGTTATACCTAAGCCATCTGAAGAATATGGGTTGGAATTGAATCTGCTTGAATTCATTTTGTAAGTATACCATTTGTGGGTTCTCTAATTTAGGGTTTATAATTTGTGGGGTTTTAATTTTAGGGTTCATCTTCACCTTTTTTGGTTGTTTAATATTTAGTCTTAGATTTTCTTTTTTAAACTTGATGGCTGCTTCATTTATAATGTCTTGATTTAGCTCCTACTATATTATTCTAGTGTATCTGCTAGATATTGATTGTTCTATATGGCTTCTGATTTTTCGAGTTGCTCGTAAATTTTCAAACTAATGTCTTGAAGACTGTCTGAAGTACTTTTTTTAATTGTGCTCTCTGTTTATCACAAATTTGTTATACGAGGAATCCTTATAAATTTGTTAATTTGTCATTTTAAAAAAAAATCGGTTAAAAAGGACCGAACCGAATAGACTGAAATATTTCGGTTCGGTTCCGGTCCGGTTAATAAAACAATTTCAGTCCGGTTCGGTCCTAAAAAATATCAACATTTCTGTTTTCAGTTTTTTTGGTTCGGTCCGGTTTTGGACCGAACCGACCGAATGCTCAGCCCTACCCTCGAGTGTCGAGTGCGGCTAGTTTATGCTTGACCAGTTTCCTAACCCCGTGATGATCTGCACTCGTAAAATGTTGTTATTCGCAATATAGTGTGTGTTTGGAAAATGAATAAGTGTCATATAAGTGATAAGTAGAAGAATACTTATAAGTTATATGGGTGTCTGGATAAATTTACTTATAAGTTAGTGAAGTATTTTGTTAAATTAAATTAAAAAACTTATTATTTACTAGAATAATCTCAATACATGCATTTTAAATTAAAAAGATATTTAAAAACACAAATTTTAAATTTTAAATTATTAAACAATCAAAGAAATGAAGCAAAAAGAAATAAGTTGGGAAAAAAGTACGTCATTAGTAACATTCAACTTATCATCATATAAGTTATAAGTTGACTTAATAAGTTATGTTGGCAAACACCCCTCATAAGTTATTACAGACTTATAAGTCATAAGTGAACTTAAAGAAGAGAAGCCAAACAGGTCCATAATATGACATTGTAGAACCAAGTTTAGATGTAAAAATATATACAATCACATGTTTCTTATCATCTTTAATACCCATGTCGCCAACAAGTAGACATGTCCAAACGAGTGTATCGGTCGTGTCGGGTCGGGTTTGGCGTGGGCCGGTTTGGTTGAAGCTGGACTCGTGAATGGCACATATGAGTTATCGTGCCGTGCTGTGGACTACTAGACTCTTGCACGGCACGACCGGTTTGGTGGGCGACTTGGGGACGTTTTGGGGCGAGTTGGGTGTTTTTTTTAAAATATATGTTATGTTTTTGGTGAGCCTGTTTAAATTATTTGTTATGAACCCAAAAATTTAGACTTTAGTTGAGCTGAATTGTATGATTTGCTGAATGCTGAATGGGATTTGGTTTTTTTGGGGATATAAAAAACTAAGATTTGTGTATATTTTATTTTACTTTATATTTGATATTTTAATATTTAAATAAATTTATACGATTTTTTTTGGAATAAAATAGGACAGTACCTCGTATAAATTTTATTAATTAAAAAAATATTTTACAAATAGTTTGGGAGGACTCCACTCTAAAAAAAACGGAACAAACCGCATCAAACATATTTAAAAAATTACAAAGCAAACAAATTCTAAAAATACAAAATAAAAAATTCTACACACTATTTAATTTATCATTCTTGACCCGATCCAATGAAGTATCCATTGTCATCCATGAATTGTCTTCTCCATCCGAGTAATCTTCTTTCTTTCATTATTGTCTTTTTTCGGCTTGATCCCAATCCTTTTTGCGAACACAAATCTTTACCACGTCTGGTGCAAGACTTGATCTCTTCTCGTCTAACACTCTTCTACCTGCAATAAAAGCGGACTCGGACGTAATGGTAAAAGCGGGGACTACTAAAATGTCCTTTACAATTTTTGCTAAAACCGGAAATTGTAACTCATGATTCTTCCACCATGTTATTATTTCAAAGTCCTCATTTAACTCATAACTATAAGAAAAAAATTCGCTAACCATACTAAAAGCAAAAGAAAGGATATTAGATGAAGTGGAAATCTACATTTTTGTTTTTTGGTTATTATAGATGAAATAGTACTATTAAACTATTAAACAACTAGTACTCTTAGGAGGGTTAGAACTTTGAGTTTTAGGAGCATATATATCTAAAAGACGATACAAGAAGTCTAAACAATTAATTACATATAATTCATTATTATATGAAACTCCTAACACTTGATAATAATGCTCTAATATGTTTTCTAAACCTTCATTTCTAACACCCGGATCAAGAAGACATGCAACACCATAAATATAAGGAAATTCTGTAAAATATTCGATCCACTTAGCTTTCATATCATGAATAACATTACTAAAATAGGGGCTTTGTTCATAATTACGTAAAGTAGTAATAATAAGAACACATTCAATGATAACTTGATGTACATTTGGTTCATAAACATAAGAAAAACCTTACTAGCATGTGCAAAACAATCAAGTATATCACGTACGGTAGATGCCAACTCCCAATCAAATTCGGTAATAAGTGCCTCTTCGCGTTGGTGACTTGGAACGACATTATATAATTCGGTGATAAAACCCTTATATTTAATTGCATCATTTAATAATTTATGGGTCGAATTGCATCTAGTAGGATAATCGATACCCCATTTCTTCGGCCTTAATCCATTATCTTCACACAATTTCTTGTACCTAGACCTATATGTACTCGCTAACGTAGATACTTAATTACTTTCTTAATAGGTTCTAATAAATGAGTTAATTGTGAAATTCTCTTTTGGGCCGACAAGTTAATTATGTGAGCACAACATAAAAATACTCCATCCAAAACTAAAGGAATATCGGTCCTAATGTAATCGATACATTTGTAACCGTAATACAAATATAAGGCTCACCTTGACTCGAACTCCAACAATCACTAGTTAAAGAAACCATACCATCAAATTTTTCAAAATATTGAATTAATTATGCTCGTTGACTATAATATTGTTTTTGTGTACGACATTTAAGTGTGTTCCTAGGAATTTTTCTAAATGTCGGGTTTAGTGAATGCTTAACCATGTGCTCTAAATTCACACTCTGACCGTGGGAAAAAGGTAACTCGTCTAATGTAAATATAAGTAGCAAAATCGTCAATCATTCTATCTCTATTAGAGGAGAAAGGCATACCTCCACCAAGAGACGAAGTCATGAAACCACCTATTTGTGTTTGTTGTGAGCCTCCATGTGCCGCTCCACTTTTGTGACTTTGCTTCGTTATTCCATGATGTTTAACCAAGTGCCGATCAAGTGTACCTATACCGCTCCCCTTAGAGTGAATAAAAGGGGCTTGTTTTCGACCACTTTGAATACAAAGAAAACAAAAATCTTTAACTTTGTTCGGATCGTCAGTTGGTTGTTTCAAAAAATAAGTCCAAACATGTGAATTATGTCGAGAAGAAGCACCTACAAAAACGAAATATAAATCGATTAAATTTAAAAGGAGTAAATTTAAAATGAAATATAAATTAATTTAAAATGAGTAAATTTAAAACGAAATATAAATCAATTAAACATAACCCGAATATTTTTAAAAATGCCGAATATTTAAAAATTGAATATTTTTTAAAAATGCCGAATATTTAAAAATCAAAATTTTTTAAAACTAAAAAAGTACACATTTTTAAAAAAACGAAGTTTAATAAAAAACCGAATATTTTTAAAACCTACAAACTCATGATTTTTTAAAACATAAAAACCGAATATTTTTAAAACGAAAATTAAAACCGAATGCCATAAACAAAAAATGAAATTAACAAAATAAATATACCGGCTTCGGTTGGCGGTGGCATTGAGGTTGCTTAGGTTGAAGCTTGAGATGATACAGTGTCCCTTCCTTCTTCCATTTTTGAGCTTGCTCAGAATTTTTAAAGTTTGCTGAAATTTTTTAAAGCTCGCTGGAATTACTAACGGAATTAATAAAATACAATGGAGATAGCAGCGGAATTATTAACGGAGACAGTGAGAGAGACTGTAAGACACAAAGAGAGAAAGTAGAGACTGAGTGAGAGAGGAGAGACAGAGAGTGAGAGAGTCGAGAGAGTAGAGAGCGAGAGAGAATGGCGGAGTGCAAACAATTCATCAGAAATTATTTATAGGGGAGTGCAAGCTATGATCTTATAGCCGAGTTTTTAACGGTTTTTTGACGAGTCGGGCACTATCGAATCGAGCAAAACCGTCCGTTTGGTCACCTCTACCAACAAGTGTCTTTGTTGGAATAGGAAACTAATATGCCTTAACAATTTAACAATTGTTATGTATATTTTTTTCAAAAAAAAAAAAACAATTGTTATGTATTGTGTTCGATGAAATTTTATGGATCTAAGTAGTTAACTTTAGATATATGCACATAGTTATAGCTAAAAAGAGCAACAAGCCAAAGAAACATGTATTAAGAATATATATATATATATATATATATATATATATATATATATATATATATATATAAATCTATAAAGTTGAAAGCGCAACTTTCTAAAAGTATGATGGAATCCTATAGAAAAAAATGATAGCCTAAAGTAAAGTATATTTGTATAAAATCTAAACTTTTGCATTGTTAGCAAGATCGGATTTGGAAAGTAAAAGTAATTCATTGACATAAATTCATAGATTCTTCGGACCGAAAAATTAGCTTTCAACTATTTCTCAAAAGTAAGCGCTGGTTAGCTCCGGTATGATCTTGTGCAAGGAACATTGCTATTCTCAAATTGGAATACAAAGTACTTAAATTAATCTACAACTTACGTTTAAGGAAAACACACAATAAATGTTGTAAAAATTGGACAATTGACTTGGATTTGATAGAATACTAATCAATTACACAAATTTTAAAAAATACAACTGCGATCAATTTTCGAGTTTTATATTTGAAACTCCCTCTGTCCCATAATTTTTGTCTAAATTTAAATATTCAAAATTAAATTTATAAATTTTGACTAAGAAAAACAACACAATATATAAAATATTTATATTCAAAAAAATATCATGATAAACTTTAAGTATTCTATTTTGTGAATCAATTTATAAAATTAAAAAATTATAAATGATTATTTTTCAAAAATAATTAGTCAAAGTTGTAAATTTGATTTTGAAAATTCAAAAAATATTTATAGGACAGAGGAAGTATAAATTTCTACATATTTTAAGGAGAATAATGTTCATGAGGTTATCTCAGGAAACTTACATGAGTTTATGCTTGTTTTTTTTTTGACAAGACTAACTTTCACGTTCATAAATTGTACCAAGATACAATGATCGGAATAAAGGAGTATCATTCGTTCCAGAAAGTCCATTATCTAACCGAAATGCACGCCTGTTGCCCCCGGACATTTAGACAATAATACCTTCAAGTCTGAAAGGATGCACCCACAAAAAAGAGCCTCGTTAAAAGCCCACATGAGCAAAACCCTATGAGAAAAAAACTCAAGGGGAAAAAGAGTGCCCTCAAAAACAAGAATACATCTTATACAAAGTGATTACTAAAAAAAGAATAGAACTTCTTTTTGCTTTTGTGAGTCCCCATTGCTATCAGTTCAATCTCATTCCCGACTTCAACTATCTCCTTTTCCTTTCTTCAACTATCTCCTTTTTCATCCAAGTAAATCTGAAAGGTCACCAAAACCATATACAAATCAAGAAAACTAAGTTAATACAAATACATAAGTTTGAGCTAAAACAAAAATATATAATATTATAATATTTAATAATAAATCCTATACGGTACCCCCTGTATTTACAAAAATAATCCTATGTCTATATTATTTTTCTTATAACCTCATGATTCTTAAGTAACCTCAAGAAAAGTAATCCCTATTTTAAATTTTTAATTCTAATATTTTTTCTGCTAAAATAAACAGACACAGTCGAAGTGGGTGTTGGCCCTATCTATCACAATCTTAAAAGAAAGGGTCCAAAATATCAGAGCTCAAAAACTTGGCCCCAAATATCACTCCAAGACATAGTATTAAACTGTGTTTTGAATTATTATTTTTGTTAATGCTAATGCGTTTAGCGTTAGAAGATTTTTTTTTTTGTTTGTTTTCCTGTGTGAAAACGCAAGATTAGACTTTGTTTTTAAGAGTAAACGCCATTTTATGTGGCGTTTCATGTTTTTTTTTATTCAAGACGCTATTTCAAGTTGAGTTTGCAATTCTGGTACTTCTAAAACGCTAAACTAAGTTGAGTTAAGGTACAAAACGCCACTTCAAGTGGTGTTTTTTTTTTTTTCTTTCTTGATTTTTTCTCCTAAATATATACGGTTTATTCGTTTTTCGAAATATTTCTAAAACCCAAAATGGAAACATTGAACCCCAAAAATTAATTGTTGAACCCCTTAATTTAATTAAAACTGTATTTTTAATATTTAAAAATTTTAATTTTAAAAATTGAATCCGGCGGCCTGATTTTTAAACTAACGCGTTTAAAAATCAGGATAATTTAGGGTTTAGGGTCTAGGGTTTAGGGTTGTAAACAACCCTAAATCCCAAACCCTAAACCCTAAGTTCGTATACGGTTTATTCGTCGTTCGAAATATTTCTAAAACCCAAAATGGAAACGTTGAACCCTTTAAGTTAATTGTTGAACCCCTAAATTTAATTAAAATTATATTTTTTAAATTTAAAAATTTTAATTAAAAAATTGAATCCGACGACCTGATTTTTAAAACCTAAGTTCGTATACGGTTTATTCGTCGTTCCGAATATTTCTAAACCCAAAATGGAACTGTTGAACTCCAAAGGTTAACCGTTGAAATCCCGAGGGAATACAACTAAAATTTAAAATTTTAATTATAAATTTTAAAAATTTTAATTGAATATTTGTAAAACCCAAAATGGAAACGTTGAACCATAAAAGTTAATTATTGAAGTCATGAGAAAATGAAAAAAAAATGACAAAACGCCACATAATGTGACGTTCAACACCCCCCACCCTCCCTTAAACGCAAGACGCTTTACCGTCTATTAAAAAAAAAACACAATGTTACACGATGTTGTGTTTTGTTGTGATATACAGGACCAGCTTTTTCATTTGTGATAGTTGGGATCGTTTGAATCCAAATTGTGATATTGGGCCTTTTCTCCGTCAAAGTTGGGTTGAATTGAGCGGGTCGGGTCGTAGCTGACAGCGCACACAAACGACCAAAGTCGTGACAAGAAAGACAGTCGTTATGGGGCTACAGACGTGCCATTCACTCGTCACTACCATCCTCCACTCTCTCTCTCTCTCTCTCTCTCTCTCTCTCTCCTCACAAACAATACACACACATATATTCACGCATCATTTTCAGTCATAAAATATAAGCTTAATCATCATTCGAACGCTCAGTTTCTCACATCTCTCCCGTCTCTCAAGTAAGTTCCTTATCTCTCTCCCGATCATTTACTTTTCTCGCCACTTTTAAGCTAACGATCTTAAATTTCCAGTGATTTTACATTTTAATAACATTTCTACACTTTTTAATCAATTTAATTGTGAAATTCAAGTCAAGTAATATGTATAGCGTTCGTTATATGAGTTATGTAAGTTGTGTTTAATGTATAGATTTTTTTTATATGAGTTGTATGTTTTGTGCTTTGTTGAATTTCTGGTTAGGTTTAGTGTTTTTTTATGATTTTTTTGGAATGTTGAACTCTAGAATTCAAGAGGAGGTCAAGTTTATTTCGTAATTTTACGTATTTCAGTCCATGTTTCGTAAGGCGATTGTTAGGCTTTAGTGTTCGATTTTTCATTGATTTGTAGTTTGAAGTTTACTTGTATGACTTGATTGGTGATTTAAGTCAATTTTTGTTTTATTGCTTGAGGCGCGGATCTTCATATTTGTTTTTTAGGCTTTCTTCTGCCCAAGTGATCTTCCTATTTATTTTCTCAGCTTTCTTCCATACCGAACGTTGTAGCTATATATATGTTTGTTGTTGCTAAATATGTGTGATTATACGTATAGATTTAGTTGTATGAGTGATATAAGTTGTGTTTTTTGGATCGACAGGTTAAGAGATCTCGATTGGTTAAATTTCTGCTTAGGTCTAGTGAATTTTATATTTTTATTGGATTTGCAAACTTCTGATTAACAAGAGGAAATTGAATTTATATGCATGTTGGCATTTGTCATATTCATGTTTGTGAGGCTGATTGCTAGGCTTTTGTGTTTGATTGTTAATTGTTTTGTAGATCGAATTTCACCTGTATGACTTAATTGTGAAATCTAAGTCAACTTTCATATTAGATGTTTGTAATTGTATGTATATATTTGGTCATATAAGTATCATAAGCTGTTTCTCTTTTTATTTTACAGGTGAAGAGGTCTGAATTTGTTGACTTGCTGGTTTGGTTTAGTGATTTTTATATATTTTTAGATTGGTGAACTTTTGGAAGTTTAACCAGAGGAGTCCAATTTTATATGTAAGTTGGCGTATTTCATATTATATATTGTAAGGTGATTGTTGCACTTGTTTGTTAATTGTTTTGCAATCTGGATTCTATGTGCATGACTTGATTGTCAGATTTAATTCCATCCCATCACTGAATGTATAGATTTGGTTATATAGGGTGATGGGTAACATGGTTTGTCTATTTTGGATTTACAGAAGGGATTTGGATTTGTTGAAATGGTTAGGTTTAGCGATTTTTATGTTTTTTTTTCTGGATTGACAAACTTCTAGAATTCTAACAAGAGGAATCCAAATTCATTTGTAAGTTGGTATATGTAAATCTATATTCCGTAAGGTGATTGTTAGACTACTTCTTTTTATTGTTAATTGCTTTGTGTTTTGTATTCAATGTATAGTACTTGATTTGTGAATTGAATTGAGTGTTTGTAATTAAATGTTTACAGTTTATATATGGTTGTATGAGTGAAGTATCTTTTGCTTTCTGAATTTCCTGGTAAACGGATCCATCTATGTTGAATTTCTGGTTAGGTTTACCGATTTTTGATGCATTTTTGGATTGACAAATTTCTGGAAAGGTAACAAAGGGACTCAAAGTTATGTGTAAGTTGGCATTTAATATATTCATATTTTGCGAGGAGATTGTCACGCTATCGTGATTGGTTAATTGTTTTTTTTTTTTTTTTAAATTTTATGTGGAGTACTTGATTGTTAGTCTTCAATTAATTCTGTAATTTGAATTCTACATATGTATTGCTTGATTGTGAGATTGAAGTCAATTTAGTGACTGAATGTTTGTAAATCTGTGTACGGACTTGGTTCTATGAGTTGCATAATTTTTTGTTTTGGTTTTACAGGTGAAGACATCTGGATTTGTTGAATTGCTGGTCAGGTTTAGTTTTTAATGCCCTTTTGGATTGTTTAAAGTATAATAATGAGTACCGAACTTCTGGAAATTCAGCCACGTGAACTCCGATTTATTTGTAAGTTGACATATTTTTTTATTTGTAACTGAAATTAGTCAACCATTGTTTGCAATGAGCATTTTACGTTTAGTTCATTCAAATAATAGCTAATTACAGAAAAATAGTTGTTTTGTTTCCATAGCTAGACTTTGTTAAGCTTCTGTTGTTTATATCACAGATTTGATTCTCCACTGGCCTTTTGAGAAGTTAATATTTGATTTTTGTGATTATGATTCCATGTTTTTTTGTAGTTGAGTTGAAGAAACAATGTTCATGCTCTGTTCGATTAGTCAATAAGACCAACCAACATGTTGCCTTTAAGGTGCAAATGAATAGTTGCTTACATTGATATGACTTCTATTTACATTGATATGACTTATATTTACATAGAATCGAGATTAATCAAATTAACTACTGTACTCGCAGGTGAAAACAACATCTCCAAAAAAATACTGTGTGCGACCAAACACAGGGGTACTGAATCCACAAGCAATATGTGACTTTACAGGTATCTAGTTTTTTCTGACATTTGAAGTATCTTAGTTTCGGAAATTTTTCCCAATGTATGAACCTTATGCTTGCTTTGAACCAGTTTTTTTTTTTTAAATAAAACATCATAAATTTAAAAGGTAAAGGCCCAAGTGTGACTGCTACTTTAAAAGACGCATCAATTTCCTTTTGCTATTGATTTGGTTTCAAAGAATTTGAGTGAACTTATGTACTGTTGTTCTGTGTGAATATAGTTACAATGCAAGCACAACGGGTGATTCCTCCTGATATGATTTGTAAAGACAAGTTCTTACTTCAATGTGCAATGGTTGTTGCGGGGACAACTGAGGAGGATATTACATCTGCCACGGTGCCATTTTAATACTTTTTCACTAATACGAGTTTGTGGTTTTCGTTTAAAGTTCGTGTAATCGTATTGTTTCTTATCTCAGTTTGACAAAGATGGGAAGTATGTTGAGGAAAAGAAGCTGAGAGTGATTCTTGTCAGCCCACCCAATTCGCCTATACTTTCTCCAGTTAATGGAAGACTAAAGCAGGTGCAATCTAATGAAGTGTTAATACCGGATGATCAAAATCCAAATAGCATCGAAAACTTCAGTCCTCGTCAGACGGTGAGCTATTTGTTGATTACTAGTAATTCTTCCTTTTTTTTTTTTTTTTTTTTTTTTTATCTTTGTCAATCTTGTCTATTTTTATATTCTAATTTATGGAGATCAAGTTCTGTATTTGGTTGAGAGGTTTATAAATTTGTTTATGAAGGTGTTGAGTCGTATTCAGTGTCAGTTCCTTATTATTTGGGGTGAAAAGTTTCATATATTATAGTTTACCAAGAGTTTATGTGATTTAGAGAATTTAAGTTTATCTACCAAATGTTGGTTGCTTTCCTCTCACATTCTTTTACGAACTCAGGACATAGTGTACTGATTAGTTGTTAAACAAATACTGTCAGGTTATTGAGGATGTGAGAGAAACCAAATTGGATGTTGCTGTGGACTCGAAGCCAACAATGAAAGAAAATACTGAGGAGTCGGTGCTAAGCAAAGATGTTGTGCACGAAAAGAAGGATGGCATAATTTCTAAAATGGTAAAGGAAACGGAGGAGCTGAAGGTAATGAAAGATATTGAGGACCATAGACCACTGAATGATGTCGAATCTGGAATAATGTTGGACGGGGACGAGCTGAAGTTAGCAAAGGATATTGAGGTGGTGAAGTCAAAAATCAAAAAATTTGAAGTAAAGTTAAACGAGGTAATATTTTTAGTACATGTAATTTCAAATCCGTGAAATGTAATACTGAGAAATTTAAGTATATAGACAGCCAAAAAGTATTATTAAGGGACATTGGTAAGCCTGGTGCAGGTGAAACAATTGCTGGTGTTATATAACATGATAGATCATAAGTTATTACATGATGTCAGTTATAGGTCCACCACTAGATAAAGGGAAATGCTTGACAATGTAACATGAACTTAATCATTTGTCATGAAATACATCTAAGTATTAATGGTCTTTTACTGAGTAAAATACTTGCAAGAAATTAATCCATCCCTGAAATGCTTCTTAATTTTTTGTTATAATCGAGTTCAGAAACGAGTGACATTAAATATTTAATGGGCAAAGAGAAACACTCAGTTTCATGGAAAATTTGATTCTATTCTAATTGCTTCTGGGTATCCAACAGAAAATGGATATATATTGACTGCTAGGAGTCTTAGTAACCAAAATCTCTGGCTTGTTTTAGGCTGAGAGAACAATTTCGAAGCTGATGGAAGAAAAGAGGCTGAGCACCCAAGACAGGAAAAATTTACAGCAGGAATTGGTAAGTTGTAAATTTTATTGGTGCCCTAACCAGTGTTTTCGCATTGTTGATCCAAGCCTATTGGTTATGTATTGGATGCTTTAAATTATTCTTGCTGCTGTTAATTTCATGGGGTAAAGTTAAATCTGCTTTGGGGGTTGAACGGGTTGGCTAATGATCAAGAACCTGTTTATCTTTATGTACCTTCCAGATCGCGCTAAAGTTCCATAATGTTGCACTTTCTCATGTCCATTGGCAACCAGATTTGTAAATCATGATGTTATTTACTCTCTTTCTGTCCCTAAAAGAATCAGATATATGCATCCATAAAATGGACGAGTAAAATTCTGATGTGGAAAGTTTACTGTATATACATAGGCTTATATGGGATCTGGGAACTTCTTTAATGGAAGATCCCAGTTTGTGGTGAAATATTGATAAAGTCGTTTCCTAAGGTGTAAAACTTTCAAATTTACCCAAATTTCCAAATCTTATGGTATCTATAAAAGAATTAGCTAATTGTATGGACTCCTCGTGAAGCTGCATATGAAACCTAGGAACAAATGTCCAAGTCATTTTTTTCTCGTAGTCTTTGTAAATAAATTCTAGTGGGGCCATACTGGTACGGTGGTTCCAGTTTGTATCCCCCTCTAAATGTGATAGTCATAAAACTAAGTGCACCAACATGAACTAGACTTTCATATATTACTTCAGTAATATCCCTTGTGTAATATATGCCTTTTTCTATGCAGGATCTGCTGAGGAGTAAGAGAAGTGAACTTGGACCAAGATTCCCTTTGTTGTTTGTTTGTATGGTGGCACTTGTTAGCATCTTCTTTGGTTACCTTCTACACAAGCCCTAGCAAACAGGATGACTCTATGACTGTCGCTAACAGTAAACTGATGTAAAGTTGCCTGATGTTAAGTTGCAAAGAGGCTGTGCAAAACCTGATAAAATGGGCCAGTGGCAAGTCACAAACGCCATTATGGATACATGGAGTATGTAAAAGATCATTTTTGCTGAATAATTGACGTTGAAAACATTTATGTACACCAAAATTAGCATGCAAAGTTGTAAAAATCAATTACCCATGAAAAGTTGTAAAAAAGAAAAAGTTTACCCATGAAAAGTTGTAGCTGTAATCTGTTATACCACTCGTCAATAATTCTTCCAAGTATAGAATGTTTTTTACAAGAATAGGGCATGTGGTACCTTGAGCAGACCATTATTTTTCAAATTTTGCAAAATTCTGTACGTCTATAGCTTCAATTTTTCTATGAAATGATGCCTTTCTTTGGCATGATTGTTAAATGGAAGTCTATATGCCTTATCATTTTAAAACTTGTATCAAATTATATATAAAAAAGTTCTATTAAAAAATGAAATATATGTATATAAATAATAAATGGGTGATGATCCAAAATGTCCCATTTTGTCATGGCCTTACCTATCCCATTTCAGAATTTCGACCCAAAATATCCCACGAATACGGTGTTTCATCTGACGTAACAGGTGTCGCGCTTTTTTGTCCGAGTCAGGCGTCTAATACAGTGTTTCGTCTGCCGTCGCATCAGACAGGGCTGATACGGCTGACCATGTTCAGAAACAAGCGCTGATGCGGGAGACGAACTTGCGCATCATGGGAATTTTTTGAAAAAGTAGATACGGCAAACGATTTGACGTATATGTGGGACAGTGGAGAGCCATCAGTCTTGGAAATGATCCATTTTGAATTTGGGTTCTCCACAATTTTATTGAAACAAACCATTAGAATTTGCTACAGTAATTGTCTATCTCACTGTCTCCGTTGAGTTGGAATTTAGGTGAAAACTAAACTAGGGTAAGATAAGGTTATAATGAGGCCGTTTGCGATAACTTAAAAAAGTAACTTATTGCTTTAAGTTAATAAGTTGATTATAAGTAATAAGTAAATCAGAAATTATAAGTTAGTAAAGTGTTTGGTAAATCGGAAATTATAAGTTTACTGTAGAACACATATTTTTAATATAATTTTTCTAAATCATGTCGAAATATAGCACATATGGTATGCAAAATGATCGTTGAGAGATGGAGAAAAATATGATGAAGTTAGATTTGAAAAAAATATCGTCGATTGACGGGAAAAAATAAATTAAAAACGAAGGGATTTAGGAATAGTACAAATAAGTTAATAAGCTGAAAAAAGTTGGAACTTTCTAACTTTCAACTTATGAACTTAGAGCATCTCCAATGGCGTTAGCTAAAAATGATTGGCTATATTACTTAAAATATTGATTATGTAAATTTTGTCGAACCTGTAAGATATTGTGTTCCGAGGGTATTGGCTATAATGATTGGCTATATTTTAAAAATGGTATGTTATTAATATTTCAAGTTGTTATTAATGAAATATATAATTTTAATATAGAAATAAGTGATGTGGCAATTCACTACAGGTCTCTAGAGGTTCGACAAATATAGCCAACATCAAGAGATTATCTATAATTATAGATAACAGTTTTGTCCCATTGGAGTGTAAATTTTTTTACACATTCTTTATCATTCTTATTTATGGTAATTAAATTTAAAATTTACCTAAGGAGTCTCTCCCATTGGAGATGCTCTTATAAGATCATAAGTCATTAAAATAAGTTGGTAGACAAACACTTGTAAATAAGGACTTAAAATCCAATAAGCCAACTTATAATTTCCGCCAAACAGGCGCAATATTGAAATGTAAGACAAGGTTATAATATTGAAATGCAAATCCTGTATATTACACAATTTGGGGTGACTAAATATTATGAATATCTCCCCTCTGTAGAGCTCTCAACACTTTTGAGATAATAAGAAGTGTGAACAAGCTAACATATATCCACAACAATTTTCATATCATACAATAGATAGTAGAACACAAGTCAGCTCTGTTAGTCAGTTGTATGAATAAATTCTTTGCATGTACTCTTTTCCTTGTTAGAGTGCTGGAGTACTCCGTTCAATGGGAGAACCAGGAACGTAAGGAACAAAACCCCGCCCACCAAACACAGGACGCATAAAGGCATCATCAAACTTGCGCCAATAGCGATGCACAGTGTGAGTCGGAGTGCTCAAAAGTAAGCGTAGGCTGGTCGGTCGAGGAACTTCAGAATCATCCTGGTGGCCCAGTAATGGAACAGTGATTGAATCCTTGGGAGTATTGTTCTCTGATGATACACCACTTAGTGATCCTTCACCAGGGGGTAACAGGAACCTTATAAGGGGTTGTGACATTAAACCAAATACCTAAACATAATAAAAAAAAAATGTCATATTCAGGAAATATGTTGCCCGGGAGTAATTAGGGCGACTAGTTTGTAAAGCAAGGAAAATGGATATGTACCGCTGTACTAAAAAGAACAACAGTAATCGTGCTGGTGATCATTAATGCGTTCTCTTTCACTTGTGTATGACCTGCCCTGGTGAACTGTATAGAGATGTTAAATTCGGAGATGCAAGAAGGATAAAAGCAATGACAAAACAATCTTCCTTCCTTAAAAAGAGTTGCTTGCATTGAAACAATCGAGTGATATAGTACCACAGAGGTGTATTCAATACTAGTAAGGTAAGCATTCTGTTTATTCCAAAGTAGATATCCGATTTTGAAGAAGTGCGAAAATGTAGTATTCATACTTTAGGTGGCTCCTCATGGATATTGGCTTTTGAGAGTTGGGGTTTCAACTATGGAAATTTTAGGTATTGATTTTAGGCCCGTTTTTGGTTTGTTTATAGCGATTTCTAGATAATAGCTTCGTATACATGTTTTGTGTATTACCTTGTTATAAGCAAGAGCCATAGACACAGCTCCTCTCATGAGACCTGCCCACCATATGATGATCTGTACTTACAAACATGACAAAAACATGATTAAGTCTACAAAGAGAATAAGGATGATAAAAAAGAACCATGGGATCCTTACTTGCTCCTTGAATGAAATGTACTCATTAGGAGATTTCTTCGCTAAATTTGACAAGAGCGAAAGTGGAAACACAAATGCTGCTCTGCCAATCAAAATCAAGCCCAGAAGTGTAAAGCTCACTGCAACTGATGTTCCAGGGCTGCAAAAGTATAGGATTAAGAGCTAAACATGGAATCAGTATATGATGAAGTCACACGAAAGATACTTTAACAAGACCTAACTTGTAATGTGAAATACAATATAAGTACACTTCTCAGAAGCATGATATGCATGAAGTAGCATATAACTTATTTGAATACCTATCATTCACGAATCTCCATTTCTCAATATCCAAGGCATCCATGCCAACATAAAGGAAGATGAAGAGCTCAGCAATAAATGACAATGTAGCAAAAACATGTCTGCAAGTGAATTGGCAGAAGAACTTGAAAGATTAATAAGAAGCCTGTTTTTATATTAGTAAAGCTATATATGCTGATATTACAGACATACTTGGTTGTGATCCTTGAACTCTCGGTGACATTGTGCCAGGTGTAGTGAGACATTACAATCCCACAGAAAAATACAGTGAGAATACCACTCAAATAGAAAAGCTGTACAAAAGCAAATTGAGTTAATTCATGTAAACTGACTGTTCTTTATCGAATCTGGTAAGAAAGCCTGCTATGTGTAAAAATTCCAAAAAAAAATCACACAAAAAATATCAGAAACCTACTTCTGCCAGCACATAAGAGAGGTAAGCCATGAGGATCATGAGGGCTACTTCACGATCTGTAGAGTGCCTGTGACACGTAAAAATCAACTTAGGGAAATTTAATTGCTTATTTCTATGCAAACGTGTTTATTTAACAAAGGAATCTACAACGGGATAACAATTACATAAAACATACAATTCTGCAAAGGTAGATCATATGCACAACCGTGCAGAAATTCTGGAAATATATATTACCTTCCAAAATATAGTTTTTTAATAACGAAGGCACTTAGAAGTCCAGTCTGCAGTAAGAAGAATAAGTTTCATGCATGAAAAAAAACCACTAGCCTCAGAAAGGCTTGCAACAGATAAAAGGAAAACTGAAAGTGAAAGGGAGAGACTTACGAAAACCCCCAACAAGGTGCTTGTTAGGAACAGATAGATGAAATTGCCAATAAACTGCAGGCCAATACTGTAATCGAAACTTGATATGTCAAAGCCCTGGAGGGCATTAAAAAGTACCACTGATGTAGCATCATTTACAACACCCTCGCCAAATACCAAACTGTAAAGTAATGGAGTCTCATCCTGATTAAGAACCTGCACGAGGCAATATCTATTCTTTGTTGGATCTGCTGGTAGCACATATAGGGTATTCTTAATTCTCTTAATAAATTATTATCAAATATGGACTTAACTGGGAGAAATAACCCCTCCTAAACACGCCTAAACAAAATGATGCCTAGGATATGAAATAAATACCTGCAGTGTGCAAACAGAATCTGTTGCAGCGAATATTGCTCCAATTGCTAAAATAATGGAAGGAAGATATTACGGTCCATAACACTGACAGGAAGTAAAGGGTGCTACCAATAAAGTGCAAAAGTAGATACCCAGATAGTCCCCAATGTCCTGAGAGCCAACACCCAATCTCTTAAAAAGTTTCGTGACACCTGGATCATCCATAAACAATTAAGAAGGGAAAGTTTTACAGTCAAAAGCAAATGACCGTCATAATGTTTAGTCCAATGCTGAACTTTATCAAACGAACATAAAGGCATTTTTATGTATGGCTGATTGCATTTGATTGCAGTTACATAAAAAACCCCCAGAAAGAGTTGGTTACACATTTTATGCGAAGAGTTTTATTTGGCACAATGACTTGTTTATTTAAAAAGCATCCATGGTTTGATACCAACAGAAAATTCAGAGTTATGACAGTAGATAGGATTATAAGAAAGAAGAGAAAAGTTATGTTTAGCTATTGCGGAAAAAAACTCTTACTAAAACAAGTCCCTTTCGACGAGATCGAGATTTTGTCAAAGTAGAGGTGTTTATAGTCTAACATTCACTTGAACTATGCAACTGGAAAAACATTTTACAAGGCTAAAATTTAGTGCAAAGGTGGCATACCAAATGAGATAATAGAACATGAAACCAGGGTACCAATAGCGCCAAACATCATAATAGTAATGAAGTTCCGAAAGAATTGCTTCTTCTTGACCTGAAACCTGCCATAGATAATGTTGCAAGCCACGCCAGAAGGATCAGTGAAGAAAAGCTTCAGAAAGAAAAGAAAAAGAAAATTTCTTTTCTTTTGCAAAATAAGTTAATAACCATAAAATAGAAAGAAAAAAACTTTTCAATACTAGGTGCAAAAAGAAAAATTAGTTCTTACAATTAATCTTCAAAATAAAGTAGGCATACAGAATTCAGTGTGACGAGTGCTTGCCTGTTTGCTGGGCTGTCTCATAACTTACCATCAACAATGGTACACTTCTTATAAATGCATAAAAGGATTTTTCTTGTTAATCATATAATCTACACGGATGTTTTCCGTTGGATTCTTTGTTTCCGTCCAGTAGTATATTAATTTGTGTCAAATACAGAGAATAGATGGTATAACATTTGCTTAAATGAATAGTTCTCACGATTAGGTCTAGGCACTAACCAAGAAAAACACTAATGTGGTGTTTAAATTAAGGCCAATGGCTACATTTTAAGTAGGCCTTTAAGTATGCTACATGCTTCAAGTCTCATTTTAAGTAGGCCTTTGAGTTCTGGACGGAACAAACCAGATAATTACAGGTTAATTGAAGAGAACAGATTGTGCTTTGTTAATTGAAATAAAAACTTTCCGAGACTGCCTATCATGACTTGTTGTAGGAAGAGAGATGTAATCTTACAACCATTAACTGGGGCTAATATAATAGTAGAAAAAGTTGAATTTTACAGATAGCGTGGCTTATAAGCAAAGTTGTAATTCATAAAACTGTGTTCACCTAGCTAGCAATTTACACTGTAACCCACAAAAATTAAAACTCATTTTAAGCGAAGTGATGATGAATAAGAAGTGCTAGAAAGTTCAACCAGTAAAATACATTTCAGCATGCCCATATCAGACATTTTACTGAATATTGCTGGAAATTTTAAATTAGGGGCCTGAAAGCTACTTTCGTGATACTAAGCTGATCTGATTTTTCTCGAATTGCAAAACAATGATTTACATTATGATAGACCAAAAAAAAAAAAAAAAAAATCCTACATATCTAACTCACCCGGCATTGAATATAATTGGTGGAAGAAGATAAATAAAGAAAAGATCTTCGCTAAAGACAAGAAGATGCGAGTTTTTTCCACCAGTGGCGAGCAAAATAACAGCTCCTGTGCAGAGTCCCTACAATCCGTCCATATACAAGTCAAAAGTATCAATATGAAACATAATGTACACAAGAAAAGCTTGTGTATAAACTCGTATAACTTGATGCAATACACCTTTTTACACATATTGTTACATTACAAAGGAAACTATGTTAATCTTAAAGACCTTTGTCATGTTTCTTTCTATCTGTAGACTACAACTAAAATTCTTCTAATGAAAAGGCATAATATGTTTGACATAATAAGGTCCTAAGGAAGACAAGATATCGAGGTTGAGCTTAAAAAACACGATCAAGTACAAAATATCAACTTGATCACTAATTTGAAAATTTGTATCAAGGAATCATTGGTCAATGACGAAGTTAATGCGAATTTTCAAATTTTTTAATTACTACGTTGATACAGAAGTTAGTGACCAAGTTGAGTCACTTTTGCAGTGAGTGAACTCACTTGATACATTTGGAACCACCAAGTGATGACTTTGATAATTAACCCATATACATAATTATAGACTTGTTTCAAATGCAGCAGGATTCATAAGCTTGTATTGTAACTACAAAATGACAACAAGTACAATGATAGCCATTTGTTCAAAATAAGGGACTTCGGAAAGAAAAACTCACAACAAAAAGGGCTGTAATCGACTCGTTCATCCATCGATTCTCTTCGAGGAGATGACCAAGTACAATACATGCACAAAGAAGAGCCACAAATATATTGATAGACACCACAGATTTGTGATCAGAAGCTGCCAAAGTTTCCATTTTTGGCAAAGCAGAACTCAGCTGGGAAGCCATTATTCAACCATGTAACATAGAATCATTCTATAACAACAAATCTTCCCTACCCTGTAAACCATACATTAAGATCATTAAATTATCAATAAATATTCAAAAACAAGCCAAAATCATCTCAAAAAAACAAAAAGCATAGAGTAAATAAAAAAAACCATTTACTGCGGAAACAGATGAAAATCAAATGTTACCAAGAAAATAAATAAAGTGGGTTTAAAAATGTGATCATTTTATGCATTCCCTGTGGAAGATTAATTAAAAAAATGCTTGATTACTAACCAATTAGCAGATTCTGAAAAAGGGCATTTGCTGAAATATTCAAAGATGATAAAACATGTCCTATATGTTAGGGAAAAGAAGGAGCTGCAACATATGTTTTACATATCATATATAGGATAGGAGCCTAAACATAATAAATGCATGGGGGAAGGTGAATATTCCGGAAAGGTGGAGGAACTAGCAAGTCTTATGAATCCTGTTGAGCCGGAGAATCTTTAAAAATCGACTGAACCGGGTAGATCAGTTAAATTAAACCGATTCAAATGAAAAACAATCCATTAATATTTTTTTCGGATAAGTAGACTTATGTCACTTATAAAACCAAACCAAACCAAACATACCCAGTATATCCCGCTCAGAGCAGGGTCTGGGGAGGGTAGGTTGTACGCAGACCATGCCCCCACTTTTTAGGGTAGGGAGGCTGTTTCCGTGAAGACCCTCGGCTAAGTGCACGACATATACGGTGAGTGATAAATACGGAGGGATATAAAGTTTACACGGAACCATACACAGCCATACCTGAGCCCATGACTTTCTCCACACGGGACTTACCACCATGCTCCTAGATACCACCAGGCGAAGCTCCTTGCACCTGCACAGCCGGGAAACAAATGATAATAAAAATAAAAATAATAAAAGAGAATGGGAAAATGCATCGGCAAGAGCCAAACTCCTAAGATAAGGTCATCCGAGACAACCCAACTCTGAGGTTCTCCACTATAGAGCCGTCCCCTAGAAGAGAGTCCACCACTCTGATTTGCCGCCTCCACGAACACCTGTCAGCGGTCATGGTCTCACTTAGATTCAAAGCCTTCAAATCCAACCTAAGCTGCTCTTCCCATGACCTCCTCGGTCTGCCTCTCCTCCTCACCCCCTCAACCGCAAGACTCTCGACCCTACGCACTGGAGCTTCCGGCCGCCTCCTACGGACGTGGCCGAACCATCTCAACCTCCCTTCTCTAACTTTCGCAGAGAGGGGCGCCACTTCGAGCTCGGTCCTGAACACCCTATTAGGGATTCTATCTAGCAACGTGCGGCCACACGACCACCGCAACATCCTCATCTCCGCTGCTTCCAACGTGCTTTCGTGGATCTTCTTCGCTGCCCAGCACTTCGAACCATACAACATTGCAGGCCGGATAGCTGCTCTATAGAATCTTCCTTTCAACTTCAAAGGAACCTTCTTGTCGCACATCACCCCTGACGCTGCCCTCCACCTTAGCCACCCAGCATTGATACGATGCTTGACATCGTCTTCCACCCCACCTTCCTTCTGAATGATCGACCCAAGATACTTGAACTTATCCGTACGCGGGACGATCCGATCTTCGATCTTAACCTCCACCCCTTCGTCAATGGTCTCACCACTGAAGTTGCACCAGAGATACTCGGTTTTAGTTCTACTCACCCGCAAGCCTTGTGACTCCAAAGTTGATCTCCAAAGTTCCAACTTCTCGTTGACCTCCCCCCTAGACTCTGCCACTAGCACAATATCGTCTGCGAAGAGCATGCACCACGGGACGGCGTCAAGTATCCCGCGTGCCATGACATCCAGGATAAGTGCGAAAAGGAGAGGACTAAGGGCCGATCCCTGATGAAGGCCAATCTCCACAGGGAAGAAACGTGAGTCACCCACTGGTGTCCGGACGCAAGAAGTAGCTTGGGAGTACATGTCTTAAATCACTCTTACGTACGACGACGAAACACTCCGCTCTACGAGGGCCTTCCAAATCGCTTCTCGAGGGATACTGTCATAAGCCTTCTCTAGATCAATAAACACCATGTGAAGGTCTTTGCGGCGCTCCCTGAACTTCTCCATCAGGCGTCTGACGAGATGAATGGCCTCGGTCGTCGATCTCCCCGGCATAAAACCAAATTGATTCTTTGAGATTACCACTTCTCTTCTAATTCGGCCTTCTACCACTCTCTCCCAAAGTTTCATAGTATGACTGAGTAATTTAATACCCCGATAGTTACTACAACTCTATCGGGGTATTAAATTACTCAGTCATACTATGAAACTTTGGGAAATGATTTGTTCTAACCCCCGTTAGAGCATCCCGATTGGGGTCCCCATCCCCATCCCCAAAAAGTTACTAAAAATAGTAAATTCCCAAACAAAAATAGTAAATTCCTAATATTATTAAAAAAGTTCTACATGCCATTCCCCATTTTCCATCCCCATATCCCTATATTCTTTTTTATATTACTTCTTTTTCTCTCTTTCACTTACAATTTTAACTATCGAAATCCACTCATTACTACAAATATATTATTATATGGAGAGAGAGAAGGTTTGAAGATGGGGATCGGCAGGAACCAAAATCCCTAAATATGGGGACTAAATTTTTTCTGTAAAATCAAACCCCAAAATAAGGAATGGGATGGAGGTAATTTTCTGCTTGAAAACTAATATTTCTCTTTACGGAATGAGGATGCTCTTACATTAGTACTTAATAGAACACGATACTCAAGTATAATTTATAATTATTAATTGATTTTAAGTGAATTCATTTCCTATATTTTATTTAAACGATAAATAAATACACACAGACCGTTGCATGCACGACAGCACGGGTACGACAAATAAATATACAGGCACGAGTACGACAAATGAATATACAGACCTTTAAGAGGAAAAAGAGTCGGATAGAGTCGCAAAAAGAAAAAGAGGAAAGGTTATATATATTAGGCGATCCTTTAAGTTGAACTGAATCCATCTTTTCAAACGGAATTTGGAATATCAAGGATGTACAAATTAAAGGCAGGTAACAAATTAGTTGATAAAGAAATTCAAAAGATTTTAATGATATTAAATAGAAATCATGATTCATAAAATGTTCAGATTTTATAAAATTTAAACCAATTTCCAAACGTAGTTAACAATATGAGGGTACAGTATTTGATAGAATGTAATAAATCCAGTTAGCGGAAAGCTATCCAGGCGGTCCAAGGTTCGACTCCCTCGGAAGACGCTTGGCACGCTTGCCCAAACTAGTTGAGTCCGGATTTACCCGGTTATGGGTAGGGGGCAGTCCATAACCCGAGGTTTGAAATCCCGCAGTAATGTGGGGTAGTTCCTCGTAAAAAAAAAAAAAAAAAAAAAATCTCAAAGCTCGTGTGATTTTATCAAGTTGATCATTCTCATCAGCCAAACACATCTTAATTCCAGGCACCAGGCTCATGGCAAAGCGTTCTTGGTCAAAACGTGTATTTCAGAACACGCAAGCCTGTCTGGAGGCCTTCCAGGTCCGGCCGACCAGCCTCATGGTCAACACCGGCATGTAAATTATGCTAACCGTGCGGTAAGACCCAGTGGCTGGACTTTCCTACGCATCCTGTCTTGGTCAAAGTTTCCACTGTCTCTTCAACACGACTACACGCAGGGGACGGATGAGGTTCGAACCCGTGACCCTTTGGATCAACGCTAAGCGTTCTCCATGTAAGCTAACCCAAAAACAGAAGGATACTAACTTTTTCCAACGCCGGACTTCCAAAGCACAGCCTAGAAGCTTGAAACCAATAGTAACCGAACTCCGGAAAAGGGAAAGGTATAATAATCAAACGTGAAGGAGTAGACAAACACTAGAGTATTTCACTACAATACAAAGCTACAAATGTTACACAAATGCCAAGATTTTACAGCTGTAGAAGACAACACATAATTAGTTGCTAGCAATAACACGGATACAATTAACAATATGAAACTTGTAAAAAAAATGCAGTCAAACTTCAGAAGATAACAACTAAACTTGCAACAAGTTTGGGGTTCATCTTCAACAAAAACATACAAGGGCCTTGTTGAGGCAAAAAAGAACAACAATTGGCAGGTCAGGGAATTTATATAAAATAAGGATTTTGACAACAGCACAAACACAGCAACCAACTACACAAAAAAGATTGCATACATAATACTTAAATGCTGTTACTGCTCCACATCTGTCATTCTATGTATTATACTACAATTCTGTAGATCTCCCCTCCACAAAGAGAAAATGAGCCTTGTTCTGCCATGTTCCATATCTAGCTCGACTTGTACCCTTTTGTAAGAACAAAATTATGTCTCTGTACATGCTAATAACTTCTCAAGAAAACCTTTACATAATTGCTGCCAAACCAATAGGGCCTTCGTCATTTCTGGGTTCTGGAGCAGAGACCAAACTGCGAGGCCTTGCTGAAAATGTTAGGACACAAGGATCAGTAACAAAGCCAGTTAAAAAGTACTTCTCGAAAGATTTCCAAGTGACATACACAAACAAGCCCTCCAAGTACAGATAGCATAACTATAGTGGACCCAGAAATTCACAAAAAAATTGAACTTGTATCGTGTGTAGCATTACGCCATTACCAAATCGGTTCAACAGACTATACATACTTGTGATTATAATTAAACCTTGTTGGGACATTCTTCTGAACATTCAAAGCAATACTATTCCGTAACATTTAATATCATTATTTCTTGGCAACTCGCTGCTACATCTTTATGTAAATTTTCATCACCAACATACTATTACTATTATGACTCAATATGAAAACTAATATATACACCTAAACCAGCGAAGTATTGAAAGGACAAATAACAAATGCGTCAGTCTTAAAAATTGCTTGCCAAGGCCGTAGTAAAAATAAAAGATCCAAAATATAGGACGAAATCACAAATATAAGGGTGTTCTTCATGGAGCAATGGCCTATATATATATATACAGAGTTATTAGTTGATCTGGAATAAAAACTAGATGTCAGTACTAACCCGAAACATTTGTAATCACACCGACACTTTTCGGATTAGCAAGAGCTTTTAATTTATTTCCTGTAGCTAGCAACAACAAGCTCCTCATATGTTGCTTCTGTTCCTTGGGACTGCTTGTCTTTGCTAAAGCTTCTTCAAAAGCAAGAAGATCTTGAGGTGTAATGCAGGGAAGGGAGAGTAACACCTGTGATAATACAAAATACGGTTGGACACAGGTGCAAAGACTATTAAATATTTAAATTGCAATCAAACATATTTACCATAATACAAATCAAACTACTGAAGAAACCTCACCAACCTGCCTAGGTGCTGGGTCTCTATCAGATAGATAGACAAAGATTTCACGGCAGAGACCAACAAGCTCGGCGCTGACATTTACATTTGAATCAAATTCCAAACTACTGATTATGGCATAGAACAAATCCTTTGCAACAAATTCACGCAGTTCAGCATTACTAGATGAAACAGCCAACAGAACAATAGATCCACAAAAGGAAGAAACTTTAGTCACAGCTTCACCGTCTCCCCACTTAAAAGTGTCCAAAACTATCTGCAGTGCCAGTAAGGCTAGGCGTTTGTGCTTCAAAAGAAAACTGCATATATACAATTGTGTTATTCAGAAAACAGAAAACATAATTGTCAATTCTTGCCATTAATTACAATTTAGTATCAAATTGTAGATTAAATCTTCTTATAAACAATAAACCCAGGCATACCCAATCATAGAACTAGAGGAAAATGCATCCAATTCTTTGAGTGCAGAGACTTCCACCCGGTTGACATGCCCAGACTGCTCTACTAAAGGAAGACCGGTATTCAATCCTTGGGAACCTAAAATCGAGAGGAGTGTACAGATCTCACGAGTTAAGCCTCGCAGTAGCTTTTCCTCCATTACTTCCACTTTTAAGTCGGAATCTGCAGGTATGCCAAGACGATCTGGAACCTTTGCTCTTCCTTCCTGTAAAAGACTTGACCATGAACAGCTAAGAGCCTGCTGCGAGTACAGAAATATTGGATGCAAAAGCTTTTCCAGCCACAACTCCCACATATCTGATGGGCAGCATTTAACTAATGGTATATAAATTGAATGAACAAGCTGCTTCATATGCCTGAACTCCATTGATTGTACATTCTCCACTAAAGCCAAAGCTACAAAATGAGCATCCATTGTTTTGAAAAATGAATCCCCAATGGTTGTTGATAAGCCCAGTACGTTATACCTAGTTTCAGTAATATATCACTAATTCATCAGAAGTTGGATAACCGAGGTGCATATAGAAGAAAAAACTTTATGAAGCCTACTTTACAGATAATACTTACAAGAGAAGCATCATATATATTCTTCATATTTATTATTATACAATAGCAGTTTTTCCATACAATTATAAAGACTAATCCGATTAAGAATAAGCTCTATCTGTTTAACATAAATTACAAACAAGAAACACATTGGTAAAATTTAGCAAAAAATACACATTGGTAACCAAACAATATAACACGTGTTACTTTCCCCGTCTTACCCGAAAGAAAAAATAAATAAAATTTGTGCGTTTTAGAAAAATTGTTGGGGCTTCAACAAGAGCCCTTTAGGTTATTCCTTCATGACCCAGACAGCTCCATCCATCATCATGACATTTTTTGACAGCTAAACCAGCAGTCTTTTAGCATTTATATCCTATAAGAGCATATCAAAACTATAGAACTTACCCGCTGTCTCTTATACCCTTCAACCAATTCCGTATATCAGTTTCATTTGACTCAGCAGAGCCTTCTTTATTCATGTCAAACTGAGAACCATCAATAAAATTCAATGCGTTCCTAGATGATTTTGGACCTTCACCAAGAAGACTTGTCCGCTCTACATCACTCATAACCATCGCAGCTTTCATTTCTCCAGGTAAACCTTGAGTGACGGGTGGAGACCATAGAGAATGTATAGCTCGAAGCAGCTGTGAATTGGAACATGTCAGGATTACAACAATTACATTTTCCAAAGGAAACTGGATTAGATAAAACATTTAGAGGATATGTGAGAGTATTTTACTGATCATTTCATTAGAGAAGTAAACTTACTTTTAAAAGAGGAGGCAGCATCCATGCCAGATGAGACACCATAGGGTGACAGGGAACATAGTTTTCTGATGAAGTGTTCAGTAAACTTGAACTGCCTTTTCTGACACCACTCCTCTTAAGAGCCTTCTCAAAAAATGTTACAGTGTGGAAAAGTGACCACATGAACTTTGTATCAGAACACAAGCGAATCAAACCATTTGGGTCAGATAAATACTCATTTTGCCATTCAATCTGTATCCACTGTTTGCTCAAAGGTTCGAGCAACCACACTAAAACTTCTTGCTGCTGTTGAACCCTGCACCAGAATCAGAAGCATGAAACTAATTAATATAGGATAAGTGAAAAAAATAAATAAACAAATAAACTCCTCGTAAGTAGTTACCCAGCAGCAGATGCCATAATAAGGAATGCTTCCCCTAGCAGATTATGCTCCCCACGAAGCAGACCACCTTCTTTTTGCAAGTAAGACATTGTATCAGCTATTGCCTATAGAACAATGGGAATAAAAGTACATGAATATTATACCAACGATAAAAAAGAAGTTTGTGTTACGACATCAGTTTAGGTGGATTAATATCATCCAATAGCTTATTTATGGTATACTAATTTTATATATTAACAAATAAAAATATGGACAAAACAAGGTCATAGAGAGACTATGGGAGTAGGAAAATAAGGAATAAAATTTGCTCATTTACACGGGATAACAAGATTACAGGATCTACAAAATGAACAAAAGAATTACTACTAATATTCCTTTTTATAGACTAATTGAAAGTCAGGAAGCTAGACAAACAATGGAAGATTTAATGATCACAACCTTCATATTCCTTCAGTGATAGATTTGCATTTTTTTCTTTAATCTAATTCAAGTTATCTCATGGACTGTTGGAGAAACACTCTCTCAGGTATTAACAGAGACCAAACAACTTTTAGTTTAATGTTCCTGCTTTTTCCATTTTACAGTTCTGGGAGGTTTCTTATCTTCTTTCCCCCAATTTTCCTCTTTTGGTAAGAAAATAAGATATACGTACATATATATAGGGGCCGGTCCAAATAGGAATTTTGTCAAAGGAAAAACTCGGAAACTTTTTTGAACATGTTGAAGTTGAACCTTAATGCTATGACATTTTTGAAATCAATTCATAAACTATGCCCTTTTTGCAAAAAGAATAAAATAAAAGGGAGGCATTTTTGTATTTAAGTGAAACTCTTGTAAAATGGGGCTCAACGCATGTGTAAATAAGGCTCGCTGCATCTGCTAAATAATAAAAATAGCAACAATTTTGTAGATGACTGGAAATTTTGTACAACTAAGGTTCAAAAGGCATAACTGAAGTTCAACAGATATATGCATTAAACCTTAATTATAGGCAAGGTTCAATACATATATAGCTAAGATTTAACATGTTTAAAAAAGTTTCCAAGTTTTTACATCAAAAAAGTTTCTATTTAATCCATCCGCTACATATGTGTATGGGTAACTCTTACCCACAAAAAATTAAAAAAAAAATCTGATTTTTTAATCCTTGCAATACGCAATTAGTATACAAAACGAAAGCCACTTCACCTTCATGTGAGGAAGAAGGCTTTTCCCAGCAGTTTTGGCAATTCGAATAAATGATGTGCATATCTGTAATCTTGCATGGCGAGCCGTACTTGTTGCAGGATCCTGCAGTGTTTGAAAAAGTTAGACTTGAAGAGCCAAGCAAGTTTCTTGTAAATTTAACTAATACAAGCAGACTACAGTTACAGAACAACCTTTACAACAAAAGGAAGTGAATTTAGGAGCTCAAACAGCTTATGTACAACTCTTTCCACAGCATCAGCATGGTACTTCAAGAAGGGGCCCATTGCATCTAAATAGTGCCCAAGTAGTTCCACAAACTTTGGTTCAGCCCATTTCAAAGAAAGAAGTTGTTGAAGTAGACCTGGTATTTTAAAGTAATCAAAAGTATCAGCATGGAACTAGAAACCCAAATTCTTACGAGTAAAAATTCAAATAAAGGATTTAGTGATAGCCTAGGGGCAAAGACTATTCCCCTCCCCCATGACAAGGTCATGAGTTCGAATCATTACTCTCTCTCCCCCATACTCAAAAGCAGTGAAGAATAAAAAATAATAATATATAGACAGATATACATAGTACCCAAAAGAAAAGAAAAAAAATGAAGTCATACCTTCAAATATTCTGCCTAATGAAACTCGCATCTCAGAATCACTATTGTTATAATCAGTTGATCCATCATAAATTACACTTACAATGTTGTCTAAAGCAAATTGCATGCTTTCCATTACAGCAAAATTCTACAGCAAAAAAATATAAAGCACGTCAATGGATTTTAAATACAGCAACATGTTAGATTTTTAAATACTGAAAGTTAATAAAGAACTGTAACAAGTTAATCATGACAAGTACAAAAGACTGGAATTAAACCTGAGCAGTTGGATCAAGTAAAATGGCATTAATGATCAATAAAATTTTCTCGGAAACCTTGGTAGCAGCTAGGAGAGGCTTGCTAGAGGCAATTAACCGAATCAACTCAGTCTGTATTGAGAATTTATAGATCAGCATAGAGGGATATAATTACAAGACATGAATAAGCAAAGTTCATTTACAACTAAAGATCAAAAAAGACATGCAAGCTTAATTAATTTCTTCAAATTAGATTAAAGATAATCATAGGAAAAAAAAATCCTGACAGGAGCACTACTGCTAAAATGGTAAAAAAAATAGCTAATGTTGAAGTCTCTCAGCTAAACAGATAATTTTCACTGCCATGACGCCAGCTGATCACTTCTAATTAAGCTGAATATATATATATATATATATATATATAGACACGGGATGCACAAAATATACAAATACGATGCATCAAATATTCTAAACATATAAAAGACAAACAATATTATGTTTGCATTCCAAATATATATATATATATATATATATATATATATATATATATATATATATTCATCTAGATACAATGTTTACATGGTAAATACAGATACAATTCACAAAACAAACAGTGTTTTTGATTAAGTTTTTTTTATGTTCAATGTTTGGTGGATACTCTATATTTTTAGTAAACCCTTTGTCGATACTAGGGAATTCTAAAAGTTTCTGGGCAAGATGGTTTGCGCTTTAACATGATCCTATAAATACATAGCTATCTTGTCACAAATCTCCACAAGACAAAAACTTATAATTAATCAAATTAATACTCCCTCCATCCCACTTTATGTGAACCACTTGCTTTTTTACTTGTAATTTTATACCAAAAAAAAAAAAAAAAATTGTTTACAAGTACCTCTTCCGAACACATTGAAATTCATGCAAAAAGAAATGGTTCACATAAATGGGACGAAGGTAGTATTTTTAAGATATAAGTTGCCCAGATGATCATATAATTTCTTGAAATTTAAGTGAAACCTCGATCAGAAAGCAGAGAATGCGTAAAAGAAAAGACAGACAGATAGTAAAGATGTACTCCTACTTGTCCACATTGTAAGATGAAGAAAAAGTAGCATATGATACTGACAGATAAGACTTAGCCATGGAAGACTTACCAGTCTTGAACGGTACTGACTGAATTCTCCTTTTCCCTCGATATCATCACTCCACAATTCCAGTGCCCCAATACCATGTGCTGTTCCAGAATGTACTCGTTCTTTCTTGAGCATGCGCTGAAAAGAGATTTCAAGCATAATGCTAAAGATATCTTCATTCAGAAAAGTTAGTATATTCATCTTTCCATCATCAGCTTGTTTAGAACCAGTGCTCAGATTGTTCAATGAACTGTCCGCAGATGCCTGTTGAATAACTTTTGGCTTGGAAAGCAAGTCGCGTAGCAATGCCTACCATATCAAACAAACATAAAATACGTTATAAGGACAAAGTAAATATAATTATATTGAACTCCAAAGATATTAATAAAAAGGAAAAGAAGTGGAAACAATACCAGCCAAAAGAATAGAGTCTGATAGTGGAGTTCTAGCTTAAAATGTTGAAAATATCCCAGCATCTGCAGAAGGAAAACAAAGGAAACAAAAAATATGGATATCCATGGAGTTGAATTAAAAGTTAACGAGACATCTTCGAACACAACCAAAGTTGTACAAATTCACGACTGTCTGAAATAATGAGCATTTACATACCTGCTGAAGGTAGAAAGGGATTAGTGTGCTGTCACTACTGATACATTTTAAGTTAAATGTACCCAGGGACACCATACTCTCACATATATATTCCGCATACTCAAATTCACTTTCGTCAATAATAGCAGTATGAGATCCAGTTTTGCCCAAGAATTCTCTCGACACATTCATCAACACCTGAAAAACACTACTCATTGCAGAGTCAAATTCAGCATCTGCATCAACAGGTCGCTTCCTGCAAACAAGAAATACAAGATTCAGCCACCTTTAGCTGAGATTACCAGACTTTGAATATATTTACACATTCAATGTTTGATCAGTCAAATATTTTATAGTGTACCTTGAGGAGACAAGCTTGAAAAAATCACATGCATGAAGACGAAAGTCAGGCGACGAGAGTAAGAAGCTACAACTGGGAGAAGAAACAAATTGGAAATTTCAATGTCAAAATATCAAATAATATTGCTTAATAGAAAAAATAAAATTGGTACCCATGAATTATCCCATATTTTGAAAGATCGGGTAGAGGTGCCCAATCTGCATATGCATTGATAGCATTCAGAATAGATGTTACTGCAGCTGCATGCTGTTTGGCAGTGTCCATCTGTTGCCTGCCTGCTTCACTTAAAGCAGCTCCAAAATGCCTTTCTAGTAACTGTTTTGTGAAAAATACATCGATATTAGTTCTTGAAAAATCATCCTTAACTAAAGATAATAATGACCGGGACTTACAGAGTACAATAATGGCAAGATTTCAGGCAAAGAATCGGTTAGTCCACGTAACAATAGCCTTCGCCTATCACCTGAGATAGAATATCATTAGGAACAAAATAAAACTGAAAGCTATGGGAATTCAATATCCTTCAATGATTCTCAACACAATACAGATTAAGCCAGCAGAATCAAGCATACAGATAACAATGACTCTTAAACTTAAACTATAAACCTTCCAAGTCTTCATTGTGAACTGTGATATCTTCAGGAAGCCACCTCAAAATAATCGACACCAGCTCAGCCTACAAAATTTTATCCCAAAAAGTATGTATACAGCTCCATAACTTAATTTAAACAGAATATACATCATCAAAGTTTGAAAACGGTTAGATTACTTGGAGAGGACCACTGGTGGATAGAGACACTAAAGATGGAAGAAGTTCCTGCCAAAGATTCAGACCTTCTCTCCGGACAATCTGCAGCGGGGATATATTAAATATGTGATATTGTGATTAACTATGAAACATAATAATAATCGCCAATTTTATAAAACCAATAATCTAAAGAACCTCAGCAATGAGGGCAGCTGTCTGACTTTTCAAAGCCCAAACTTCACAAGGGCCAGCAACTTCAGACAACAAACCAATGGCAACATTGGTGAAGTCTCTTCTTTCAGTAGGACTCAGCTCATCCCACCGTAACCGCACTACATGCTACACATAGCAAAATAAAGATGTAAGACAGCCGAAAAATCTCATAAGTTTACTGATCTAAGATAAACTTAAGAATTTAGTTAAAGATATTCACACTATTACATTTAAGAGAAACCAGGAAAATAAAACTCATGCAAGAATCGAAAGCAATTGTAGGTATACATACTTTTATATTTGATTTAATGTCTATTATTTACAATATATATATAAATCTGGGCTGGAATGCTTAAAGAGGCTCATGGGACACTTATATATTTAAGATAGCCCTTGAAATTATTAGAAGAATAAGTCCTAGGATAGAGTCCTGAAAATAGCTTGAAACTGCGACTGTACTGAACCAGCAAAACTTTTATTTATAATCTCCCGGTTTAACACCAAAAACAAAAATAATAATAAAAGTGCAGTTGAGTTCCCCTGCTATCCCTCAACAAATCTGTCACTGATCATATGTAAGCAATATAAAATGTAAACAGGCACGGAGCATACTTGCATCAATTTTAAGGCATGAATACGAATTTCGGAAGACCAATCCTTTCTAACTAATAGAACAGATGTATTTGCCAAGACACGCACATCACCAGCTTTTACCTGCAAATATTTTAGATAAACAAATTACACGAATATATATACATTATATATTTTAAATTTGTGGTAGAATGGGAAGAAAAAAAACGTTTGTACATAAAGAGAGTAGAAGACCCCAGAAAACTCGTGTAGAACAAGAGATCCTCCCACATTAAAGCAAACATATTGAGTGACGAATACCCAGGCATTGAGTGACGAACACCCAGGCATTGTGATGCAACTTACGTATTACATACCAAAAAGATAAAAAAAAAAAAAAGTCAGGCACGCTTTCCATATGGAATATAGGATCATGATCAGGACTATTAATTAACTTGGCATTTAATCATTGTACTTTAATTAGTTATAGAAATATTACATTCTATATAAAGTCTAAAAGAAAATTAGACAAGTGGTAACTCAAATATACATATCTTACTCCAGTTTACGTATTAAAAGAGAAAATTATCTGGCATCACAGCTAGCAGGCTCACTATGGGAAATTACACCCCAGATGGAATTATGGAACAAAGATGCAATTGTTCTTTTAATTATTTTATAAATTTAAGAGATGTTTGAAGATTTCTTCCAACAAACATAAAATAGAGATATAAGAGATTAAAGTGACGGAGAGAATATGTAACAATGAGGAAGGGGGAGAATCAAGATAAAGGAAGAAAGTTGAAAGCAGTTCATTCAATATTCCTCACTTGCAGAATGTATTCAAGCACTCACATTTATTGGCAAATTTTATCACTCGCATAAGACTTTTAATAGTACAGCATTCAATTTACAAATAGGAGGAACAGATGATATCCTATACCCAAATTATCTTTTCCAACACAACTTGAATAAAATAAAATCTGCGAACATAATAAAGCAGGAGGTCTGCTATTCCTTTTTGGGCCAATGGGGGAGTACCACCTGTTCACCAAATACGAACACACTAACAATCATGTATCAACACAAATAAGGTTCAACTTCCCCAATCAGCATCAGTACTTTAATCCTCTGGCAATAGATAATAAACGCACACACACATAACATCCTTGTCCCAAAAGTCGGCTTAGGTGGCCGGTTAATCAGCATTTAGCCAGTAGGCAAAACACCTCGATTCGTGAAAATCAGACATATAGGCTTTTTTGAAAGAAATCGGGCTAAATCAGGAAAAAAGGGGGGGGCGACAAAGGGAAATTTGCATAAAAAATTAATAAATAACATGTTGCAAATAACTTTGACAGAACATTTATGTGTTTATGCGCCACACTTACTTTTTCCAACATCAGTAATAAACACTAATTGACTCGAGTTGACAATAAACAACTTTTTCATATTAAAATGCATCCGATTATCCAATAAACCACTAGAAGTTAAATTACCCTAACCAGTTAACCACTAGAAGTTAAACTACCGGCCTAGCGATCTTTACAACCTCTATATCTACATGAAAAGCGTGTGAGCGCGAGCACTCATATATAAGCAAATGAGCTCATTTATATAACAGTATAACTTATCTGAAAAGATACCACCACAAGGTCCACAATACATTCTGATGATCACTTCAACTAAATTACACACAAAAAACCAAACCACAATACTCCATATATCCATCTTAATCAACCAAATCACAAATTCAACAAAAATGCAACAACATAGTGAAGATATAAATATACATTTACCGCTAGCATATCCGATTAATGGCTAACAGTTAAACTACGAGTCTAGCAATCTTACAACCTTTACATTTACATAAAAAAACGGATAAACATACACATACACAAGTGAATTAGCTCATTAATATAACTTATGGAAATCGATACCACTAAATTCCGATGATCACCTCACCGGTCTAGTTTGAACAAAATTACACATACACAAACAAACCACAACAACACCTAATTTCATTTTAATCAACCAAATGATACACGCAAATTGAACAACAAAAACACACTGCAGATACATACATTTTACAAACACGAAAGCGAACAAGCAGAAGGAGAGAAGGAAAGGCATACCGATTCGAGATACGAAACAGCAGCTTTACGAGTATCAGGAGGACAGTTCCATTCAAGTACAGCCACAATAGCTTGAGCAACATTTCGTGCTGTGTTGTTTGATTCCTCCATTCTAGGGTTTTTAAAAACCTCAATCACGCAAATTGTATGTATGTATAGAGATAGACTATGTATGTATAGGTATGGAGATATAGGAGAGGACAACAATCAAGGGTTTGTAAAGCAAGAGGAGAGAAGGGGGGGGGGATATAAAGTAAGAGTGTTGAGTAGAGCTTTATGTTTTGGTTTGGGGTTTTGGTTTTGGACAATAAATAGGAAAGTTTTGTGCGTTTGCTTGCCTATTTCTTTTTTATGTTTGAAATTGTGTTATTATATATTTTATTTATTTATTTCATCTATCAATGGGGTAAATTGGGAAAATCTATAATTATTTTTTAACACGATAATATATTTTTTGGCCAAGATTTCAGTATTTGAAGACACAATTCACACAAATCGATTATTCATTTTAGGAAAAGAAAAAAACAAAAAATTTAATGAATAATGTATTTGAAATGTAAGTTGTAATAAAAATTCGAAAATAAAAATAGAATGTAAATATATTATGAATGGAAAAAGTTGATTATGATCATAATCCGTATTTGGGAAAATTTATGTTATATAAGGAAAAATTTATTATGATAATTAATACATCTGTAATCTGCAATATATTTAAATTTTAATTTAATAACATAAATTAATAAAACATCAATTATAATTAGTAAATTAAAAATAGAATAATTTGCATTAACAATTTCAATATTAATTTGAAGATAATTCAAGACTTTGTATATAGTCTAGCTACGGATAAACAAAGATGAACATAAATACCAACCTATCACGTAATGAGTGTAGAAGTAATATTAAATACACATGCACTTGGATCTAGGTAACAGTCATATATTAGGCATTCCAAGTTTGGTAAATATATATTATGCAATGTTAATCATTGTATCAACTATTTTCTTCAAATTTCATAAGGTTTTAATACGCATTTGTGATATAAATAAATAATAATTATTACATATTTTAGATTGGGGTATCTTTGAAGAGTTTTAATGGGATTTGAGTAATATTCATTAGAAGATCGTAAGTACGGGAGGAAGAAGAAGAAAGAATAAAGGAGAAGAAGGTCAAAACTCCATCGATCTGGAGTATTATTAGAGCGCATTGAATGTATTATTAGGTTAAGAATAATATGCATATAAGAAATACTTATTAGGCTAGTAATATTGTCCAATAATTCAAAAATTGATATCTCAGGGGCTCAAAATTTTTACTTGGTGTTTATGTATAAAAATCCAAATTTGCTAAAAAATCTAATGAAAAAGTTCAAATGTCTAGAAATGGAGCTGACCTGTTTGATCGACTTCCTCGTATGATTCAGTATAGTTCAAAGTTCAAATTAGATCAAAAGCAAAGAATCGGAGGTTGAGAAATTGGGCTAGATGATAAAGGGAGATCCTTGCAAGCTCTGGAATATACTAATAAGAGCATGCATGAACAAATTTGTTATTTATTACATCATGCTTTAGTTCCAATGATTTTTTATTCTTTTAATTTGCTTATATGTTATATGTGTACTTTGTTTTCAGGGCCGGTCCTAAGGTAAGACGACCAAGATGTATATATAGATATGCATGCATTTGAATGTGTTTTTAGATACTAAATGTTCTATCTTAATTTTATTGTTGTATTTAATTAGCATATTTTTGAAAATGCATAAAATTTTTTTTACGATCTTGAAAAATAGGGGCACCATTTCAAAAATTCGTCTAGGACACTCATCTCTAGGGACAGTCCTGTTTGTTTTGTTTTTGCTTTCAACCATATTTATGCTTCTGTTAGTTAATTGTTTTATATTATTATCATGTTTATAATTTTGTATTATGGATACTAAACCCATGCAAAGCACAGATTACTTTTAATTTTTTATAATTTGTTTATAGTATAGTATAATATTATAAATATTAATTTTAATATGTTGCTGGAAGAATTCGAAACTTACAACTTTGTATATTTAATTTTAATATTAAATATAAATTAATATGTTGTTAGGGACCTCTGTATATAACAACTTTTAGCATTATTGTACCTAACGGTCATGATCTATTTGAGTTGAAAATCTAACGGTTGTGAATGAGGGATAACCAAAAATAAGTGATAACCAAAAGAAGGTTTAACCAATCTACAAATTATAGCCCATTTCGCTTATTATAATAAAGTATAAAAGTATAGATAGTATAAATATGTTGAGTTGTTATCAATGAGCTCATGATAATTCAAGTTTAAGTGATCTTAATTTACCCTTTTTAAGTTTACATGCTTGCTCGTATATGATTTCTTATAATTATTTGGTCTAATTTGATTGTAACGGCTTTTTAACCAATTTAATTTGCTTTTATAAGATTTTAAATCCCAATATTTTTTATTCATATTTATTAGATATAAATGAGAGTAAATTTTTTATGATGTTACAACCAGCAATAATGGTAATCGTGTCAATGGCGGTCTCGATTTCATTACGAGCAAGCCTGGTCTAATGAAGAGGAATGTAAACAGCTGGTGACTGAGATTTGGAAGCAGGAAATAAAGATGTTAATGTGCAGGAGCTTATAAATTTATTTCCGAAAGTAGAGCTAAACTTCGATGGTGGAATAAGAAAAAAAAAATGAATTGAACAAGCGAGTCAAAATTCTTAAATATCAACTTGATGAATGTCAGGAGATAATGAAAGGATGGATTGGATACAGAGAAATGAGGCGGGGAAGAAGCTGAACATCTATCTTGATCAGGAAGAAAAATTGTGGAGACAAAGAAGTAGGGCTTTGTGGCTTGAAAAGGGAAATAAAAATACAAAGTTCTTTCACTTTAAAGCATCCAATAGAAGGGAAAAAAAATGAGATTCACGACCTATTTGATGAAAATCTTGAATGGAAATGTGATATGGCTGATATGGAAACTATAGTGCAAAATTATTTCAATAATTTGTTTGTAGTGTCTCATACAAATGAAGAAGATCTGAAAAAGTTTGGAGAAATTGTCCCCAACAGAATGTTTTGTGAAGCAAATGACTTCCTTAAATTCCCTTTCACTAGTGAAGAGGTAATGCGTGCCCCTTATTAGATTCATCCGTTGAAAGCTCTGGGGAAGGATGGTCTCCCAGGCCTTTTATTTAGAAATCACTGGAAAGATGCTGGTGAGGTTGTCACTGAAGTGTGTCTAGGAGTTCTAAATGAAAATTGGGATTTGTCAAAACTAAATGAGACCTTGATATGCCTTATTCCCAAAATTCAGAATCCAAAACATGTGAGCAATTTTAGGCCTATTAGCCTTTGTAATGTCACCTATAAACTCATATCAAAATGTCTAGCTAATCGAATAAGAGAAAGCTTGAAATTGGTGATCTCAAAGAACCAAAGCGCGCTTATTGAAGGTAGATTGATTCAATATAATGCTATCATAGGTTTCGAGGGTCTCCATTGTATGAGAAAAGGGAGTTTTGGAAATGGAAAGAAGCTTGCC